>CM053032.1:181180190-181820190 GCA_028564925.1 Lithobates sylvaticus
CCTGTGTGTGATTTATAAAACAAATGCAGTATATACCTCATTTCAGAGTGGCGCTTACTTGACCGGCCATCTCTCCCTGTCTGACAGCAGCAGCGGGTAGGGCTGAGATTTGTCAGTTGGGAGGAGAGAGGCAGCCGATCACGTGAGCGCCGGGCGACTCTCTGAAATGAGGTATATACTGCATTTTTTTTTTTTTTATAAATCACACACTGGGGAGCACAGGATTAGGAGACAGCGCTGATAGTATAAAGTTGTAGAGGCTATTCCAGCAGCAGGAAGGGAGGGGGTGTGGCCCCTGCCACTAGCTGACAAACAGGGAGGGGGGAAGGAGCACAAAGGACGACAGTAGAGCTGGGGGTGACTGACGGGTGTCGGGGCTCAGCAGCCATGATATACCGTGGTCAGTTTAGAGGGGAGGGTATAGCCAGGCAGGAACAGCCAGGTATTTCAGGTGAAAGGGTCAAATTGCACAGCACAAGCACCGTGCTGTATAACATGCTTTTTTTATTTTTTAAGGTAACAAATGCTTTAATTACTGGCATGTACAAGCTCTATTAACAAAAGCATTCAGAGAGATGGAGAACTTGCGTAATTCATTTAGTGCTGGAGGCTGCCCTTTCCTGACTTCCAGAAGCACTGCTTCAGGGCAAGTACCTCATTGTGGAATGCTGCACAGGTCTACTCCTTCCTAACACTAGCACTGCTTAGAGAAGTTGTACAATGGCCTCCTCCAATCCAAGACTGGAGCCTTAAAGTGCTATTAAAGCTTGTTTTTTTTTGTTTTGTTTTTTAATTAACAAACCTGTTATACTTACCTGTTCTGCGTAGTGGTTTTGCATAGAGCAGCTCTGATCCTCTTCTTTTTGGGTCCCCCACTGGCGCTCCTGGCTCCTCCCCCCTCGAGCAGTTTAGCTCATTACCTGAAAGGTTAATAATATAACTTGGATTACAAGATCTTCAGTTTTACTTAAATTAGTTGATGCAAAAATGAATACACCCCACAACAAAAACTACTACATCTAGTATTTTGTATAACCTCCATGATTTGTAAGGACAGCACCAAGTCTTCTAGGCATGGAATTAACAAATTGGCAACATATTGCAACATCTATCTTTTTCCATTCTTCAAGAACGACCTCTTATAGAGCCCGGATGCTGGATGGAGAGTGATGCGCAATTTGTCTCTTCAGAATTCCCCAGATCAGGAGACTTACTTGGCCACTGAATCACTTTAACCTGTCTAATGTCCTAGATGTGTGTTTTGGATCATTGTCATGTTGGAAAGGGGCACAACAACCAAGGGCATGGAATAATGGTAGCATCTTCTCTTCAATCTAGAGCAGTACATCTGGGAATGTCAATGAAATGCAGCTCCTTTACACCATCGGCACTCATGCAGCCCAACAGAAGGACACTGCCGCCACCATGTTTCACTGTAGGCACCATGCATTTTTCTTTGTACTGCTCACCTTTTCCGCCAAACCATACAGTTTTGAAGCTATCCGTTACAAAAACATTTATCTTGGTCATCACTTCATAGTACAGAGTCCCAGTAGTCTTCTTTTTCAGCATGGGGCTGGCTAATTCTAGGCGCGATAATTGTGCATGGGCTTTAAGAGAGACTTCCTTTGTGGACAACACCCATGCATGCCATTGCTCTGCAGTGTACACCATATTGCATCATGGGAAACAATCACCCCAGTTTGGCTTTCTACTTCTTTAGCTAACGGCAGTGAACTTGTATGGCAAATTTCTTCAAACCTTCTCATGATGATGAGACGGTTGCAGTTCCATCTTTGTTCCATCTTTGTTACATTTTTGTATCACTTTTGCTACAGTATTCTAACTGATGAGTAAAGCTTTGCTGAACTTGTAGCCTTCACCTTTCATGTGTAAAGAAATTATTTTGGGAAGGGGTTTTCCTTAACCACTTCAATACCAGGCACTTTTGTCCCTTCCTGCCCAGGACAATTTTCAGCTTTCAGCCCTGTCGCACTTTGAATGACAATTGCGCAGTCATGCAACACTGTACCCAAACAAATTTTTTTATAATTTTCTTCACACAAATAGCTTTCTTTTGGTGGTATTTGATCACCACTGGGTTTTGCTAAACAAACTTGAGACATTTTTGAAAAAAAAAGTTTCTTAGATTCTGTCATTAAATTTTTTTTTCTCCTGTACTGACGGGCACTGATGAGGCGGCACTGAGTTGGCACTGATATGTAGAATTGATGGGCACTGACAGTCGGCTGTGATGGGGTACTGACTGCTGGACTGTGGTGGGCACTGACAGACTTTAGTATTGGGGCACTGCTGGCAGCTGTTGGGCACTGGCAGATGATGGGCACATCTGATGGGGGCTGTGCTGATAATCAATGTGTTGATTATCAGAACAGACCCCCCCCCTTCTGACAGGGAGAGCCGCCGATCGGCTCTCCCTGTCGGCACAAACCAAGGAATGCTGTTTACCGGCACTTCCTGGTTTACGCAATGATCAGCTGTGATTGGCCACAGCTGATCACGTGGTAAGAAGCCTCTGTCAAAGGCTCCATACCACGATCGGAGATGTGGCGTGTCAGACTGCTTTTATCCTGCTGGACGTAATATGATGCCCAGTCAGGATAACTGAACCAGGAAGTGGTTAAGTAGTGCCCTTTTATAATCAACTGTCTGCTGGACACCTGTTTAATGAATAATTTGACTCGCCTTTAGTTGAATAATTGTTAATTAGGATTTTGCTGTCTAAAATTTAGCTTTGCTCCTCAGGCTGGGTTCACACTAGTACGACACAACAGTCGTACAACTTTGGATCCAAATTTGCCATGCGACTTGAAGTCCAACATTCGGCCGACTTCAATGAACATGGATTCTGGATTTGATCCTCGGCAATACCAGGCACTATGTCTGGTATTAATCTTTAGGGAGAACTCCATGCAAATAAATTGGCATGAGTTTCCCCTCCAAGAGCATACCAGGCAGTCGTGTAAGGATTTTCAGGGGAACACCCACGCTGAAAAAACATTGTTGGGGGTCCCCCCCAAAATCCATACCAGACCCTTATCCGAACACACAGCCCGGCAGGTCAGGAAAGGGGGTGGGGATGAGCGAGAACCCCCCCACTCCTGAACCGTACTAGGTCGCATGCCCTCAACATTGGGGGGTTGGGTGCAGGGCCCCCCCACCCCAAAGCACCCACCCCCCCAATGTTGAAGACAAGGGCCTCTTCCTGACAACCCTAGCCATTGGTTGTCGGGGTCTGTGGACGGGGGGCTTATCGGAATCTGGAAGCAGGGAACCCCCAGACCCAAACCCCTCACTCTATGTGAATGTGTATGGGGTACATTGTACCACTACCCATTCACCTGAAAAGTGTCAAAAATAAAACACAGCACACGGGATGTTAAAGTAATTTATTAAGGCATCTCTTCTGACTTCTTCTCCCCTCTCCGGCTCTATTGACTCAACGCTCTCTCCCGCTCTAATGCTGGGTGCACGGTGTGCCACTACTTATATTGGCACGGGGCGGGGTCATCGATGACCCCCGCCCATTAAGATCTCACCGCCCGGGCATAATGAGCGGTGATGTCATAAGGGATGGGCCTCCGGTGACCCTGCCCCATGCCAATATAAGTATTGGCACACTGCGCACCCAGCATTAGAGCGGGAGAGGGCGTTGAGTCAACATCGGAATAAGAACAGAGGTAGAAGATAGCGGAGAAGACCCAGCAGAGGCAGAAGACAGTGGACAGAGGGAGAAGAACCTGAGAGGGCTAAAAGACATCAGTGGAAAAGAACCGGCAGAGGCAGAAGAGCCATAGAGGGGAGAAGAGATCGGAAGAGACGACGGAGCTGCCTTAATAAATTACTTGAAAAGCGTGTAATGTGTTTTATTTATTTATTTATTTTTTTAGGTGAATGGGTAGGGTACAATGTATCCCATACTCATTCACATAGGGTGGGGGACTGGAGTCTAGGGGCCCCCTTGTTAAAGGGGGCTTCCAGATTCCAATAAGCCCCCCCCCCACCCACAGCCAGGGTTGTCAGGAAGAGGCACCTGGTTCTCATCAACATGGGGACAATGTGCTTTGGGGTGGGGGAGCACAGGGCCCCCCCACCCCAAATTCATCATCCATCATAAAAACAATCCATCATAAAAACAATAGATAAATGTGATGTTGGTGCCTTCATGCAGTATGCACACAGTCCTAGTGGGGAGTGCTGGCAGCTGTCTATTTTTATTTAATTTTTTATTTTCCCATTATTTTTCATCATATTTTATTTATTTTTAGCAGCTCACAAGGTTTCTACCTATTTGCAGTTGAGACGGCTCCCATAGGGAAACATTGATTTTCACATGTCATGCGACATGAGCTCCCAATGTCGGAGCGTTTTGTCGTACCAGTGTGAACCCCCGCCTAAGAATTTCATTGTGGTGTATTCATTTTTGCAACATGGTCTTAAATGAATGTTAGGAAAGACTTTTGTGTGTGTGCAAATTAATAAATCTTGGTTGCAATCAATGGCCGCATTTGTGGGAGTTTTTTGTAGTATAGTGTCCCATAGAAAATGTTGATTCTCAAAGGAAAGTAAAGGTTTTCTGACAAATCTGTTGGGTGTACTCATTTATGCTCAGGTGTGTGCGTGTGTGTGTGTATATATATATATATATATATATATATATATAGATGTAAAAAAAAAAAATTGAGACAAAAATAATTTCAGAACTTTTCCCACCTTTTAAAAACGCGACCCATAAATTGTACTACTCAGTTGAAAAACAAACTGAAAACTTTTAGGTGAAGTGAAGTAAAAATAAAAATATGGTTGCATAAATGTGCACACCCTTAAACTAAATCTTTGCTAAAGCACCTTTTGATTTTATTTTAGCATCAGCATGGCACATCTTGACTTGGCAATATTTGCCCTCTCTTCTTTGCAAAGACACTCCAAATCTGTCAGATTGTGAGGGCCTCTCCTGTGCATAGCCCTCTTCAGATCACCCAACACATTTTCGGATTCAGGTCTGGGCTTCAAAACGTTAATCATCTTCTGGTGAAACCATTCCTTTGTAGATTTGGATGTATGCTTTGGGTCATTGTCCTGCTGAAAGATGAAGTTCCTATTCATGTTCAGCTTTGTAGCAGAAGCCTGAAGGTTTTGTGCCAATATTGACTGGTATTTGGAACTGTTCAAAATTCCCTCTACCTTGCCTAAGGCACCTGTTCCAGCTGAAGAAAAACGGCCCCAAAGCATGATGCTGCCACCACCATGCTTCACAGTGGGTATGGTATTCTTTTGGTTATATGCAGTGTTGTTTTTGTGCCAAACATATCTTTTGGAATTGTGGCCAAAACGTTCAACCTTGGTTTCATCAGACCATAACACATTTTCCCACATGCTTTTGGGAGATTTCAGATGTGTTTTTCCAAAATTTAGCTGGGCTTGGATGTTTTTCTTAAGAAAATGCTTCCATCTTGCCACTCCACCCCAAATCCCAGACATATGAAGAATACGGGAGATTGTTGTCGCATGTGCAACACCGCCAGTACTTGACAAATATTCCTGCAGCTCCTTTAATGTTGTTGTAGGCCTCTTGGCAGCCTCCCTGACCAGTTTTCTTCTCGTCTTTTGATACATTTTGGTGGGATGTCCAGTTCTTGTCACTGTTGTGCCATATTTTCTCCACTTGATGATGACTGTCTTCACTGTGTTCCATGGTATATCTAATATCTTGGAAATTGTATGATGGGTGATGTATTGATAAAGGGTAACTGCACTTTCGTGGGGAAAAAATGGCAAACCCAATAAAATGACACACTACACAAGTCATTTTGTAATTGAATGTTAATAAAAATGACCTTTCTTTTTAAATCTGCAGCGCTGTAATATTCTGTAAAATGCCTGGAGGCTTTCTGTACACAGATTGAGTACAATACACCCCCCAGATATGTTATTTCCTGCTTGTGTGATTGGCTCACTGATTTTCCCAGATTTCTGCACTGGGATACAAGTCAGGTTTTGTGCATCCCCTGCAATAGAAACATTTTTGGTGAGATTCTTAGATAAGGGAGATAAGGGACTTATACCCCTGCCGCACTAGCCCTCTGCAAGTGTAGCCACTGATTGATAGTTGAAAAAAAAAATCACTCTCATTCACTGAACACATGGACACAAACAGCTATTTCTAAAGAATAACAAAAGGTTGGAATCTGCAATAAAGTTGATCAAAATCCTTGCAATTGCATATTTTGTTAAAAGGCTCAGCAATCTAATATCCACCATAAAATGTACCCATTTGTGTTAGGTTTTCAGCTCTTTGAGTAAAACCACCCTGAAGCCAGGATGGAAATGCTAACTACTTTTGGGGGGGGGGGGGTTCTTCCCCCCTCAACTTCTTAAATCATTACATAGCAGGATTCTTCCTCTTTCATTTCCTGAACATTTTGAATAATAGGAACTGTTTTTTTAGAGCAGAAATGACATGACCTCTCCATACCATGGTACATTGGAAACTCTCAGCTGTTCTGATGTTGCAATGGCCGTTTACTGCTCTCTCTTGTGTCATAGTTTCATCTAGCATGTTGCTGTAAAGCCAGTAAACCTGCAGGACAAAAAAACTATTTCAAGTCCCCTAATATTGTCTAATTTAGAGAAGGGACATACTTTAAATAGTTATGAAATGAACTGCATAAAGCATGTTGTCAGATTCACAGGGACTGGAGCACATAGCTAGCATTCCATCATCCAGGCCATATCTGTCATCACAAGTAGCAGACAAGTGTTTTGTAGTTCTTGTCTTCACACTCTTGTATTTTAGCAGCACAAATTGTTTGATGTATTGTGTTCTTGAACTGAAGATAGCATAACATGAAAAGAAAGCTTGTTATCGGAATTTATAATGTAATATGGTGTTGGACAGACTGGCTGTATAGTGTTAGTTGTAGTAACATAGGGCTGTACTTTTGTCCTCTTGAGTTTTTTTGACATTGGGAGCATCCGTCCATATTCTCCTAAATGGCATAGATTTCAGCACATTCAGAATCCATTTTTTAGCACTGTCCGGTGGTGGACATAAGATTTGTTCCCCTAACTCCTCTGGGACTTAGCAGCCCATTTATACTAGATGGGTGCATGGACCCTTTCCACGTCTTGTGACGGCTCAGTTCCATCTAGCTGTCAATCGATACACAGTGAATAAGTGTTGACCAGTAGTTGAAGGGGTTCAAAAAGGGAGCTTGGTAACTCCACTAATGGCACTGTTGGGTGGGATAAAAATAGTTTATGCTCTGCAAATGTGTATCACCTATTTTTGTACTTAAAAAATAAATCATTCAATCAAAAAAAAAAAAACATTCAATCAATGGACATTTCTGAGCAGAAACCGCATTCATTGTTACTCTTTCCAGTTTAACAGAATATACTTTAATGATAAAAACAATTATGTCTCCTTTTATGTTTAACTACTTGCTGCAGTTGTTTGCAGCTGTCCAGTTATTCTATCAGATTGCTTATGTTTAGTGAAATGTTTACCAATACCTAGTTCTTTTTGTGTCTTGATAGCAGTGGTCTCCAAACTGCGTCCTTTTGCTTGATTTTGTCCAGCCCTTGGGGCTCTATTTCATCCATTGATACCAACAATAAGGCGTAATCCCCCCCCCCCCCACTGACCCCAATGAAGGGGCACAATTTCTTGCAGTGACCCCCTACGATAGGCCACAATTCCTCCCAATGACACCACTGATGGGGCACAATTTCTCCTAGTCACACCTTCGATGGGGCATTATTCCTCCCACTGACACCAAAGATGGGGTATTGTTTTTTCTCACTGACATCAGGACCTTTTCTACTCCCAATGGCAAGTCTGGCCCCTCAAATGTCTGAAGGACAGTAAACTGGCCCTTTGTTTAGAAAGTTTGGTCAGTCTCAGGTATTTATGATATATTTGTTATGGGATGATCTCTGAAATATTGCTTGCTTGGCGTACTTTCTAGGCTTTGTATATTTGTAGTTACTGTCTAAATGATAAGAGGCCTACTTCTCTGTGGTGTATGTTACCGTTCTCAAATTACTTTCTGCCACTGACCTTGGTTTCTGTTCATTGTTTTGTGAGCTTGTCTTTATTCAATAAAAATATTGTGAAAAAGTTTGGAGACCCCTATTTTAAAGGATAAGTTCGTCCATTGGGAAAAAAAATAATAAATGCACATATTTTTGCAGAAAAAAATGTGCATTTTTTTTTTTTTTTTTAAGGAGCTTGGAAAGCATTGCACCCGTGGTCAGTGGATCAGGTTTGCAATGCCAGACACCTGCAGACAAGCCCTGCAGCTTTCAGCCCATACCTTCATACAGTCTGACTGTTTACAGGGTGCAGGGCTTGTGAATGAACTATGAGGCCGCTCATCAGCAAGCTTGTAGGACTAAAAGCTGTCAGCCATGAAGACCGATGGTACTTTTATTTTAAGTCATTCACAGGAAACTGTAAATGAATGATGCGGCCGTGTAAATGAGTAACAGCGAGCGCTGGGAGAAGATCCCCTGTTTACTGTCACTGGAAGGGGGGGGGGGTGCACAGCTGCTGGAACATGTTACACGTTCCACCTAAATATGAGTAGATCATGTTCCAAAATGTGAACTTATCCTTTAAAATGACTGTTGCTTTGAACAGGTTTTTTTTTTTCTTGTAAAGTGATACGTAATATATCATACAGTCAAAGTAGCTTGTAACTTGGGCTTGCTATTCATATCAGTGACATTTTGATGCAAAACCCAATACAAGCAGATAAGTTAACGCAGCCCAGTCTGAAGCTCTTGCATGCCATGCAGTCTTGATGTCCTAATTTTAGTTGATTTCATTATGAAAATGTACCCCGAGCCAGGTCATCAGACCCCATTGGTGCAGAGGACTTGTTCATGCGGATCTTTGTGATTCGGTGACCTGTGCTCTCATGTGAGTGTTAACGAGGGCAGAGTTGCTTGTCACAGGAAGAGAGGGGCAGTGTCATGAATCTAAATGGATGAATAGAGAAAAGTAGCAAGAAAAAACTAAATACACAGAATGATCCGGAAATTCTTTGTCAAATTTGTCTGTACAGTTTCAAAAGATAAGTTTGTTATACTCAAGGCTAATGGACAAAAACCCAGAGGATGATGTATGTCCAGATACAGTCATTGTCTGTCTAGTTTTACTGGTTGGCCTGAATTACATGTGCTGTGATTTTGTCGCAAGCTAGATTTGTCACCAGTTTATTGAAACCAAGAGTGACTATTGGTGCTTTTAAAGCCAAGGCACCCAAATAAAGACAGTTTGAGCAACACAAAAAAAAAAAAATAATAATTATATTATACAATTTTATATTATAAAAATTGTAAAATTATGAAATAGTCATTTAAAATCAGATCAAATAAAACTTTGCTTCCAGTTTCAGAAGATGCAGCCTAGGAGGAAGGATCACAGCAGAGATGTGATTGTAGTCACATGACACTGGTGGACTTTGTTTTGTAGGCCTGACACAGAAGCTGCTGAGAGCCAACCTCTAGGGGCAGAGGGGAAGATAGGGCACTGATGCCAATGGGAGGTTTGGACGGAAAAGTTAAATGATCCACATTTTTATTTTGACTACTACAAGCCTTTTATTTTTTCTTCTTTTTTTTTTTTTTTAGAGGGAACCTGTGTGGATAGAAATTGGGAAACTGCAATTGTTGACTTTCATCTGAGTGCTTTGGCTCTGTATAACTTCTTTGCTTTACTACTTGGAGATTGACCAATATCGTTTTTTCAGGGGCGATACAGATTTTTCGGCTGCCTTTCAGGCCGATATCTGGTGCCAATATTCTGTAGATTTAAACTTTCTTTTATTTTTACTGTCCTTTTTTAAAAAAAAAAAAATTTCTTAAAGCGGAGTTCCGCTAAAAAAAATAAAAAATAAAAATGTAATTTTAAAGTCAGCAGCTACAAATACTGCAGCTGCTGAATTTTAATAATCGGACACTTGCCTGTCCCAGAGTCCCGCTCATCTCCCCCTCCGCTCTGTGGCGCCAGCATCTTAGCTGTGGGCATGTGTAGTAGGTGCCCGGCTGTGAAGCCACAGCTGGGCAACTACTGCGCATGCGCGAGCCGTGACTGGCCGCGCAATCATCTGGGACCTGTGAAGTGTCCCAAATGATTACCAAGAGGGAGGGGGGTAAGAGGTGATCTTCCTTCCGGCGCCGAGGGTGCACCAGAAGGAAGTGGGAGCTGGGATGATGTTCGGTCGACCCCCCCAACTACTTGGTAAAGGCTGTCGTAGCTTGAATTTCAGCCAATATTTCAAGCCATGAGAGCATTTATTTCAATACGCTTTTGTCAAAAAAGCCGTCTGAACAGTGACTGCATCCAATCACAGTCACTGTTCACGTATTCTGAAAGCTGCGAGTGCCGGCTATCAGAATACAATAGCTGGCAGGGGAGATTCCTCTGTCTACACTATTTATCGAGTAGATTTCTCAAGTTCAACAATATGTATGTGGTTAGTGTAAGTCACTGATCCCAAACTGCTGTGCATTTGGTGAAGTGTCGGGGCATCTGATATGTGCATGCAGGTGGCCAAGTCAATAAGTAGTATAGGAAGGGTAGGGATGACGGCCTTGAAATTAAAAAAAATTCAGCAATGGCAGTTTACATACCTCTCTCATGATGTGTACATTATAAATGACTGCTTGCGACACGAGTTTCTGTGTATATTCAGGACAATCCTAGCTACTGCTGCTATGTGGTCTGAGCTAAAACCCAGACCACAATTCCGAATAGTCAGCATAGCAGCCTGGAAGTGAAAGTGCTGGAGTTTTCAGCTTGAGTTTATCGATGCCTGCAACAAATTTTTAAAATTAATTAATACTAGATGGATATTACTTATTTATGGTTACTATATTGTTTTCTTGACTGAAATTTTTCTTTTAATAAAAATCCCATACAAATCTTTGTCCCTGTTAACCGCCACTCAGCACTCAGTATTTTTCCAGAACTGTTTTATGGTCAATACGCAAAAGCAGCATCATAGACGCTGTTAAAAACAAGCTTAAAGGTTCAATTCTCTTGGATAAATATACAAACCTTAAAAAAAATGTGGTAGTTAAATAAAATAGAAAATATATATTTTTTTTATTGAGTCCAATAAAATTTGAAGATTTCAGTCTCATGGCTAAATTAGAGTGTTTTATTGAGTTAAAGTGAAACTGAACATATGCCTTGCCGGTGCGGGCATCTTCTCCTGTTATTTGGCCAGTTCAGCAGGGACCAGTCATTTTTCATGTGGAAAACATGTGACTGTTACCTGCATTTAGGGTGCCATTACTACTTTGTGCCTAAGGGTAAAACAAATGTTAATGCCTAAGCACAATTTTGCAATTCTGACATGATAGTAAAACCGTACATATTATTGTAACTACTTTGTGCGTCCAGGTGGATTATACCTTTTTTTTTATTTTATTTTTAAGGACAAATTTGGGCTTTCATTGGGTGGTAAATGGTAATGGATATCGCCTGAAAGTTTGTTTCCCTCTCTGCAAGGAAAGAGATGCAATGTATCTTTCCTCTCTATTCAGAAAGAGAGAAACACAGGGGTGGGCTTCACAGTGACTGATAACTGTGATAGCCAATCAGAGGCTATCACAGCAATCAGGTGATCTGGAAAAGGGAGTTCCTGTTCCCGATCCTTAGTACGTGACCTGGGGCTCCCATTGAGACCCCAGTCTCTGTGCTGGGAGTGTGCTGTGCAGCGAGCTCCCAGCACAAAGACAGATACGCAACCCCACGGAAAAAAGGCAAGTCCAGGAAGGCCGCATATCTGTTTACTGTTGGGGTTAAGATAAAATGGCACTGCAAGCGCGTCAGATACGCACATTTCTGCCCATGTTTCCGATATGCCCAGATGTGAACAGGGCCTAATGCAGCACAGAGTATTCTTCTATCTACCTCGCTTTTGTGGATGAGGGAACCTGTTCATGCTAGGCTTGAGCGCTGTCTCTTTAGCTAACCCATAGAGCTCTGGCATACATCCCAATGCTTTTGGGGAAGGGGGTTATGGAGCTTCTTGTGATCCTACTCATATAAAGCTGACTAGCTACCCTATTTCACCCATACAAGATTTTTTAATCCATCCTTTCATGTTTTGATTTCACTGTGACTCCATATTACAATTTGTTGTTCCACATTCTAAAGTTTACCAGATCAACAGAGATGCCTGTAATATATTTAGCCAAGCATACAATAACCTGCACCTTACACGCTATACCCAAAACCATGAACTGTTTTTTTTTTTTTGGGGGGGGGGGGGGGGGGGGGTGTTGTGTTATAATAGAAAATTAATAAAAATGTTAAAAGTCCTAGGAAATGTCTGATGCACAGAGCTCCATAAACCAGTGTGCACTGGGTCCCTGTAGCCATTGTTGTGTAGCCATTGTGTACAGTCAGGATGTCCTGGGGAAAGAATGTACGTGTTTTAAAATACTGTGCCTAGCCAGTGCACTAACAGACAGACTTGGCCTAGCATTCGGCAGCCTTGCACACTCTATATGACACATCTACAAAGGAAAAGCCAGTGTCTTGTAACTGGGCTGCAGATTTTTTTTTATTTTTATTTTTTTCCTTTTCGGATGCCTCCATTAGCAGTCACTCCAACTGCAACTGTTTTCCCCAGCACTCAACAGTTCAAAGGCCTAACACAACAGTGACGACACAGCCTTCCTGACACAGGAAAAGTATTCAGCGCAGATAAATTCTTGGTTTCAGAGGATTACACTGTAACGATCTCTATTCTTTCCAGCTTGCTTCAGGGAGGCTGCTGACGTTTATACTCCCTTTTCGTTATCTTTGTACTCCCTTTTCTTTCTTTTTATTTTTTCACTAATTTTTATTATAATTTTGGCCTTTCCATTGGAATGTTTGCTTAGGACGTTTTCTTTTTGTAATGTCAGACCAAGATTTGCTTGTTTTCCACATCGAGGTGAATTGAGGTGTGTCTCAAGGCTTACGAGAGCTTGTGGGAGAACGTTCATTAGATATTTTTTGGGTAAGCACCAAACTTTTGTTGTTTTTATAACTGTCTGCAATACGTGTTCCTTCACTTTTTTTGTCTCTAATGTTAAACTCAACAAGCAAAGCATTCCTTTAAAGTAATCTGTAGTAGCCCATTGGAAGTCAGGTTGCTGTGGGTTACCGTGGATCATCACTTTCCAAGCATGGCAGTTGACAGCTCGGGTCTTTATCCTCTGGCTGGAACGGTTCGTATTTGTGTTCTCGTTGGAGGCTGGAAGAATGTGTGACAGTGCTATGTGGCCATTTCAACCTGCGGGGATCTCTAGGCTTAGATCATGCTTTCTAGATTGCAGGCAAAATCCACATTCTTCCCTTGTGACTACATCCTTTTACAAAAGGCTTCGTGGGAACATGGGAGGACAGTTTTTTTTTTTTTTGTAATCTGAATGGACAGCTCTGTGGCAATGTCGTGTATAAACTGGAAAATAATGGCTTCATGGGCCATGTCTGGAATTAAAAGGCTGTTGCAGACATTTTGTTTATGTGCATTGGAGTGTTACATTTTTGTATGTTTTGAGAGCACACAGAAAATTATACACCAAACACACCCTGGCCGGGCGCACACCTCTGGCACATGCTGTTTTTCAGAGGTCTGGGCAGCCAAATCTCTACTCGTGGTGTCTTTTCAATCTGTTTTTCTTGATTTAGAATAGTAAAAGCATCTTTTGAAAATCGTATTTACTAGTAAGCCGTTTGCTACCGGCTTGTCATTCTTCCTGTTGTCTGATCATTTGCTTACACACAATTGGCTAATCGTTTGCTTGCACAGTAGCCCATTAGTTATTTTTGGTTAGTTGTTTCCAGGGTTAGACAAAATAATTAGAATTCCAAAGCCAGACTAGGAGGCACCAAATGACTATAAGGACCAACTGATTTTTAAAGTGGTTGTAAACTCTTACATATACCCAATGAAGTGAAGATGAAACAAATCCTCCCCACTAAGTTGTATCTGTTTATCTGATGTTTTAGAAAGCAGGGGACAGGGAGCTGAAGTTATTCTCTGCAGAGCTCAGTGAGGAGAGCTCTGAGAGCTGATTGGAAGGAAAGGGACCCCCCCCCCCTTTCACACAGGAACAGAGCTGAGGCTGTTAATTACAAGTTGTGTGATGGTGCTCCTGCCCGTTTCAACTTCTTACCTTTTGGTGTCAGGAAAACTTGTCAGAAGTGGCTCATCACAATGGCAGAGGAATGAGGCAGCAGACAGAAATGACAGTGCTCTGGATTGAGACTGGTACACACTATAGAGCAGGGGTCTCAAACAGGTGGCCCTCCAGCTGTTGTGAAACTACAAGTCCCATGAAGCTTTGCTAGGCTGACCGTTGCAAGCATGCCTCTCACAGGCAGAGGCATAATGGGACTTGTAGTTTTGCAACAGTTGGAGGGCCACCAGTTTGAGACCCCTGCTATAGAGGGATATGCTTTCAAACATATTTCATGTCTGAGGTTTATAACCATTTTAAATAAAGTATATCTAAAGGATAGCGTGATCTCTTGAAAAGATTTTCTTTAACTTCCTGCCCCAGAGACACAACAGGAAGTCAGAGGAGATCTCTCCTAAGTCCTCTCTCAATCAGTTGTTACTAGAACAAGTGTTTTCTTTGAAAGATTTCCCCTCTATTCTTTTGCAGTGGTAACAATGTCCCTCACTTCAGTCTTGGTGACGGTTGTTCACAGTAGCAACCCAAGCCACAAAAAATAGGCAAAATGAGTGCCTGGTTGTCCTGCTATAATCCTTTGTTTTTACTTTGAGCCACTGACTTGAAAGAAGCATGCAGAATGGGGACTTTTAACCACCTTGCTCTGCATGCTTGTTTTGTATTCATTACTTACAAATTATTGAAGCCAAATAATCATCATAACAATCGGGCAACTAGGATTTTCAGATTTGGGGTCCATTAGTGGCAACAGTGATATTGTCATGACAGACGCACTACAGTCCATTAGTTCTTTATCTGCTCAACTATTATCCTTTTTTCTTTTCTTTTGCTTAGTTACACTCATTTTTAAAGTATGCCCACCTCTTTGAAACTCAGGGAATAGAGATGGTGTATGGGTGCCAGTATGAATGTATATCTAAAGCCACAGGTTTTTCTTGGATAGATAAGAGGATAGTTAAAACCCTATCAGTTTTTTCTTTTGTATTTTTGTTGGGGATTTTTCACTTAAAGTGATTGTAAAGCTTTAATTTTTTTTCATTAAAATAACAAACATGTTATACTTACCTGCCCTGTGCCGTGGTTTTGCACAAAGACCTGGATCCTCCTCTTCTAGGGTCCCTCGGCAGCGCTCCTGGCTCCTCCCTCTTGTCAGGTGCCCCCACAGCAGGCAGCATGCTATGGGGGCACCCAAATCGAGCTGCTGCTGTGTCCATTCACACAGAGCCGCGGTTCGGCCCTCCGTCTCTTGTTTTGTTTACTGGCTGTGATTGACAGCAGCGGGAGCCAATCAGGAGTGTCCCCTGATGGGCAAGGCTCTTGTGGACATTGCTGAATCGAGAGGGGGCTAGAGTAATTATTTGGGGGGGGGGGCTGCTGCACACAGAAGGTTTTTTACCTTCATACATAGGATTACAACTACTTTAAGTAGTTGTATTTATGTGTGAGATGCAAAAGGCAGTGAAGAAATCTCTCCCAAGAGAGAAGTAAAGCTAGCAATGCATGGATCGAACTTTGTCTGATTCAGCAGGGACCAGTTGAATTTTGATTCTTAGTATTGGTAGGCTGGTTGTACAGAATCTGACCAGTTTGTTGGTATTTTTCTGCTAGATGGACGCAGCCAGCCATGGTCAGTAAGGCTGATCAGTATATCCTGACAGCAAGGAAGTCTCTCTGCTGTTATAATACAATCTAGGGGGGGGGGGGGGATTCACCTATCCGCCTAGATTGTGTGAATAGGGGAATTGGGTCTTTTTTTTTTTCCTATTTAACCCACTGGTTGAAAAAATAAAAATGCCTAGTTTATGGGCTGCTAAAATCTCTTTTCAGAAAAGTCTCACAGGAACAGGTGTTCCCATTGGAAGTTTTTGCCCTATACTCCTTTTCTTTCTTTCTTTCTTTCTTTCTTTCTTTCTTTCTTTCGACAACTGAAATATGTTGGATTTCCTATCACTTTCTGTGGCAGTGATTACCATGACAGATACCTGGATAAGTCCCCCTACCTGGGGGCCACACACTGATAAAACCTGGCAGGGCTTTCAACACCGCATCCAGAAGTAAAGGTTTTGCCTCTTGTACAAGTGTGGTTGTGCAATCCCATTTTCTTCTATATTTTGTGAGCTGGAATCTTGATCAATTGCCCCCTCCCTCTCTTCACATGGCAGACACAAAGACCCCTATAAAAGGGGGAGCAAAGGACAGTCCTCCATGTGAGATATTGAACAGGAAAGATCCTTCAAGGCAGCTAAACATTCCAATCCACTGAGAGCTGAAAGGAAAAAAGAACGAGTGCTTCTAAGGGTATCTTTTGGATCAAAATTGGCTCAAGCTAAACAATATCTGCTTGCCACCTTGTGTAGCCGGTGTCACACAAATTGTGCACCGCAGTCAATTTAGGTTTTCTGAGAACAATGTGTTTACCACCAAAAGTCCAGCGTGCTGGAAAAAAATGCAACTTAAAAGAGAAGCTTATATCATATCTAGGTGAAATGCAATGCTGTGTCTGTCCCCCGCCATCTCTAAAGGCCGAGAACTGAGCGATTAAACACTGCTGATCGGTCAGTTCTCCCCGCCGATCAGTCGCCGGCTCTCTACTCTGCCCCTGGGCTATTGGGGGGGGGGGGGGGGGAGAGAGAGCGGGAGTTGCTGGATTAGGCTCTCAGTGGCTGTCCAGGCTCCTGAGTGGTTCTTGACCATAAGGGCGTGATCTTTACCCAGCCTGGACTGGCACTGTGATGTCTGATGACAGCAGGATTTGGCCCGGCTCACAAAATGTGCATTTGACCTGCCTGCTAACTACCCCCAGCCGCCACCCCCAGGAGCAATGTTTACCCAACGTAGCTATGGAAGCAATTGGGAAAGCCCCACAACTGCATGCAGTTCGCATGCTAGCAGATCATTTGTTTGTCAAAAATTTGATTAAAACAGGCAGTAGGGAAGTTTTTCATTGCTTCCTCACCATCTGTCAGTAGCCTCTGAAGTGCGATCCAGATGCAAATCGGGCTTCAGAGGAAAGAGAGATTTAGACACATGTCTAAATCTACCCTGAGTGGGTCAATTGCCCCTTGGGCATCCTTGAACTTAGAAGATGAGAGTATGAGCTTTAAGTATTTTGTCTTTTTAGAGGTGTTTTGATTTCCAAAAGAAATCGTGTACATCTACTCTGTCAGTCTGTAGGCATATTGGTCACGAAATGTGTAATATGCATTCCTGCCCACAGCATTGAGTTTCGATATTTATTGAATACACACAAGCTTACATCAAACTATTTGCTGACGAGCACGGCCTTAATCATTAACTAAGATAAAGGGTTGAATGAAAGGTATTAGCAGAATTTTTGTACATTTTTTTGTATCCAATAAATATTGGAACTCATTGCTGCGTGCAGAACTGTCCATATTATGTCGTTTTCAATTTCACTTTTTTTTGATGCTTTGATCGGACCTCACCTAGAGATTCTCCAAATTCTCTGTTTCAATAAACTGGTAAACATATGTGTGGAAATACAAGCACAGTAATAAATAATGAATGACAATGTGGAAATTCTCCTTTTGGATAAGATCCCAGTCCTGCCAAATAAAATGGCCTAATCACTAAAGAATGTCAACATCTAATTTCTTACAAACCCCAGTTTATTTTGTTTTATTTTGTATTTCAGCACGTGTTTGGTATTCATTTTTGCTTTTATCTATAGATATGTGGAAATAGAGATTGCTTTGTTGGCGATGACAGACTTGAGGGGTGGGAGATAAACATTTATGTCATGTATATAGAAAAAGGAATCCGCCTTCGTTCTATGTTGGCTTTATTTTGTAATTGCTGTTTTATTAGAGAACCGTTGTTTTAAAGCAATAAAAAAATCAGTCCGTAAATGGTTATTTGCTATTAGGGAAACATTGCATCTGTGCTCTAATCAGGAGGACCATTGCATTTTCACGTTAAAGCCCATTTCTGGGTTTACATTAAAACCAATGCAGGCAGATTTCACAGATTTTCTGGGTTGGACTGCAGCTGCTTCTCGTATGATTCCTATTGTGCTGCTTCACTGTCCAGGAGACTTTCAGGGGGCAGAACTGAGAGCCAGATAACATGCAGGCTGCATTTTCTCATGCTATTCAGAAACACAAGGGGGTTGATTTACTAAAATTCTGGTGCATCTGTGGCTGCATGGTATCCATTGCCAATCAGCTTCAGTTTGAAATATTAAACTTTAGCTAAAAACTCGAAGCAGATTGGTTTCTATGCAGAAAAAAAGCCTGGTTACTATATGTCCGACAACAATTTGCCTCACCATGCTTTTTTGTGACATTGGCACAGTAAAGGCTTCTTTCTGGCAACTTGACCATGGCTCATTTTTGTTCAAGTATGGTCGTATTGTGCTTAAAAACAACCACACCATCTTTTTTCCATGTATTTTTCCTGAGGTTACCTGTGGGTTTTTCTTTGTATCCTGAACAATTCCTCTGGCAGTTGTGGATGCAAACGTACTTGATCTACCCGACCTTTGCTTGGTATCTAGAAATCTCAGAATTTTCCACTTCTTGTGATTGTATAGTACTGACTGGCATTTTCAAGGCTTTGGATATCTTTTTATAGCCTTTACTAACTTTAGAAAGTTCCATTACCTTGTTATGCAGGTCTTTTGACAGTTCTTTTCAGCTCCCAATGGCTCACTATCTAGCCTGCTCAGTGCATCCATGTGAGCACTAACAAACTCATAGACTATTTATTCACAGATGCTAATTACAATTTGAAAAGCCGTAGATGAGGGAAATTGACCTAATTGCTATTTTAATCTGTATGCGTTACCTTGTGTGTCTGTACCAAGGCCAAACATTCCAGGGTTATTATGATTAAAAAAGGTGCCAAACCGATATGTGATAATAAATGGCTTCAAATGATCACTATCCTTAAATGACAGTTTTTGGGCATGATCACTCATATTCTCAATATCAATGCTAAAATTTCAAGATTTCTGCTACAAACGTTTGATCACAACTGTATGTGGCACACTACTAGAGTAGTGTATGATAGCTTTGCAAAGTGAATTTTTTACTTAGCTTAAAGTGTAACGTTAGTCAGAAAATGAAGACCTGCTAGATGACTTCAGGCTGGCCCCTTTTGCAGGTATAGCTATGTAAAACATTAGCAATAAGTGCCTATACTATTTAAAATCAAGTAATACACTGTCTCACCCTATTATGCACATGCTCACTTGTGCTCTATTTTTAGGCACTGTGCTGAATTTGTAGAGGCTGATCTGCTGACAACATAACACATTTACTGCTGCTCAGGGGCTCTGGGCTGCAGCAAAATGGCAGCCTCCAGCAAGAAGAAATGGGAGCAATGCACACACTAGTTTGGTAGCATAATTATTAATGTAGAATGTATGTTCCTTGCTAATTAACATTATTTTATCAAGTTGTTATGAGTAAAGTTCCATTTTAAGCAGAACCAAAACCATCAGTTTACCGGTTTCCCAAAACAGTTAAATTCAAGGCATTCAATGAATTATAATTGTCACTGTTGCATTTTCTCTCACCTGAACTGTCAAGCCATCAAATGGCTGATGTCATAACTGATCACAAGTGCAGCACCATGGCAACTGCAGATCAAATAGAGGCAGCTTCCTTGACTGTAAAGGATAGGAGGGTTTAGTCCCCCTTTAATGAATAAGGTGAAGCTGTAATTACTTCAATCATCCAATCATGTGCAAGTAAAATTTAGTTTTTTACTTGTAGATGATTGGGTGTTCTTTGCAAAGTGAATATTCATGTAGCCTCCTCTTTTTCACGAAGCTGAAAAAAAATGTCTCATTGCAGAGTGAAAACACACTACCCCTTTAATAAGTTAACCCCAATGTTGTACCCAAAAGAATTATGACTTGAGACATCCATGTTTGAAAAATGCGTGGAAAATCAGGACGTTTTATTAAAGCAGAACTTTACCCATAACAACTTGCTTCTTGCTGGAGGCTGCCATTTTGCTGAAGCCCAAAGCCCCCAAACAGCAGTGAATCATAAAGTGGAACTAAACCCATTGATTTACCAGTTTCAAAAAAACAGTAACATTCCTGGAATGCTGGGATTACTAACCTTTTTTCCCGTCCTGCTGGCCCACCGCTCCAGTGTGAAAGTACTCAGGCTTTCACACTGGGTTGGCAGGGGAAGCACTTTACAAGTGCTATTTTTAGCCCTTTAGCGCCTGAAAAATGCCACAGTCTGCCCCAGCATCTTTGCGGCGTTGCAGGAATGGTGACTACCCCGCTCCTATAACGCCCCTGCCATTGAAGTCAATAACCAGTTGTGTCTGCCGAAGCGCTTCGTGGGCGATTCGGCAGCGGCGCTTTGTGGACACTTTTAACCCTTTTTCGGCCAGCTTTTAACCCCCGCTAGCAGCTGAAAAGCGCCACAAAAACTCAAACTACAGTAATGCGCCACCGACGCCATTAATTTTCTGACTAAAGTTCCACTTTAATGTCTGCAGCAATCTGGCAGTCATTCTCATCTATTTAAAAGTATGTATACCTTTGAGTATATGTATAGCCAGTTTGTTTGTTTTTTCTTTTGAAGTTTGGCTAGAGTAATGGAGGATTAGACTCCCTGTCAAGATTTTATTGCTGTCTGTCCCCCCATGATAGGGACCCACTCTGTTTTGGTGACCATTGCTGCTGGGAAAGAAAGTGATGATAAGTCTCTAGGATAGGAGGTAAGGGGAAGTTTTTCAATGGGGACACCTGTTTCGGTAACCACTGTCTCGGAGGGAAATTCCTCTGTGGGCATATACCACACAGAATAAAGGAACATGGATTTCCTTATTTCCTACTCTAAACCTAAAATGGCTATAGATCTACTTAAGTTCAGACATTCTAATTCTTTGTTAAGAGGAACTATGGCTTGGTTAGGCCATTAGAGCACTTTGTTTGCCCTTCTCCAGCAATGACCATTTCGCCACCCCCATCATTGCTTCTGCCATCTTCTCCATTGCTTCTTTTGTTATTTGGCATCTTTCTTTGACCATTGGGCAACCAGCGATTTATTATCCTGGCAGTCAGCTCCACTGAAATATCTTGATGGTACAGGAAGAATGTGCATTGTGCGTGTCCCACAGTCAGTGTATACAAAAAAATTGCTAGTTAAAAAGTGAAGTTTTTTTTTTTGGCAGGGCGTCTTGTACCAAAAACTCTTTCAGGTCCTATTGACTTCAATGCAAAAATGGCTCCTATTGACTTCAATGCAAAATCACATCTTATTGACTTCTATGCAAAATCGCGTCTCAGTTACCTTAACACAAGAACGCTCCCTATTGCGTCCCATTGACTTCACTGCAAAAATGCCAGCCACATTAAATTAAAAACATTAAAAAATAAAAATGTCTGTCTCGGTTTTTGGCCAAGTGCATCCTGAATTTTCTGTTTCAGTTTTGGCACCTGAATTTTAATTTCAGTGCACCGCTATTTTTTATATTACTTTAGGTCAAGGTATTTAGTAAGTTTTGGAAGTTTTACAACGCTTAGAATTTTGGGTGTGTACTGGACCATTCACTTTGTGGTTTCACACCACAAACACACTCACCAGCACATACAGTATGTCCTAACATGCACTGACTATGTGCATTGTAGTGTGTATTTGTGTGTGGTTCATTTATGGTCTAGTTTTATAGTGTATTGTAGAAAAGTGGGCTGTTTTCATTTTGGTCTACATAAAATATTTATTTTGCTTGAGTCCATCTTTACACTTTAAGTCCTTCCTAGCGAAATCGGTTCCTTACCACTTCTTCATAAATATTTCTGAGAGGAAGTGTCCTGAAAGAACTGACTATTGTATGATACTTTAGAGCTTGGCTTGTATGCAGTGGTTCCATTTCCTCCTGAAAGCCGCATTATAGTGGGAAGAAAATAATACGTATAGTGGTAGCGGCTTTGTGGGAATGAATGAAAAGCACCGCCACTGTTTTCTTTCCTGCTATATGTGAAGTTAGAAAGAATTAGACTTGGATTATTGATATGTATATTTTGAGGTTGACCGATTTTGGGGCCCTTTCTCGGTGGCCACTTGGTGCTAGGAACCCCAATTTGGATATGTTGCAGTGCTAGTTCCACTTAGTTTGCACACCAAATTTGGGGTTCTGTTGGCATTGATACTGGTGGGTTTGTTGAACCAGGTGGTGTGCATCCAGGGCAAAAACCTATTGACCTTGAATAAACTTTGGACCTGGGAAATCCTTTGGAAAACCTGTAGACCTTGTTGTGCTGGATTGGGCTTCTGCACTTTTATTTGGTGTTGGCATTTCGTACAGAAAGTGAAGTGAAAATGTACACATTCATTTCCCACTTCAAACTCACTTCTGTTTGTAACTGAAAGTGGGATAGCCCTTTTAGATTTTAATATACATTATGGTTGTTCCTTAGAAACGATTTGACAAATTCAACATCAACACCATCAAGAGCATACAAGCTTCTATATCTTGAGTGTCGGTGGTTATGCACTGAAGTGTATTCATTACTATAAGGAGCACAGTCCTCTGATTCCTACTGTATTGTAATCCTATCGTCTGCCTTTATTTTGTAAAGTGTCGTGTAAACTGTTGGCACTATATAAATACTGTATAATAATAATTTGTAGATTCAGTAAATAAAACTTTATTTCAAAAGCTATTTCTGCATAATATGGGTTTGTGCGATAGCACTATAGTTCTGAAAAAGATGAGACAAGTATCTGTTTTTCAAGTTTAGCATAGTGAAGAAAAATACCACTCCCACCATTCTTTTAGAGTATATTTAGGTTTATAAGTTCTGTTTGTTCTCAGGAGGCCTCCAAACCACCCTGGTAAATGCAGCTAATGAAAACAATGGACATACTAAAACAGATGTGTGTACAGGAAAGGCAGACCGGCTTTGTATTCATGTCACTGAGTGTTTTGTATGTCATGTAGGAAGATTCAATCAGTCTTGAAGGGACTTCAAGTGCTGTGTAGTACTTTTGTTAGAAATGGGCTAGTGGATTAGTGACCATACTAACACATTTTTGTTTGCACCGACAGCACCTATTGCTTCTTTTTTTACTTTTGTTTTTGTTGGAGTGCTGTTTTTTGTTCACATTGGTCACAATAACATACTTATGAAGCAACCACGTATGCCTCAGCCAAATGGGACAAAACCCCCCCCTAGCCCAGATTACCTCTACAGTGTAAATTACAACATTTTTCTAAAGCTGGTGATACATGCAGACAGTTTCCTCCACCACACTAAAAAGTATGGATGGGCACGTCAAAATGTCCAGCTTTTGTATTCTGACAGCCAGCACCCAGGGCTGTCACATTACATGAACAGTGGTGCATACAGAGGTTTTTTTTACCTTTTTTTTTTTTTTTTTTTTTTATGCATAGAATGTATAAAGGTAAAAAAACTTTGAGCTTTTACAACCACTTAAAAGACTTCTCTATCTGAAACCTTTTTTATTAATTTTTTTATAGTGGGGATGGACTGAAACCTCTACCAGGCCACTTTTAAGCGAGTTCCTTAATGGCCAACAAGAAGTGAATGGAATTATCGCTATTAGGCTAAGTTCACGCTACCTTCAAAAGTAGGCGTTTTATCTACGTTTTTGATGCCTCGCAAACAACCCGACAATGGTTCTAACTAGGGCCGAAACAACAAATCGATTAATCGTCAAATAATCTATTATGAAATTAATCGATTAATCGGGCAGTAACATAATTGGGTTAAAAAAAAAAATTGCCCTTTATAGAGCAAAAAGAGCAAATAATCACTACTGTGTAGATATTACTTGCACTGTTTCACAGTAAAAAAAAAAGAAATCCCTTACAGTAGCGATTATTTGCTCTTTTTGTACTATAAAGGCCCAATTTTCATTTTTTTACCCCGATTTATGTTACTAAACGTCTTAGGCCTGGTTTATTTAACACGGTTTCCTGTGGGAAAACTGTGCTTTTTTGGTTTAATAGACTTCAATGGAGAAGCTGAAGGTTAGAATGTAATGCGTTTTTGCAGAAATTTTGTGTTTTTTTTTTAATCTGCCCAACAACAAATTGGCAAAAAAAAGCATTAAAAAAAAAGACAAAAACGTGAATTGCAGCAAAATCACGTGCGCAACAATCAAAACGCACAGCAAGAAGCACTGCAGAAACGGATCAAAAGAAAACTGCATAGGTGTTTTCAGACAAGAATATTCATACGAAAAATCTTTTTACATTCGCTGAATGAAAGAATTTTGTGTGAAAATGTCACTTGCTTTTAACATTTTGTTTTAAAATGAATGTAATTTCTGAACGAAAACCACATACACGGTCTAAAAATTCCTTTGACTATTTCTAAATTTTCCTGTCACTGTGGTTGAAAACTAACGTCGATTTGACCCCACTAACAATTCGAAAATCGAACAAACGTTCTTAAAATAAATTTTTTTTTTTTTTTTTTTGAAGGAAGACATTGTTTTTGTATGGCAAGCATATAATATATTACAGTTCTGTTTGAAAATCTGCAAAACAGTCTAACTTTTTCTTTCGTTTAATAAAAAAAAAAATTGATCTCTGAGTCTGATATTTACCAGATTCAAGGCTGAGAAACACTAGTCTGGGGGCTTGAGCAAGAATTGTATGTTTTTCGCCATTTATTAAATTTTCTTTCTCAAAAGCATTTTTATTTTTTACTATAAAAACAAAAAAACAATACTAAGCCCCCGTACACCCGGTCGGAAATTCCGACCACAAAATCCGTCAGATTTTTTCCGATGGATTTGGTCCGACACTGGTGTTGCATATACATGGTCGGACAAAGTTGTCGGAAAATCCAATCATCCTGAACGTGGTGACGTTCGTTGCGTACGACGGGTTTACGTAGAGGCTAGTAGCCAATAGCTTTGGTCTTGTAATGTGATCTGAGCATGCGTGGCACTTTGTCTGTCGGAATTCGCTACACACGATCGGAAAAAGTCCGATAGGACTTTGTTGTCGGAAAATTTGAGAGCAGGATCTCAAACTTTTTCCGCCGGAAATTCCGAATGAAAAAGTCAGATGGAGCCCACACACCGGTCGGAATTTCCGACAACATTGTCTGATAGGACATTTTCCGTTGGAAAATCCGACCGTGTGTACGGGGCATTATAGTATATACTGGTATATCTCTTCTGTCTTTGAGTCTCAGAGTGGATTAGACATTTTGCTCTTTAACAATATAGTTGGTTATTTATATTTACCACTGCATAGAGATATTTAAGAATAACTTGCCTTTTTTTTTTAACTTTACATATTAACTAAATTATACACCACACTTTCTTTAAGGTTATTAATCGATTAATCGAAACAATAATCGGACAACTTATCGATTATGAAAATAATCGTTAGTTGCAGCCCTAGTTACAACTCTACTCCATCTGTCCAAAACCCTATTTTTTTTTTTTCGGTTTTCTTTTTACTACATTACCATTCAATTCAACACATTAATGTGTATTTAAAGTAGGGGTGAACCGATACCATTTTTGTTACAGAGTACGAGTACTGATCCTTTTTTTGTAAGTACTCGCCGATACCAATACCTATCGCCTAGGAAGACTAGGTAGGGGGGTAGTTTAGAAAGTTGGGAGAGGGTAGGGAGTTGGTTGAGGGAAGGGTGGGGGGGAGAGTAGGGGGGGGTAAGTGAGGGCAGGGTGGGGGGGAGAGTAGGGGGGGTAAGTGAGGGCAGGGTGGGGGGGGGAGTAGAGGGATAAGTGAGAGCAGGGGGAGTAGGGAATGAATCAATAGGTAGACTGTGCTGTGTTCTGAGCAAGTCCCCTCCAGTTTTAGCCCGAAACCTGCAGAGATATTTGTGTGTCCTTGTGTGACTTTGTATGATGGGGGTAGAGAACTCGCCAGTATCCTGAGAAGTTGGGCCATATCTTCAGGCATGCAGCCGGCGCCATCTTGCCTGTCCCGCGATCGGTCAGCAAAGGGATGGAAGTCCGATAAGCCTCTGGGGAAGCTTGGAGGACTTTCGGACATGTCACCCAGGTGAATGAGGATACCGGGAGGCATCTTAGATGCCAGAATCCGCTCCCCTACAATTGCTGTGTTTGCCGCTGAACACAGGAAGGCAGGAAAGCTGAGCTAAGCGGTCTCTTCCTTGCTGGCCAGAGAGGCTCCCTGTTGACAGTTGAAATGTCATTGGTTGTTGAGGACGCTACGGTTCCGCACCTTAAAGGGGTTGTAAACCCTTGTGTTTTTTCCCCTTAATGCATTCTATGCATTAAGGGGAAAAACTTCTGACAGTGACCAGCCCCCTCATTTTACTCACCTGAGCCTGTTCGTTCCCTCGGCGGAGACATGCCCTACCTCTCCGCCCAATGTCTCGGCTCTTGATTGGATAGATTGATACCCTGTTTCCCCGAAAATAAGACCTAGCGTGATTGTCGGTGATGGCTGCAATATAAGCCCTACCCCTCAAATAAGCCCTACCCTGTTTCCCCGAAAAAAGGCCCTACCCTGAAAATAAGAACTACAAGGACTTTAACTAGGGCTTATTTGGGGGGTAGGGCTTATATTGTGGCCATCACCGACAAACACGCTAGGTCTTATTTTCGGGGAAACAGGGTAGCAGCGCAGCCATTGGCTCCCACTGCTGTCAATCAAATCCAATAACGTGGGCACTGGGGTACGGGGCTGAGTCCTGCATTCTGTGTGAATGTAAACGGAAGCAGGACTTGGGAGCGCACCCTCACGGGCCTCCACCTTAGGAGAGCCTTCTTTAAAGTGGGTACTCAATGCAGGGAGAAGCTGCCAGGGACCCCAGAAGTCGAGGTAATCCTGCTAATAGCTGAAAGAACCGAGCCAGACGGTATCGGTTTCGGGTATCGGTACACTTTCACAAGTACCGATATCCATGCAAATGCCTAGCTGGTTTAAAGCGCTGGTTTCCCCAACACATTCCTATTAAGGCAGTCCCTCATAGGATGGGCCAGTAAGAATGGACTGCAGGAGAGCCCTCACTGTGATGGGCAACCTCCAACACTCCCCTCTTAGCCCTTTGACAACTGTCTGGCATTCAGGCCCATAGGGGGCAGTGAAAAATGGTTTGGTTTGAGTAACCTTTTCCATTGATTAAATCTTTGTCCTCATTTGTTCCCGGGGTGCAATCAAAAAAAGGTCCAGCCCAATAAGACTTGTATTGCTGTCCTCCTGTGTGGGCGGAGATGTCCACTGTTTTATTTCTAGTCTTTATAGGGACACTTTATGTGACCTGTAGTCCTTGACACAATGGTGAGTCCCCTGCCACTTTAAAGAGGAGTCTTTAGAGAGTATGGTGGGAAGGCTAACAACCTATTGTAACACGGCATGAGTCATTTTTATAGGATTAAAAGCCAAATTGAAAGGCCGTTCTTCAATTGATACAAAGCCTTTATTTTTCTTTTCTAACTTGATTACCAGGCTACTAACTCGTGTTGCCAAGGGAATGTATCATATTGCTGGGCACTACTGACAGAGGAGCAATTACATTTCATTTTACTCTTAAGAGTACATTTGATGTATGGGTATATTGTGTGCAAGCACCATACGCCTGCTTTCACTACAATTCTGTTGATTTGAGCATAGATGATTTAGAGCAGGGGTCTCCAAACTATGGCCCTCCAGTTGTTAAGGAACTACAATTCCCATCATGCCGGTGAATGTCAGAGTTGTACAATGCCTCGTGGGATGTGTAGTTCCTCAACATCTGGAGGGCCGTAGTTTGGAGATCCCTGATTTAGAGTAAGCCTTTTTCTACTTTTGTGATTACAAATGTTTTTTTTTTTCTTTGTTTGTTTTTTAACTCCTACCTTGTTTCTGCTCTTGGTTATTGCATCCCTTTCTGTTCAGAGTATAACATAGACATATGTTTATATTTGGCAAATTGTAGTATTTGTCTAGTGTATGTTGACTGTTTAGCATTTAAGATTTAGCATTTGGCTAGCCTTTATAATGCAGCAGTTTCCGCTGCGTGTGAGTAGAGTATGGTGGGCTCTATCTGCTGACAGGATCGTGTGCCATCATAAAGGAGTGCTGGATTTGGGCTACCCTTAAAGTCTTCCTTAAACCACAACAGTAAAATCAGTCTGTATATGCAGTAGAGCTGCACGATTAATCGTCAAGAATCGTTAAAGCTTGACAAAAGTGTTCCATGATTCTTGCTATGCAAAGAATTCTCTCTGCTCTTCTGAAGCCACAGCGTCAAAAGGGAAGACTGCCAAGAATCACAATATTCTTTAGCAGTGGAACTTAAAGTGGTGTTGCCACCAAAAAAATAAAATTTAGCTTAAAAATCATAAGAAAAAAAAAAAATAATTGGAATTTTTTTTTTTTTTTTTTTTACTCACCTCTAAATGCCTGTTGCTAGGGGGTCCCTTGTAGTCTGCCACCTTCAGTGCCCCGGGCACTGACATCACTTCCCCTCGGTGCCGCACAGTCATCTGGGACCTGTCACGTGTCCCAGATGACTGAGCGTCAAATCAAGGCACCGCTCGCGCATGCATTATGCATTAGGAATGCCGGCGCGGGGGAACGAGGGGGGGCCTCGTTCCCCCGCATCGCAGGACCCTGGGACAGGTACCGTAAGTGTCTGATTTTTAAAAGTCAGCAGCTGCAGTATTTGTAGCTGCTGCCTTTTTTTAAAAAAAAAAATGTTGTGGGCACTCCTCTTTAAGTATAAACATTGTAACAATTTGTCAAAGGAATAGACAAAGGAATAAGCCTTTTTCTAACATGTTAGTTTCAAGTTAAAATCATTTTTTTTTTGCTAGAAAATTACTTAGAACCTCCAAACATTTTATATATATCTATAGATATAGATATAGATATAGATAGAGATAATCTCATTTTTTTTTTTTGTAGAGACTAAAATAGTGGATGTGAAAGATTTTACGTTGTGAGAATAGTAAGGGAATCGTGATCTTTTTTTATTCAAAGCAAAGACCCTCCATTCACCTACCTCAGTAGAGTGGCAAATGTAAGCACACTTATGTTTGTTTACACCCTCCTACCTCCAACCTGATCCACTAAAAAAAAAAAAAAAAAAACAGAAGGCGATCTGTCACCTTCCATCTGAGCAGATCCGATCGGAGAGCCCATAGAGTAGAACGGGCTGTGTCTGTGTCCGCTCATTGTGGCCCACGACTCATTACCAAGTCGCTCAAGTGGCCCTGGCTCTTCAAAAGGTTGGGCACCCCTGCCTTAAAGAATCCCATTCCATTGAGGGGGGGGGGGGGTGCATATATTTACAGTCTTTACAATGCAGCAGTTACAGCTGGTGGGGTGGAGTATGGTGGACTCATCACTGAAACTGAAAGCCCACCATGGAATTATTCTGGAAGGCTGCAAAGAGATTTGCCAGTTTGCCCACCCGTGGTAAATAGTACTTATGGCTTCCTATGGGGTACCCCAGTATGGCCTGAGCATCTTTTCATTGGACCTTCAGAGTCGGACATTATCAAGTTGTTTATAACCAGCCTAGGCTTCTACTCAAAACTGTGGCACTTTCAAGAACATTTTTATAGTTTGACCTGAGCATCATCTCATTGGAGCTTTACAAAGAGACATTATCGAGCCGTATATGACCAACTTAATCTTCCACTCAAAACTGCGTAACTTTCAGAAAAAACAAATCTACATTCTAGTTACTAGTTACTACTTTTCCTACCACACAGTGGCCTTATCTTGGTGACCTTGTCTTTATCCTGAGTAATGTAAAGTTTTATATTTTGTTATCACTGGAGAATTTTTGCCTGAAAACAATGTGTTTTTTTTTAACACTGATCTGCTGTGCAACAACAACAGAGACATTACTTTATTATTGTATAATCTGGGGAGGACCAATGTTTCTGCTGGCCTTGTTTGTGTGTGTATATATAGCCAAAAAGGTATTTTATTTGTTTAAATACAGTAGGGAAGTGTTGTAACATCTATCAGGCTTTTTTTTTTTGTGTCCTGCTGGGGAGATTTCCATTGACTTCCTGTCTTGTAGACACAACAAGGCGTGAGAGGAAATGAGGTGAGGGAAATTCCCATCTTAGTTGCCTTCAGAACGTTTCTCTCCTGCAAGATTTCCCCTTGCCTCATTCATTACATATCTAGTATTTAGGATTTTCTATTATTATTATTATTATTATTATTATTATTATTATAATATTCTGGCTTGGTTACAATGGTCACCAGGGTTGATTCTTCCCTGCGGGGACACAGTAATACTTAGTAGGAAGTCTAACCTTTGCACCCCTATCCCAAGCTAAAATATAGTATATACCGTATATACTCGAGCATAAGCCAAATTTTTCAGCAATTTTTTTTTGTGCTGAAAATGCCCCCCTCGGCTTATACTCGAGTCAAGCACAGAGAATTACATTTTCCGACCCGACTTTGGGGCCCGTATCTGGGGGCCACTTGGTGATAAGAACAGCACCAAGTGAACCCGAGATACAGGGCCCCAAAGTTGGCCAACTGTGTCCATCTGCAGCAATGTAATTTCGGGACCCTTTGGCTGCAGCTAGGGGCATTTAGGAAACCTTAACTACCAAGTTTGAAGTTTGGGGGACCTATGGCTGCAAATGGGCACAGTGAGGCTGCACATGGGCATTGTTGACCCTCTTTTCCACTTACAGTAGCTGCGCATTTCTCACCCTAGGCTTATACTTGAGTTTTCCCAGTTTTTTGTGGTAAAATTAGGTGCCTCTGCTTATATTTGGGGCGGCTTATACTCGAGTATATGCGGTAGTATATATAGTATAAATATAGTTTTAAAGCCTTAATCTTACTTTCTAACTGATTGTCTGTCTTTGATATGTTTTTAGCTGTGAACTTCAAGAACATTAATGAAGAGAACAGGAGGGAAAGCTTTGGAGATATCTTCACATCCATTGACACTTTAGCATTCACCTTCGGCAGCGTGTAAGTGTGATGGGACTATTAAAACATCACTGACCACAGAAGTATGCTGAATCTTCATGTATAGCATAGTCATCCTCCCATTACCTCATTTCTATGTTCTGCATGATTGATAACAATAGCTACTGTAAAGCTAATGCTGAGAAATGTGTAATAGGTAAAACACCCTAAAATAGCCAGCATGTTGATCTATAACCGTCTCTTTTCAGTATCAAAAAAAAAATATATATATATATATATATATAATATATATATATATATATATATATATATATATATATATATATATATATATATATATATAATATATATATTTTTTTTTTTACTATAGCAATATAGTTTTTATTTTTATTTTTTTCACATTTTTGGCAGTGACCCTGATGGCTGTAAAATGCCATTTTATAAAATGCCTAGCTCCCATCTAGTTCCTAGATGAGGTCAGTCAAAAGAAGTATGCTTCTGTGTTAGCCAAGCCATCAAGGTAGAATTCTTACATAGTAATGTCTGATTCTGTAAGGGAAATAATGTCAGGTCATAGGTCATTCGTTGTCCTTGCTTGTCTGGTGTTGGCTCTGCTTTATAGTGTCTGCTTAGTCATATTTCTCCTTCGCATTTCCTCTGCAGAGTTTCAGATTTCCTTATGGGAGATGTAGACAATGGCTCATCACTGGGGCTTCACGCATCTCGTAGAAGTCGGGTAAGTTATTTATATTAACTAATTTAACTGCGTATAGTAAAAATCCAATAAATGTATAGTCCTCCCAGCCAGGAGAGTATATTCAGTGTACTTGTATGTACTCAAGGTCTGTAATGCTTTTTGTTCTTTTTTTTTTTTTGTTCTTTTTTCTGTTGGTTTAAAAATTAAAATAAAACACGTTTTAAAAGAGTATATACAGTGTTCCTCTACTGAGTAATCTCTCTGATATTTATACATGGGTATGAACTGTATACAATCTAGACAGTTGTGTAGGAATCTGGGACCCGGCACAACTGCAGCATTTAATGATTTAACAGGCTAGCAGGTGACGTGTGACACTGCAGATAAGCAAAGGTTCAAATTTCCAATCATATACTTGGTTGTTAGAGGCAAGTGACGACACTGTTTTATTCACAGAAATTGCAGATTCTAACAGTATGAGGATTTCCCATGTGTGCACTTTTTTGTTTTTATTCTTAAAAAATTTGCTTAGAGGAAATATTCTGTAAAGTAGAACAAAATGCACTTTTTCAGTTTGGATACAGTAAGATGGTTATAACTCTTTTACAGTTTTTTGTCCCATTGGGGAGATTTCTTTTTGGTTCCTTTCAGCTTTTATGCTTCTTTTATTTAAATTCAATGGACTTAATTAAGAAAAAAAAATAAAAAAAAAAAAAAAATATATATATATATATATATATATATATATATATATATATATATAAAATCTATTTCTATCTATCTGTCTCTCTTTTCATGTGACAACACTGAAGAAATTACACTTTGCTTCTATATAAAGTAGTGAGCGTACAGCTTGTATAACAGTGCAAATTTGCTGTCCCCTTATAATAACTCAACACACAGCCATTACTGTCTAAACCGCTGGCAACAAAAGTGAGTACACCCCTAAGTGAAAATGTCAAAATTGGGCCCAAAGTGTCAATATTTTTTGTGGCCACCATTATTTTCCAGCACTGCCTTAACCCTCTTGGGCATGGAGTTCACCAGAGCTTCACAGGTTGCCACTGGAGTCCTCTTCCACTCCTCCATGACAACATCACGGAGCTGGTGGATGTTCGAGACCTTGTGCTCCTCCACCTTCTGTTTGAGGATACCCCACAGATCCTCATTAGGGTTTAGGTCTGGAGACATGCTTGGCTAGTCCATCACCTTTACCTTCTGCTTCTTTAGCAAGGCAGTGGTTGTCTTGGAGGTGTGTTTGGGGTCATTATGTTGGAATGCTGCCCTGCGGCCCAGTCTCCAAAGGGAGGGGATTATGCTCTGCTTCAGTATGTCACAGTACATATTGGCATTCATGGTTCCCTCAATAAACTGTAGCTCCCTAGTGCCGATAGCACTCATGCAGCCCCAGACCATGACACTCCCAACACCATGCTTGACTGTAGGCAAGACACACTTGTCTTTGTACCTCTCACCTGGTTGCTGCCACACACGCTTGACACCATCTGAACCTAATAAGTTTTTATCTCGGTCTCATCAGACCACAGGACATGGTTCCAGTAATCCATGTCCTTAGTCTGCTTGTCTTCAGCAAACTGTGCAGACTTTCTTGTGCATCATCTTTAGAAGAGGCTTCCTTCTTGGATGACAGCCATGCAGACCAATTTGATGCAGTGTGCAGCATATGGTCTGAGTACTAACAGGCTGACCCCCCACCCCTTCAACCTCTGCAGCAATGCTGGCAGCACTCGTATGTCTATTTCCCAAAGACCACCTGTGGATATGATGCTGAGCATGTGCACTCAACTTCTTTGGTCGACCATAGCAAGGCCTGTTCTGAGTGGAACCTGTCCTGTTAAACCACTGTATAGTCTTGGCCACCATGCTGCAGCTCAGTTTCAGGGTCTTGGCAATCTTCTTATAGCCTAGGCCATCTTTATGTAGAGCAACAATTCTTTTCAGACCCTCAGAGTTCTTTGCCATGAGGTGCCATGTTGAACTTCCAGTGACCAGTATGAGAAAGTGAGAACGATAACACCATATTTAACACACCTGCTCCCCATTCACACCTGAGACCTTGTAACACTAACGAGTCACATGACACCTGGGAAGGAAAATGGCTAATTGGGCCCAATTTGGACATTTTCACTTAGGGGTTTACTCAATTTTGTTGCCAGTGGTTTAGACATTAATGGCTGTGTGTTGAGTTATTTTGAGGGGACAGCAAATTTACACTGTTATACAAGCTGTACACTCACTACTTTACATTGTAGCAAAGTGTCATTTCTTCAGTGTTGTCACATGAAAAGATATAATAAAATATTTTACAAAAATGTGTGGGGTGTACTCACTTTTGTGAGATACTGTAACATTTTTTCCTGTGTCCAAATCTAAAAAAGTTATTGGTATACATACACTTTACATTTTTTGTCAGAATTCCTTTGAAAACTCGCTGTAATATTGTCATTTTGAGTGTGGATTTTTCGCTATAGTGCCACTTCAGTGGGAAAACTATTTTTTCCCTGTATTGTTTGCTTAGAAAGTCAGTTGACTTCCTGGATTTTATAAAATGAGCTACACAAAATGGAATGTCCCAGTATTCATTATTTAACCCACCAGACTTGATTCAGGGACATTACACTGAAAGGGGAGCTACACCATGATCCAATCACTACAGGAAATCACATGGCAAATTGTGAAAGTATCCATTGATTGTGTTATTTTCAGAGTGCATTGGTATGGTTTAACTTTAAACCTCATTAGGAAGGTAGCATAAAGTGCCTGCAAGTTTGTATAAAGAAAAAGATAGCACTGTGCTTACCTGTGTATTCTATATTGATATATATGATAATTTCTCACTTGACCTGCTTTAGCTCTCTGTTTTATTGGTTTCTCCGGAGCACAATTTTCAGAGCTGCTTTTACATATGGGATCACCTTGCAGCTTAACTGACAGATTCGATCTCTCATGCAGGCACAATATACCAATAAAACATGAAATAAATACAGGATATATAATCATACATTTCTAAAAACATTTTGTTTTATTTCTAACTCTCTCTGTGGATTCAAGTGGCTAGCATAATGTAAGATTTCCAATAGAAATTATGGTAGGACTTCACTTACATCTATAACTCGGGTATTATAACAATAATCCTAAATACAGTGCACAGTTGCTTGCTTTGTTTAGTGCCACAAGTTATTTCTGACTTGCAATACATATTGAGCTTCTGCTTTAAAAACCAGACCACATTATGGTGTCTGTGTTCTCTATAGCAGTCCATTACCATTTATTTGTTGTAGTGCAGATAAAACAAACCTGACCTGTCAAATGTTTTAAAAGTCCACCCGCAAGGACAAAAGTAACAGTGATGACGTGAAAAGACCTTGTTGTGCCTGTAAGTACTTATGGTAGTCTTTCCATACCTGTGACCCCCCCTTGCTACTTGCGTTGCAGGCTTTGCATGGTCCTCTGTCACTCAGATGTCACAGTTTAAATGGGCAGTAGAGACTGTCTTTTGAACTCTAGTCACAAAAATGTTAAATATATTCTTCAATATCCACAGAGGATATGAATCCCGCATGTGCACACCTAATGTCTGTGCAGAGAGCAGTGCTGTGGGAGGGACCCATCAGGCCCCACCCACTATATTTTGCCTTCAGAAAATTACAGTAGGGGCAGAGACGAGACCAGTCACCCTACACAATGAAAGAAAAGGAATGACTGGTTTTGATTGCAAGAAGCTCCTGCACAGAGGCAAAGTTTCACACTGGATTATTGCACAGACCTGGAAGAACAACCACATAGGTTTAAGTAAGATCACATATATCTGGAAGTTCAGCTTTAAGTTCATCCTGGGCTCCACAGGGATTCCTGTAAAGACTAAGACGGGTGCTTTTAGACATTACAATGTTTTGCACTTTTTTTTTCTTTTTTACATTAAAAACATTTTATATTGGTTGGAAAAACTTGCAACCCAATTGCATGACTGAGACGCAGTCCTCTGAAGTGTGGCTTCCCTGGTTGATGTTTTGTTGCAGCTCTGATTTTGCTTCACCTAGTCACTTTAGCTCTACTTTCATCCTCAGTCCACCTTAACGTTCACCATATGTTTAAGCATCTTGGCTCTCGCCCAATGAGCACTGACTGGGCAATCTTGTCCTCTACGCCCCTACTGCTCTTTCCTACTTCTTTTCCACACTGTCGTGGTATCCTTTTGCACCCTAGTTGGCCCTAACACTTACCGCATAGGCTAGAGTTTAGCATGGTAATCCCCATTTCTACTTCCTTTTGACTCACTTCCATGACTCTTTCATGGGTATCAACTTTATTCACATCCCTACAATATTGATATGACCAGGCTGGGCATTTGTTTCCACATTTTGTCAGATTGTATATTGCCCTCTATACATATCTTTGTAATTTACCTTGTGTCCTAAGTATTTTTCTTTAAAACCTTAGCCCAAAGCCGTGTTTTCCAAACTTTAATTGGTGTGGCACAATCACAACTTTTGTGTCTAAAGTGCCTCTTGTCCTGGTAATAAGCACATGCCCCACCCTCCTTGGCTTCCAGGAACTAGTTAGTATGTTACCATTTCCATCAGAAAATTCTCAAACCCATTCAGACAGCTTTGTCATGCTCCCTGCGGTGTCTACAATGGTTAGCTGGCACTAGAGGAAGTATGGTCTCTATAAGGCAGTTTTTGCCAAAAATACTAAGCTGTGCTGTGTCCCATCTACAGAAAAGTTTTTAGTAACCCTTTGGAAAACGCTGCTATGGAATATATTCAGTTGGCTTATGCAATGTGTCATCTGTATTTTCATTTTCCACCTTAAGGCTCGTTCACATGTACATCAGCACCCTGTATTTAAGCAGTGTTTATAGAGCCTCATAACTATACTTCAGTGCCTGCCATGAATATTAGTGGGCACCACACAGTGCAGTAAACGCAGAAGCGGTAACATTGTGTTTTGTTACGATATCATCAGCCTTCATCACAATTTTTATCAGTACTCAGAGAAGAGGTGGATAGATTAAATACCTGATATTTAAACAAATATCCAGCTATGGAATCCACGCACTGCCATTCACAAGGCAGGGGGGCCTGATGGGTTAATTGTCCTCAGAAATGGCAATAAAGAGAATACTTAGACAAGACCTACGACAAAGTTAAAAGGAGATGTTCTTCTGGTGACATGGGACACCTCATGTCAGTTGTGGTTCACATCAGTCAGGGTCTTACAATGTCAAGAAGGGCATCAAACATGGACACCTACATGCGGGTATAACCAAAGAACTTTGGATGTATACCCACAATTTGTGTTAGAGTATGGAAAAGCCTCTCTGCAAGGCTATTGGATGTACTCAATACTGGTGCAACACCCTTCCCTTTTCGGCAAAATCATTCTTTCCATGATTATTTTGAGCTGGACCAAGCCAAGTGTCAGTGATTAAAGTATAGGAATTCATCTTGCAGAGAATTTAAAAAATGCCTGCTATTACGCCACAACTTAAACGCACCACAAAGCAGATCATTTCCTCTACATCAGTTCCCCTCTGAGCATATTCCCCTAGAAAAACGACACTATTTCATGAACATTTAAAAAGCTTTCTTCATGCTTTTTAAACACTTAAAAAACGCATCATGTCATAGGCGCATTAATGAGCATTGATTTGTTCTTCATAACTAACACACATGTGAACGAACCCTAAAACTATAGCTCTGGAAGCCAGTTTACCAGAAACCAGGGAACAACCGATAACCGATTGCTGCAACAAACTAACGTATGATCTTTGATTTAAAGCTGAAGATTATTCTGCTTTTATATTTGGCCTTTTTTGGTTCCCATCCTCCACCCCCTTCTCATAAATATTCTAATTACATTTTTAACATTTCCATGACATACAATTTTAACATTTCCATGACATACTTTATTTAGGTCCAGTATGTTGTAATACGTGCTTCTTTACATAATGCAGGCAAATCATGGCTGGCGGGAGACATCACCAGGGTGCTGTTAATTAGTTTTCTGGAAATATCTCCGCACCCTTTCAGCCTGTAAGCAGTGGGCTGGCTCTTGGGAGAAGTTATGGAAATATCAAAATGTCTTGATGGTGGGGGAGGTTCGTCTGAAGAAGTGGGTGTTCCTCAGCAGATGATGACCACGTGATGTTGAGCCTCCATGATTGATATCCAGTGAATAGAAGGGGCGGACCAGGAATAGTCAGGTTTGGGAGAATAGTGATGATGCTGAAAGTCCTCCAGCCAGGAAATGAGGTCGGCTCTATCTTGACTCAACACGGCTTCTAACGCACGTTGTGGGAAGTCTGCAGATTGCAGTGAAATCAGAGTAAGCTATTTCAGTTGGAGAAAAGCCTGTGCCACTGTGCAAGACTGAATGTTATGCTGGCCATACATTATACAATTCTCTTGTACAATTTTCCTTTAGATTTACCAAAACCATATAATATGAGGTCAAACCTAAACACTTTCAATTTGTATGCAATCAAGCAGTACCTTGTACTACATAGTTGAAGGTAAATCTAAAGGAAATTGACTAAGAAAATTGTATAATGTATGGCCAGGTTAAGGCTGGAGTTAAGCTTTAGGAGAGGATGTAGAATCACACTGACAATGCATCACACACACAAGATTTATGTAGGTCTGTACATTCTATAACCTCCTAATGTAATGCGTTTGTTTTTTTTGTTTTTCTTTAGTCATTTGAAAATCTCTCTGTGGAGGACTCGCCTGGATCGATTCATGAGAGAGATGATATACAAGGTGAAGACTTGAACAGAAAATGTCATGTGTTCTGCCTAACAAATCTGGTCACGTTAACATGATCTGGGGGGTATTCAGTAGTCCTAACAGTTTTCTGGCGGTAGTTAAGAACTACCTGTGCCTAATTCAGGCAAGCATTTCCACAATTGTTGGTAATAGTGACAGATTCTCTGCTATGGCTGCAGTTTGAAAACCATGGTAGTGCCCGATTCTTGAAGTATCACCACCAGATAAGGAAACTGGCAGTAATTATGGCCAGTTCTGAGCTGGTGTATAGAGGTATGCCATTACTCGGAGCAGGCCGCGCCTGTGCTGAAAAGCCGTCTTTAAAGTAACAGATTCCCACAAAGTGCTCAATCCCTCTTCCCATTCAGCTGTCGGTTGGAAGATTCCTTGGCTGGAAGCTAAATTTAAACAAAGAAGGTGATGTCATTACCCTAATGTGGAAATGCCCAATATTTGAGAAATGACTTGTCTGAGTGGGTGCAACCTGATGGGGAACTGCGATTAGTTCTGCTTTGCTTTTAATTGACAGAGCACAGCAGGGACTGATTTGAAAGCTGCTATTGGACTGAACAGCAGCTATGGATTGGCCCACTGCTGTGCACGGTCAATCAGAACTAATAGGGGCTTGACAGGGATCTTGTCTATAAGTCCCTATTGGGCTCCACCCACCCTATAGTACAAATGTGATGTGTAAAGTGGCCAGGGAGTAAGAAAGGGGTTGCACTGAGGAAGGAATATCCAGTGTACACTGACACTCATGAACCGGTGACAAGTACATGAATCAGGGCAAGTCTCGATGCTATCGGTGATGCACCCCAACAGGAGTTTAAAGGTTGCCAACGAAACTACCCTAAATGTTTTTACTAAAATGGTCTCTTGCCATTTAAAGTTAAGCAGCCCATAGATTATTCAGTTTTCGTTTCTTCCGTTACGGGTGGATTGCAGATTCCTTGTCTGTAAAGGATTGGAGGGTTTAGGTCTGCTTTAAGCCACACCCCAGATTTTCCATTGTCAATGCCAGAAACGCTCCTGCTCCCTAAGCTCACCACACATTACTATCTGACTATATGATCTTGTAAAACGTGTGTGTATTATCCCGCACTCCCTAACCTAATGTGTCCCTCACTTCTAACTTATATCTGATGGCTGCAACCAAATAATTGTGTTCCCACAACTGCAAACAAAATAAAATAAAAAAAAGTTGGCTGCGCCTATCCATGTGCAATCCAATTAATGTTTTTAAACCAAAACCTTACTTTCCTCCACGTCCCCTCAGTATAAAAGATACACTCCCATTGTGTAGTATCAAAGGTTTGACATTTATTGCAAAATATCCACTTACATTAAAACTTGAGACAGTGCGCTTTAAAAGATCATCTGACGGGGCAGCAGCTCCTGTATGTTCCATAAACACAGTACTTTGTCACCCGATTTCCTCCCATGCATATCGTCACGATCGCGTGACTTCCTCAGGGGTTTATACTGGGGGGACGTGGCGGAAAGGAAGTCCATACAAAGCCAGCTCAGTGAGGCGAGAGGAAGGAGATTGAACAGCTGAGGAGCCTGGAATTGACCCCAGCAGGGGAAGGTGATTTTAAACCTGGAAATAGGTCTAAACTGGGGGTGAGCGCAGTTGTTAAAGGTAGTGGGAGTCACTGCACAATTGTATTAACTGAAAGCCACATGGGTGAAGGTGGAAAACTGTGGGATATGAGAAGCACATTTAAAGGGAAAAATATTTGAAAAAAGAAAAGCTCTGCTAATTGAACTATAGTCATCTGGGACTGTCACATTTTGTTTTATTTTATTGTGCACAAGAAAGTTTGTCACTGAATAATGAAAGCAGTTTTGTGTTTTCAAAGTACGGTTTTATTTTTAAAATTGGATTGCACGCGGATAGGCACAGCCAACATTTTTGATTTTATATGATCTTTATGCAATCCATTTAGTATCTACCATAACCACAAATTTGTTGATAAATCCAATGGAGATTGTACATTCAAATTGTTAAGCTTGATCAGCTTAAAACTCGCTACACCTATTTAAATCGGATAGTACAATTTTCTTTATATCCACCAACAACTTGTGTAGTGCCTGATTGGCTACAAATTGATTGGATAGAGTGGATAGGTATTCATATTACATAAATTTGGTGAATCTAAAATTGATTGTAGAAAGATTGTATAGGCATATTGTAACATGTGGTGACAAGGCTGTGACTTGATAGCTTTATGGCAAGGGTAATGCTGTATGAAAGGGGACTTCAAGTGATCGCAACTTGTATAGAAGTTGGGCCTTGTGTATATCTTGATTTAGGTTTTAAGGCCATCCACAGGAACATATTGCTAGGTGCTTTTGTGTTGCGTGGGTTGGCATTTTTTGTGTTGCCAGAAAAAAAAATACTTTCTATTTATACAATGATGGGCCTGTTTAATCTAATAACATATCTAGCTGTTCGTAATTTGATGAGTATTATTAATACAGGCACAACTCACAAACTACTACTTTAATAAATAAGTGGATCTTTGTGTTGAAAATAAACTTTTACTTTAGATACCCAACTGATTCAATGCCAGCAGTCCTAAAATCATCAGCATGTGCCATCCTTCAATAGTCAGAGATACAAATAATGAAAATGTGCTTGAGGGTGGGGGATGGAGCAGCAAATAAAAAAAATTAAATAATAAAGTTCCCTCATATTTCATAAAATAAACCATCCCTGCCATGGTTTGATATGCATGCACTTTGCTTATCTCTGCAGGGTAATAATGGTAAACTGGCCAATGTAGTGCGCATATCTAAAGCAATCCTAGGGATGTTGTCTTTCATATAACATTATATGCTGAAAGTTTTGTGACTTATCATGGCTTTATCTAGAAATCGTCAACTTGCAAGATCTTGTATAGGTCACAAAATGGTGGCAACAATCAGGTGAAAGGATTTAAATGCAGATTTGCATGGTTTACCTGTTTAATCAGCTCTGTGTAAATATGTTATGCCCCGTACACACGGTCGGAAATTCCGACAGAAAATGTTCGATCGGACCCTGTGTGGGCTCCATCCGACTTTTTCCGTCAGGAATTTCCGGCGGAAAAAATTTGAGATCCTGCTGTCAAATTTTCCAACAACAAAATCCGATCTGACTTTTTCCGATCGTGTGTAGAGAATTCCAACGGACAAAGTGCCACGCGTGCTCAGATCAAATTACGAGACCAAAGCTATTGGCTAATAGCCTCTACGTAGTTCTGCCGTACGCAACGAACGTCACTACGTTCAGAATGATCGGATTTTCTGACAACTTTGTCCGTGTGTATGCAACACCAGTGTCGGACAAAATCCGTCTGAAAAAATCCAACGGATTTTGTGGTCGGAATTTCCGACCGGGTGTACGGGGGCTTAGTATTGTTTTTTTGTTTTTATAGTAAAAAATAAAAATGCTTTTGAGAAAGAAAATTTAATAAATGGCGAAAAACATACAATTCTTGCTCAAGCCCCCAGACTAGTGTTTCTCAGCCTTATTAACACAGAGGAACCCTTGCTAAATTTACATCTACAGCTCAAGGTACATTAACTGAATCAGGTTGTAGTACTAATTCTAATAAAATACTAATAAATTAAAAATAAGAATGTGGCATACCTAGCATATTTGACACCCAAAGCAGAGCAGTGTTTGTAACACCCCTGTGCTCTGTGATATGAGATAAACCTATGTTTTAATAATTCAATGAAACCAATGACTAGAGAAGAAACACAGGGACATTGTAGTGTTCCTTTTACTTTGATGGGCAGTGGAAATAGTGCCTTCTTTAAACTGGTGGTCCGTGTATGGTCCCTTGCATTGGTGACCAGTGGGAGAAGGGACCCCCTTACGTTGTTGATCAGTGGAAGACTGCCACTGTTACCTAGAGCTAAAAGATCATTGATGTCAGTGGCTACTGAGTGTTCATTCCTAAAGAACCTCCTAGCATCTTTTGGAGGAACCCTGGTTGAGAAAAGCCTCCCTAGAGGCAATCTCAGACATTTCCACCCCTCTTTGACCACAAATTGTTCTTCCAGAGTTAGGGTGGCCATAGAGCAACAGAATGTTCATGGAGAATAACCAGTGACAAGAATGTATTCATTAGCTGGAAAAGAGGAATATTTTTTTCTGAAATGCACTAAATATATAACAAACATGTATTTTGGATTTGTCAGTTTTGTTCTTGGAAAGCCTATCCTTTGAAGTATGCACATTCAAGTATTTTAGTAGTCATATGGCAGGTGACAGGCTCATCTAAGTTGCTTGTGTCTCTGGCCCTTTCATTCTAAAACCCTTGTCAATCCTATTTAGTGTCAAGCAGCATTATAGAACTATCCAAGATCAGAGTTACTTGAGCAGTCTCTGTTGGCCAGGACTGCCTGCAAGCCAGCGCGGGCCTGACGATTTAGAATTCCTTTATTTTCCTTTTACATGTTGTTTTCAGGGAACCTACGTGCAGAAGAAGTGGACAACATGCTCATGCGGAATGACAGTGGTGTGGAATCTGCACTGGCATATGCAAAAGCATGGTCAAAATACGCCAAGGATATCCTGGCCTGGGTAGAGAAAAGGCTTAGTGTGGGTGAGTGCCTTCTCTCAGTGTCTAATGAGCTTTGGAATTAATTCTGTTGCCATGTCTGTGCTTGAGACTGTCAGTAATGTGATTTTCTAAATTATTAGATGTTTCAGTGAATGTTGTTCAGTAATGTTTTTTTTTTCCTGGCCACATTTGTATAAGTCTGTCCTCCCTCATTTCAGAAGCTGAAGCTGCTAGAAATCTTGCAAAAATGGCCGAAACAGCAAAGTCTATAGTTGCCCCACAGGTAATGCGGTGTATACATATAAATAAGCACAAATATAATTCACGCTTACCACTGTTGCATTTATAAGTGCTGGTGCATTTTTATTTTTTAATTTATTAGTGGTTGCTCATTTTGACAATATTCAGGACATGATGATGAGGCTTGGGGTGGGTTGAAAAGAACATTTTTGACAGTTGTTGATTTTTCTGTTTTGCCAAAAATCATACAACTCCTTCTATCCCATCCATTGAAGCTGACTGTATTGCGCAGTGAGTGCAGGTTTGACTAATTCAGTGTCAATGATCAGATTATTTGGCCACGAGTCTCCAAACAGGTCAAATCTGGACTACTACGAGATTTTATCTGGCCCGAAGCTAGGGTCAGTGGGGTATCCTCAGAATAGGTGCACAGGCTGAGGATTCAAATCAGTTGGTCCCTGCTCCTGATGGAGAGCCTGCTGTAAGGGCAAACTCTGATGGGGACCATTATATAAGGGGGAGCTCTGATGGGGACCCTGATGTGAGGTGGGGGGACCTGACTTCTTTCTACAAGCACATTTATTCATTCTTTTTTAAATAAGTTTTATAAATGAATAAATACAGATTTTTTTTTTTTCAGCTCATGAATACTTGTAAAACATAACTTTTGTACTAACATGTTTGGAGGCCCCTGGTCTATATACGAAAATCATAGTATAGTAGAGCTCACCACTTTCCCAGGTGCTAACCATGTTAGAAATAGAAGAGCAACATTCTTGGTGAAGTCAGCGATTGCTCAGGGATCAGTTTTACAGTTACTGCATTTAACATCGAGATTAATTTCACTGCTTACGTCTGTTCAATCCGAGTGCACTGAGCAGTAGTGCATACACAACAGCATAACTTTTATAAACTTTTTCTGACAGCAAGCCTCACATCAATCTTTTTGCCTTTTTAGGTTGAGATCATACAGCATGTAAAACTTATAGTATTAGCATTTTTGGGTTTAGTTATTGAAGCAAAAGCAAATTACAGTAGTAAGCCAAATAAATGAATCCAAATAAATACTTTTACTGATCGTCTTTTAGGTAAATGTGATATGATGTTAGTTTCCTTTGCAGCTGTTCTGACCTGCTGTCTTTAAGTATTTTGAGTCACCAAAACTTGAGAAGTGGGTGGATTGGGACAGTTGGAGAAGTTCTTAATTTCATACTTGTTCAGGGTCAGAAACATGAAACTTTGCAGCAAAAAAAAATGTGACAGCTAGGCAACCAGTATATTCAGAGATAGAGGTAAACAATGACAACCTTCATGTTTCATTTAATTAAACAGAATTTTAGATGGCTGCTATGAGTAATTGCAGTTTATTGTTTATTACAATTGTTTGTACGTAAGGCTGTATGCCTATGTTTGCTTTAGTAGACTTTTTCTTTCATTATTTTTAAATGTAACTTGCACCTTTTAATTTTTTGCAGGAGTTTATGCCTTTCCAACCAATTTTTACGGCAGCTTTTCAGAATGACATCGAAGCTAGCCAGCTGTGCCTGCAAACAATTGCTGCCCTTCAGAGTAACAAATTCATCCAGGTAGGGCCATCCATTTCTTGCTTTGCAATGGTTTGAAATACTGTTATGGTTGTTGTTGCATCACTTTTTTTATATAGCTATAAAATAAAAAATTTCAATGTTGTGCCTAAGCAGTACTCTAAAAAATGTACCTGGTGCTTGGAATTCCTCCTAAAAAAAATAGCAGAGCACTTCCTGGTATGTGAGCGCTTAGTTCCTCGTGTGTGTGTGTGTGTGTGTGTGTGTGTGTGTGTGTGTGTGTGTGTGTGTGTCTACAACCTTGTAGCTGTGTATCCGCAGTGTGAGATTTAAGGCTGGGTATACATGTATCAAAATTTGGCTGGCTCAGTGGGAACTGGCCAAATTTCGATCTGTGTGTACCCCGCTCTGTTTAATAGAAGCAGATTGTTACATTCGGGGGTGGGTCCCCACTGAGAGATGCCCTGCATCCATATCGCTTGTGTGGATTCAGGAATTTTCTTTTTTTTTCCAATAAAATCACTGGCTGAACAAAAAAAACAAAAAACTCCCAAGCTTTTACCCAGCTTTAAGGCGCTGCAACCTTTGACTGCTAATCGCAGGAGATTTGGAGTGATGTATGGTGCTCTGGTGGACTGACTGCTGTGCTGCTTACCATTCTTGTTAAAGGAACTGACCTGAAGAAGCAAAAGCCCTGTCTCTATCATGATGGCCACCTCCACAAAGAGACACGGTACAGAACAAGCCATTGTAAGTCTGTAATAGGGTAAGATCAGCTGCTGGGAGACTACAGGTAATGTTTCGTCCAGTCCTGCCCACCCTCCGCCATATTCGGAATCCAGCATCTAAAGTTCATTGGATATTTCAGGCTTTTTAAATGTTGACCCTTGGTGATGCTTGCGCTGGTGTCAACTCACCAACCACAGGATCACTAAAGAGGCTATTCACTTGCTCATACAGCATTACTCCCTCGCTGGCCAAAACAGAATCTCTCTTCTCACCAGTGAGGGATTAGCTGAAAATTTCAATTATTATTCTTTCAAATATTTAATATGTGTATTCTTTAATGCAAGTAAAGTTGTCATTTAGCTATTTATTTGTTGTCTGTTTAATACATTTTAGTATGTTCTGAAATATTTTATTTGCTTTTGTAAATCCTATATTATAGCATTTCTAAGTTTACATCCCACCTCCAGCACACATTAGTATGTCACTAGTGAGATCTCACCCTCCAGCACACACACATTGGTCTTTCTCTGGTAAGATCCCACCTTCCGCACACACCAATTGGTCTTTTCCTGGTAAGATCCTATCTGCAGTACACTCTCATTGGTCTTTCCCTGGTAAGAGCCCACCTTCAGCACACGCCTTGGTTTTTCCCCTGTATCCCTTCCCTAGCACAGAGTCTCCAGTTTTCTCCTCCAAAGACTCCTCTGTCTGCAGTCGTATCCTCCCACTACACAAACTGCATATTGAACACTGTGCATGTCTTCCCCATAGACATTGCATACTGAGCCTGTACACAGTCTAGGAGGTTCAGCACTCATAGTGAAACTCATTTCAGCAGCAGTCTCTGCCGACACCCCTCTTTGCAGAAGTCAAGTTTCTCAATACTTCCTATTGTGCAATTGAGGTTTTATGAGTATATTAGGATGCAACCTTGGTCCCTTGACTGTATTCTTCCCCAAGCACACACACACATTACTGCCAATTATCCATACTCGCATTAAAGTGTAACTAAAGGCAAGAACTTTTTTTATTTTTTTTATTTTTTTTTATTTTGTATCGGGGAGGGATTAAGAACACCTGTCAGTTTTTATTTCTGTCTATGCCCTGTTAGGGAGATTTACCCTATTTTCCTGTTTCTTATCGAAAGTAAAAGAAAATCCCAGAATAGCAATAAAGGGGGAAATCTTCGATGGGTACACTCGTTTTGGTGACACTGGTTGACACGCCAGGATTCCCCCACTTCCTGTTTTGTCTGTAGGACAGGGAGCAAAGGAAAATCTATTATGGGGGACACAAATGGGGAAAACTTGACAGGAGTTATAACCCCCCCCCCCCCTTTCTCTATCCAAAATGGGGGGCTTAAACAAGTTTTTCCTATAGTTACACTCTAGGATGCCCTAAAGTAGGCAAAACTAGTTTTACACTAGCAGAATATTAGCATTAACCTAACGGTGACCATTTTGCAGTGCATGTGCGTTAAACCATCAGTGACCAGATGCCACAGAAGAAGAATTAACCCCCTCATTCCCTTGGCTTGTGTTAACCCCTCAGTGACCTGTCTATATAATGTATCTGATTCAAGGGCATGTGCATCAATTCCTCAGTGATGAATATGAAGTGTTTTTTTTTTTTTTTTGCATTAACCCCTCAGTGACCTGTTCCCAGCATACCATCATTAACCCCTAAGCACCCAGTCCTTGACAGTTTCTCCTCAGGCCCATTCCATGCAGGTAAACCAGTTAATACCCAGTGTATATGCTTTAACTTCTCTGCACCAATTCTGCTTATGTACATTATTCTCCTAGCTGCCAATGCCCATTGTATGGGCATCTACCCCTTAGCACCCAGGCCCCAGCACATGTGCAATATTCCCTTACATTCATACAGTGCACCATGCCAAATATCAGTCTCCTAATCACTGACTCCCAACTCCACTGTCCCATTACTCATTTAAACAATCCCCGGCAAAAAAGTCCTGCCTCACCTCTCACATACCCAGCACTACTGTTCCTGATTCCATGACTTGGTACCTGATAATAACCTGAAAAATTATGTCCCCCTTTTTTTTTTTCCACCCGCCATTGTCTCTAATTCCACTGACACACTCACGGTCCCTACTACATATACTGTCCCAGAATCAAAATAACCTTCCTTAGGTTTAGCGGAACTGTTTTCTGGTAACCAATTTTTATTTCTTTTCTCTTTAAAGACCACCTGTATGCAAGCTCAACTCCCAATTTGCAGTTTTAATATAGAAATACAATACGAGTCAAGTGATTTATGGGGCACATTTTTCTACACCTTTTAATTTACTTGTTTGGCTATGGCCATATTGTTAATAATTTAGTTTCTAATTATGGTAATGTAAGTAGGTACCATTGGTTAGTCAAAAGAATAAATGTTTTGCCGCTGTTATACCATCCACACCTAATTCTGCCCACTGTCATGCCTCTCCATAATCCTACCCTGTATTCCCCCATGTAATACTATCCACACTTCACCTGCACATAATTTCACCCGCTGTACCCTCAGCGCTCATCTCCTTTACATACTGTTGCCATTCACTGTGCCATTCCTCCTGTATATAGTGTTCCCTGCATTCCCTCCACACTACTTTCCTGCCTATATTGCCTTTGGCCATACAATCTGCAAATCTTTTTTCTGTACCTACTGCTCGCTGTCATACCCACTGTACTACTCTACTGGTCATACTGTCTGCTGTCATACCCTCCAAGCTACTCCTACACAAATAGTCTAATGTTATACCCTTCACAATACTCTCCTGAACATACTGCCCACTGTCATACCCCTGTATTTATTAGTTTATATCCCCAACATTTGCCATTCTAAAATGGAAATACGTTACTTAGTTATTTCGTATGTATGTATTAAGCAGCTGTAAAAATACACAAGTATGGTTTCTTGTTAGTGATACGCTGTTATCAAAGTGTGAAGTTCCCTTTTTTTTACCAAATGGTATGCTTTGTAGGTCTTGCATTTGTTTTCCAGCATGCATTGATTTAACATGCAAACAGCATAACAGTCTTACTTTTGGCTGCAGCCTCTTCAAGCTCGAAGATCAGAGCTCGACAGACAAAGGAAGGAAATGAAAGAACTTTGGCAGCGAGAACAGAAGAAAATGGTTGGTGCACATAGTTTTAACTTAATATGTGATTGTTTCCTTCATCTTCTTCAGTGAAATTGTTTCATACCATTGTTTCCAATAACACTTGTCCTTGTATTTTTTCCCCCTTTAATATAAATTAAAGGCCAAATTTACTTTAAAAAAAAAAAAGAAGAAAAACCAGCACAAGGGATATTACATTTAATTTGATTTCTCCCTTGTGCTGCTGTTTCTTGGTTTAGCAGAAATATTCTTCCTCCAATGACGCCGCCCCCCCCCCCCCCTTAGTTAATAGAACTGTGGGAGCCGTGATGAAAAAGAGACTGCTTAACTACGCCCACCCTTCCCACCTAGCTCCTCCATTCATAAATGCTGGTACTACAGCTTCTATCAATGAAACAGTCTGTGAATGAAGAGGGCAGACCTTTCACTCATCCGTTCGCCCATTCATAGATCCTGTTTCATTTATAGAAGCTGTAATACAGCTTCTATGAGTGGAGGAGTTGGGCAGAAAGGGCAGGCTTGGTCAGGTGCTCTTGATTAGTGCATGTCACAACTCCCTTAGTTGTATTAACCCCCACTGCACCGGAAGATTACAGCGGTGGAGGTGAGGGGGTATTGGAGGAGGAAGATTTCTGCTAAACCAGGACACAGCAGCAGAAGGAACGCATCACATTGAAGATTGCTTATAGCCCTCTTTGCTGATTTCTTTTTCTTTTCTGACACTAAACTCTGGTTTAAAAAAGAAATGATATTCAAGTACCGTATATACTCGAGTATAAGCCGACCGGAATATAAGCCGAGGCACCTAATTTTACCACAAAAAACAGGGAAAACGTATTGACTCGAGTATAAGCCTAGGGTGAGAAATGCTCAGCTACTGTAAGTGGAAAAGTGGGTCAACAATGCCCATTTGCATGCCTCACTGTGCCCATTTGCAGCCATAGGTCCCCCGAACTTCAAACTTGGTAGTTAAGGGTTCCTAGATGCCCCCTAGCTGCAGCCAAATGGGGTCTCTGGACCCAAAGGGTCCCGAAATTACATTGCTGCAGATGGACACAGTTGACCGACTTTGTGGCCCCGTATCTCAGAGATGGGGTTCCTATCACCAAGTGGCCCCGAGATACAGGGCCCCTAAGTCAGTTCAGAAAATGTCAAGCACTTTTCTGAAGCAGAGAATTACATTTTCCGAACCGACTTTGGGGCCCTGTATCTTGGGGCCACTTAGTGCTAGGAACCCCATCTTTGGATATATTGTAGTGTAGTTCCTAGCACCAAGTGGCCCATAGATACGGGGCCCCAAAGTCGGGTTGGAAAATGTCATTCTCTGCTGCAGAAAAGTGATTGACTCCAGTATAAGCTGAGGGGGCATTTTCAGCACAAAAAAATGTGCTGAAAAACTCGGCTTATGCTTGAGTAGATACGGTATGTATTCTGGACTCCAAAAAATACCTTCTGTTGCTCCCATCCTCCTCCAAATTCCTTTTAAGATATGAACTATGGGATTTGTTTTATGCATAGAGCAGTGCACATACCCCAACTACTGTGTACTACTTGTTCCAAATGGACAGAAGTGAAGGGGAAAAGGAGAGGTTCAGAAGCTCATGGAGGATGTTACAAGGTGGCAGAAAAACACATTAAGGGCTAGTTTACACTTGCTTCAAAACATGGCTTTGAACACGCTTTGTTAAAGCTCTCTGAACGCCAGTCAAAGCTCCTGTCACTAAATAAAATGGTTAGCTTACAGTCCTGTTTACACCTGCTTTAGCTTGGTGCTTCGATGAGGCTTTGATGAGGCTTCCATGAGGCTTTGGGGCTTCCATGAGGCTTTGGGGCTTCCATGAGGCTTTGGGGCTTCCATGAGGCTTCCATGAGGCTTTGGTGGGGCTTGGGGCTTCCATTAAGGCTTTGGTGGGGCTTCCATGAGGCTTGGGTGGGGCTTCCATGAGGCTTGGGTGGGGCTTCGGTGGGACTTCTATGTCTATGTAGGCTTTAAAGACACTTTGAAGCACCACTAAAGCTACATGGGGTATCATTTTTGAAGCGAAGCAAAAACAGGTGTAAACAGGACTGTAAGCTAACCATTTTAATTGGTGACAGAGGCTTTGACTAGCGTTCAGAGAGCTTGAACAAAGCCTGTCCTAAGCCATATTTTGAAGCAAGTGTAAAATAGTCGTTTATGTGTGTTGAAGCCTATGCAAGTGTAAATGAGCCCTAAGAAACAATTTCATGAAAAATAGATTACAGGGCCATCAAGTAGTGAATAAGTATGGATTATTTTTGGAGAATAGCAAGATCATTTAGTGTCCCTTTAAGTAAAGTTTAAGCCTGGTATGCACGTGGCAAAAATCTGCTGGTTCAGCAGGGACTAGCCAACTTTCGGTACATGTGTACATATGTACCACAGTCTGTTCAGCAGAAGCCGGTCTAAAGTTCTGAATAGCCTGTCAAGCACAATCGCAATCTGGCATGAAGATGGACCTGGGTCTATGCAGTGGCTTAGTGGTTAGCAATACGGTCTTGCAGCACTGGGGTCTTTGGATTAAAGACATTCTGGTAGGTTATTTGGCTCAGCCCCAGTAAGTGTGTTTGTTTGTGAGCTAGGGACTTTAGATTGTAAAGCTCCTTGAGAGCGAGGGCAGATGTGGAATGTACAGTATGTAAATTGCTGCGCAAATTGTTGGCTCTATATTCATACCTGTAATAAATAAATTAAGCATTAGGAATATATCTTTCTAAAACCTGAAATTTCTGTGTTCATGTAGCAAGAACTGGAAACTGCTTTAAGGAAAGCAAAGTTACTGAACGTTCAACGACAAGATGAGTATGAAAGGGCAAAATCAAGCACGATACGTGCCGAAGAAGAGCAACTTGGTTTATCTGGAGGGCTCATGAAGGATGGCAGCAAACAGGTGGAGAAAAAACGACGTCTAGAGGAAGAGGCATTACTGAAGGTAGATTTGAGCTGTATGAACAAAATTGGAACACTGGAAATGTGGTTCTAGGGAATGGTTTTGTTTAATTGTGTATGATCAAGTATTGGACACTAGTGACACAGCAGCCTCTTTGATGTACATGAGGGGTGTCGGAGTCCATTTCATCACAGGCCACATCAATATTATGGTTGCCCTCAAAGGGCCAGTTACACTAGATGTCAAGAGTCCCCCACCCCAGGATCTGGCAAAAAACTTCTGTCCACCTCTCTGCTGCCAACTGCTCCGAAGGTGGGGGCAGAGACCAGGGGGAAGCTTCAGGAGAGGTGCCAGGGCCACATAAAATGACCTGATGGGCCGGATTCAGCACAATTGATGGTCATTAGGCTCTCCTGGGCCCTGTAGCAATAACCATCCACTGAGCTGATTTGGCTTAATTTGTATAAGGCTACATGCCCACGGACATTTTAAAAAGCGTGCTATAAAGCCAGTATTGATGACAGGAAAAAAGCGGGGTTAAAATAGAGGTGATTTGAATAGAGGTCGCACAAGAAGTCTGATCAAATTTGAGGTGCGACTTGTGTGCTGAGAATCTTGAGCGGGGAATGCAAAAATTAAAAACCGTTAAGACCATACCAAGCCACATGCCCTCAACATGGGGGGGGTGGGGGTGGGGGTGGCGCCCCCCACCACAAAGCACCTTGTCCCAATGTTGATAAGGACAAGGGCCTCTTCCCGACAACCCTGGCCGTTGGTTGTCGGGTCTGCGGGCGGGGGGCTAATCGGAATCGGGGATCGCCCTTTAATAAGGGCACCCCCAAATCCCAGCCCCCCACCCTATGTGGATGAGTATGGGGTACATCGTACCCCTACCCATTCACCTGGGGAAAAAAGTGTCAATAAAAAAAACACACTGCACAGGTTTTTAAAGTAATTTATTAGGCAGCTCCAGGGGTCTCTTCCGACTTCTCCGCGCTCTCCGGTGTCTTCTGCCAGGCTTCTCCGCTATCTTCTGCTCTTTTGCTAGCGGTTGCCCGGTCTTTTCCATTGTCTTCTTCCCTCTTCTCTTCTTCCGATGTTGACTCGACACTCTCTCTCTCCCGCTGTAATGCCCTGTGCGTGGTGCGAAACGACTTGTATAGGCATGGGGCATGATGGGACTGTGACGTCATAAGGGGCGGGGTCACCGAATGACATCACCTGGTGACCCCACCCCATGCCTATATAAGTCGTTGCGCACACGGCATTACAGCGGGAGAGAGCATCGAGTCGTCTTCCCTCTTCCGATGTTGACAACGGAGAAGACTGGCAACCGCTAGCAAAAGAGCAGAAGATAGTGCCTAGCAGAAGACACCAGAGAGCGCGGAGGAGTCTGAAGAGACCCCCGGAGCTGCCTAATAAATTACTTTAAAAAACATGTGTAGTGTAGTGTAGTGTTGTTGTTGTGTTGTGTTTTTTTTTTTTTTTTTTTTTTTTTTAACACTTTTTTTCCCCAGGTGAATGGGTACCCCATAAACTCATTCACCTAGGGTGGGGGGCTGGGATCTGGGGACCCTCTTATTAAGGGGGCTCCCCGATTACGATAAGCCCCCCCGCCCACAGACCCCGTCAACCAAATAATTTTTTTCATTTTTGTGTTTCCCCCCCTCAAGATTCTCAGCGCACAAGTTGTATCCTCTTGATCCGACTTCTGGTGCGACCTCTATTCAAATCAATGGGCTCCCATAGGGAACCATTGATTTAGAATAGAGACAAACGCTGGACAAGGCTTAACACAGCGTTAAGCCTCTTTAAATCGCGTTTAACACCTTTTGTCGGCAGCTGACGTTTTTACAGCTTTAGTGCTGGAGCCTCAGAATGCACTGGTCCTGGGGTTTTTTTTGCAGCTTAAAAATGGCTTTACCATTTACAGCTCAAAAACGCCATGGTGGGCATGAGACCATAGGCTAACATGGAGAGGCGTTTTTAAGCTGCAACAAAACGCTCAAAAAAGCGGCTGTAAGAACCTCAAATTTGCTGTATACTGTACTGTGGACTGCACTGTCTGAAGGACCTGACACTGCAGCCTTCTTTAATTTGTCAGCATGCAGCATTTGTGCTTGCCAAGCAAAAATAATAATTCCATATTCCTGTAGTCTAGTCCCTTCACACAGTCTTGTAAAATGTTATTGAGTAGTGAGAAATGGTTCTTCAGTTATGTTGTACTTTGCTGAGCATATCCAGTAAAGCAATGAAAGGAACAGAAATGCAGTGCAGAGTGCAGCTACCCACACCAGTTCATTATATGTCAGATTGGTTTAATCTGTGAAAAAGAAAATTTTAATTTTTCCATTTATGGGTTGTACAGTGTCATGAAAAAAGTATTCATACCTTTTTGAAATTTTCCAAATTTTGTCATGTTACAACCAAAAACGTAAATGTATTTTATATGGATTTTATGTGATAGACCAACACAAATTGGCACATAATTGTGAAATGACAAATAATTTTTGAATTTGTTTTACAAATATCTGAAAAGTGTGGCGTGCATTTGTATTCCGCCCCCCTGAGTCGATACTTTGTAGAACCACCTTTCGCTGCAATTACAGTTGCAAGTCTTTTTGGATATGTCTTTACCAGCTTTGCACATCTAGAGAGTACATTTTTTGCCAATTCTTCTGTGTAAAATAGCTCAAGCCCTGTCTGTGAACATCGATTTTTGAAAACTTGACACAAATTCTCAACTGGATTTAGGTCTGGACTTTGACTGGTCCTTTCTTACACATGAATATGCTTTGATCTAAACCATTCCATTGTAGCTCTAAATGTATGTTTAGGGTCGTTGTCCTGCTGGAAGGTGAACCTCTGCCCCAGTCTCTTTTGCAGACTTTAACAGGTTTTCCTCTAAGATTGCCCTGTATTTGGCTCCATCCATCTTCCCATCAACTCTGACCAGCTTCCCTGTCCCTGCTGAAGAAAAGCATCCCCACAACATGGTGCTGCCACCACAATGTTTCACGGTGGGGATGGTGTGTTCAGAGTGAGGGCCAGTGTTAGTTTTTCCGCCACACCTAGCGTTTTGCTTTTGGGCCAAAAAGTTAAATTTTGGTCTCATCTGACCAGAGCACCTTCTTCCACATGTTTGCTGTGTCCCCCACATGGCTTCTTGCAAACTGCAAATGAGACTTCTTATGGCTTTCTTTCAACAATGGCTTTCTTCTTGCCACTCTCCCATAAAGGCCAGATTTGTGAGGTGAACGACTAATAGTTGTCCTGTGCACAGATTCTCCCGAGCTGTGGATCTTTGCAGCTCCTCCAGTGTTTCCATGGACCTCTTGGCTGCTTCTCTGATTAATTGCTCTCCTTGCCCCGTCTGTCAGTTTAGGTGGACTGCAAGGTCTTGGTAGGTTTGCAGTTGTGCCATACTCTTTCCATTTTCGGATGATGGATTGAACAGTGCTCTGTGAGATGTTCAAAGCTTGGGATATTGTTTTATAACCTAACCCTGCTTTAAAATTCTCCACAACTTTATCCCTGACCTGTCTGGTGTGTTCCTTGGCCATCATGGTGCTGTTTGTTCACTAAGGTTCTCAAACAAACCTCTGAGGGCTTCACAGAACAACTGTATTTATACTGAGATTAAATTACACACAGGTGGACTTGATTTACTAATTAAGTGACTTCTGAAGACAATTAGTTACACTAGATTTTTAGTTAGGGGTATCAGAGTAAATGGGGCTGAATACAAATACACGCCACACTTTTCACATATTTATTTGTAAAAAAAAATTTGAGAGCCATTTACCATTTTTTCCTTCCACTTCACAATTATGTGCCACTTTGTGTTGGTCTCACATAAAATCCAAATAAAATACATTTAAGTTTTTGGTTGTAATATGACAAAATGTGGAAAATTTCAAGGGGTTTAAATACTTTGGCAAGGCATTGTACATAGTGCTCTGGCTTTGAGTGCGTTTTTCAAGTAAATATTTGCATGCTTTGTATACTTTGTGCAAGCAATTGTAAAATCTAATAAACAATACTGTAGTACTCTTTAACGTAGGAATGCTTTTGCCACAAACCTAAATTCAGCTTCAGGCAAAAAAAATCATACATTGGTTTGCTGATCCTATCCAAGAAGCGCTGCTAAAGGCAGGCATTCAATTTGCATTTACCTGAGGTTTACACAAGTATGTGTAGTGGTGCTTTCACAGTGCTTCTGGTTAGCACTGAAGGTTCTTGCCATGTTTTGTGCTGTGTAACCTCACTCAGATCTACATCTAACTTGCTTAGCTTCTAATGACTATTGTAGACTGCAACAGTTGAATAACAAAATGCATGAATCATTTTTTTCTGATTCAGAGAGGTGCATAGATTGTCACTGACATGTTTAAAAGGAGTTTGTCACACAGATGACAGAACACCTGTGTTAGAAGATTCAGAAGCAGATTTTTCTGCTTTGTTGTGGACTGCATGCTAATTTTAGTTTCAGCTTCAGGAAACACGCGTTACCTAAGATTTAGGTAATCGTTTCCTTGGCAGCTTGCTCGCATTGATTTTTTAATTCATGGGTCTTTTTAAATTAGTTGCATAGACTTTTATGGGTGGAGTGGGAATCGCTGCACTCAAGAAATGCAGCCTCAAGATTAATATATTCAGACCACTAAGTTGGTGATTAGGAGAGGATGTTACCCAGCAAGGTAGTCTGGTATTTGAACTCATTGCCAAGGTGAAAGACAAACAATGGTGAGGTAAGCAATGTCACCAGTATGTATTCATATGTATTTCCAAGTTTGAATTTCTTAGATGCACATTCTTGGATATGTCTTGAAGGTTTTTCTTTTTTTTTTTTTTTTTATGCTTGGCAGGCAGAAGAAGCTAAAGAAAATTACAAAGCCTGTGTGGCAGATGTGGAACTCAAAAGGAGTGACATGGAAACTGTTAAGAGTGAAATCTTAGCACAAATCCGAGAACTTGTTTATCAGTGTGACCTCACTCTAAAAGCGGTATGTTAACAGCATTATATATGTGAACTAGAACCATTGACCATAAACCATCGGGAGGCCTCATACAGCCTACCTAACAGTCCCTGCCTTTAACTATCTTTTTGCACATGCACATTTACTGTGATGTTTTCCGAAAAGTTAAATAAAAGTTCCAAGAGCCCCATCTGTTCAGCAGCAGGGGCTATGAAAAGAGAGGGGACTATTTACTAATTTTCGGGTGGTAATCCTCCATGCTGCGGCCACCCCCAACAAATTTAAAGTTCTGGCCTGACATGGAGGATTGATATAGAAGAAGAGGCCGGAACGTTAATTGTCGAAAGCTGTGGCCCAGACGATTACTCTACTTGCTCAAAAAAATAAAAGAGTAAATAGTTCCGTCTCTGACTCCTGCTGCTGAACTGATGTGTCCCTGCTAAACTGGTGGGGTCAGTCTTGGTATAGGAGGGATGGTTTTACCCCCCTATCCAGCAGCCTTGCCCGGCTTTGTCCTCCTGGGGAAAAAAAATAAATCAGATATAGGCTGACGGTTGGTCTATGTTATTTAACGTCCCCTGACCACCCATGTACAAAATATGATGGCCATTCAGATCCATGCACATTACTGCAGCCAAAATGCTTCATGATGGGTCAAATTATATTTTCCATGTTGCATAAGAAGGGGGAGCTGCTTGCCAAACCTGCACCCATTAAAGTCTATAGGATAATGCCACAACTGCATGCTTGTATAAACAAAGGGAGCTCTGGCTCGTAGGTAGGTTTAGCACGCTATGTTGCTATACACAGTGGATGGCTGCAGGTCAAGTGCTATTTTTGGTTCTTTTCATTAAAGTATCCTTTTTACCTTTTAAAACCTGTTTGGCATATATCCAAGTAAATAGTAAAAATGTGTGAACTGACACCAACTGCTCATATTGCTTGCATAGGTTTGTACAGCATAAGAATTGATGCCACAGAAGTAGGTAGCTGCTTTTTCTGTAAGTAGGATGACAACTTCGGGTGGCTTTGTAGTGAAGCCAGCCTATTCAGCAGTGAAGGAGTTAGATGGAGTGCTACGTTAAGCTTCTCCTGGGGGAAATATCCAAAGTGGCCCTCTGCCAAAACATTCTCTGTTAATAACTAGAGGTCCACTACGGTCTTAAAGCTAGCTGCATTAATGTTTCTTTGAAAACAGAATACCGATCTGATGCAGTTTGTTTAATCTGCCTTGCTGGGAAGACAGAGACATGTTTTGGAATAAAGATGATCCCCCATAGTCCTGAATCAGGATGAAAAGTAGCAGTTTCCTTTTGAAACTATTCCAAGGACATAAACCCCCTTTCACTTCTGTATCTTTCTACTTTGTCCTGTGCTCTCCTTCCGTGCTGAAGGACTTGTACAACAAATCTAGCCTGTGTGCTTCTGAGCTGTGACTGTTGAACCAGTGTTCTCTCTTGTAATAAGTTAATTATTTCGCTGAATGAGTCTATTATTGCTTGGTTGACAATCTGTTAATCCGTGAGTGCCTTTCCCCTAAAATCTTAGTCTTTCAAAGTCTGGTACTTCTGGCCAGAAGCACGGTGATCCCCTCTTGATGTCCATGGGGCTAGGGGGGCCAGTCTGGTGGGTCTCATAAGGCTTCATTAACTATTTTGTAGAGATAGAATGCAATTCGGTTTAGAGGTGGAACGTGTGTTTTATGTTTTAGAGGAATGTTGGTAGTATACATACTGTGGACCAAGACAAAGAACCTGGAACAGCTTTGACTGTGATTGGCTTAGATTTTGATTTGCTATGTAAAAAAAACGTAGTAAATCCTTAGTAAATTTGAAGCACAAATTAAGCCATAATGTTTTTTTTTTTTTTTTCTTTTGGCCAGAGTGGCGAAAAAACAAAACCCTTATCAGATTTTTAGCACATGCTGTGACCCCATTGGGGAAGACCCCTTTCCTCTCAAGACTGAGAAATCTCTTCTGTGCAGACAAAATCAGCAACAAAGCACTTCTTTTCAGGAAAATGGGAAGGGTTGGAATTGCTGTCAGGTTTTTAATACTGTCTGCTTCTTTCAGTCCAAATGAAAACAGTCCCCCTCATTTCCTGTCTCAGGAAGAGCTCTCCTCAGTGGGGTCATGGACAACCAAAAAAGAAAAACGTGCATACCAAAGTATTTACTTTCTATGTTTATCCAAAGCTGTAGCTGGGCTTTATGTAATAAAATGGCACTGCGTAGCCTCATGACCTAGCCTTTCGTACAAGCGGGTCTGTAAGTATTTTTGGCCTCGCATGTCTGTATTATACGTACCAACAAGATGGTTGGTAGTCTGAGATTCCAAACTCTGTATGGTTAGCTCTCCATCCTCATTCTTGTAGAAAGTGGCACTTGGTCACAAACCGTGCTCTAGCATTAAAAAGTGTTCAATCAATACTGACTAAGGACAATGTTTGAAAGCACATATTTATCTTGTCACAGAGCTAACCGCTATTAAACTAATACTCTTTCCTGGACTGTTGCTGTAGTGCTAGCTATACAAATGTGCCTCTGAAGCCTTCAGCTACTTTATAAAGATGTGTTTACATCTATTTGGTGCTATGACGTTGGGGTGAGCTGTCATTCTGTAGTATCTCAGCGGTCGTGTCAGAATGCTGCAGGTGTAATTTCACCTGGACGTTCAAGCATAGTTTACTTAGAATCCTGTGTGCAGATGTTACCTGGAGAATTGCATTCTCTCTTGTCCTTTTACTTGGTTAACCTCTCTTTCTGTGAAGGTGGCTGCTCCCTTCCAGCGGGTCAAGTATTTGTTTTTGCTTAATGTCTTCCCTGATCTTATGTCAGAGATGGGTAAAAGGAGGTCAGCAATGGTTACGTTTGTGGCATGGCATTTGGTGGAACTTAGTCAGGGAAACCAAGCTATAACTTCAGTTTTTAACCTTTAAGTTATCGCTTACCATTAACCTGAAGCTTGGCTGTAACCCCTCTACCTAATCTTGATGTGTAAAGGCTTTTTTGTTTTTTTAATAAAGTTATAGTTTCCTGCTCTTTGCACGGAGTGGCCCCTTACCTCCTCTTCTGGAGTCTTCCGCTGGCGCTGTCTGCTCTTCCTTCCCTGCGCTTGCGCCTTCAGTAAGCCGTGTGCTGAGGGGGCACCTGTACTCCAAGCCAGGTTGTGAGAGTCCATAGACACACAACGCAGCTCAGACACCCCCCCCCCCACAGGATTTGTCTGACCGCAGCAGGAGCCAATGGCTCCCACTGCTCTGTGTCTGCTGTGAGACCAGGAACAGAGGAGAGCAGTGCTGCAGACAGGTATAGCACTGGATCAAGAGAGGACACCGGTAAGTGTTTAGGTTGTGGGGAGAACATTGGAAGGTATTTTACCTTTATATCAGAGAATGTATTAAGGTAAAAAACCTTTTGAGTTTAAAACCACTTTAACTCTTAACATTATTTTCTAAAAAACAACTTTTGTTATTGGGCGCTAAAAGTAACATCCCAGAATGTGATTAGTTGAAACACTACTGCAGTGTCAGTGAGCTGACATTGTGTGTGGTGGGCAGCATCAGGGTGGTGGTTCATGTGGTCTGGCAAAATTTTATTCCAAAAAGGACCATTAATTAACAGACAGTAACTTCATGTACCAGCGTGTTGACATCATTTTGTGGTTAAATCTTATTTTAGGGGGTATTCAAATATTAGGAGTTATTTGTTTGTTTTCTTGGGGAAACTGTTCTAATCTAAAAATCATCTTTAAACAGGCTACAGTAAACCTGTTCCAGATGCAGCATGCCCAGGTGGTATCTCTGCCTGTCAACTGCCAGTACCTCTGCGAGAATGCCAAGCGTTATGAACCAGGGCAGCAGTTTTCAGAGTTTGTAAGGAACTTGCCTAAGGATGATTGCGGTATTGAAGTTGGGATCTCTTCAAATCCACAAATTGGTCGGTAAGTCAACCACATGGTGTATGCAGTTTTTACTTCTGTCAACATCTCACACATACCAACAAGGTCCGTGAAAGCAGACAAGTCGTTTGTCTAGGTGTGCATATACACTCCCTCTGTAAGAGCAGTGCAAGTGTACACGTTCATGTACAAGTTGCTTAGGACAATCTTAGATCTGTGGATATCCATGTTAAGTGGTATTCAGTTTTCAAGATTTTCTTTCTAAGGCCCCATGTAAAGATGATGACACAGAACATGGCAAAAAGTCATTAATTGTATGTTGTGTGGCAAACAGAAAAAATATAAAATGCAGCGCTGGTGAAAAATTGAAGATCCCTAGAATAACCCCCAGGGATAGGTGCTAAACTAATGACTACTCTTTAGTGAAAACCAGCATCATACAAATGCACAATAAATGTATCGGTGTACAGTGAAAAAGAAATAAACTTATATAATATAAACAAATATAAAAAATTCCTGTGGGACCAAGACCAATAAATAGTCTGTGATAAATGAACAAAAGCGCAATTAAACGCTCCTCCTATAAAGTACTGTACAGTCCTATTTAAAAAGAACTTGGAGTGATGCCTCTTCAAACGATAGTGGATATGGGTAAACAGGCTTATCCATGTAGCATTCACAGATATGCATATACAACAACAGAGAGATTGAATACGCTTACTGCAGGCAGTGGACACACACACAGTATAGCGGTGGGTCAAAAAGGCATAGAAATCTTTGATGTGGTGATATACCTCAGTAGCCTCATCTAGAACGATGAGAGGTGAGTGATACACACCGGAAACTCCGACAAGCAAACGTGCCTGGAAAGGGTATGTAGCATTCTAAACGACATCCAATTAGCGTATCAAATCATAAAGGAGAAAATAGAAAAAATAGGCCTCCACATTGTGCATGAATCCAAGTAAAAAAATATTTATTTCAAAATCAAAAAGATAGAATGTACAGACCACCAATCATGATGGGTACAAAAAGTGATCACATAAAATACAAAGGAATTGCGTGGCATCAGAAGCACAATAGGCTAGCAACCCGACATGTTTCAGACGATAGTCCTTCTACTGGGGCAATTGTATGTTGTTAATCCACATATAGTTTGTTCTTGAAGTTCTGGCTGTGCATAAAGCTGGCCATACACCTATAGATTATCTGCAGATTTTCTATGGTTAGATGGAAAAAGTGCAACAGATTTCTCCATGTTCGCTAAACTGTGTGGATGGAGGAATATCCCACTTTTTCCATCAAACCATAGAAAATCTGCAGATAATCTATAGGTGTATGGCCAGCTTTAACCGCTTCCCGACCACCTAATGCAGATATACTGTGGCAAAATGACACGGGCAGGCAAAATCACAGCCAATCAATGACATCGGGAAAGCCTATCAATGACGTCAGATGTCAGCCCCGCCCCCTAATGTAAAAAAACACACACGTCAGAGCCCATAACCCCTCCCCTCCCCCTAGTGGTTAACTCTTTCACTACAACTGTCATTTATACAGGAATCAATGCATTTAAATAGCATTGATTGCTGTATAAATGACAATGGTCCCAAAAATGTCCGATGTGTCCGCCATAATGTCGGAGTCACAATAAAAATCGCAGATCGCCGCCATTACTAGTAAAAAAAAAAATATTAATAAAAATGCTTTAAAACTATCCCCTATTTTGTAAACGCTATAACTTTTGCGCAAACCAATCAATAATCGATAATTGTGATTTTTTTTTTTTTACCAAAAATATGTAGAAGAATACGTATTGGCCTAAACTGAGGAAAAAACATGTTTTTTTATATATTTTTTGGGGATATTTATTATAGCAAAAAGCAAAAAATATTGCATTGTTTCAAAATCTTTGCTCTATTTTTGTTTATAGCGCAAAAAATTAAAACCGCAGGGGCGATCAAATACCACCAAAAGAAAGCTCTATTTGTGGGAAAAAAAGGACGCCGATTTTGTTTTGGAGCCACGTCGCACGACCGCGCAATTGTCAGTTAAAGCGACGCAGTGCCGAATCGCAAAAAGGGGCCTGGTCCTTTGGCTGCCAATTGGTCCGGGGCTGAAGTGGTTAAAGTTGTCAATAAAGTGGTTATAAACCTCTGAAATGAAAAATTAACAAAGCATGTCCTTCAATAGTGTGTATTTGCCTCAGCCCAAAGCATCTACAGCAGGGTTATGCAATTAGCGGACCTCCAGCTGTTGCAGAACTACAAGTCCCATGAGGCATAGCAAGACTCTGACAGCCACAAGCATGACACCCAGAGGCAGAGGCATGATGGGACTTGTAGTTTTGCAACAGCTGGAGGTCCGCTAATTGCATATCCCTGATCTACAGTATTGTGATTTCTGACTGTTCTCTCATTCCTCTATCTGCATGAGTCACTTCTGCAAGTCTATGCTGAAACTAGATAATCCAGGGAGATGGCCCCTCCCCCTCCAGCACACAGCAGGTTGACAGCCTTAGTTGTGTATGTTTCCCTATGAGACTGTTGAGGGAGGTATGTCGTTTCCTTTCACTCAGGTCTCGGATTACACTTCCCTCCCTGCTCTATGCTGTACAGTGTGATATCTGATCCCTGCTTTGTAAATTCTGTACTTTGGCTGTAGCGGAGAGAGGGCCAAAGATAAACAGGTACAACTTATGTAAGAGGATTTCTTTCACCTGTCATCTCCAGAGGTTGGTCATTTTAGTTGGTATATGCAAGGGTTTACAACCACTTTGTGGACTGTATCTGGCAACTTTATCTGGTTGTAGTAGCTGCTGGACCTTGCTCCTAAGATGCCATTACAATTGCTATTAGCCTGAAGTGGTCCTTTTTGATCTTCTTTGGCCAGGTCAAGTTTAGTCTGTCCTTTCAAAGCCAAGGATATCTGCTTGAATACTGCATGGTTGTGGTGGAATTATTCATGTACAATTGCTTATTTTGTTACCTGCACAGGATGGGTGTTCAGAACAGGTGTCAGCCAGATTTATCCATTATAGTAGTTAGCCGAATCTGCTCTGCAGTAGGCTGAGTTGAGAATGATCAATGTTAAGGGGTCCAGTCTGCTCATCTTTGGCCAAGTTACTTGTGCACAACATTGCAGTGGATTAGAGGTGCTCATTCCATAACTGCCAGCAACCTGGGCAAACATGCATGTTTGATTTTTACTCTTAGGCCTCTTATGCCAAAGGAAAAAGAGAACAGCGCACACACTTCTCATGGGAACCTGTCTCAAGGATCTGCTGAATACTCCAATCAATCTCCTGAGGATCTTGGTAGTCCCCCTTACAGTCGCTCTCAGAAGATTGGGCAGAAAAGATCAAGCAGCAGTACTGATATTCAATCAGGTATGCCTTTATAAATCATGACTTGAATGGCTTTTTATCGTGTTTAGTTACAGTTTCTAACCTTTATGCTGGTTTCCCCTCCTAAAGCATTAAGAGGTCCACCGTTTAGGTCGTGGTCTGTTGGTAACCAGAGTAGTGGCATGTGCAGCGATTCTGAGAGTGCAGGTGGCAGCAGCGAGTCACGATCTATGGATTCTCCATCAGCTAGTCCAGGTACAGGTTGTTCATTTGAAGCTGTTCAAGGAAAATAATGTCTATTGTGTGTTAAATACAACTTTTTGTTACAGGTGACTTTAAAAGGCGACTTCCGAGGACTCCATCGACTGGTACTATGTCATCAGCTGATGATCTGGATGAGAGGGAACCTCCATCACCTTCCGACAATGGTAATTTTCTCTCCCTGCATCCTTCAGCTAAAGTTGTAGTACCGTTAAGAAAAATATGTGCTGCAGCAACTAAATTTGAGTGCGTGAGTTTTCTTATGCCCTGTACACACGGTCGGACATTCCGACGGAAAATGTCCAATTGGACCATGTTGTCGGAAAATCCGACCGTGTGTGGGCTCCACCTGACTTTTTCCGTCGGAATTTCCGACGGAAAAAATTTGAGATCCTGCTCTCAAAGTTTCCAACAACAAAATCCGATCTGACTTTTTCCGATCGTGTGTAGAGAATCCCGACGGACAAAGTACCACGCATGCTCAGATCAAATTAGGAGACTGAACCTATTGGCTAATAGCCTCTACGTAGTTCCGTCGTACGCAACGAACGTCACCGCGTTCGGAATGATCGGATTTCCCCACAACTTTGTCCGACCGTGTGTATGCAACACCAGTGTCGGACAAAATCCGTCGGAAAAAATCTGACGGATTTCGTGGTCGGAATTTCCGACCGTGTGTATGGGGCATTAGTCTCTCTGCCAAGTCCCACCTGTTGAGTCTGCCAGTAAATTCCTGTTGGCTTCCTGTGATGTTGTGGCAATGATGCTGCACTGTTCCTGAATTCAGAGCAGAGTTATCACTCTCATGTAGCCATGTGCCTGCACTATAGTGTGATCAAAAAATGTTGACGAAGGTGTGGCAGTCAGCATTGTCATTGAGGCTCCTAGCCACACCTACTGCTGTCTGGATTGACAGCAATGCCTCTGTCACTGAAACCCTCCTACTGTGAGCTGCAGTGTCTGGGAGAGGAGGGTTTGAAATACAAACGAAGGAGGATTTGGCTGAGCCAGAGAGGGTAAAGGAAGTTTTGTTTTTCGTTGTGAGGCTTTACATCGGAACAGTTTTTTATATTTGCTTAGCGTGTCATAACTGCTGATTCTCTGAACCTAAATTAGGTTTCTATAGTCCACTAAAGTTTTGTTCCATAAGTATCAAACATATTCTTTCCTGACAGTTTTTTATTAGAAATATTGCCATTATGTCTCCATTCCAAAAAAAAAAAATTCTTCAAGCTATTAGGTGTGGTGTCGCTACAGAATATTTATTTGTAATCTGTGTTAAACTGTCAGTCAACTCTGTGATCGTGCTACTCTGGTCAACCATTTAAAAGTTTGGTTCATTTCATACTTCTGTTCTTATATTCCTCCCTGCCATGGTCGTAAAGGTGGAAGAAGGTGAGGTCTAATGCCCGTACACACGATCGGACAAGTCCGCCGGACTTTGCAGCGGAGGTCCGCCGGACTTTCCGAATGACTTGCGCACACACGAGCACACACAAACAGACTTTCCGGTGGACTAGGTGAGGACAATCTGCCGGACTTTCGGCGAAGGTCCGACGGACTTTCCAAATGAACGGACTTGCCCACACATTGAGTAAAGTCTGTTCATTTTGAACGTGACTCCAGGTACGACGGGACTAGAGAAGGAAAACAATCTCGCCGCTTTCATCGACCTTCTCTAGTCCCGTTGTACCTGGAGTCGCATTCAAAATGAACGGACTTTACTCCGTGTGTGGGCAAGTCCGTTCATTTGGAAAGTCCGTCGGACCTGCATACAGACGAGCGGACTTCCCGACAGGAACGGGGTCTGGTGGACTTTCGGCCGGAAGATTTAAAACATGTTTTAAATCTAGGTCCGGCTGACTTTTGGGAAGAAAAAGTCCGCTGGAGCCCACACATGATCGGAATGTCCGCCGGAAAGTCTGATCGTGTGTACGCTGCATAAGAGTACATGATGCTGGGTTTCAGAGGATCTCTGAAATTGGAGAAAACTTACATAAACTGCTCACCTCGCCTGGCTGTACTCGCATCACTTTCATAGGCATGCCTTAAAATGATTGTGCCCTCAATTGTTAAATGGCTTAACTGAGTACTAGTTTGTACATAAAAGTCCATATAACAATCTTTTTATAAATGGAGGAAATAAATTTATACTTTTTATTTGATAATTTCTGTGCCAGGCATATGTCACACATCTTGCTTAACCACTTCAATGCCAGGCACTTTTGCCCCTTCCTGCCCAGGACAATTTTGACCTTAGTTTCTGTTATAAAATTTTGTTTTCTCCACTGACGGGCACTGATGAGTTGGCACTCATATGTAGAATTGATGGGCAGTGACAGCCGAACGGCTCTCCCTGTCAGCGCGAACCGAGGAATGCCGTTTACCGTCACTTCCTGGTTCTCGCGATGATCAGCTGTGATCACGATCGGAGATGCGGCATGTCAAACTGATACGCCGCACTCACGATCGCCGTGCTGCGCTGGCATGTTGTCCTGCTGGACCTCATATGACGCTCAGTCAGGATAACAGAACCACTTCCCAGCCGTCATTCTGTTATAGACCAGGCGGGAAGTGGTTAAAGTGAATGTAAACCCACTCTCCTCCTTTCTAAACTACTGCCATATAGGTTATCTATAAGAGTATACATGCCTCCTGCATGTATCCTTACCTTCAAATGTCTCCCCTCTGTCTGTTATGAGACCCGAAAAACTGCAGATTCTGTGGGTGGGTCTGTTGTCCAGAGCTCGGTGGGTGGAGTCGTGATGTCGGTAGACTCCCCACTTACCTCTGCACTCCCCTTGTCAACATGCATTTTCTCCTGTGTATTTCTTACACTAAACTTCTGCTATGATCACTAACATCCAGTCAAAACCCATAAGTCGCCACATGACTTCAGCATGCCCAATCATGTTGAGGTGTGGAGCAGCCAATCCTGGCAGAGCTGGAGAAGAAAGGAAGAGGGGATCTGAAGTACACATGATTTGTCTATCAGGCTTGTGCATCACATATGTAAATCGCATGTCACTCACAGCAAGGGGGAAGAACTGACTCCTATTTCTCTGTATCAGTTTTTATCTTGCTGAAAAAAAGATAAGAGGATTGCTCAGAGCTGGTTTAACTCTTCGTGACAAGACTGGGCACAGATGGCATGAAATCTTATACTGTACAAGGTGCAAGAGTTAATTAAAGTTTACATCTACTTTAATGTTTGTGTAAGCATCAATTGCTCCTCCTTACACATTACAGCTGCTTAGGTCATAACCAGTGATACAAATGGCCAACTGCCTTTTATGTAGCACTTTTCTTGGCCCAATCCCGCATACACTAGATTACCAAGAGTTTCGGGATGCCTGCCTTTACACACATGATCTTTTAATGGCATCCCAGTCTTAGTCTGTAGGGTTCAATATTGAGTTGGCCCACCCTTTAAAGCTATACCAGCTTTAACTCTTCTGGGAAGGCTGTCCACAAGGTTTAGGAGTGTGTTGTGTCTATGGGAATGTTTGACCATTCTTCCAGAAGCGCATTTGTAAGGTCAGGCACTGATGTGGTCGAGAAGTCTCCACACTGATTCATCCCAAAGGTGTTCTATCGGGTTGAGGTCAGACTCTGTGCACGCCGGTCAAGTTCCTCCACCCCAAACTCGCTCATCCATGTAATTATGGACCTTGCTTTGTGCGCTGGTCCAAATCATTTAGTGAAGGGGGGATTATGGTTTGGCTTTGTTTTTCAGGGGTTGGGCTTGGCCCCTAAGTTTTCAGTGAAGAGCACTCTTAAGGTACCAGAATACCAAGACATTTTGGACAATTTCATGTTACCAACTTTGTGGGAACAGTTTGGGGATGGCCCCTTCGCGTTCCAACATGACTGCACACAGTGCACAAAGCAAGGTCCATAAAGACATGGATGAGTGAGTTTGGGGTTGAGGAACTTAACTGGCCTGTACAGAGTCCTGACCTCAATTCGATGGAACATCTTTGGGATGAATCAGTGTGGAGACTGCGAGCCAGGCCTTCTCGTCCACAACAGTGCCTGACCTCACAAATGCACTTCTTGAAGAATGGTCAAACATTCCCATAGACACACTCCTAAACCTTGTGGACAGCCTTCCCAGAAGAGTTGAAGCTGGTAAAGCTGCAAAGGGTGGGCCAACCCAATATTGAACCCTACAGGCTAAGACTGGGATGTTATTAAAGTTCATGTGCGTGTTAAGGCAGGCATCCCAATACTTTTGGTAATATAGTGTATGTTGTCAGCCACTGTACTAAAGTAAGGTTGGTGGACATAGCTTTATGAGGGTGGCTTTGTATATTAAATGCACATACTTTTTTAGGGAAGGGGGTAAAATTTCATTGGTTTTAAGTCATCAGCTGCTTGTGAAAAACCTTTGGCCACTTTAAGTATGATAATGATTTAAAAGGAAGTGCTGGGTAAATCACTAAATTCATCCATACATAAAACTAATAACTTAATTTCCCAAAAATCGGATCGAATCAAGTCCAGTTTACAGCTTGAATCGCTTATTTGCCTTCAACGTTTATATAGAGTAAAATTTTGAAAGCTTGCAGTATATTGTGAAACCTGAGTTTGTTTTTTTTTTTTTTTGTTTTTTTTATGCCGTACACACACTACAAACGAAATCATGCAGTTCTTCTGCAAAAAGGTTTCATTTTTATTTATTTTTTCAATTTTTTTTCATATTGCAGTTCTGTATTTTGGATACCAACTGTACCTTAAGGAGTTCTTTGTGTAAAGAATTTTAACCCAATGTTAAATCTATATTTTTTGCAGGTTTAAATGACCTTGCCGCTGAGATTGCAAATTCCCCTGGACCTTTCAGGAACACTGTTATGTCCAAGGCATCCCAGACCCACAAACTCCGAAAACTGAGAGCCCCATCCAAGTGCCGAGAATGTGATAGCTTAGTGGTGTTTCATGGTGCTGAGTGTGAGGAGGTAAGAATCCAGTAATTCTGGGCAGAAAATGCAAGGATACGGCACATTGCTTCTCTTCTGGAGGTTTTTTTTATGTGTTTGCTGCACTTCCCGTCCCACCCAGGACTTATTTTCAGTACGGCTTTAAGTCAATGATTACACAATTGTTATTATTAGCCATTGCATAGAGGAACAACAGCCCATTTAGTGTGTTTCTTTATTGTAGTGTTCCCTTGCTTGCCATAAGAAGTGCCTGGAAACATTGGCCATTCAGTGTGGACACAAAAAGCTTCATGGAAGACTTCATCTGTTTGGAGTGGAATTCACTCAAGCTGCTAAGAACACCCCTGATGGCATTCCTTTTATTATCAAGAAGTGCACCTCCGAAATAGAGAGTCGTGCTCTCACTATAAAGGTAGGCGCTTATCGGCATGTATTCCAGTTTGTTTACCCACTGCTATTCCATGTAGTATAAAGATAAACACATTCAATTCAGGAATGTATATTGTTACAGCATGTGGTAAATGTGGTCTATTAGTGCACATGCCTTTCAACATCAAAAACTGGGATATTTAAAGTAACTGTCATAAGAGAAATACGGGAGCTGACTTTACCAACTGCCTTTTAAAAAGAAATGCTTGTTACCTGTTTAGACTCTCTTAATTCCATATATTCTGAGCCACTGGCCCAGAACAAGTATACAGGTCAGGAAAGTCATAGAAATGCCTTTTATCTGCATACTTACATGGAGGCAGTGAGTCAAAATATTGAAGTCGGAGAATCATGATGACAAGGGGGCAATTGGCAGTTTAGTAGGAGGTAGCAGTGGCAGTCTCCATTTTCTCTTACATTATGTTTGTCTTAAAGTAAATCAAAGGCAAGACTTTTTCTAGTTTTGGACAGAGTGGAGCTGGATTAGAACACATCAGTTTTTATTTCTGTCTGTGCCCCCGTTACGGAGATACACCCTCTATTTGTTCGGTTTACCATTATTATTGGAAGTTAAAGAAAACCCCATATTTATATAGTGTGTGTGTGTGTGTGTGTGTGTGTGTGTGTGTGTGTGTGTTTTCCCATGTTTTATCCCATTAAAGCCCCTGTGTTTAAAGAAATATATCTGTTGGTCTGTTAGAAATGCACTCTCCTATTAGAGCAACATTCAATCTTCAGTTTTTTAAAAGCATAAAAAAATAAAAATGCTTGAAATTTTTTTATTTTTTTTTACATACCTCTAAATGCCTGTTGCTAGGGGGTCCTTTGTAGTCTGCCTCCTTCGGTGCCTGGGCTGGTGACATCACTTCCCCTCGGCGCAGGAAGGGCTCCCCAGTCATCTGGGACCTGTCACGTGTCCCAGATGACTGTGCGGCCAATTGCGGCGCCGCTCGCTCATGCACAGTGGGTGCTCGGCTGTGAAGTCACAGCCGGGTGCCCACAGTTGCAATGCCGAGTGGGGGGCGAACGGAGCTTCAAACCCCCGCATCGCTGGACCCTGGAACAAGTAAGTGTCCGATTATTAAAAGTCAGCAGCTGCAGTATTTGTATCTGCTGACTTTGAATTTTTTTTTTTTAGGGATACACCTCTTTAACTCTTTTTAATCCAGTCCAGTCACGTGATCCAGCAACTCCAGTGGAGAGGAAGGGAGTGCCGACATCGAAGAGGCAATGGGAGCCTAATGGTGATGTCAAGGCTCTAGGAATTCACAGCTGTTGTCGAGCGCTCCCTTACACAGGTAAGCCAGCACTGCTAGATCACATGACTAGACCGGATTGGATTAAATGAAGGCAAGTACACAGATCATTTTATATCCTTTGAGAACACTTGAACACTGTCTTTAGGTGTGAAAAAAAAATCTGTTTGTATATATGGATCCAAATGCAAAGGTCAATGCAAAAGCCACCTTTCTGAAACCTAAAACTGGTATGGTAAACTTTCTACAGACAAGATAATATTTAACAACCTTTACTAATAGACATGTGTCTATCAATCTACCCAGTGCCACTGAACATGACTTTGCATGCCCATGGTGACATGCTTGCCTTAGGTTGCTGACCTATGTGTGCAGGATGATTACATGAAAAATAGTTCTGTTGTAATAGCATTCATAGTACTGCTTACCATCAAAAGGTATATAAGATGCTGATATCGTATGCCATAAGATTACCATCTATAGTATACTGCAACTCTTTCCATTTGTATGTTTTGACCTTGGCCTTTGGAATGGTGATGAGAGCTATTTAACCCTTTCATGCCTAAGCATTTCTGACATTTGTTGCTTACAAGTTAAAATCTGTATTTTTTGCTACAAAAATTACTTGGAACCCCCAAACATTATTTATATATAACAAACTAGGGTATCTAAAAATCTTCATAGGCAACACTTTTTTTTTTACATTGTTATTTAAAAAAAAAATTATGATCATTGGCAGCCGAGTAAACCGGAAGTGACGTTATGACGTCGCTATAAGACTGGAACAAAGCCATTATCGGATTTGTTTCAGTCTTGCTCTAGCCAGCGGAAGAGTCCCCCCCGCCCCTTTGGGAAAACAACTGAGCGGCTTTCAGCCACATCGGCATGCATCCCGGTATAATCCCTTAAATCCGAGGCCGCATATGTGCGTACGGTTGGCACTAAGGGGTTAAAGATAACTGAATGTACCAACCCCTTGGTTCTTTTCACACTGTTAATAGAAACTGTTGGTGGTAGGTTGAATTAATCAATTTGGTCTTTAAAAAAATAAAAAATTTGCCTGAAAATTGCAATCTTTGTGGCCAGCGAAAAATAAGGTAATCCGATTTGCCTTGTTTGGTGCGATTTCTCATAGGAGCTCCTTCTATAGGGTAAAGCATGTCTAATTCTTCAAAAACATACTGCAGCACATGAAAAACACTGAGGTTTAGAATCCAGCGGCATACTAAAATAAGGGTAATCCTCCTTGCCTTTATATTTGGAGTTATTTCTAGCATGAGCTTTCCTTTAAGGTAAGGCATGTCAAATTCTTTTTCGGGGGTACACCTTCATGCCAAGTAAGACATGTTTGGGAGATTTTGAGCTTCAGACCTTGCTGGTGGACATGGTGCCAGGATTGGCGTGTCTCAAAGTGGTGGGCCATGGAGAAAGGACGAGACATTTCTTAACAGATAAAGAGGAAGAAGACCTTGCAGACTGTTTAGGCTTCTTCCGCAGAAGATAAGTGCTTTTTTTTCACTGGTAGCGTCCTTGATAAACAATATGAAGAATAAAACCAAAGAGACGTTGTCCTTCAAAGGCCATGCAGATCAGACACATCTTGGATGCAGTTTCAACAGTTTAGCACCACCCATGTGTACTGACATAATACCAATGCGATAGATAAGCTGTGAAAGCCTCCGGCAGACCATCACATTCCATAATCAAGGGATCAACCACTGCAGTGGTACTTATTAATCGGCCATTGTTTAGCACAGTAAAGCCACAGCCAAGACTGAGTGAAGAGCAGGATCTGCCAGTGAGAACAGTTTTGGAGAAGTCTTTTAAACTGCCTAATGTTTGGGTTCTTAAAGACATGTGCAACCTCCACTGATATGGTGGTCACTTTAAGGTGAGGCCAGGCTTAGACGACCAAGCTGAATAGCTACAATGGAAGAGATGAGGTTTTGCAATGATGTGGTGAAGTCTTGATTGAGGAATAAAAGTAAGAAAAAAAGTGCAGTCCTCCTGTAGGTGGCAGTGTAACCTGAAAGTGAGATTTCCTGTATCATTCCTATGCAAGTGAGAGAAAAATGATTTATACAGATTTTTCAAAAGTATTACAATTTTAATATGTTAAGACTTAGTTAGTCAAAATTGTTTTTTGTACTGCCAATCGCACAACAGGCTGTTAGATTTCAGTTTGCTGTATCCAGAGCAGAGAAAGATGAAATTTGATTGGTTGTTCTGCACTGTTTTTGAATACTGTTTTTCTAATGTTTGAATACATTAGAAATATTCAGAGATGGTATTTTGTGTGTGTTCGGTGAATGAAAGAAAGTTTTATGTTAAGAAAGGAGGGGGAGCGGAAATAATTGGGACATCAGACATTTTTAAGTCCACTTCTAAAAGATCTTCTACATCTGTAGCCTACTGTAATCTGTATGCGTATAGTTTGCCAAAGTGCTGCAGGTAGCCTGCTTATGGCCTTATTACCCTCTTTCCTAGGCCCAGTCTTTTGTTTTTGTGCTTAGCTCCAAGGTGTGTGGCCACATTTTTACAATTCCAGCTGTTCTGCTTTGTATACTGGCACTATTTTAAAACCCTTCTTAATTAGAAAATGCTTTGGGCTTATTTTTGTTGGACTTTTCTTCTCTTTGTACAGATCTGTGCATATTTCCAAACTTTGAAAATATTTACTCTTTAGAAAACATGAGATTATATACCTGTGTACAGGACCAGGTGGTCAATTTTCTTGCTTATGTCTAAAGAGGTCGCTTTTGGACTAGACCACTTTTTGTTTGCTTCGGGGTAGGTGAAAATAGTAGTTTCTATGCTGGATATTTTTCTCTTCCTTTCTCAGTTAAAATAATGACATGAAAAGTAGCAGCAGTCCGCCTCTCGAACAAGAATTGAGACGTGTTTGTCATGTGATTATTTTAACTATTTACACTGTTCAACACCCAGCAATTGCACTGATGCGCTCCCTGCAGTCTGCATCATGATATCCAGCTGTTTTTGTAAAAAAAAAAAAAAAATATATATATATATATATATATATATATATATATATATATATATATATATATATATATATATATATATATATATATATATATATATATTTTTTTTTTTTTAATATTTACTATGAGCATGCAAAGCATGGCACCCGCAATCAGCAGACATATGTGCTGACAAGGAGTATGCTGATTGCTAGAGAGAGCAGAGTGACAGGGAGATAATCACTGTGCTGTTTCTCCATTCTCTGTCCAGTCGGAAGCTGGGGTGGGTCCAGGACAGTCTTGGCTCTGAGGAAGTGGGTTGAATGATGCTGGCCATCAGACCAAGGACATCTTGTGGTGGAAAAGAAGTACTGTGGTGCAAAGCTGTGGATTAAAAGTAATTTTTAATGAAACAAGATTTTATTTTTTAAAAGAGCTATTAATTCCTATTGTATTATTTTTGTCTGTGTTTCCGCTTTGTGTTTTTGTTTACATAAATTGTACTTTTTATTTCCCAACTTTTATTATATATTAATCAGTGATGCCTAAGTCAAAGAATAACTCAGTTTGTTGGAAAATAGTAAAAGCATCATGTTTTACAGGGTATCTATCGTGTTAATGGAGCAAAGTCCAGAGTCGAGAAGCTGTGTCAAGCGTTTGAAAATGGAAAAGACTTGGTGGAATTGTCCGATCTTTATGCTCATGACATAAGCAATGTTCTCAAGCTCTACCTCCGTCAGGTAAACAAACTCACTGGTGTATTGCAATACTGCTGTATACTTGTGTAAAGTTATTTTCATACTGTAAAAAATGTTCCTTAGTTGTTTCTTTGCACAGGGTTCTGGTTAGGGTTGATTATATTTAAAATGGGTCTAGACATTTTACAAATAGATGGAAATAAACATTTTAGTGGGGCCTCTACCTCATAATTCTGATCAGTGACATAGGAGTTTTTTTTTTAACCACTTCAACATTGGGCACTTTCATGCCATGCAACACTACACAAATTATTATTTATTTAATCACCCTTTTTGTGCCGTATAAACAAAGTACTGAACAAAAAAATGTATCTTTGTTTCTGTTATAACACTTTGCAAATAATCTTCATTCATAAATTTAGGCCAAAATTTATACTGCTTCATTTCTTTGGTAGAAATAACCCAAATCAGTGCATATTATTTAGTCTGTGTGAAAGTTAGTCTACAAACTATGGTACACATGGTACCTGGGCTGCACACAGCGGACCAGTACAATGATTTGTGTTCCGCTGTGTTGTTTGGGCACTGCAAGTCACAGATCATGTTGCTGCACAGCCCCTAGGGCAGGCACGAAACATACAAGTAAGACAACGTCATTTGAAGTCCACCCAGGATAGCAGTTCTCCCGCCCAGCCTTATTACAATAGGCCAGGTGGTTAAAATATGTTTAGCTTGATTTTAAAGCAGTTGGCTTAAAAAGAGGTCAATCAAATATGAAATATTTTTTTATTTTTAGTTAATTTCTAGTAATAACAAAAAAAAAATGAACTTGACCTTTACAATGTAATCCCAATGTAGTTTGTCTGTAGGGTGGTGCCGCTTAGGAGTCTCACAGTGATTTAAGATGCCAATGAGTGAATCAAACCTATATGAACTTACAAGTTTTAAGAGTTGTGGATTTTCAATAGCACAATTTCAAATATACACATAGCTGAATAAGTCAGTCAATGACTAATTCACCCTTTCCTCTCCCTCCTTTTATTTTTTTATTTTTTTTATAGCTTTGTTTAGACTTACAATTAGACAATATGAAATCAAACCTTTTCCGCTATGCTATGTCTTAAAAAATCTAAAATTCTGTGAAACCATTTTCATGGGTGCACTTGGTATTAAATGTTTGTTTGTAAAATAAAGAGTTTAGATTCATAGCAAAGTATAGTATGGTATAGCACAGGGGTGTCAATCTCAATTTCATTGTGGCCCGCATCAGCATGGATGCCCTGAAAGGGCCGGTTGTATCTGTTAGACTATATAAATGTATCTACTCTTTATCATATTAAATAATTGCCTCTGCATTTCATTATTACTGGTTTTAGTAATAAGTTAAGTCTTAAGCTGTGAAGGGCAGGGGCAGATTAGCATAGAGCCTACTCACATTCCTGTAGCAGATGATGCAAGGGAGGTTGTCACACCGCTGGTATCAGCCATAAGAAACTATTGGAGACTACTCGAACAGAACTTGGTTCTGGTGTGGTGTTCTGTCGCAGCAGTATCCAATAGTTTCTTGCGGAAGATACCAGCGATGTGTGACCCTCCTTTTCATCTGGAATATAATTTTCTTAATCTCATTATAAGCAGATGGCTAGAGCACTCCACCTCCCTCAACCATCAGAAGTCCCCCACCCTCCTCTACATCAGTGCACGTCCCTTACATTGTGTTGCTGCCGGTGTTCTGTCACGAAAAGTCCGGCTATTGAAAAAAAATCTCAGAAGATGAACGGCGCCTGCGCCGTGAGTCAAGGTGCAAGCCCCACCATCCAAGTGGACATAGGGGTACACAAAGTTAGAGTGCCTGCGCTCGGCTCTTTTTTATTCTAACTCTATGTCCACTTGGATGGTGGGGCTTGAACCTGGACTCACGGCGCAGGCGCCGTTCATCTTCAGCTATTTTCGGAATTTGCCTGTCATGTGTACTGCGCATGCGCAGTACACAGCAGACAGTATCCGATGGGAGACTCTGAGAATCTGAAACGACACCGGGAAGAAGCTGGGGGGTGGAGCTGGGAAGTAGAAAGTCAGGATGAGGACCAGAGAATGGCTGTAGTCAGCTGCTGCAGTCTGCTAAATGCTGAAATGTGGGGGTGCTGCATCTACTGAGAGGTGCGGGATCTGTTGGAAGTGTTCTGTCCTCTGCTGCCGACTGCTGAGATTGGGGGGGGGGGGTTGTAGCAGAGACGAGCCTCTCAGTTGCTGCACAGAGAAACACAGGATCTGGTGGAGGAGTTCTGTTGTCCTGACTGCGTCCTGAGTGGGGGCGAAGATGAGGGGGGGGGTGCCATAGCTGCAGGAGACGTGCGAGGAGCACATAGAATGGTCCACTGGCCTTGTGTTTTGACACGTAGTATAGTACAAATGGAAAACTTGTCCACTCAAACTATTGGAAAAAAGTAATAAAACTGACCCACAATTGTTTGAGTAGGAAATATTTTATTCATCCATTGCAGAGCTTCTTTGTCATAAATGGGGCTATTCTTAAGAACACCCTGGAAGTGTTTTGTTTTATGAAGTCTGACCGTGTTTAAAATATCTTGTTTAAAAATCTAAATCATTATTTCTTTAGCTTCCAGAGCCTTTGATTTTGTTTCGCCTTTACAATGAGTTGATTGGACTAGCCAAAGAAAGTCAGCGTGCCATCGATGAGGTTGACTGTAAAGCAGGAAGCCCTCCATTGAAGAGACAGCCATCTGGAGTTGAGCTCAACAGGGTCATCCTCAAAATAAGAGACTTGCTGAAACAGCTACCACTGCCAAACTACAACACGTTACAGTTTTTGGTGGGGCATCTACACAGGTAAAGAACTTACCAGATCAATAAAATCAGTTGTTGGTGTGTAGAATACCCCTTGGATACATGACTATATCTATCGTAAGGTGTTCATGTCTTATTACCTTGGCCAACAGGATAAAAACAGAATACAAAACGTCAGTGCCTACTTTTTTTTTTTTTCCCCCTCTGAATACTTTTGGATAAATTCAACAGTTGAAGGGAAGGCAAGCACAACTTTGGATAGTGTATTCATTGACATATGGGGAAAGAAAAGCTGTATCCCAGTTAATATGATTAGAATTAACTTTTTAAACTCTTTGATAAATTTGTCTTTTTGGGAGCAGTTGCTTTAGCCGAAGACATCACCTTATTTGAACTCCTTTTCTACAGCCTTTAGTATCATTCAGATAGGAACTGAGACCCAGGCCTCTGTGCTGGGCTGTTTTGTGCTGCATCTACATCCACATCAAATCTGCGTGCAGGCAGTCCACAGAAGTGGATTCAAACACAGCGGCTGCACGGACAGTCACATTTCGACACGTGGGCAGATGCGTGAATCCATGCACCCACGCCTGTCTGCATGTCAAATTTTGTCCAAGCAGCCTCTGGGTCTGCATCCACGTCTAAGGGTTTCCTACATGCAGCTCCAAGGTGGAAGCGAATGCAGCAAAAAGTAGCTTAACACAGAGGATGCGCACACCTGAATAAGCCTATAAAGATCTTTGGCAAAATAATTTACCTACCGAAGGCCAGAACTTAACCCATAAAATAGTCTATTCAAAAAATCTTTCCTTTCTTGCTCTTCAATTGGTGTCTAAAGAAGAACTCCTAGAATTAAATTGCTCACCGTACTCTGTCCCACTACATGTACTATAGCTAAAAACTATTTATGAAAAGCAGGAATTGACCATAAACCTTAAAGCTCAAATACAGTTTGTGCAGAAGCAAGAATCCAGTGGGGTGGTGCATAAAAACATATTTTTATATTTTTTAAATGTGTTGCCTTTAGACCCCTTTCACACCGCTTTAGCACTGGAAAATGCCTCTGCTATGCACCTGAAAACCAAATCCCATTCATTCAAGTGTGACTTTTCACACTCGGGCGGTGCGCTTGCAGGACGTTCCGAAAAGTCCTGCAAGCAGCATCTTTGGGTCGGGTTGGCAGCGCTGTTTTAAGCTCTCCTATAATGCCCTGCCCATTGGAATGGATGGGCAGCACTTCGAGAAGCCCAGCAACATGGGAGTTTTTAACCCCTTCTTTGGGGTTAAAAGCGCCCTGCTAGCAGCCGAAAAGCGCAGCTTAAACAGCAGTAAAGCACCGCTAAAATGAGCAGGGCTTTACCACAAACACAGCCGCGGCCCCAGTGTGAAAGGGGTCTTGGTTGTTGAGCTCAAGCTTCAGCCCAAAATTTGGAATCCCCTAAAGCAAGCTCTCTATTTGAGAACAATCTCTCCCAAGTGTGGTCACACATTAGCTGGAGTCAGACTTTTAGGCTATTTACAAATTTGCAAACGGCACACTGTCATCCTTGACATACCACTATTTTCACCATCATTTTCTTTCAATCTTAAGCTGAGCATTCTTGATTCTTTTTTTTTTTTTTTTTTTTTTTTTTTTTTTGCTTGTTCAACCAGAAGGGAGGAAGCCCTCCTGCAGAGCTATTGTAATCTTATAGTAAGGAAACTTCTCTGCCGTCAGAATACAATGATCAATGTTGCTGGCTATAGCTGGCGGCATTGATCATTCGGCAAAAACCCGACAGGCTTGTTGTACACAAATCGGTTGATAGATCGACTTGTGTGCAACCAGCTTGCCCATTCATATTTCAAAGCAGGGATCAGCTGAATTTCGATCCATGCATGGCTGGCTTTAAAGAATTTCTTTCCCAACCTCTGATGTACTGTCTGTCCAGAAAGACATCTGTTGAAAGAGTAGATGTTTAAGAAAAATATTATCTGTTCACAGAGCAAGGATAGATTTTCAGCCCCAGCATATTCTGGAGGTGTTTTTACATTAGTTACTGGGCATTCTGCCTGTTTGAATTGCAATAAAGACAGGTCAGTCCGTTCCCACACACACTACAAGATGTGGTCATTGCACCGAGGCATAACATAACTGTTTTTGCCTGTGAGGAATTTATCCCACAGCATAATTCTCAAATTTCCCTGCAGAATTTTCAAGCTAGGATTCACACATAAAACTTAAGCTGTTGACCTATTTCAAAATCTAAGTATGTGCACATGTAAGCATAACAAATGTTGATTGTTGCAGTGTGGGTGTGATTGGAAGAAGGGGATTACAGAACTCACACCTTTTCTACTTTTAACCTACTGAGCAGAAATCAAACTGTGTGGTACATTCCAATGATTGGATTGCCTTAGAGATTAGTATTGCGCATGCACAATTGTTTAAGTGACAATGGTGGTTATTTACTAAACCTGGAGACTGCAAAATCTGGTGCAAGTCTGATAGAAACCAATCGGCGTCCAGGTTTTATTGAATGGGCTGAGCAGTCCACAGGGAAACTCCCAGGTCCCCCACAGCTCTAAGACCCCTTTCACACTTGAGGCGTTTTTTCAGGCGCTTCAGCGCTTAAAATGGCGCCTGTAAAGCACATGAAAAATGGCTCATCTGCAGTCCCAGTTTGAAAGCCCAAGTGCTTTCACACTGGGGCACTGCGCTGGCAGGACGTAAAAAAAAAAAAAAAAAAAAAAAAAAGTCCTGCAAGCAGCATCTTTGGGGCGGTGGAGGAGTGGTGTATACACTGCTCCTGCCATTTGAAATAAATAGGCAACGCTGCCAAAGCGCTTTGTCAGCAGCGCTATTAACCCTTTCCTCGGCTGCTAGCGGGGGTGAAAAGCGCTGCTAAAACTAGCGGTGTCTTACCGCTAACGCAGCCACGGCTGCAATGTGAAAGTGCTCTTCGTGGTTCTTTCTGCTAACCTGCACATCACCACTGTATACTGTAGTGACATGGAAATTGGCAGAAGAAGCCAGTGCACTCTACGAGGGACCCAGAAAATTGGCACTCTTCGAGGGAAGGTTTCTACTAAGCATGCATTAAAGAGTAAGTATTTGTTTTTACAGGAATATCTTGCATTGGGAAGTTTAGTATAGTGGTATGGTTGCATTAAAATGTATGTATAGTTTTTATTTTATTTTTTTCAGCCTTGTAATCTGTGTCCCTGTTAGGGGAGTTCTACCCTCACTGATATCTGACAGCTTGTCTATAAATTGGTGACTTTGGTGTGCTTACCACATCGTGTTGTGCAATAGCATTGTCACCCCATCACAGGGCGTAGAAAAATATGCACTGGTACAGAAGGATCAACAAATACATTTGTGGGTCTTCAGGGACGTTGGGGGCACACAAGAGATAACACTTATAAAGCTGCACAACATGCAGGGGTTGGACACAAATATGGAAACCCTACATGATTTGCGGGTTTGAAAGTGATAACACGTTTTGCATTGAAAGTCGAAGTGATGTAACATGGGACAGTAAACCGCTAGAAAAAAAAACGTTAGACTCACCAATTAGTAATTGCCCCAGCCTTGTTTATTGGTTTTCCCAATTTTAAACAATTACCAATTCACCATAACTCTTTAAATCAATAAACACTTTAAAATTGTAAACAAAATTTGTGGAGTGCTCTTCAAATATCTTTCTTGCCACTGGCAAAGACCCCCCTCAGACTCCTGCTTAATTAGGGGTCCTGGGAATTTCTGGAATGTTCTTGGGGTCAGGTGACCTTCAATGATCTATCCTAGAGGACCCTCTAGAACATTCCCAATCAGCTGACCTTTTTTTGAGCTATCACAACACCCCCCCCCCCCTCACATTCTTTTGCTTCTGCTGTGTGATAGCGAACAGGTGGGAAGCCTCACTTTCGTCATGTGCTGCTAGTAATACAGAGTCATGCCAAAGCCTGCTAAGTTTTAAAGAAGGAAAATTGTTTGTGCCCGCTTAGCTGGTGCCTCTGTGACTGAAGTTGCCAATTTATTTGCCGTTTCATGAGGTACAGTATCAAAGGTTATGATGGCATATGCGATTTCTAGGAAAACTTTGTCGCATAAGCGCAGTTGACATGGTCACCTAGTATCAGATTCCATTATCCACCATCCAAGCCATCCATTTGTCAATTGCCAGGAGAATTGAGGCCATCTTGGATGCCAAAAGTTGTCCAACACCATATTGGGTAACCATGTCGTTCTTTTACCTGGTTTTCCATATTTTTGTCCAACCCCTGTAATTGTGCCTTTATACTTAAATATAGTTGCTCTGTGCTTTGCTAATTCCCAGTGTTACACAATCAACTTTCTTTTCCTCCTCCACCATGATATGCGGCCACCAGAAATACCCAATACTTCTGCTCCTTCCTTCCACATGACAGTACTGGTTCATGGTGATTGGTCCAGCATGGTTATATGTGTAGTACTCACAGAGATATTGCTATGGTGTGGAAATCAAATGGTCTGCTTCCCTTAATGTTAACGCCTTCACGCCTAAGGGTAAAACGAATATTCATGCTCAAGCATAATTTTGTAACTTTGACATGTGTTGGTAAAACATATCATTACAGCTACTTGGGCTTTCGTTTTGGTTATGTATATCTTTTTTTTTTTTTTTTTTATTATTATTATCAAAGGAAAACTGCCCCAAAATAGTATTTTTTTATTTTTTTTTTATTTACCTGTATATTTCTTGTTACTATCATAACCTACCATAAAAGAACAACCCACAATAAATTCTCCTGCTTCTGACGATCGCAGCAATACCATATATGTGTGTTATTTGTTTGTACCCGTAGTACAGCCCAGAAACAATAGTGCACATTTTGTTTTTGTTTGTTTTTTGTCTTGCCTAAAACGCACTGATACGAATAAAAAAAAAGAAAACATACATAAATCCTGCCCAAAATATACTGATCCTGACCTTTTACCTTTGACCCAAACACTAACCCTGGCACTGACCTAGATCCAACCTTGACCTTTTTATTTATTTATTTATTTATTTATTTTACACACACTTTTTTTTTGCTGCAAAGAGAGAGAAAGATGCGATGTATCTTTCATCTCCATTCACAGAGAGAAACACAGGTGGGCTTCACAGTATGATTACTGTGGTAGCCAAACGGAGGCTACCACAGCGATCAGGTGACCCGAAGTCAGGAGTTCTGGATCCCAATCGTTACTATGGGGCCCGGGGCACTCCTTGAGACCCTAGGCTCTGTGCTGGGAGCACGCTGTGCAGTGCGCTCTCAGCACAGACATATACCCAGATATGCAGCCCCACGGTAAAAAGTCCAGTCCAGTGAGGCTGCATATACAGTTGTGCTCATAAGTTTACACACCCTGGCAGAATTAGATTTCTTGGCCATTTTTCAGAGAATATGAATGATAACACAAAAACATTTCTTTCATTCATGGGTAGTGTTTGGCTGAAGCCATTTGTTTATCAATCAACTGTGTTTACTCTTTTTAAATCATAATCACAACAGAAACTACCCAAATGACCCTCATCAAAAGTTTACATACCCTGGTGATTTTGGCCTGATAACATGCACACAAGTTGACACAAAGTGGTTTGAATGGCTATTAAAGGTAACCATCCTCACCTGTGATCTGTTTGCTTGTAATTAGTGTGTGTGTGTGTGTATAAAAAGTCAATGAATTTCTGGACTCCTGACAGACCCTTGCATCTTTCATCTAGTGCTGCACTGACAATTCTGGATTCTGATTAATGGGGAAAGCAAAAGAATTGTCAAAGGATCTACTGGAAAAGGTAGTTGAACTGTATGAAATAGGAATGGGATATAAAAACATATCCAAGGATTTGAGAATGCCAACCAGCAGTGTTCAAACTCTAATCAAGGAGTGGAAAATTAGGGTTTCTGTTGAAACCAAACCACGGTCAGGTAGACCAACTAAAATTTCAGCCACAATTGCCAGGAAAATTGTTTGGGATGCAAAGAAAAACCCACAAATAACTTCAGGTAAAATACAGGACTCTCTGAAAACATGTGGTGTGGCTGTTTCAAGATGCACAATAAGGAGGCACTTGAAGAAAGATGGGCTGCATGGTCGAGTCGCCAGAAGAAATCCATTACTACATAAATGCCACAAAGTATTCCGCTTACAATACGCCAACCAGCACAGAGACAAGCCTCAAACCTGGCACAAAGTCATTTGGAGTGATGACACCAAAATCTAGCTTTTTGGCCACAACCATAAACACTACATTTGGAGAGGAGTCAACAAGGCCTATAATGAAAGATACACCATTCCTACTGTGAAACACAGAGGGAGATCGCTGATGTTTTGGGAATGTGTGAGCTACAAAGGCACAGGAAATTTGGTCAAAATTTATGACAAGATGAATGCAGTATGTTACCAAAAAATACTGGAGGAGCATTTGAATTCATCAGCCAGGAAGCTGCGCATGGGACGTACTTGGATTTTCCAACATGACAATGATCCAAAACACAAGGCCAAGTCGACTTGTCGACAAGGTTCTGGAGTGGCCATCTCAGTCTCCTGACCTCCAATATGATTGAGCCACTCTGGGGAGATCTCAAATGTGCAGCTCATGCAAGACAGCCCAAGAATTTAGAACTGGAGGCTTTTTGCCAAGAGGAATGAGCAGCTTTACCATCTGAGAAGACGAAGAGCTTCATCCACAAATACCACAAAAGACTTCAAGCTGCCATTAATAAAGGGGGCAATACACAGTATTTAGAACTGGGGTATGTAAACTTTTGATCAGGGTCATTTGGGTAGTTTCTGTTGTCATTATGATTTCAAAATAGTAAACACAGTTGATTGATAATAAATGGCTTCAGCCAAATACTAACCACGAGTGAAAAAAGTTTGTGTTGTCATTCATATTCTCTGAAAAATGGCCAAGAAATCATAAATTCTGCCAGGGTATGTAAACTTATGCGCACAACTGTATGTGTTCTGTCGGCCTGATGGGGTTAACTGCTTTTGCCAAAGATGCTTAATTAGGGATTTGGGGGGCAGCTATCATACATGTTAAGATTGTCAGTAGTCAAAAGAGTTTTTTTTGGTTTATTTGTAATTCAGTCTGAAGTATAATAATATAAAAGTTTTACCTTCTTGTAGGGTGACTGAAGAAGTGGAAGAAAATAAAATGACTGCCAGTAACCTGGGTATAATATTTGGACCCACGCTAATTAGGCCACGTCAGACTGACGCCACCATTTCACTGTCCTCTCTTGTGGACTATCCATATCAGGCGCGTATTGTGGAACTGATTATTACATACTATGATAAAATATTTGATGTGTCCCGTGAGATGGTTAATCCTGAAAAGCTTGTTCTGACAGAGGACAGGGAACTACAGCAGATTCGCAAGTCACAGTCATTGCCAGTTGGCAACGAGGTATGTGTTCTGTTGTTAATTCATTAAAATATAGCATTATCAAATTAGAGACTTTGCTTGTTTCACTCTATACATCCCAACCAGCCACCTTTTCCTCATAAGACAGCCCTAAAGTTGCACCCCGGAGGGGCAGAGCTTACAAGAATATTTACGGGTGTTTTTCATAAAAATTGATTTGTAAATGTTTGGAACAGGGTGGGCAAGGTTTAAATTATATCAGGGTGTTATGTGTATTAATATAATTGATCAGTCTTTAAGAATGAGACCTTACACAATATTTCTTTGCCTTTTGTAGAACATTGTAGTTTCAAAACGTACCGGCTCCCTTGATGACAATTCATTCGACTTTAAAGGCTTGGAGGAGCAAGAGAGCAGAAATCATAGTATGAGCATAGTGGAAGAGAATGGTAAGTTTTCAATGTGGTCATAGCAACATCACTTTACAAAGGTGTCCTTTTATTGAAGTGCAAACAACTTCATCTTAGAGCCATTTATTTGTGCATGAAGGATAAACGGTTTTACCACCTGTAAGTGAAAGGTTTCTCAGTTGAAATTATAAATCTGTCTATTTTGTGGGTGGCCGCAGCACTAGCAGTATATTTCTGCTTCTCATTTAAAATGTGCCTCGCTTTTCTTTCTGCTTTTGTTCTCATCCTATTTTCTCTTCCTCCTATTTGATATTTAATCTGAACACAAGTTTCTATGCTGAGTTTACATAATTGCAATACAAAAATACAATTGCTAGTATCCCTATATATGTTTAGATTTGCTTTTGGTTCATCTATTAATACATGATCTGGTTGTTTGAGATGCCCTGTTTTATTGTTTAATAGCAGTGCATTCTGACTCTTACATTCCATATGATTTAAAATCTTTTCTTCATCGCATGTTTATATTTAAAAAAAGATGTAGGTTAAAAAAAAAAAAAGATTTGTACCAAGAAAGGTGGCTAAAAATGTCATTTAAATTAAATGGTAGTGCTTCCATATGATGGAATCCCTAAGACAAACTTAACGTTGGAAAGAAAAGGGTAGAGTTTTTTTGTGGTAGATTGAGAGCTCTAAACTTTTGTAATCATCTGATTCTTCCAGAACACAACTCGTGTGACCATGAAGAGGAATTGCACCAAAATTCCTCCTCTGAGGCAGCAAGTCCCGTGTTACAAGGTTCAGAGGAACAAGGTGAGCTGCCTCTTTGTTTCTGCAAAAAAGACACCAGCTTAGTAATCGAGAAAATCTTATGCACTTTTTTTGCTTTCATAAGATGGTTCCAATGTATAAAGCATATTTTTATGTTATATAAATTTAATGTGCACCAACATGTACCAATGTTTGCATTAAGCTGTCTTTCATTTGCATTTAAAGTGTTTATAAAGTCACATAGTGACTTTACATGTATCCCCTCTGGATTATGCTGGCATTAACTACTGTGTATGTTTTGTTTTTCTAAAATGAAAAGGCCTAATACCTTTTCCCACACCGCAGCTGTGTGGTCACATAATCCCCCAATCCACTCGTCTTCCCCGATCTATGGATAGAACGGGAGATGCCAGCCATCCAGCAGAGGGGGGAATCGCGTGACCAAACTGCGGCAGTATGGGAAAAGGTGTTTAACCTTTTCATTTAAAAACACATACACACTTGATAATAGCAGCATAATCCGGAGGGATGCTTGTAAATTTGCTGCATATTGCAGCTGAATAGCGGCGGAAGGGACAACGAGGAGAGCTGGGCTCGGGCTGACCAGCAGGTTGACAGAGGCACGTAACCTGACCATGGTAATCATGGTTTAGCAGCCATGTTTACCGTGGTCAGCACAGACAGGGGGACACAGGAACAGGCAGGATCAACCAGGTATATTACAAGATAGGAAGGGGAAAATTACATAGCACAAGCACTGTGCTAAAGATCATAAAGGAACAGGATATTTGTTTTACATTTTTTTGGTTACAACAACTTTAATCTTGAGCACTACTATATTTAGTTTCCTTGACAGGTGGTCCTCTTGTGGTGTACTCACTGACACTGTGCAAAGACCTCCTTTAAACGTTTGTTAAAAGGGGGATAGGCACAGAAGGAATGCCTCTCTACCTTTGGGTTTTAAAGGAGGTATTGAGTCATATGAATCAAAAGTGCCCAGCAAAGTGTTTCTTTGAATTTGCACTGCCCAAAAGCATTGCATGCCAAATGTCACTAAATGTTTGTCATTATTCCCTCCCACCAGGAGAGCAATGATAACAGGCATGTTTGTCATGTAGAGTATCTAGTAAATCAGTCTCTTCTACCTGTTAGCCTCCTTTTTTTATTTTTTATTTTTTTAGAGAATCACTAGGTTTATGAACCCAGCTCCGCCCTTCTGCAATCATTACATGTAGTATGCAGCATTTTAAGTGTATCCAAGTCTCCTTGTTTTTAAAGGTGGTAGATAAACCAGGAATTGCAGCGAGGACACTGGAGTTTCATTGTATAGGAAGCCAGTGTGTGACTGAGCCCATCAGAAGCCTGTAATTAATATATCCACTCTGTGTTGACTTTTCCTGTAACCTCTTCGCACCGGCGCCTCCCAGGACTTTAAGAGGTTTATGACCCCGGGAGGTGGGGCGGAGCTTAAGATCACATGACCACCATGATTGGCTGTCACTACAGTCACGTGGTCTGAGAACTGCCCATCACAAAGAGCAATCAGGAGCTTTCAGTTAGGCGACTGGAACTGTGCCGGGAGCGTGCAGCGCGCGTGTATTGGCAGCAATTCATGCAAATATGCGGCCCCTCAAGTGCAAGGCGCTGAGAGGCTGCATATATGTGTATGGCCGGCGCCAAGCAGTTAAGCTATTAATGCAGAGCAGATTCTGATCTTCGCTATGACCACATTTTCACCTCCTTGTTCCTTAACGCATAGAGAGATGAGCAGATTCCTAGGGCTTCATCACGCATTCCCGAAATGCACGAAAAAAAGCTTTTCGCGCATGTGGTGTCATTCATTGATATTGGCACTCCAAACACGGCTAGCAAACCTCACATCAAAAAGGTACAGGAGCTTCTTTGCTCTGTTTGCCTTGCATAGAGCAGCCCATTAAAGAGAATAGACTGCTCTAGGAACGTTGCCTGTAAACTCGTGCAGGAACGCCTACGCCACGCTAGTTGTGAAGGGGGCCATAATAAGAAGTGCAAATCAAAACTGTGTTCAGCTTCCCATCACAGTGAGTCCCATGGTTTCATTACATAGGTCCTTGCATGTCTTCTCTAAAATAATTAAACCTGATTGATTGCTTTGTGTTCCAGCACACCATTACTCTTGGCACCATGATCTTCAGTGATCCTATGTGTAAATACGTGCAGCTAATGGGAGGTGCTGATCGCCAGGATAGAGTATTCAGAAGAAAGTATACAAAGCATCCACAAAACTCTAGAAAGAATGCTGTTGCAAAACAGAAATAAAGTTATTTTCCAATGATGTAACAAGTTCAGCATTGTTCTTTTTAAACACTTGTTAATATTTACCTAATATAAGCTTTTCATTGCTTGGATACTAGTCATTTACAAGTCAGTCTAATAAACAGGCAATAAGTGGTTATGACAAAACAAACACATTTCAAGCCAAGCAAATGTTTGAGGAGAGATCACCTTTCACCATGATGAAACAGTTAATACCGCCATTGATCTAACTCGCTATGATGTGGGTTTAAAACCTCAATTAAATCTTATGGAGGCTAAAGCAGAACTGAACCTACCAATTTAAGTGTTTACTAAAATGGCTACATTCAAGACATGCTGTGAATGATAACTGTCACAGTACTAATGTTCATGGACAAAAATGCTAGTGTCCTAACTGATCCCACGTATAGCACCATAGCAACTTTTTTTATTTTTTTTCCTAACCTGACTGACTATGTAACTATAATGCCACGTACACACGGTCGGATTCTCCGACGGGAAATGTTGGATGTAAGCTTGTTGTCAGAACCTTGTGTATGCTCCATTGAACATTTACTGTCGGATTTTCCACACACAAATGTTTGAGAGCAGGTGCTCAAATTTTCCGACAACAAAACTTTTTGTCCGAAAGTCCGATCGTGTGTACGCAAGTCCGTCGCACAAAGGTCCATGCATGCTCTGAATCAAGCAGAGAGCCGCACTGGCTATTGAACTTCCTTTTTCTCGGCTTGTCTTACGTGTTGTACGTCACCGCGTTCTCGTGTTCGGAATTTTGGGCCAACATTTGTGTGACCGTGTATATAGGAGCCAACATCCTTCAGAAAAAAATCCACGGTTTTGTTGTCAGAAAATCTGATCGTGTGTACGGGGCAAAAGACAATAATGAATTTTGTTTTAAATGGGATTTTTTTTGGTAAATGCATATAACAGTTTATATATGTGTTATAAAGCTATGAAGCAGAGTTTCTCAGCCATAGGTACATGAACTCCTAGAAGGGACATTTTTTGGTTACTCCTGCCTGTCAAAAGTTTTTCAGGTTAAGAGCTTAAATATTTGGCAAGTACTATAACCAATAAAAAGCAAGTCAGGGACAGTATGGTTATAGGTTTCTTTAAATAAATGGTTTATCAGGAAGTTTTACATATACAGTACAAAAAAAAAGATCAGCTTGATGGAAATCTTCTTGGTGCGTGTTAATGTTTCCAAAACGTATTGTCGAAGTATAATTTCTAATTCTATATGTTCATGAGATATATAGCCTGGCAGGTGTTGGTAAGACAGGCTAAAAGGGACCTGTAGTCTGCTACTAAACCAGTTCAAATGCACAGTAAAGCCTTTTTTTTAACAGAAGGTATTTGCATGTCTCGTGTATTTCAGGAAAAAAAACTGTGTACATTCATGTCCAGCTCCCTCTTCAACTTCTTACCTTCAACCTTTGTGTCACCTCACAGATTAGCAAGCCTACCTCTGTCCTTTAAGGATCTCTTTTGGACCAAGGTTTTGTTTCTAACTCCTATGTTCGATTGCTCTCAAGAGTTGTATTTCATTCAGGTTACTGTTCTCTTTCCCAAAAGAAAGTCTGCCTACTTTGAGGCCTGTTCAGCCAAACATTTTGCCTGGTATAAACCAGATCTACAATTCCCTTCCTTTTACAAGAGGGATTTTCTGGTTTCTGTAGTCATCTAGAACACGAACTTACAGGTTCCCCTTGGTCTTCTCAAGGCTGCTCATGCTCAGTGTTGGCCTTAGTGCATTCCCATGGTATCCCTATTGTGGGATAGTTGACCTTAGTGCATTCCTATGGTATCCCCTATTGTGGGAAACTGTGGTGGAAACAGTTGGCACAGGCTTTATTGGACAAACCTGTCTCTGATTTGCTACAGGCCTCAACAATTTGGTCAAATCTTGAATCTTCAGAAATTGGTGCTTGGAGCCTCTCATCGCCTGTACACAGTTTTGACTGTATTGTTTCTTCTGTAAGAGCGTTATGTCCTTGTCCTTCAGTTCATGAGTTACCTGTCTCCCAACTGTTACGTGAGAGTTGTGGGTCTGTGGGTAACCCTTTACAAGTGAACCCTGCATCTTCATTCTCTCCTCATACTGTCTCAACTCTGCACTTTGCTTTTGTAAACCAAGTTGACTGTGTTTCTGAGCAGATCAAATTGCCTGCCCTGTGGACCAGGTAGTTTCTGATCCAGTGGATCAGCCTTCCAGCTCCAGAAACTGTAATGTCTTCCCCTTCCACCCTCTAGAAGATCTTATGATAGGATAATTTTTGTCTCCCATTCTCCAGTCACGTGTCCTGGAACTTTGTAGAGTTTCAGAAAATGTGGTAACTTTTACATTGCTGGATCATCCCCTTGGCAGGTCACCTGATTTGGATCCACTTGGATAGCACTATGGCTGTGATTTACTTGATTTACACTTAAAATGTCAACACAACATGAAATGATCAGCCCCTGATATTTATGAGACCGATTTTTACATCTTTTACATTAGATTTTTGGCAACCCTGCTGGGTACTAACATTTAGAGGTAAAGTTGATTCAGGGAATAGACTCTCGGGGGATCAGGAAGGAATTTGTTCCTCTGCTGGAGCAAATTTAATCATGATTTGCTGTGTTTTTTTTGCTTTCCTCTGGATCAACTGTGGGTATAGGATTGTGTATATTGGATTGTAGGATCCCCCCCCCCCTTTTATTGATTGAACTAGATGGACTTGTGTCTTTTTTTTCAACCTGACTAACTATGTAACATATAATTGGATGTTCAAAGCAAACACACCTTCACCCTTTTTACTGACATTCACTTTGGGTAAATGGGCTCTGCCCTTTCATAAATAAACCCCATTGTTTGGCTGATATTTTACCTCACAAGTTGCTAATTAGTTATCTAACCTGTCTTTAGTAGCAAATCTAGACATCGTCACATTCCAAAATAAATAAAAAGCTAAAATTATGCAAATGTAAAAAAAAAAATTAGAAATGTAAAAACATATATTTACAGTAAAAACCCGATTCTGTGCTAGGAACTCTTCAACTCTCTATCCAGTGTGTGTCTTCAAAGTGATCTAAAAATGTTCTAAGAGTAGTTCTTATTTCTCCCTGCAATTAAACGGAATTTTATTTTCTATTTGTGGGTTGCTGATACACAGGGTGTGCTATATAATATTGATGATGATTCTACACACAACATGGCTGCGACTACTGACAATTGTTGATAGCAGAACACCAGCCAAAACATTATTTTGTTTTGAATAGGGGGGGAATGGTTAGTACCTCTGTCAGATTTGTATTGCTATGTGTAGCCCAACTTGGATGATTTTCTTTTACTACCTTTCTCTGTAACCACACCAAAAGGTGAGGTGAGTTTCCACACAGGGCAAAGACTGAGGGGGGGCGCACTGTTCTTTGGCTGGAGTTTAATTTAAATAAAAAATGCCTCATTATGTGGGGGCATGTAAGCTGATGACTGTTGAATGTTAGAAGTTGCTAGGAAAGTTGTGGGATTAATTTAGCAATAAGTGCACTTTTTGAACACCGTCCACAAATTACGCTTCAACAAACTTTTCTAATCAATTTTTTGTTTCCCTTCTCTTTATAGATGGCTCTCTGAACACTATTTCTGAAGGTGAGGTAAGAAATAATACAGAAGACAAGGCAAACAATTCTGTACCTGCAAAATCCTATAGACAAATATCTAAAGTTCAGCTAAGGGCTCCTCGTGTCAAGACAATGATTCGCCCTGTAAGTTTGCCCATGGATCGGCTTCTTCCGCCATCTATGCTGAACGAGAAGAATTCCAGGAATGTGGATGTGGCCACCTCGGACAAGTTTGGCAAGAGTCCCATTATTGAAGAGGTTTCTGAGACTAAACCTCCATCCACCATGAATTCTTGCCACAGAGCTTCTTGTTATGACTCTCAAAGTTATCGTAAAGCATGGGATAAGCAGTACAAACAGTATGATATCACACCCAGGACTGCAATGATTATGACGAACGTTCCACAAGAAATAAGAGCCCACGATGGAAGTCCCACCACCTTGTTATCAAGTACAGCGCTGCCAAAACTGCCATCTGCAAGTCAGCTCAAACCAGTCACTACCGACAGTAACTCAACCGAACCGAACCCACTTTCTGCTTTTAGAGCCCCAAGAACTTTGCAGCCAGGAACTTTTTATGTACCGCCTTCCCAAAAAACAAAGCCAGGCGAAGAGACTTCTCCAACTGATGCCACATCTACAAGCGACAGCAAAGTACAGTATCAGCACAACAATAATAATGTGAATCTAGTGGTAGACTCAGATCTGTTATCTGAAACACATGGACAAGGCAAAACCTCACAAAAAACTGTTCCTGAGGAGATTTCACCATCAGATATAAAACCAGCCTTTTCAAGACTTCGGCCAAAGCGTGTCCAGGAGTTAGAACACAGAGAGGCCCACTTTGTGTAGCATAACTGCAGAATATACTTCCTCTGCCCAGAAGCGACCTTCATGTGCCATTTTGTGAATACATCATTTTTTATTTTTTTTATAAAGAAACTTTTAACTGGAAAAACAAAACACTGAAGTATCCCTTTTAAGCCTTGCTTTATGCTTTTCTACATCAGATTGTCTATTTGTGTATGCATTCCCCTGAATAGAAGTGGTTTATAAGGTGCACTTAGTGAAATTTTATATTGTTTTGAAAAGTGAAATGCTTATTTATACCAAGAAACAGTATTCGTGTATGGAACAAACTGTTTTCTAATGTAAATTGTGTTAAGTAGGTAAAAATAAATATTGCATTCTTATGACAGCAGCAAAAAAACATTTGAACTTGCTGAAGGAAAGCATGTAATCTGTGCAATTAAAAAAAAAAATGTATCTTCTGTATAAATAATGTATAAAGTGCCCCCCCCCCCCCCCCTCCCGGGTACAATTGTTTATCATAACTGTATATTTTACATCTGTTTTGTCATCCATTGCCATTTTACATGTTGTCACTTTAATGTTATTTTTACAAAGATGATGCACTTAAAACTTTATTTTTTACAAATGCTACTCAAAGAGATCCCTACTGAGAGCAGGTTGTTGGAGTCATTGTAATGTACAACACCACCTCCAGTCCCAATATGAGCACAGAGCTGTTGGTTATCTCATCTCTTTGCCTGGGTGTTGGTTTCTTCCTTTGGTGGGCTGACACCTACTGCAGACAGGTCAACAGGTCCTGGCAACATACAAGATGGGATTTAAAATTGGTGCACTTGTATGCTAGAGGTGGGTATTATAATACTTTGAAAAACACTTAGTGGAGATATCCTTTCAGTAGGTAAAAAGCTGACTACATATATGTAGCTGACATTTCTTAAGATATTATGTGGAAACACAGACAAAGAAGTGGTGCACAGTCGCCCATCTCAATCTTCTGTTAGCATGACTAGAGAAAAATTGTAATGGCTGAGGTGGGTGTAAATCATTGCTCTTTCCTGTTGATTGATTGGTTGTCATTTACTTAATTTTATACATAGTTCTTTACCTTACCGAAAAAGTGAGTCCAGTAGAATTTAGAGGATTCTGGGAACTTAGTCCAGCGCTCAAGACTTATAGTGTTTCTGTATCCGGTTACATAGTCATTGCACAAATTCATTTTATGCTAAAGCCCCATACACACGGTCGGACTTTTTCATCAATTTGGTCCGATCGGACAAGGTTGTTGAAAAATCAGACCGTGTGTATGCACCATCGGACAGTGTTCGTCGGTTTGTCCGTCGGACAAAGTCTTATCTCCTGCTGGAAAGATTTCCCGTCAACCCGGTCCGATCACACCAAATCCGATCGTGTGTACGGTTGTCCGACCGGACAAAGTGCTACGCATGCTCAGATCACATTACAAGACCAAAGCTATTGGCTACTAGCCTCTACGTAGTCCCGTCGTAGGCAACAAACGTCACCACGTTCAGAATGATCGGATTTTCCGACAACTTTGTCCGATCGTGTGTATGCAAAACCAACATCAGACAAAGTATGACGGACATGGTCCGACGGACCTGGTCCACGGATTGTCCGCGCGTGTGTATGGGGCTTAACATTCGTTCCTTTCTATGTAGTACCTCTCTTTGAATCCATTAGTTGCAGCAGATTTTGGATAGTGCTTTAGTGGATATCGCTATCATCCCATGATACAATAATGATTTTTATAATATTTCCTGGTACATATATGCAAGTGTCAAATATCTCAGCGTTTTTGCTATTCTCAGGTCTTTCACTTAAAAACACAATGCTCCTTACCCAAAGCTTTCACATCTGGAAGTGCTCATGTTAATTTTTCAGAATGATAATTGTGGCTTAATAATACAATCCTGTCTGTATAGACTTTGATATTAAAAAACTGGTTAACTGGTGGGCATAATGCTCAGTTGTCACACACTGATAACGTTTACAGGTCTTGTCTATGGATCTTTGCCATATTTATATACCACCTGTAATCATGCTTTTTAAAGCAATTCTTTTCAAGGTACATGTTCTGCCTATCTGAGCTGTACCAGCTTAGTACTGCCACTTGAATCTCTGCACAAGTGATTTTTCTTTTGCCTAGTTCTCATAAATGAATCCCTACTTTACTATACTTGCTCTGCTCACAGAAACAGTGTCAACTCTTGAAAATGGGCAGCAGCTTATGTACACTTACCGGTCCTCAGCCTTAGAGTGCATGCTCCCTTTTGTTCTATGCAGCTGTCAATAAAATGAATACATTATAAGGCAGTGGCTCTGACATTCACCAAACATTTACTGCAGGTAACTATTCTTGGTGCATGTGTTTTTAAATTCCAGTATTTGATTCACCACCAGTGAATATTTAATGAAGTCACATTCACAGCTTTATAAATATGCCCTGTCCAGTTTAATTGAAGCTGTGTTCGCAGGAACACAATATAAACTATGGAGCAAAAGTATGACGTAAAGACATGTACCACTTGTCTGCATACCCCACTTGGAAAATTGATGATTAGCATATTCATTGTAACCTGCAACCTGGAGTGAACTGATTTCTGGCAGCTTTTAAAGCATCTGGGTACACTCACTCTCAAAAACATTGATTAAACAGATAAAATGTCTCTCCACTGACTGTAAATAACAGATGCCTGTTAAACAGATGTAGTCATTTGAGTAGCATGATATTTAATAACTGTTCTAGATCAATAATCAGGTAAACTGGTTCACCTCATTGTCCTTTATTTATCTGCTGCCATATTCATTGTACAGTGAAAGTCTTCTGTATTTATTTTAGGAATCTTGCCCCCTGTCTTTTTTTTTTTTTTTAAAAGCAACCTATAAATTTAAACCGAATGGCCGAAGCCAACCAAACAAATACCAAAAATGTCTGCTTGTGCATCCAGTGTTCTTTTGTATGAAATATTTTTATATACAAGTAAACTGTTACATATGCTCAAATATATTAACTTTTTAACCTATTTTCAGAGTTCATGGTTTATATAATCTTTGGTTTATTTTTAACTTATTAAAATGTAGATTATTCAGCCTTGGCTAATTTTAATGCTTGTGCTATGAGATTTTTTCACATATTTTCAAACATATTCTCAATCTCAAATGAAAGGCGTATTGTGCACAAATATGTATATTATAATGGGTTTTTCATATTAAAATATAAAAGTATTTTATTACATTAGTTTATGGAGCTTTTTTTTTAAGTAACATTTTCATATTTTCAGTGTTCATATCACCAAAACAGATTTACATCCGCATCTAGGCACAGAGCTATTAAACTTCTGTTGCTGCTGTTAAGCATCTTGGTTTATAGGTTTGTGATCACTGTAACCCTGTGATCATTTGACAAAGCTGTATTACCAGGTCTTCCAAAAAATCTAGGGGGGAGTCGGCTCTACAAAGTTAGGAGTCACAACAATGCAAATTTGATCAAACGATGTATAATATGGTTTCCTCCACCATTATATGAATGCCTAACAGCACCCAATTTCCCCAGTCATTTGATTCCCTTTGCTTCCTTTAGTCACCTGCCCCAATCCTGCATTTACTTACCGAAAATTCACTGAAGCATATAAACTGGTGTATTGAAGCTCACAGTATATTTCATACTTGAACCTCTGTACAGACGCTGTAATTCCTTCCCATGCCCTGATCTCGCAGTGCATGATGTCCTTGTCCAGCTTCAGGCAAATTCAGGATGATGATGGATTCCAGTTTGTAAGGAGGTGGCTTCTTGCTATGGTCCTTGTGCAATGGATCTCAGAATCAATGCTCAACCTCCATCTACTGCGAATTGCTCCCAATCGCCCAGCTCTGTAAGTGTTGACCCCTGTTGGGCAAGCTGCAATAATTTAGAACCTGAGGTAAACTTGTCCTAAAGACTTACTTTCTTACCCTTTAATGTCAAGTAATATAACAGGAGAGACTCTTATACTGTGTATGAGTACTTTGTCCTTCTACCGGGAATGACCATAGTTAAGGCCTTTAGAACATAAAATGTAAATTATAAAAAACACAGGCAAAATATATAACTTGTCAAATGCATCCTTGTACATCTTGCATCCGCATTACATTCTGAATTGGTGAGATCGCAGCATGAATCCAGTTGGTTGTGGTAATGAATGCTTTATCTGCATTGTGGTGTTTTTATTGCCATTAATTCTAAATGGCACTAAAATCCACATACCGTATATACTCGAGTATAAGCCGAGTTTTTCAGCACATTTTGTTTTGTGCTGAAAATGCTTATACTCGAGTTAAGCATTTTCTGCTGCAGAAAATGACATTTTCCAAGCCGAATTTGGGGCACCCTATCTCGGGGCCACTTGGTGCTAGGAACCCCAAATTTGGTGTGCAAACCCAGCGGAACTAGCACTACAACATATACAGGGCCCCAAAGTCTGTTCGGAAAATGTCATTCTCTGCTGCAGAAAAGTGCTTGACATTTTTCGAACCGATTTTGGGGCACCGTATCTCGGGCCAACTTGGTGCTAGAAACCCCATCGGCTATGTTTATAGTACTAGTTCTACTGGGTTTACACACCAAATGTGGGGTTCCTAGCACTAAGTGGCCCCGAGATACGGGGCCCCAAAGTCTGTCAACTGTGTCTATATGCAGCAATGTCATTTCAGGACCATTTGGGTCCAGATACCCCAAATTTTGGCTGCAGCTAGGGGGCATCTAGGAACTCTTAACTGCCGAGTTTGAAGTTTGGGGGACCTATGGCTGCAAATGGGCACAGTGAGGCATGCAAATGGACACAGTGAGGCTGCAAATGGGCATTGTTGACAGTCTTTTCCACTTACAGTAGCTGTGCATTTCTCACCCTAGGTTTATACTCAAGTCAATACGTTTTCCCAGTTTTTTTTGTGGTAAAATTAGGTGCCTCGGCTTATATTCGGGTCTGCTTATACTCTAGTATATACGGTATACATAGTAGATCTAAACACACCTGTACTAAAGTGCAGCAAAACACAGATGTGAATGCTTTGTGTATTGTGGTGTGATGTGCTGAGTTGCCTAAACTAGTGCAGGTGTGTTGACAGTCCATCCAAAGTTAACTGGTTGCCTTTGGGCAACATTGTCAATGCCTTAAAACAGTTAACACTCGTAAGGATGTAAAATCCACTCTTGTATTACATTTCATAAACAAGCCCCAAAGTCAGAAAAGCATATGGTTGAAAGAATACAGGTGATGGAAATAGTTTTTCTTGTGTGAAAGAAACCACTTAGGTAATTTTAGGAAGTGCATAGGGGCAGGTGAATGTTCAAAATGGCGTTCTTGTGCAATAGAAATAAAATATTTAAGAATTTGTCTTTGTACAAGATTTCCTTGCCCCAGGCATCATCCCATTGAAAAAAAGCTTATGAGTATTCTTTGAGTAGCTCCTCCTGTTTCTGTCTGCCATCTGGATGGAGGGGAAATTAAAGAGCAGGACTTTCATGTGTTTGTTTTGGCCCTTATAATTATGCTGATCCTATAACTTGAAGCACAGTCAATCATATTCAGTGGTCATTGTCAACATTGCTGGTAATGGAACATGCTCTGCTACATTGGCTTCACACATGTGCAGTCGTCCAAACACCTGGCAGTGTGCCAATCTGTATCGCATATAAGTTCAGTGCTGAGAGCTCTACAACGGTTTCCTGTGACCTGACCTGTTACCCACAATGCTTGTTACCAACCTGGCTTGCTGTTCAGAACTTGCCCTTCTCTTGACTCTGGCCAGTTTCCTGACTCTTTGCCTACCATCTCTTTAATTTGCTACCCACACATTATAGACCTTGTATTGTATCCTGGTCATGCATCTGTCTCCAGTGTGGTACACCACTGCTGGACTGTTACCAACTCTGGTCCAAACCTGAGTACACATATACTGCTTTGATGTACCGAGTATGTCTTCAGTCACCATCTACAGAAGCACTCAGGCTGGAGCTGCCACCCTTGTCTTCCAGTCTCCTACCAGTAGCTGACCAATATCAGCAAGATCCTGTGAAGCAGGGAGGTTGAGGTCTGGCTCTGGCATGTTTGCTCTGCATTCAGCCAATGAGTATCTTGTGTTTGCCTTTACCCACAATACTAAAACAAAAGCTGAAAAGCTAAGGTCTATGCAAGAAATTATTTTTAAGTGGTTCCTTTTCCATTCCACATTGTACATTAATAAATGCTTAAATCATTATTGCTAAAAATAGCTATATACAGTATATCTTCACTTTTTTGTTCTGCTCTGGACAACAATAGACTGAGGACACACTGGTGAGAGTGACTAGGTCATGGGAAACCCTTCATTGCCTGTGACCTGTACCCTTTGTCTTTGTCTCTTTTGCCCTCTATTGTCTTTTTCACTTAATTAATTGCTCATCATCTATTGACCATTTAGCTCTGTCTATAAGGATCATCAGATCTGCTTTTAACCTTCTCTGTATAGACATCAAAGATTGTGCTGGGAATCATGGTCAGTGGAATGCTTGGGGGTTATTTGGCTGACCGTATTGCATGAATATGTTTGAGAAAAAAACACAATGCAGCAATAAACCTTTTAGTTTTACGCTACCTAATTTATAGCCTCTTTCAAGGGTGCAACAATTTTGGAAGAACTTTAATGCAGTGTGGATGATACACATTTGGCCCCCCCTCTACACACGCAGAAAAAGTAGAGCTTGAATTGTTTTCCTGCAAATGGTCCGGTACTCCCTGATGCTCACTGTAGGGAAATGGCAATGAGCAAAGTGGCTTAATACAAACTTGTTTTCAGTAGAACTTGTCAAATTGTTTTATAATGAAGCGTAGATGTGCTTTGAGTCCATCATAGTTGTTCACGTAATGTTGCTTTATTACACGGATACCTAGTCCAAAAAAGCTTTTGCTAGGAGTGCAGGTGTCCTGGGTTCTACATAGGCATTGGATGTGTCTACATCCAGCACACATGTACATTTCATTTTATTCATTTTTCAGTTTTGTACACATGATTTCTGGTACAATCAACGTGCATTTATTTGTATTTATTGAACAGAAATAACAAAATGCTTTCAATTGTATGTTTTACAGGCCAAAAGGGAGCAAATAAGAAAAGTTAATTTTGTAATTGTACCGTACAGGACACAAATGCTTAGTCATAAGAATGGGTTATAGGCAGATACCTTTAGGAGATTGGACACTGGCAATAAAAGGCACAAAAGCACCTCCCTCTAAAAACCCTCCCATTCCAAGCTAGCCACAGTTTGTTAATGTATATAGGTTGTGGACATCTCTCGAGCAAAACTATTCATCTTTTTTTTTTTTTTTGTTTTGTTTCTTCTGGAAGCTGTAGCTGCTCCATAGTCACTGCAACTTTCCTTTGCAGCTTTCTGGAACGGTTGAGTCCTTGGTTGAGCTTTGTGGTACTGTACCCCCAATCCCTCCTGGAAGAAGGTGCGGAGCTAGCCTGTTATGTTGCATGGTGCACGGAATCCTGTGTGGGCACTCACCTTGGCATGACATACATTGCATTGAGATAGCTGCAGGTATACAGGTCCAGAGTCGAAACCCATCAGCAGGTGGAGCCCTGTCTCTGAGGACCCCTTCATGGGTATGCCCTCCAGGAGAGCAGAGCCAGGATGTTTGACTGTCATTTTAAACCGGCTCCATTACCGAAAAGCTCTGCTGCGGTAAGTGGGGTTCAGCTCCTTTTTAATATGGTCCCCAATGTGCTGGCTCCAATCCCCATGGGTTTAGCAGTGCGCGGGCTGCTACACTTAAATGTGTTGCAACTGTTGAGTGAAAGAGAAGGTCTGTTTAATAATGGTACCATTTTTCAAGCACTTGTCACATATGTGTTCCATAAGGCTGCCGATGCATCTTCATGGCCTCAGACTGCTGGGATTACTGTATGTGGACATGTCATTTTTAGCTTCATCTGGGAACTCTTTTTTTTTTGGTCAGCATCACTAACTCCTGCACAGACCGTGCATTATAAGCTATAAAGCTTCACCCTCACTTGCTGGCACATCAATGGTAATCTACTAAACCCTGGCTGTCTAGGCTGTGACCCTGGGTCCACTTTAATAGATCTCTCCATCCACCACCACCTCAAACCTTTGCCTGTGGCCCTACACTTCAGCACAGACATCTTGGTGTATACACTTCACCAACAATCCAGCATGAGCATGAAATGCTGGTCAGCCGTACTTCTATGCAAGATGTTCCTAAAGAGAATGCCCTTTAAAGAGGAACACCTCTTTAATATCTTCTTAGATGAGTACATCAAGGGAGGACATTGGGGTAAGATCAACCTCCCCAGAAAAAGAAGGCTTGTGCTCCTGCAAGCAGGTATTCTTTTCCAGTGTCTAGGAAGATTTATTTTAAGCCCCCTCGGGCCTCGAGCTGCAAGCCAAAACCTTAAGCACAGTTCTGTCAAAACCCATGGATCGTCAAGCCTGACAAGTCCGGGAACAAGTCTTCTTCACCATTAAGGAGTGACCCACTTGACTAAGTGGGAGGGATGCCTATCAGCCTTTTTGGCCATTTGGTGTAAAAAAAATATCAGATTTTTGGGTCCAGAGTGTAGTATCCTGGGGCTGCAAACTGGAGCTTCACACTCTGCCTCTTCCCCACTTCATGCCTTCCCATTTGCTATCCTCTCCACAAAGACAGGCGGATCTCTGCACTATTTAGCAGCCCTTCCCACCGGAATTTCCCCCATTCTGGACCGGAATGAGTCCAGAATTTCTGCATAAAATCTGCCATGTCCGTAATTGCTTCCCTTCTGCTGAGGCATCTGCTGGCCTCTGCAGATATTAGGGAGACGTATGTACACATTCCCTCATATCTGACATTTGAAGTGGGGATGTACCAACCAGTTGGTTTCTTTTCCTTTGGCCTGTCTACAACCCCTCTGGGTGTTCACCAAGATACTTGCTCCATTTCTTGCTCTGCTTCAAGCTCAGGATATCCACATTGTGAGCTACCTGGATGTTTTGCTATTCAAGAACCAGAACGCCTAGGCCGTCAGCCAATATTTGGAGCTGTGATCAAAGCAGTTGTGCCAAAACATTATCCCCTTGTACCCTTTTTGTGTATCTAATAATAAAACATTTACTAAGGATTTAGAGTGCAGGCTTCTTGTATTGGAATTTTCTGTCAGCCAATATTTAGCAGGCAGTGCAGACTGCAGCGTTTTGGATATTTCCTCAGTTTCCAGAAGTCATCGTTGTAATTCTTGGCTTGGAGTATCTGGGACTAATATTGGATGCAGCCTTGTCCAGGATCCTGCTGCCTCAAGATAGACTTCTGTCTTGGGCAGAACTGTACATTCCTTCCCTATCCGCCAATCATATCCCAGACAAGAAAAACTTGCTAATGGACTTCCTCGGTCATCAGCTCCTGGATCTCAGGGAAATGGTCTCTCCATCCCAAGGGGTTCCAAATTCTTTGCAACAAATGGGGGACATTGGACGTGGATCTTCTGGTATCCAGGTTCCACAACAAACAGGACCAATTGTTGCCAGTTCCAAGGACCCCTGGGCCTTCACATTGGATTCTGTGGGATGGTGACTCTATGCCTTTTTGTCTCTACAGCTCCTTCATCTGCTCCACTAGATCAACATGGAGGGCAATTTTGGTGATCCTCATTACACAGAACAGGCCAAGGAGAACATGGTATTCTAACATTCTCAGACTCTTCGCACATTCTCCAAGGGACGACCCCGATTTTCCAGACCAGAAGCCGGTCCACCACCCTGCTTCTTGGACACTGGCTTTAACTGCATAGCTGTTGAAGTGGAAGTCCTGAGGGTCAGGAACCTTTCCAATTCTGTCATCCCTACACTCTTGCAGGCTAGGAGGTCAACTTTTGGTAGAGTCTGCTATGCACCTGCAAGGCCTTCTTTGCGTAGATAGGAAGGCTAGGAAATTTCATCCTAGGAAATATGCCATGGGACACATCTTGTCCTTTCTTTTAGTCTGGTCTAGATCAGCATTTGATCCTGTGTACCATCAAGAGACAAATGTTGACCCTGGCCATTCTGTTTCAGAGACTGTTGGCCTCTCGTTCCTTGGTTAAGGTCTTTGTGCAGGGTGTCACTCATACTGCTCTCCCTGTATGATTCCTTTTGTCAAAATATTCTCTGTCCTTTAGGGGTCACCCTTCAAACCTATTAGGGCTATTATCTGATCTTACTTGCAAAGTGGCATCTTTCTTTGCTATCGCCTCTGCAAGGCAGGTCTCAGAATTAGCGGGCTTATCCTGTAAATAGCTACTCCTAGTGGTACGCCTGAATATGTTTGTTCTGAGGCCTAGGGTCTCCTTTCTTCCCAAGGTGGTTTCCTCCTCCTAGCTTCATCATGACATTGCTCTTCCTCCCCATGTCCTGTGTCTTAAGATCTCAAGAAATTTCCTTCCCATTGTCTGGATTTAGTACATGCTGTGCAGGTCTAGTCTACCGCTCAACTACAGGCTCTTTTAGGCAATCACATTCTCTTTATCCTTCCCTAGAGTTCCCACAGGTGGCTCCCTACTTTTCCCTCCACCATAGCTGGGTGGATCATACAAGTCACCATTCAAGCATATGGTTTTGGGGATAAGATTCCACCTTGCCCTGTTAAGGCATAGTCTACTAGATCCATTAGTTCTTCATGAGCTTTTCAGCACCAGGCAGCTGTTTTTAAGATTTGCAAGGCTATATGATATTTACTGTACCTATAGGCTTACCTATAGATAAATACCCTTTGAAGGGGACCACTACAACTCTGGTGCTTACAGAATCTGTTAGTTTTATTTATGACAAGCTTGGTGTGGCCTGTTTTGTTGGTATGTCATCTCTTCACCTTCAACATTATCTCCACTCTATATCCCTGATTAATGGTTTTTAATGTGTGTTATGTTCTGTTATAGAGTATTGCAAATGAATGAACTTCTCTATGGAATGCCTCTGAAGAAAGGATTCTAAACTGTTCCTGAAACGTGTCGGCATAGTGCAAAGAGATTATGACTACCACCTCTAGCTCCACTAACAGTCATATTTTAATATGTTTTGGAATGTTGTTCCATGGTGATGTATGCACCAATTTAAAAAAATTTTTTATCTATGTATATGAGTAAAATTTTATATTTTACTATACATACTTGCATATTTGAGTTGCCCTTAACCACTTGCTGACCAGCTCCTTTACATATATGTCGGCACTTTAAAGGTGGATATCTCGCTAACGGCAGTGGGCGGTCCTGTTTACGATAATGGTGGTCTCTGCGGCAGATTCACTGTGAGATCACCATTGTCGGGGGTGGGAGAGGAACCACCCCCCTCCCGATCGGGATCTGTCCGTGGCTGGGTATGGAGACAAGTGAGGGGGAAGATGGCCCCCACCCGTCTCCATACCATAGCAGGGCGGTAGCGACGTCAAAATATCACTTTCACCCATACATCTTAAAGGGGCATTTTTTGTTTTTTTTTATTTATTGCATTTAAGTCCAAATATGAGATCTGAGGACTTTTTGACCCCTGATCTCATATTTAAGAGGACCTGTCATTCTTTATTCTATTACAAGGGATGTTTACATTCCTTGTAATAGAAATAAAAGTGTAAAAATAAATAAAATCAAGTAAAATAAATAAAATTTTTTTTTTTTTTAGTCCCCCGTCCTGACGAGCTCATGCACAGAAGCGAAAGCATACGTGAGTAGCGCCCGCATATGATGGTGGTCAAACCCCACATGTGATGTATCGCCGCAATCGTTCAAGCGAGAGCAATAATTCTAGCCCTAGACCTTTTCTGTAACTCAAAACATGCAATCTGTAGAATTTTTTAAACGTCGCCAATGGAGATTTTTAAGGGTCAAAGTTTGACACCATTCCTAGAGCGGGCGCAATTTTGAAGTGGGACATGTTGGATATTAATTTACTCAGCATAACATTATCTTTCATAATATAAAAGAAAATTGGGCTAACTGTACTGATGTCTTATTTTTTTTTATTCAAAAAGGTGATTTTTTTTTTCAAAAAAAGTGCGATTGTAAGACCGCTGCGCAAATACAGTGTGACAAAGTATTGCAATGACCGCCATTTTATTCTCTAGGGTGTTAGAAAAACAAATGTATAATGTTTGGGGGTAATTTTCTAGAAAGAGGCTCGGTCTTTAAGTGGTTTTGCTATTGGTATAGGTAAATACCAACCATGGGAGTTTACTTCCACTTTAAGTTTTAAATTTCCTTTTTTTCATTGTAAATCCTCATCTCTTTGAATATCTAATTATTTGGAAAGCATCTCTATAAATATTTGCTATATATATATATATATATATATATATATATATATATATATATATATTTATGAGAGGCTCTTTCATGAGCTTATCATATGTTAGGTAATTATGCAGCACACAGATAAGTCCCATGCCTGCGACTTAAGATTCTGCACACTATTGGCTTTCATAATTTTAATATCCTAATTGGTCCTGACACTTGTTCCTTTGTCCTGCATCAAAAGATCTCGAGGAATTTCCTTCCCACTGTCTGGATGTAGTACATGCTGTGCAGGTCTAGTCTACCTCTCAACTAATGCCTCCTTTAGGCAATCACTCTTTATCCTTCCCTAGGGTTCCCACAGGAGGCTCCATACTTCTCCCTCCACCATTGCCGGGTGGATCATACAAGTCACCATTCAAGCGTATGGTTTTGGGGATAAGGTTCCACCTTGCCCTGTTAAGGCATAGTCTACCAGATCCATTAGTGCTTCATGGGCTTTTCAGCACCAGACAGCTGTTTCTCAGATTTACAAGGCTGCCACCTGGTGTTCTGTTGAAACGTTTGTTAGGTATTACTAGATTGATGCCATCTTCTGATGGCAGTTTTGGGTGCAAGATCCTTCAATCTGTTTTCTTCACTCTGGTGAGCCCTTCTATACCCTGATGTTAAAGTTTCTGCTGTGTTGTCTACCGCTCAGTTGGACAGTTTTTTTTGAGACATCCCAAGGTTAGGATTAAGATTCTATGTCCTTTACTGTACGATTCGATTAGGAAAAAAAGGATTTTTGACTTGCATTAATCCCTTTCTCAGACTATAGTAAAGGACACAGGACCCTCCCCTCTGTTCTTTATGATATCCCTATTGCTACAAAACCAAAACATAAATTAAATGTTAAATAGAATATGTGCCTGTAAAAAAGTGAGCAAATCTATACCTCTCCTGCTCCAGTGAAGAGGAATCGCTGTCTGAAGTTTATTTTGAAACTAAAGCTTCCAGTAGTGTCGATCTCCTGTATTTCCCACTGCATTTGCTGGTTCATCCTATAGACATCTGCATGAATATAAGACACAATAGTGATGTTGGGTCAGCCGAAAGAACTATATAGGAGATCCATACCATCGGAAGTTCCAGTTTCAGAAGAAATTTTAGGCAGAGATTTCTCTTCTCTGGAACAGTGTTCGGAGGTGAAGGGGAGGGAAAAGGGGTACATCTACTAATTAATATTACATTTTTGTGACAGAGCCTTTTTAAAGCAAACCTAAAATTTAACTAAGAATACAGGGGGTCCCCGACTTACGAACGCCCGACCTACGAACATCCCCTACTTACGAACCGGGCGCTGCGGGGACCCTCCGCCGGCCTTTGGCCATTCTGCGCATGCGCGGCCAGACGGAGCCTCGGAAAATGACGGCAAACATCGGAAATGTCCGTAATTTGCCACGCATGCACAGAACGGCATTCGACGGAACATCGGAAATGTCCGTAATTGTCGGTCTGCGCATGCGTGGCCGAATTACGAACATTTCCGAGTTAAGAACAGGCGGGCAGTCCCTAACGAGTTCGTAACTCGGGGACCCCCTGTATAGCTATTCTCCAACCCTTACCTAAACCAGCCATAAGATTTTTGGGAGTTGCCCCAAGACTTTACTTACCAGGTTATCCATCCCTTATTGCTTACCAACAGACCACAATTTCCAGATGTAAACTGCACCAGGCAGTAGAATGCATGTTTAAATAGACACACTGGCTGTTCAAACTAAGGCAGCCAATCAACATCTCCTCTTCACACAGACCACCACTGAAATTAGTAAGCAACAATCTGCTAGTTAGCTGAAGTATAGCTATTCCAAAAGGAGAGTAATACAGATCATTGTGGAAGTTTAGAACCTTGTTAGCTGACACATACTGAAATGATGAAGTACAGACTACCGCAGCTGATCTCTCAAAAAAAGCTAGTTACCTTTCTGTCATTTTGATTCAATGTCTTCAATACTTTCTGAATAACTGACCCAGAACAGTCACACAGATCAGGAGTTCTGAGTACACTGTGACTTCAAATGCTACATGCTTGTTCTGGACCAGTGACTTAGAAATCAGTGAAGGCCATAGCCAGTCAGGAAATTTGGCATTTCCAGAGGGAGGGCAGCATTTTGGCCAACCTCAAAGTGGTAGTAAACCACCATGCTTATTTATTTTATTATTTTTTTTTTTAACCTGCAAGGTAAAGTTATAATGTGCTAGTACATTATGTGAAACTTACCGCTGACAGGGCTTCCATCTTCACCCGGTCTTTATATTCTGGTTTGCGTCCTCTGGCCATCTGAATTCATGGCTCAGGACGCATGTGTTGGTGACATAACCATCCCATTCACAAGTAAATATCTCCTAAACAGTGCAAGTTTAGGAGATATTTACTGTACCTATAGGTAAGCCTTATTATAGGCTTACCTATAGGTAAATGCCTTTTGAGGGGGACCACTACAACTCTGGTGCTTACAGAATCTCTGTTATGCCGTGTACACACGACCGGACTTTTCGACAGCAAAGGTCCGACAGAACGAATCCGTCTGACAATTTGATCGTGTGTGGGCTCCATCAGACCTTTACTGTCCAAAAATCTGACGGACATGTTTCACATTTTTCCGCCGGATCTCCGCCGAAGCCGGTTCCTATCTCGAAATCCGTTTGTGTGTATGCTAGTTCGACTGACAAAAAACAACGCTAGGGCAGCTATTGGCTACTGGCTATGAACTTTCTTATTCTAGTCCGGTTGTACGTCATCACGTTAAAATCCGTCGGACTTTGGTGTGATTGTGTGTGGCCAAGTCCGTTCATTCAGAAACTAGTCCGTCAAAGTCCGGTCGTGTGTACGCGCCATTAGTTTTATTTATGACAAGCTTGGTGCGGCCTGTCTTGTTGGTATGTCATCTGTTCATCTTCAACATTATCTCCACTCTATATCCCTGATTCATGGTTTGTAATGTGTGTTATGTTCTGTTATAGAGTATTGCAAATTCATGATCTTCTCTATGGAATGCCTCTGAAGAGAGGATTCTAAACTGTTCCTGAAACGTGTCGGCATAGTGCAAAGAGATTATCATTACCACCTCTAGCTCCATTAACAGTCATATTTTAATATGTTTTGGAATGTTATTCCATGGTGATGTATGCACCGATTTTTTATTATTTTTTTTATCTCTGTATATGAATAAAACTTTATATTTTACTATACATACTTGCATATTTGAGTTGCCCTTAAAGTCCCAATGTACCGGGGGGTATATTTTTGCTATTGGTATAGGTAAATATCAACCATGGGAGTTTACTCCCACTTTAAGTGTTTGTTTTTGGTAAATACATTTTCACCCCAAAATATAACCACTAAATTTCAGATTTTCATTGTAAATTAATTGTAAATCCTCATCTCTTTGAATATCTGATTATTTGAAAAGCTTCTCTATAAATATTTGCTATATATATATATATATATATATATATATATATATATATAGCTGATGAGCACATAACTGGCTCTTTCATGAGCTTATCATATGTTAGGTAATTATGCAGCACACAGATAAGTCCCATGCCTGCGACTTAAGATTCTGCCGACTATTGGCTTTCATAATTTAATATCCTAATTGGTCCTGACACTTGTTCCTTTCTAACAGGGTCACCAGTAGTACAACACTAATTACTATGGATGTTCGCCATACAGTCCTAAAGCTGTCTGAAGGGCAGAATTTATAGAGATAACATCTCAAAAAAAGACTCCGTTATATATTATTATACTTATTTTTTTTTTTTCCTTATTCCATGAGCTGGTTTTAAGTTCTGCTATAGGTCTGCTCCATGTTGAGAGAGGGATTATGGAAATCTGATTAAGGCTGAGCTGTGTGGTAAACTACCACGAGAGAGAATGCTTTCCTTTTACGAAATGCCTTCTTTACACATTTCATTGTTTGTGGATGTCCCCGCCATGCTGTAATTTCTTAGACTATAAGGTAAGCCGGCTATTTTCACTGTCATTCTTTGCTTTTTTTATACAAATCTTCAGGATGTGTATACTAGACCCTTATACAGAGTCACATAGGCCTTAAATGTTAAGTTTAATTTGAAGACAGGATTGAGAAAAATCAGAAAACGAATGTATGAGATTGTTAAGTAATTTTCTAACAGTTAAAGATTAAAATATTTTAAGACTCAAGTATATTCAAGTACACTCACCAAAGTTACATTGCTAGCACCGGACCCAGAGTAATGATATAATTGAGGTATGTTTTTTCAAATATTAGGAGTGTTTATCAGAAGTGTGCATTATGTATCCCAAGAGTAGTACAAAAATATAATTTTTAACCTTTTAAAAGTTAAATTCTGAATGTTTCTTTAGTTCTGTATTTTTATAATTTGGGGAGCTGCATGAGTACAAAGAGTTCTGGAGCTCTGCCTTGAAAAACAATGCTAAAATAGTGGTCCAGGGGATTGTTTTGACTCTCAAATACTACTTCAATGACCTTTCTTACTGTTGTAGAAATGTTTGTTAAAAATATAAAAATACCAACCTTGTATAATATTGAACATATTTACAGGGCATCAATACCGATATACATGGCACTATTTGTGCTGTCTGCAGTTTTATAGTGTCTCCACAGAAGGTCCTACATCAGCTGCAGGTTAGTGAGATATTTTCATCTGTATTTTTGAATGGCATCTTTGTTACTGAGAAAAAAAACAAATACAATGTGCTGTACCCAAAGGAGATCGTGGACCACATCTGAGAGCCCCATAATTGAGCTAGCATCCCCTAACTGATTTAGGATGTATGCTTAGATTAGGTTGAATGTATTAAATTGTGTATTGCTGCTTACAGTATAACTAACGTTTTTTTTAGTTTTGGATATGTTGGAGAGGGATTAGTACATCTCTGTTTACTATTGCTGTCTGTGCTTCTGTTAAGGATATTCACCCTCTGTATTTGCCTGTGTCACTCTTATCACCAAGCGTGAACTTAAAAAAAAAACAAAAAAAAAAACTTTGTCTTCAGAACAGGAATAGAAGGGAAATCGTCCAATCGAGACAGTAGTTCTGGTGCCAGTCAGGGATTTACCCTCACTATGAAGGGATTTCCTTACTTCCTCTTTTGGCTAGGGGACTGGAATTTTAGGGAAACCTTCCCCAATGGAACACAGATGGCAAAAAACTGGCAGAAGTTAGTCTTCCCTTCTTACGCTATCCAAAATGAAATATATATATATATATATATATATATATATATATATATATATATATATATATATATATATATATATATATGGTTCTACTTCAACTTGGGTTGTTTTAGACTTGGCATTCATAAACAAAAGACTCTCATTTTGAATAAAAGGGGTCCAATATTTTCTTAGTTTTCCAGTGGACTGTCAATCAGCATCTCTCCACTCTGCACACCCCCCCCCCCCCCTGAAAACGAATTGGACTTCTGTGATCCATAGGAGAAGCCCAGCCAAATGAGCTTAGGCTGGACTTCTCCTTTAAGTTTTTAGTCTATGCAAAAGTGATGTTTTGGGTATAGAATGAGCTCCATAAGCTGAAGTAGCCCTTGGCTCCTTATATGTCTTGGGTTCTCCAACAGTGATATCTCCCTTTCATAATTCCCAACTCCTGTCCAATCAGGGAGTTGAGGGTGTTCCTGACAACCTTTGTGGGTTCCAGCTCTTCCTGCTACTTTCCCCATAATATAAAATACATATAACATCCAATAAGGAAATCAGAACCATTCATAATGGCCATAAAATTAGTGAAAATATGTCCTGACAGGACAGTCTCTATGGCTATATACAAGGAACCAGATGTCAATTCTTCCACCATAGTAACAATCTTTTAATTATGTAGCAAAAAGTATCAGCATGGCACATTGTTAAAGTAAAACGATCATGACTGAAACTTGTGAGTTGTCATTTTTGTCACGGTTGTCAATGGTTTTACTGCTTAGTATAGCTTGTATTTAACTGAGGTCAGTGGGAAGAATGCAGCTTACATTGGTGGTCAGTGGTAATATGTCCCTTACAGTGGTTTTCAGAATGGCCACCCTTGTGTTACTTAATCCATAACCGTAAAATCAGTCTGTATATGCAGTAAAGAATGCTTGTTATACTCACTGTTGAACCTAAGGGGTTACTCCTCTGCATTGTGTAACAAGGCTGTTTGATCCAATCTTCTCTGATTCTCCCCTTCTTTTACTGTCCCCAATCAATCTGCTGATAGAACAGGGCCTTGGAGGCACTCTGCACATGCTCAGATTGGTGTCTATTGCTAGAGTTAAAAAAAAAAAAAAATTGGAAAATTGGGAGGGTGCATGTGATCAGCACAGGGCCAATCAGCCAGCCAGTCTGTCCAGACAGAAAGTCAGGGGTCATGCAGCCTCATAGGTTAGTCAGAGGAGAATGAAAACTCCTCCTACAAGCTTTAACCAGTGCTCAGCCAGACACTGATAGAAGTCACAAGACTGCTGTATACTGCAAAAAATGTGCATTTCTGTGTACTTTGGGAAACCAGATATAGTGAATGCAGGGTCCTGAGATTAGTAATAAGGACAGCTAAAAGGATCTCTGGTGTCATGCCGCTGGCTCTGCCAAGTGACATTGAGCCAAACATACGCAGGCACCATTATATGGAAGGTCAGTCAGCCAATGCTCAAGGAACCCCTAACAACCTTTTGGAGGAGCCCTAGGGTTTCACGGAACCCGGGCTAAGAATGGTTGGCTTAGTGAGTCACGGAGCCAGAACAAACATGCAGATCAGGAGTTCTGACTCCACTGGCTTCATGTTTGTTCCAGGTCAGTGACTCACTAAATAGTGAAACCAGGAGATGAGAATATCAGCCAGGGAAATAGAGTAATAAAGTAACCAATAATGGCAGCAACCATGTTTCTATCATAATAGGTTTGATTTACTTTAGAGAACTGTGTTGGTCAGATACAGGGGGGAGTGGACAGACATGAGAATGGTGACTGATTCCAGCTGTCTGGAGTAGAGTACTGCAGCATGTCAGGAGACTCTCTCTTCCCTTCTATACTTTGTCCTAAAGGTGATCTTCCAATTCTGACACATCCTCTTCCAACTATGCACATGCACAGTGTTCCCTCTGCACACTCAACCCCATTTTCTCTGTTTCTGTTATACAGTGGAGCTTTCCGAACAGATTTTTGTGTTGTAACCCGAACAAACCCCTAGATACACTGTGGTTATACATCAAATGTGTTTTATGTTTTTTTTTTTTTTTTTAAAGGCAAGGTAAAGTTTGCAAAAACTTGCATTATTTAAGTCAAAAACAGTAAGGCATGGGCAGCAATAAAAGTGTTCTTAGATGTTATGACCTCCCCACTCTTCTTACAAATGTGCGTTGTGGTCTATGCCTCCATTGGAGAGGGTTCCTAGTAAATTAGAATGTTCCTGTTAGGGACACACATGTTTATATACTGTACATGTCACCTGAACTTGAGGAGGGACAGGGATGCCCTAAACGGTTGTTCGGACTTTCTGGTTCACTGTGTTATGTAAGGAGAAATTCCTGGAATAAAATAATTTTCTGCTGTCAAAAAATTCACTCTTGATCCCTTTTGGAAGTGGATCCTATGTGCCGCAACCTGCTTGACCCGTTGACACAAACTTTATCTTGGTAAACCCTAATACCTAAAGACTCGGGGCCAAAACTTTTTCTACCTAAAAGTTGGCTGGCTGAAATTGCTATGTTTGCATCCAGCATAAGTTTATACTATGTCAAGTCCAATAATCAGGACTAATTCAGAAGCAAGAATATTCAAGAAAAGATTTGAAAACTTTGAACTGCCCCTGAAAATCAGAGAGAGGTGGCAGCTGTTTTGCTTTTTCTGTTATTCAGTAAGTATTCAGTGAAGGCCATATATGTCTACAACTAATATGCTAAGAGAGATGGCCTGGAATCTTTAAAGGTGATGTAAATGGGTGACATTTCCCAGAAGCCTCTGATATTTATATATCTGGTCTACACAGGGCTTCAGACATTCAAACACTAGACACAACTATCTGGAGATCCTGAAAAAGCATACTGCAAAGTCTTTATATAATTAATATATATATATATATATATATATATATATATATATATATATATATATATATATATATATATATATATATATATATATATATATATATATATATATACAATATATATTTTAGTAGATAAGTTTTATAGTTGCCAAACTGATTTCCAAATAGTCTAATAATGACAAAGTTTTAAGACCTCCGACCTAGCTGATTACTTACATGACTTAATGAGTCTATTGACTCTTCTCACTGATCTGGGGAGATCCAAAGCTGAAACAGAACAGATGACAAGGGCACAGCATCACAGGTTAGAAAGGTGAGTACATTTTTTGGAATGAAAATTATAGCACACTTACACTAGAGAAGCTAGTTTCCATCAAAGGTGACATTCACAGAGCAACAACATAATACCAGCCAAACGTATCCTGCAACACATGAAAGGAGATGGCTGCTGGGATCCAGTTAGGCTCACTAGACCCACTATGTTAGCTGTCAAATCTCAACGTCAGTGGCCGCTCTGGGAGCTCATGGGAAGTGGCAATTTGTGGGGTCAGACAGCTAGTTTCAAGGTAACACCTATTCTTCAAGCCAGCCCACTATCATTAGTACTAGGGATTTATACAGGGGGATTGTACAGCAGAGACAGACCGGTTGTACAGCAGGGGCAGACCGGTCCTAATGCAGGGCCCAGAAAGGACTGTGTAATAAAGTATCTGGAGACAACATAAAGTAAGTTTACTGTAACTATTACCATGAAGATTCTATTTAACAATGTATCTTGTTCAAACAGTTCCCTCTACCATACAGGTTAAGGTGTTTAGTCAAAGAATTGCATTAACCTCCAATTCCTCATTTAACCGCTTTGGTGTTAAAATATCTAGAGTAAAGATCCAGGAGGTCTTGCTATTGCACAACCTCCAAAATATTTCTCCCACTGATCCACATTTCGGAATGCCCTCAATCACCCAAATGCTTAGTTCGTCAGTGAACTTTTCATGTTTTATTGTAAAATCGTTATGGTGCACTATGATCTATATTTCCTTGTTCTTTCAGCCTTCGATGTTCACTGAATCTGTATCTTACTGTTCTAATTGTAAGACTAACATATACAAAGCCATAGACAAAAAATTCTGATGAACAGTGGTGGAAGATAGAGGACTAAGAACACTTTTCTGCTTTCGGTAGCAAACAATTTTTGCCATGTTGCACGAATTGGCACAAAAGGCTCGTCCTCTTTTTACATCAATACAAACTAACAAGATTGAGTCAAATAGGCAGCTTGAATACTTATTGTACTGCAGCCAATTCCAGGGGAAGTGTACCCAGTGATTGGCTGAGTGGAACATATATAGTCTGGGGTCTGGAGCAGCCCTGTTCTTGTCCTGCTGGAGAAGTTCGCAGCCTCAGGGGCTGCTGCCCCTTTGAGTCAGTTCTACTGGAGTCTGCTGATGTTCAGCAAGGTCCCAGCTATAGCAAAGCTGGGGGACCAATTCCTAAATACCTTTGGAGCCAAGTAGCTTCACCTAAGGCTCTGGTCCGGAGAACTTACTGAGGAATGCCTACTGGAGGCTGAAAGGTGTGCAGCTGCCCTGGGACATTGTGAGTTCTGACCTCAGCTCAGGATGCTAGTAACTGTGTGCTGTTCTATTCTTGGGGTGTCAGTTGTAACTCTCTCTGAGACAGATCTTGCAGGTTTTCAGTTCTGGCCTTCCCCTCTGTTTCTGGCTTATAGACTGTTCAAAGAAGTTTCACCTAGTGAAATGTGTCGTCCTGTTTCAAGTTAGCATTTTTTGAGTTTCCCATACCACCCCAACCCCTCTCTTGTTGCAAGTTATACAAGCAATAAACCTTCAAAAGAAATCCCCTAAACTGTTTAATGGAGCAAGAGTGAATGGACTGTTGCCTGTGTGATTGGTAGCCTCTGCACTGTTTGGGGAAGAACAAGTTAAAACCAGTGGCTCCTACGTAACTGACTAGGGGCAATCTTATTTTCAATGCTGGGAGCCTTTCTGTAAACAAATCCTATCCAGTTAAAAATGGCCTATCCAGTAAAGTAGAGCATTTATATATATATATATATATATATATATATATATATATATATATATATATATATTGTTCTTGGGTTTAGATGCACTTTAAACCAAGACTAACTGAAGAAGAATATTAATATATGGATCACTTTATAACATTTTGTAAACTTGGCACTGCTAAGTTGTTGTCAGCAGACTACCTAGGTCACCCATCACAAATGGTACTATTTAGAGTTTTTGACCCATGAAAAAATTCATATGAAAATGGAAAATTTCACAGTGAACTGCATGCTGGGAACACATTCCACCTTCACAGTTCTTCTGTGTTTCATCCAGGCATAGCTTGTACACAGTAAACTAGATCATCTAGCTTCAAACTCTCCTTGTTGTCAGTAATCTGCTATTTTTATAACACCCTCTTACAGTATGATGGGTGTTCCCAATCTCAATTACTGAAACATTCACTCTGGAGGGTGATATATCTTAATGCCAATGATGCAATTTCCAGGGAACTTTAAATTTCCTTTTGAGGTTTATCCACTTTTGGGAATGGAAAGGGAATTTATGAAATATTGCGTATAAAGATTTTATTTGTCACCTGCAATGGGTGGCAAATTATAAGGGCCAGCTTTTTGCAGGCTGGTTTGAGATGTGCTGTGAAATGGACTTGAATAACAGAAGAGATTTGTTTACAGAAACTGCTAAATGACTCAGAAGAGTGACGCTGTACTGCTCATGATGTAACTAGATTTGAGCGGACACCTGGATGTTCGGGTTCGGCCGAACTTCGGAAAAAAGTCCGGGTTCGGGACCGAATTCGGCCCGAACTCCGAACCCCATTGAAGTCAATGGGGACCCGAACTTTTCAAGTATAAAGTGGCTGTAAAAAAGTAATAGAAAGGGCTAGAGGGCTGCAAATGGCAACAAAATGTTGTTAAGAGCATGGCAAGTGCTCTGCAAACAAATGTGGATAGGGAAATAACTTAAAATAACATAAAAAAATAAAAATAATATGCTGGAGGCCCCCTTCTCAGCAGAAGCTGTACAGGAAGTCATTAAGAACCTCAGAAACTTAACGGCACGATGCCGCACATATGGTGGGAATGCCCCAGAATACGCACTTTCTGGAAAAAATTATTCAATTTAATGGATAAGATAGTGGGAAAATAAAATACTTGGAAATTAAAAAAATATTATATTTTTGACCTAGGAGGACGAGGTCCATATGGAGTAGGAAGTTGAGGTGGTGGTGGATATGGTGGTGTAGGTGGAAGCGGCGGTGGAGGAGGACGAGGTAGCCAACACTGGTTCAAAAATACAACAATGTCTGGGTAAGGCTAGTGGTGATGTGTTGAATTCTGTCCCCCGTCGCATAGTGTCCGCCCTGTACTGTGCTTGCTCAGTACGTAGGACAAGGGGATTTTGAAACTCTCCGAAGATGATGCGCGGTGACTCCAGGTTCAAGCCACATCATCCGAGGTTGAAGCCTAGCCAAGCGTGCCCGTGAGGGGCCCTGTTACTATGTGCTACCGTATGTATAATCTACTATCGCCTGTACTTGTCCTGGCCTCAACATTCGCAGGCTCTGTCACCCACTCGCACCTGAGGAAGGTGTTTCACTTGTGCGTGTAGCTGGCACAGATCGACCACATCCTCTCCCTGCAACAGGAGCTCCACCAGCAGCACCGCAACCGAGGCCACGTCCCTTTTTTGACGATCTCCTCATATTTTCAAAATTTATGATCTCGCCCTAAATGGGTGTTTTTTGCAATGGCAGAATACACCCACAGACAGTATGTAAAGCGTGCATCTCAAAAACTGCTAAACTGCAGAAATTGCTTATGGGGAAAAAAAAAATGTCACTACAATTTTTTTTTTGGGATAGATTCGATCGATTGTATGTCACACTCCTGCACACATGCACAAAACACTGAAAGATTTTATTTTTTTTCAATAGCAGAATACACCCACAGTGTGTAAAGCGTGTATGAACATGCAGAAAATGCTTTTGGGAAAAAAAAATGTCACTACAATTTTTTTTTTTTGGGATAGCACAATAGAAGAAATATCGATCGATTGTATTTCACACTCCTGCACACATGCACAAAACACGGCAAAATTTTATTTTTTTGCAATGTTTTTGCAATAGCAGAATACAAAATATGCAGTGATGGTGCACTGAGCTTGCAGATAAAAGTTATATTTTGTCTGGCACTGGCCTCATGGCACTGTTAAAAGACTGTGCACTGCACCCCAGCCAGGGTACAATTGATTTAGGAATCTCTTGAATAATTCTCTCTGCCACTTTCCCTCAATAAAGACACTCTCTAGTCTCTACTCTATGTAGATCGCTCACTGATATTACTAATTTGAAGAAAATTAAAGGAATGTGGACTGACTGACTGTATCAGACTAACTCCTAATGAAATCCTCTCTTAGCAGCCAGGAACCTGTCTATAGCAGAGTGACGTGCTGTGTGCCTGTACCTTTTATAGAGGCTGGGTCACATGCTGCACTGGCCAATCACAACCATGCCATTAGTAGGCATGGCTGTGATGGCTTCTAAGGGCACACTAGTGAAACTAGCGTGGATTGGCTGCCCTGCAGCTTGTAAAAGGCGCCAATACATCGCTGAACACCGGACCCGAACCCGAACATACAGTCAATTGTTCGGGTCCGGGACCCGGACACCCAAAAGTCCGGTACGGACCTGAACTTTACAGTTCGGGTTCGCTCAACCCTAGATGTAACATATTGCTTACAACAATACTTAAAGTGCATGTGTCCCCAGGCTATTGACATCAAAGTACTTTTACATATTCTTATTGAACAGTAAAGGAGCTAGGTCTTAATGGATTTCTAACCAATTTGAGCAGCCTTTCTCAAACCTTTCTCAACCTTAACAATGAGGAACCCTTGAAATAAATTTCTGGTCTCAGGGAACCCATGCTAATAATTATTATATCTACAGCTCATGGGGCATTAGTGTTAAAATTTAGCTGTGGATATTAAAATGAATAAAAAGTGGCATGCTTTGCGCATTTGACTCCCAATGCTGTTCTTTGCTACAAAATGATTTGCAGTAATAAAACAAATTATAATAATGCCAAATCTACCACAACATGTGCGTGTGTGTGTGTATTTATTTATTTAGGTACTTGTATAGCGCCGTCAATTTACACAGCGCTTTACATATACATTGTACATTTACATCGGTCCCTACCCTTAAGGAGATTACAATCTAAGGTCCCTAACTCACATTCATATTCATATACTAGGGTCAGTTTAGGCAGAAGCCAATTAACCAACGCATTTCATCATTACGACTTCAAGTCAAAGTCATAATGCTGAAACCTGTCGGGACATGGCTATAGGGCAACCGGAAGTGATGCAACACGCAGTACCGGAAGTTATGTTCTGGCAGAGTAAACATCGGTCGGGTGAAACACTGCCTACTATATGCTGGGTCAGCTGCTACCGTGATATGCCAGCTTATTACTGAGTTTTATATGAGATTACTTACTGTGCTAAATGTGAGTGCAATATTTGGAGATTTTTATGGTAATAAATTAGTTTTAAACATTATTGTACTATTGGAGTTTTTCCTTTGTTTCACATACATGGGAGATCTGTGAGTCACCATTTAGGGCTGGAGATTGATGCTGTTTTGTCTTTAACCCTGAGGGGCACATTGCTGGATTTGCTGAGCATGAGAATATGAGACAATTCTTGTTTGTGCGTTTATACCCTATGGGGAAGTGGTGACACGTTTCTCAATGGTATAATGTGGAGATCTAAAGCAACATCAGTGATCCATCACAGACTTTTTATTTAAATAGATTTATGTGTTGTCATTTTTAGGATTTCATTTGAATTGGACTCTATTCATTCATTGTTCACTGGGTGGTAATTTATTATCATTAAGGTTTATTCATTTCTTTCACTAGTTTGTTATAGTGCCACTATTTACTATATATATAAATGTTGTGGTAGATTTGTTATTATACACTGGTAGTGGCAGCTAGATTTATTTATTTTTCTCCTTTATTTTACTCATCTTTTATGGAGCAGTGGTAGGATCAACAGTATAAGAGGGTTTAGACTTTAGATCCTGTGAATTTCCAAATTATAATAATGGTCAGAAAAGAAATTCCATGAAAATGATAGTGCTCCGTGGAAAAGCACCTACTTACATTGATGGTCATTGGAAAAATGCCCCTTACACCGTCAGTGAAAAAGTGCCCTTTAACACTAATTGTTACTTGAAAAATGCCCCCTTACATTGATGGTCAGTGAAAGCGTGCCCCCTTACATTGATGGTCAGTGAAAGCGTGCATTGCAAGCGTACATTGATGGTCAGTGAAAGCGCACCCCCTTACATTGCTGCTTAGAGAAGTGTCCATTTACTTTGTTGCAGAGTGACATGTGCGTTAGATTGGTGGTCATTTGAGAAGGGCCCCTTAGGTCAGTGGGAGAAGGACTCCCTAAAATTGTGAATCAGTGGGAAGAATGTTCTTTTACAGATATCTAAAAGATAATTGGTATCAGTGGTAACTTATCTGAGAGGCTGAAACTTCTCAATGTTCAAGGAACCCATAGCAACCTCTGGAAGAACCCTAATGTTCTACAGGACACTGGCTAAAAAAGACTGGGTTCGGTACACCTGCTGTGCTAGGACTATGGAGACTCGCCATGTGACAGCACTGGTAATTGAACCTAAAACTCTCACATGGAGTGAGTCTTCATACCTGGACGTACAAGGTATTTTTTATGATCCCTGCTGCTGAATGGATTTGTGGGAGAGCACAGGAAAAGTAACTGTGCTGATGAGAAAGGAAGATTAAAACAAACTTGCTGCCCAAGTTTACTTTGGAAGTATTAGACCTAGCTTCATTATCATCATTAGCAACGGTCCACTTCTGTTTGTCACTGCATGGATTTAATTGAAGTAAGCATGAGAAGACCTTCCGGGTGCAGTATAGTCACTGGATGTGTCATACTCCAGCACTGATATGTGGACAGCTTTACATACACCTCACTTGGGCTCCTCATATTATTATAGTAACCCATTTTTCTATTAGACCATTATATAAGTATATGTATTTCTATTATTTTGAACAGCACATTAGAGAACTTAGCCATTGTTGTCTTTACCATTCCTTTGATCATATAATATACTTTCATTTTGTAACATCAGCATTGTGATAACATCACAAACAATATTTATATTTCACAATCCAATATAAGCTTACTAAAAAAAGTCTCCTTTCGTGTTAGTGCTTCCTGTCTCCTGGCCATGTCTTTCTATAGCTTCCTGGATTCTCTGCATGCTTTGCAGCTTCCCCTCTCTTGTTTACTTTCAATGTCTATGGACTACATATCCCATGGTACTTTGCCTGCAAGCAGTGGTTCCTGTACTGACTCCGCCGACAGAAACTACTTCTCTCATAATCTCTGTACTTCAGATGGCAGTCTCTCTGAATTCTATGACACAGAATTTAAGATATAAAGGCTTTTCTAAAAAACAAAAACAAAAAAAAAAACATAAGAAACGTGTTTGGGGTCATTGTCCTGCTGGAAAGTGAACCTCCGTCCTAGCCTCAAATCACACACAGAGTGGTACAGATTTTGCTCAAGAATATCCTTGCCCGGTCCGTGAGTTTTGGTGTGCGGACGTCTCTTGGCAGGTTTGCTGTTGTGCCATGTTCTTTATATTTGGTTATGATAGATTTGATGGGGCTCCTAGGGGTCATCAAAGATTTGGATATTTTTTTTATAACCTAACCCTGACTTGTACTTCTCAACAACATTGCCCCTTACTTCTTTGGAGAGTTCCCTGGTCTTCATGGCAGTGTTTGGTTAGTGGTGCCTCTTGCTTAGGTGTTGCAGCCTCTGGGGCCTTTCAAAAAGGTGTGTATGTGTAATGACAGATCATGTGACACTTAGATTTCACACAGGTGGACATCATTTCACTAATAAGGTGACTTATGAAGGTAATTGGTTACACCAGATCCATACACACATGCCAATTATTATTTTTTTTTTTCTGAAAAATTGTTTTATGTATATATTTTTCAAATATTACTTAACAACTTATACTATTGTGTTCTGATCCATCACATATAATTCAGATTAAAAAAAACATTGAACTAAAGACTGTAATGTAACAAAATAGGTAAAAAGCCAAGGGGGGTGAATACTTTTGCAAGGCACTGTTACATGGTTTTTGCTCATGTGTGTACAGTGGTGTGAAAAAGTGTTTGCCCCCTTCCTCATTTCCTGTTCCTTTGCATGTTTGTCACACTTAAGTGTTTCGGAACATCAAACCAATTTAAACAATAGTCAAGGACAACACAAGTAAACACAAAATGCAATTTGTAAATGAAGGTGTTTATTATTAAAGGTGAAAAAAAATCCAAACCATCATGGCCCTGTGTGAAAAAGTGATTGCCCCCCTTGTTAAAACATACTATAACTGTGGTTGTCCACACCTGAGTTCAATTTCTCTAGCCACACCCAGGCCTGATTATTGCCACACCTGTTCACAATCAAGGCATCACTTAAATAGGAGCTGCTTGACACAGTAAGGTCCACCAGAAGATCCTTAAAAGCTACACATCATGCCGAGACCCAAAGAAATTCAGGAACAATTGAGAAAGAAAGTAATTGAGATCTATCAGTCTGGAAAGGGTTATAAAGCCATTTCCAAAGCTTTGGGAATCCAGCGAACCACAGTGAGAGCCATTATCCACAAATGGCGAAGACATGGAACAGTGGTGAACCTTCCCAGGAGTGGCCGGCCGCCCAAAATTACCCCAAGAGCGCAGCGACGACTCATCCAAGAGGTCACAAAAGATCCCACAACAACGTCCAAGGAACTACAGGCCTCACTTGCCTCAGTTAAGGTCAGCGTTCATGCCTCCACCATCAGGAAAAGACTGGGCAAAAATGGCCTGCATGGCAGAGTTCCAAGGAGAAAACCACTGCTGAGCAAAAAGAACATCAAAGCTCGTCTCAATTTCTCCACAACACATCTTGATGATCCCCAAGACTTTTGGGACAACATTCTGTGGACCGATGAGACAAAAGTGGAACTCTTTGGAAGGTGTGTGTCCAAGTATATCTGGCGTAGAAGGAACACTGCATTTCAGAAAAAGAACATTATACCAACAGTAAAATATGGTGGTGGTAGTGTGATGGTCTGGGGCTGTTTTGCTGCTTCAGGACCTGGAAGACTTGCCGTGATAAAAGGAACTATGAATTCTGCTGTCTACCAAGAGATCCTGAAGGAGAATGTCCGACCATCTGTTCGTGTACTCAAGCTGAAACGAACTTGGGTTCTGCAGCAGGACAATGATCCTAAACACACCAGCAAGTCCACCACCGAATGGCTGAAGAAAAACAAAATGAAGACTTTGGAGTGGCCTAGCCAAAGTCCTGACCTGAATCCTATTGAGATGTTGTGGTATGACCTTAAAAAGGCCGTTCATGCTCGAAAACCCTCTAATGTAACTGAATTAGGACAATGCTGCAAAGATGAGTGGGCCAAAATTCCTCCAGGACGCTGTAAAAGCCTCATTGCACGTTATCGCAAACGCTTGGTTGCAGTTGTTGCTGCTAATGGTGGCCCAACCAGTTATTAGGTTTAGGGGGCAATCACTTTTTCACACAGGGCCACGATGGTTTGGATTTTTTTTCACCTTTAATAATAAACACCTTCATTTACAAATTGCATTTTGTGTTTACTTCTGTTGTCCTTGACTATTGTTTAAATTGGTTTGATGTTCTGAAACACTTAAGTGTGACAAACATGCAAAGGAACAGGAAATGAGGAAGGGGGCAAACACTTTTTCACACCACTGTATGTAAATATGGACATAACGTAGGAGTGAATAGGTTAACTTATTTCCAAAGATGTCAAACAGTATTAGGCTAACTTTCATGTTGCTACACATTTCTTTTGTTTAAGAAATACATCTCTTAAAGGGGTTGTAAACCTTAGTGTTTTTTCACCTTAATGCATCATGCATCAATCTACCCAAAACCGAACTTATAATTTTTCCACCCCCATATGCCCCTTCCCCTTCCCCTGATCTCTCTGTCAAAATCGATGGCACAACTATCAGCCCATCCCCACATGCCAAGGTTCTAGGTGTAGTCCTGGACTCTGAACTCTCCTTCAAGCAACACATCCAATCACTGTCCAAATCCTGCCGCCTCCATCTCCACAACATCGCCAAAATACGCCCCTTTCTAACCAATGACACAACAAAGCTCTTAATTCACTCCCTGGTCATCTCTCGCCTCGACTACTGCAACTCCCTTCTCATTGGCTTACCTCTACATAGTCTATCACCTCTGCAATCCATCATGAATGCTGCTGCCAGACTCATCCACCTTACCAATCACTCTGTGTCTGCTACTCCTCTCTGTCAATCCCTCCACTGGCTTCCACTCGGCCAAAGAATTCAATTTAAAATACTAACAACTACGTACAAAGCCATCCACAATTTCGCCCCCAGCTACATCACTAGCCTAGTCTCTAAATACAAACCTACTCGTTCTCTTCATTCCTCTCAAGACCTCCTGCTCTCTAGCTCCCTCATCACTTCCTCCCATGCTCGCCTCCAGGACTTTTCCAGAGCCTCTCCAATCCTATGTAATGCCTTACCCCAATCTGTCCGCCTATCTCCTACTTTATTAGCTTTTAGACGATCCCTGAAAACCCTTCTCTTCAGAGAAGCATATCCTACCCACACATAACAACCGTATTTTCATTTTCTCCATCAGCTCATACCCCCACAGTATTACCTTTTGTTCCAATTGACCCTCCCTTCTAGATTGTAAGCTCCAACGAGCAGGGCCCTCTGATCCCCCCTGTATTGATTTGTATTGTAATTGTACTGTCTACCCTCATGTTGTAAAGCGCTGCGCAAACTGTTGGCACTATATAAATCCTGTATAATAATAATAATAATAATCATGTGCATTAAGGTGAAAAAACACCTGTCAGTGACTGGTCCCCCAGCCCCCCCCCCCCCGTTTTACTTACCTCTCGGCTCTTGATTGGATAGATTGATAGCAGCGCAGCCATTGGCTCCTGCTGCTGTCAATCAAATCCAATGACGCGAGCGCCGGGGGCAGGGCCGAGTCTTAAATTCGGCCTCTATGGACGCCGAATTCTGGACTCAGGAGCGCGCCCACAAGGTAACCCCCTCGGGTAAGCACTTCTCCGAGGGGGTTATCAGATGTGGGGAGGAGCCGCACGCAAGAGCTGCCGGGGGACCCCAGAAGACCAGGTTCGAGGCCACTCTGTGCAAAACGAGCTGCACAGTGGAGGTAAGTATGATATGTTTGTTATTTTTTTTCTTTTTAATTTACCTTTACAATCACTTTAAAGCTGGTGAAAATCTTTTTTTTAACTTCACAAAGTTTCTCCAATAGATGGTGTGTTTTTAGAGCTGTTTTTATAGATATGTTTACAACCTTGGAACATGCACTACCCATACTTTTTTCTTAAAAATGCTGCAAGGAACCGACAAAATACCATCTGGTCCTGCCAGAAATCCAGTGGGCTCCTTCCTGTTCCCAATGAGCTCCTACTTTCTGTTTGGGCTAAGAACTCTGCTGCACTGAAATCTCAAGCAGTGTAGTTCTACCCCATTGGACTACAAAACACTCCCCTTATGTTTTGGAAATGCTGCTTGAGATTTCAGTGTAGCAGGGGCAGAGTTTTCAGCCCAAACAAAAAGTTAGGAGCACACTGGATTTCAGGCAGGATAGACAGGGAGTTGACTGTGCATGCAGCATTTTCAAAGATTTCTTTATATTGGATATATGGTTTAACATTCCAACATGGGAGAGTGATGGAGACTGACCTTTTCATTTGAAAATGCTAGTTCCGTGGCTGTCATGCTGATGCTTTGTTTGGTTCTGTCTAAATATGCTTTTTTTATTTGCCCAGACATACATTTTAATTAGATTGGGGTTATTGTTGCCTTGGGTAATGAAGCACAAGCAAAGTATATAGAGGCTACCTACCTATGGCCCCCGAAATTTACTTCAGAGCAGGAGAACTGGACTGACATTTTTTCTAGAATTAAGGACTGAATCCTCCTTAGACATTGAGAATGTGACCTGGATAACCCTAAACAGGTGGTAATCCTTAGAAAGTGATTTTAGATTTAAAAAGACAGACCCTCACTGATAATAACCACACATACCATTCCTCCCTAACACTGACCACTGACTTGCCCTGTTGTTTACAAGTGGCAGCTATTTATATGAACATTTTTGGCATTCTATAAGTAACAAGTGCAGAATGTTCCTAAACCTGTTAGTTTATTTCCAAAGCCACATATTTTCCCAGACTGAGTCTTGTGATTTCTCAAAGCTGCTTGTTGATGAGAACAAACCTTTCAGTGACGGATGGGGGTGTCAGGTACAGACTCCGTATAACACTTCAGTTTTTTTCTCCTTCCACTGTGAAATGTAGACAGGACACAAGCTGGCTGATGTGATTGTGAAATACATCTCAGAGCAAAGTACAGCTAGATGACAGAAAAACTTAAAGGGTAACCCCACACCACAGTAATCAGTGGGACAGGGTGACATGAGTATAGTCAGTAAATAACACTAAGCTTTGGGCCTCAGTGTCCATGCTTCTCATCTTCTAAAGGGGTTCTTCACACTGGCCTTTGTGGTAAAATGCATGGTTACTGGCAAGGGGCAGTTCGATGCTCATTGCACTTTGTACTTTTTTTTTCTTCCAACTGTATTGAATTGTCTAAATCAGGGGTCAGCATCCTTTTCCCACTTAAGGGCTGGATTCAATGTATGGGAATACATGGAGGGCCGCTTCACCTGCTAATAAATGAAGATAATAATCTGGACCCCTTCACATTACACACACAGCCTCACACCTCTGGACCCCTACACATTACACAGCCCCCATACCTCTGGACCCCTTTACATTACACAGCCCCCATACCTCTGGACCCCTTACATTACACAGCCCCCCTTATAGAGTTACAGAGGAGGTCTTGTGCTAGAATTATAACTCTCGCTCCAATGATCACGGTGATATCTCACATGTGTGGTTTACACTGTTTACATTTGTGGTCGCAACCTACATATGCATTCGCTTCTGTGCGAGCACGGAGAGATGGTCTCCATTTTTTTTTACACTGTCCCTTTAAAAAAAAAAAAATTGCTGATCACTTTCATTGCTGTCAGGACTGAACGGGAGAGCCCGGGCGAGCCGCAGAAGGATACGGGAGGGGGGGGGGCATGCCATCCCGCTGCTTGGCATAACAGCCGAGTGGCTTCTTAGCCACATTGGTTGTTATCCCAAGAAAGCCACCGCTGTAGTTGCAGGAAATAAAATTGCTCCATCTATGGCAGGCCTTACATATTGTGCATGCACATATATTACTGCCTTCAAGGAGCTTACAATCTAAGGCCCCTAGTTGCAATGGTATTTCACAGAGAGGCCCCAAACCTGCTGTTTTCAGGTCCCCACCGGCACTCTTCACTCCTCCTCGTCTGTTTCTTCCTACTAAGCAAGCCGCTTGCTATAGAGCAGAAGTGCAGGCTGGTTCCCTAGACACACACAACATGGCTTGGCCCCGCCCCCACAGGATTTGATTGACAGCAGCAGGAGCCTCTGTCCTGTGAATGCAGGAAGAGAGGAGAGAGATGCTACAGACGGACAAAGCACTGGATCAAATGAGGACTCGTTGGGTAAGTATTGGGGGCATTTACTGCCACATATTTTACCTTTTTTTTCAATCAAATAATTTTTTATAATTAATTTTTTATTAATACAGTAACAATTCTAAAACACACAAAACATTACCCACCGATAGCCCCACCCAAACAAACCTAAAAAAACAAACAAAAAACCCCACATATTAACGCTCACCAGTCTACGCTTCTATCTTTATTCAAAACCCTTCCTCTCATGATTGCCCCTTATTGGCATATCTATACTTAAACCCACATTATATCATTATTGGTTTTCCTCAATATCATTTGTTTATGCTGTAACTGTTTGTTCAAATAGATTGGAGACCGGATCCACCGCTGCATTGCATATCTTTATTTTACAAGGGCATTATACAATTGCTCAACCCGGCCTACCCGGACTTCTTCCGCAAATGGGAAACGGACCTGCAAACGACAATCCCTGATACCCAGAAAGATAAAATCCTGCGGCTGACACATGTGTCTTCTATCTCCTCCAAAACCTCAGAAATTAACTACAAGTTACTTTCGAGATGGCATCACACACCAGTCAAACTTCACACCATGTTCCCCTCCAACTCCCCGTTATGCTGGAGGAGTTGTGGGAAAGCAGCCTCTCATGCACACATCTGGTGGTCGTGCCCAATCATTCAGCCTTTCTGGGTCAAGATTGTTCAGCTGGTCAATCAAATTGCCAGCACGTCCCTTCCTATGGACCCTTGGACTATCTTATTGCATAACACAGTGGAGCCGGTGGGCCTGTACAAACGTTCCATCGTGCCCCACCTTCTGAATGCTGCCAAGGCCCTCATCCCAGCAAGATGGGGACAACCTGCGCCACCTGCACTGAAAGACTGGGTAAAAACAGTAAATCACATCTGCCTCATGGAGGAACTTACCCTCACAGCAAAAGATAATTTCCATAGACATGCTACTACTTGGCTTTCCTGGCTAGAATTTAAGAACTCACCCAGCTACTTGGATATCCTACAAACCTCCCAAACGGTAACTTGATCTCGAAAAAATACCTGACACGCTGCAATTTCTCCTATTGTTTTTGCACCTAGAAACTGAGTGGATTTCAACAACAATGTTTGGAGGAAAGAGACCCCATGCCAAATAAGTAAGGTCCTTGTAGACCCAGTTAACTTTCCCGGTAGTCTAATTGGTCAAGCCTAAGGCAATTATACCAACTGTTTCATATTATATATTATATATGTTGTACTTAACTTTACTTGTAAATGCTCACCGTACGTAAACCAAGCTCACACCATCTTTTCTTTTCTCTCATCACATTCTCTCTCCTTTTCTGCCTTTCTCTCTCTCTCCTTTTCCTGCTCTTGCTCTCCGTGTTCTTCTTACTCTCCTCTCCTCCCTCTCCCCCCCCCCCCTACCCCTTCCCTCCCCGCCTTCCCACCCCTTCTTCCCCCCCCCCCCCAGTAAATGGCGTTCTGCTGTTAGTGAATGTTTGTAGATTGAAGTCATGATCACGTTTACTGTTCTGGGCCCTCGACCCGGACGGGCTCGGGGGCGACCAACGATATTACTTTTTGTGTAGTGATGATGCTCACAGATGCTGTTTTATGTTGTATTTTTCTACAAAACTAAGTTATTTTGTATACCCTGTATACAATGTTTTCTAAAAACTGTTCAATAAACAAAAATTAAACAAAAAAAAAAAAATAGATTGGAGACTAACCACCATTTCCCAATTTTTCTAATTTTTTTTTAGGGCTCTTTTTATGTTTATATGTTAATTCCGCTCATCTTAGATTAAGGTTAACTGCCTTAATTCATTGTTCTATCGTTGGGGGGGGGGGGGGGGTATTTTGATATCCATTTTTGTAATTTAAATTTACGAGCCATATAGATACTTCTCAACCACATCACATGCATTTCAACTGGGAGGGTGTCTTCCAGTATAATCCCTAACAATGCTATTTTTGGATCAAAATGGACCTGTGTGGAAGAGATTTAAAGTATTAAATACACCCTCCCAGTAGTGACGCAGTTTGGGACATCGCCACAACACATGTACTTTAGTTCTAGCTGTCCTTTGTAGAGAAGAATATATACTCCCTATAATGCCGCGTACACACGGTCGGAATTTCCGATGGAAACAGTCCGATGGGAGCTTTTCATCTGATTTTCTGACCATGTGTATGCCCATCGGTCTTTTTCTGTCGGCATTTCCGATGGACTTTGGATTTAGAGCCTGTTCTTAATTTTTCCGACGGAAAACCTTTCTATCGGATTTTCCGATCGTGTGTATGCAATTCCGACACTCAAAATTCCGACACATGCTTGGAAACAATTCGACGATTGCACGACGATTGCATTAAACTTCCCTTTTATAGTGCCATCAAACGTGTTGTATGTTGCAGTGTTATTGACCGTCGGAATTTGGTGTGACCGTGTGTAGACAAGACAGTTTGAGTGAAATTCCGTCGGAATTCTAACGGGAAAACCATCAGAGCTTTTTCCGATGAGAATTTCCGATCGTGTGTACGTGGCATTAGTCTTTTTTTAAATGTTTTGCAGTTACAGCAAGTTAAGATTAATGAAGCATTATATTTTAATAAAGTCCTTGCTTGACTCTGCAGAGCATGATGTAATTGTAAATATTGAAAAAATAATTTGTTAGGTAAATTATATCTCTCTGCCAGTTTATCGAATGGTTTCAAAAACCTCAGAAGCAGAATTCCAGCCTTTTTCCATAGATCAAAATTTTCAAATCTCGCAACCTCAGGCAATTGCGGATTATTCCATATGGGCAAATATTGAGTATATGCCTCATATTGAGTATCTTGTTGAATAATAGTCCAAATCTTATGTATTAAATGTAGGATAGCCAAGTTTACTATAGAAGTCATAAGCTACTATTGACTGTACCGGTGGATCTATCGGCAGCTGAGAGAATATTATTTGTTGTATGGGATCCTCATAGTCTATAGCATTCCATCCATTTCATTGTTGCAGTTAAGATGCCAGATAGTACAATCTGACATTCGGGACAGCCAACCCTCCCTCATCTTTGGGCAACTGCAGAATTTCCAATCCAATCTGGATGTTTCTATTTCCAAATAAGTTCTCTAAACAAAGTATTTGATTAAAAAATTTCCGAGGTAGCCATACAGGGCAATTATGCAACATATAACAATTGTGGCATCCATATCATCTTTATCAGATTATCTCTACCTATTATCGTTAAAGGGAGTTTATTCCAGATTTTTCCCACTTGCTTAAACCGCTTAAACAATGGGAGTAAATTCCTCTCCATATATGTATTTACTTGTGATGTAATTTTAACACCTAGGTATTTAAATGTAGAAACTACAGCTATTTGGGAGGCTGAGTTTGGCAGATTGGTCACCAAGGGGTCAACAGGTAAAATAACAAATTTCTTCCCAATTAATTGTAAAACCCGAGAAGGAGTCCTATATATTAATTAAAGACATCACTGCCTTCAAAGAAGATAATGTGTTTCCCAAAAATAAGCGTATCATCTGCATATGAGGCAATATTATACTTTCCTAAAGTTCTACCAAACACAATAATATTCAATGACTGTCTACAGGCAGCCAACGGTTCCAGAGCCAGTGAAAAATGCAAGGGTGTTAATGGACATCCTTGTCTTGTTTCTCATTGCAATGGAAAAGGTGCCGATATATGTCCATTTACCTGCCCCCGTGCCATCGGTGCAGCGTAAAGGAGTTGTGTTGTATCCAGTTTATAAACTGAGATCCAACCCAAATTTTTCTAAGCAATGCCATAGATAATCCCATTCTATACTATCAAAGGCTTTTGCCGCATCAAGAGACAATATAGCTCTATTACCCAGATTTTCAGACGGGACATGCAGGTTAAGAAATAAACGCCCTATATTCACTGAAATAGATCTATTTGTAATAAAACCAGATTCATCTATATGCACTTCATCTTCGATATTACTTTTGCCAATAACTTCACATCCGATGTAAGTAGTGATTTTGGATGATATGATTCAGGGTTATTAGGGGGTTTTATCTGATTTTAACAAAACTATAATAATTGCTTCGTTCATCCAGGCTGGAAGATGACCATATTCCAATGAGGTATTAAATACCTCTAATTCAAGCAATAAATCAGTTCCATAAGCCTTATAGACTTCCCTGGTAACTCATCTACACCTGGAGCCTTATTATTAGACAGACTAGCAGAGGCAAATTGGAGTTTCTCCAGTGTCAAGGGCTGGTCCAACATCTCCCTATCAGTCACTGGCAGTTCTGGTAACATAATAGAGTTAAGAAAAATTTGTAGTTCACCCTCCTTATAGGATATTTTCCTACTGTACAAGTTTTTATAATAATCAACAAACGCAGATGAAATCTCCAAAGTAGTTTGTGCAATTTCAGTTGAGAAACTTGTAGTTCTACTCATTGTCATTGGTTTCTGAGCTTTTACTATTGCTGCCAAAAGATGACCTGTATTTCCCCCAACCTCAAAATAAGGTTGTTGGAGAAAAAAGCATTTTATGTTCTGCTTTTTTACGAGAAATATCAGCATATATCTGTTTTTGTACCCACTTCTGTTTCTATGGTAGGAGTCGGTATATATAGAAGTTCTGCCTTTAAAACATCTTCAGTCACTGAACGTTCCCAATCCCTAGATTTCTTTTTGATACTTGAAATTTAAGAGATAAATAAGGCTCTTGTGTAAGCTTTTAAAGACTCCCAATAGATCTGTGAAGATACACAGGGCTTGTTAACAGTACCATATGCCACAATATCAAGTATTATTTTCTGCTTTGAAGAAAAAAGGTCCAACCAATAGGGATTCATTTTCCATAGAGTGCGAATCTTAATTGAATTTAAAGCTAACTTAAGAACCAACGGGGGAATGATCTGACAATCCTCTAGCTGCATAGGTCACCTCAGATATAGCAGGTAGCATCATTGAGGTTGCTAATGCCAAATCAATTCTAGATAAGGTCCCATGGGTACACTAGAGAAGCAAGAAAACACTCTTTCATTAGAGTGTAGCATTCTCCAGACATCCATGAGATCAATTTCCCGAATATAACCACCAAAAGAGGTAAATACTGGATTTGCCGAAAAGGAAGTCAATCCGACTCTATCTAAAGAGGGGTATTTATCGAAGTATAACATGCACCCTAATTTTAGGAGGGAAGTTTCAGGAAAAAAACTTTCCACAGCCCCTGTCCATCACACGGACCCCCGCACATCACATGGACCCCTGCACAGCACACGGACCCCCCACACAGCACAGCACACGGGCCCCCCGCACAGCACAGCACACGGGCCCCCCGCACAGCACATCACACGGACCCCTGCACTGCACAACACAAGGACCCCTGCACAGCACAAAGACCCCCTGCACAGCACATGGACCCACCTGCACAGCACTGCACAGCACACAGACCCCTGGACAGCATAGCACACGGACCCCCTGCACAGTACTGCACAGCACATGGACCCCCTGCACAGCACACAGACCCCTGGACAGCACAGCATATGGACCCCCTGCACAGCACTGCACAGCACATGGACCCCCCCCGCACAGCACAGTTCAGAGCCCCCTTTAATTATCAAGTCCCCCCCCCTGCACTCCCAGGAGACCCCCAGTCTTCTGGGACAGCATTGCCAACCTACTCTAATGTTGAGAAAACATCACTGCCAGCCCCTTCTTATACACTCATTCTGTGTCACTGTCAGTGTAAAACAAAGCTTCTATATACCTCAACGCTGCTCTCTCGTGGACCCGGTCATGTGACTCTCCTCTGCTGTTTCATTAATGGTCACATGACCGCTCTACTCCTCCAATCAAAAACTACACTGGAGTAGGAGGAGGACCAGGAGGAGGAGAGCGGCCAGAATGAGTGGCGTTACTTGAGGTATTACAGGCTTCCATTTATATTGAGAGTGACACAGAGGAGCGTTTTATGAGAAAGGGCTGTCCGTAATGTTTTCTAAAGTTTTTAAAGTATGGCAGCGCAGTCCCAGGACCAGGAGAGGTGGGCGGCCTGACACCCTCCCAATGGGTGGCACCCGGGGCAGACTACCCAATCCCCGCCCCCCTCCCCATTGGTAAAAAATATATATCAGCGTATAACACACAGGCACAGTTTACCCTCTATTTTTAGGGTAAAAAGGTGCGTGTCATACGGCGATAAATACAGTATTTGTGAAAATCTACTTTTAAACAAGGGACATCAGTTTTGTTAGAAGCAAAATTCAATAGTTCTTTAAGTATCTCTGAGGAATAGGGGGTGGTATATATAAATATAAATATATATATATATATATATATATAAATATATTAGCTAGCACATATGATTTTCTATACATTTAGCAATATAAAAAGATATAGCGACCTATAGTGTCTATTTGTACCTGCCTGCAGGAGAAATCAACATCGTTTGCGATAAATATAGATACACCTCTAGAATAAGTAGTATAAGTAGACTGGTATTGCCTACTATATTGTGTATGCTTCAAGTAATTTAATTTATGTATATTTAAATGGGTCTTGGCAACCCAGTTTTCCCGTCTATTATCTGCCTGCAGGAGACCCATTTAAATATACATAAATTAAATTAAATTACTCCAAGATACTAGAACTTGCATTAGATTTTACATAGCTTTAAATCAAATAATCCTTTCTAATAATGGAAAAAAATGTTCCTTCTTTGGTTGAAGAGAGTTTCTATATTCATTTTAGCTATCTGGTGAGCGTTTATAAAAAAAATATTTAAAAAAATAAAACAACAATACCACCAAGAGCAAAAAGAAAAAAGTAATAAACAAAAAAAACCCCCCAAAGCATGTGCAAATCTCACCTAGACCCCTAAAAAAAATCATAATTTCCTGAAGGGTTTTGTATAAGAAAAAAACATTGCAATATACACATAGTGTCCAATAGTTAGAAACAAATATTGAAAGTTATTTAAAAAAGATCTCCAAAAAATTAACACATATCTATGTGTATTCCTACAAAAAAAATAAAAAATTCAACAACTAAACATTTCCCACAGGAACAAAATATAGAGTTCATTCAGTAATAATTTACTGGACTCTCTCCTCGGGCTCTACTGTATATGAAAAATAAAAAGTCAAACTAACCACCTCTCATTTATAAGGATAGAGAAGATTAAAAAAAGATGATTTTCAGAGGATCTTCATCCACGTTATTTATTTATAATGCCTATTCAGCCATTCAGTGACATCCTATGGATTATCAAAAAAATTTGCAATTTGATTTGCCTCCACTCTTTGGCAGGGTATAACATTGAATATGGTAGTTGCAGGGTCAGCAACCTTACCTTTACATCTTGAAATGTATGCTGTTTTTGTACATCTGGAGCAAAGTCTGGAAAAAACATGACTTTATTTCTATTAAAAAGAACTTCCTTCAGTAATCTGACTCTCCTTAGGATAAAGTCTCTATTTTGTTGATTGAGCAATCGTATTAAAAATGGCCATGGAGGGGGTTCCTGCTGGTAGAGGCCTACTAGGTACTCAATGTGCTCTTTCCACTGAAAAGGACATACAGTGGTGTGAAAAAGTGTTTGCCCCCTTCCTCATTTCCTGTTCCTTTGCATGTTTGTCACACTTAAGTGTTTCGGAACATCAAACCAATTTAAACAATAGTCAAGGACAACACAAGTAAACACAAAATGCAATTTGTAAATGAAGGTGTTTATTATTAAAGGTGAAAAAAAATCCAAACCATCATGGCCCTGTGTGAAAAAGTGATTGCCCCCTAAACCTAATAACTGGTTGGGCCACCCTTAGCAGCAACAACTGCAACCAAGCGTTTGCGATAACGTGCAATGAGGCTTTTACAGCGTCCTGGAGGAATTTTGGCCCACTCATCTTTGCAGAATTGTCCTAATTCAGTTACATTAGAGGGTTTTCGAGCATGAACGGCCTTTTTAAGGTCATACCACAACATCTCAATAGGATTCAGGTCTGGACTTTGGCTAGGCCACTCCAAAGTCTTCATTTTGTTTTTCTTCAGCCATTCGGTGGTGGACTTGCTGGTGTGTTTAGGATCATTGTCCTGCTGCAGAACCCAAGTTCGTTTCAGCTTGAGTACACGAACAGATGGTCGGACATTCTCCTTCAGGATCTCTTGGTAGACAGCAGAATTCATAGTTCCTTTTATCAGCAAGTCTTCCAGGTCCTGAAGCAGCAAAACAGCCCAGACCATCACACTACCACCACCATATTTTACTGTTGGTATAATGTTCTTTTTCTGAAATGCAGTGTTCCTTCTACGCCAGATATACTTGGACACACACCTTCCAAAGTGTTCCACTTTTGTCTCATCGGTCCACAGAATGTTGTCCCAAAAGTCTTGGGGATCATCAAGATGTGTTGTGGAGAAATTGAGACGAGCTTTGATGTTCTTTTTGCTCAGCAGTGGTTTTCTCCTTGGAACTCTGCCATGCAGGCCATTTTTGCCCAGTCTTTTCCTGATGGTGGAGGCATGAACGCTGACCTTAACTGAGGCAAGTGAGGCCTGCAGTTCCTTGGACGTTGTTGTGGGGTCTTTTGTGACCTCTTGGATGAGTCGTCGCTGCGCTCTTGGGGTAATTTTGGGCGGCCGGCCACTCCTGGGAAGGTTCACCACTGTTCCATGTCTTTGCCATTTGTGGATAATGGCTCTCACTGTGGTTCGCTGGATTCCCAAAGCTTTGGAAATGGCTTTATAACCCTTTCCAGACTGATAGATCTCAATTACTTTCTTCCTCAATTGTTCCTGAATTTCTTTGGGTCTCGGCATGATGTGTAGCTTTTAAGGATCTTCTGGTGGACCTTACTGTGTCAAGCAGCTCCTATTTAAGTGATGCCTTGATTGTGAACAGGTGTGGCAATAATCAGGCCTGGGTGTGGCTAGAGAAATTGAACTCAGGTGTGGACAACCACAGTTATAGTATGTTTTAACAAGGGGGGCAATCACTTTTTCACACAGGGCCATGATGGTTTGGATTTTTTTTCACCTTTAATAATAAACACCTTCATTTACAAATTGCATTTTGTGTTTACTTGTGTTGTCCTTGACTATTGTTTAAATTGGTTTGATGTTCCGAAACACTTAAGTGTGACAAACATGCAAAGGAACAGGAAATGAGGAAGGGGCAAACACTTTTTCACACCACTGTAGTCGTTTCCACAAATTCTGTAGGGTTTGCTCCCTCAGAATGCTCTGGGAGGCCCACCAGCCTAATGTTATTACGTTGAAGTCGGTTTTCAAGGTCTTCCAGCTTACAAGCATTAATATCTGATTTATTCATTGCTTCTTTAATATTTTTGCCCAGTGGCTGAGGCATCCTCTAGTTCTTTAACACGTCCTTCCAAAACAGATGTTCCTTCCCTTTATTTTCTGTACATCCTGACAAAGAAAGATGAATTCTTCTTTAAGACCCTAAACCTGCCCTGTCAAATTGCATATAGAGTTCTGACATTGTTGTACCGGTTTTAGCACATCTAATAATGTGGGCTCTGATGACTTTGGTGATGTTGTTAATACCTGCGGGCCATTTAACTTTTATTGTTTCTTCCACTTCGCATATTGATTGGTTTGTATATTTATGTAGAGAAGTTATATCTGTTCCAGTACACAAATCTTCCAACTCTTCATTGCCATCTTGCTGTGCAAATTTATTTTCACCATCTCTTGATATTAATGCAAATTTTGCCAGTTTGGCAGCAGCAACTTCTTTAGCCTCGTCTTTTATCGATTTACCGCTTTGTGCTTGCTGTGGAAATCTGCCATCATCTTGCATAGGGGCTGCAGCATTTAAAGCCCCCTGTCCCTCCTTCCACAATTTTGTGGTTTTATTTCCACCTCTCCTTTTTATTCTTTCGGCTCTCTTCTATTTTTCTTAATCCCCATTTGTTCCGCTTTATTTTTTCTTTCCCTTTTCTTTCCCCTCTTCCTTTCTCCCTCCTTCTTTTCCCTTTCTTTTCTTTTTTCCTGGTTCAATTTTTTACCTTGATGCAGGGAATGCATTAACTTAAAAAAAATGTTATGACTTTAGAACCACTTTAAAGCTAAACTTTGGGGGCAAAAGCCCTTAATCTTTGATATGTGTCCTCTCTCTATGTTAGGAGTATTTGACCATTCCAACTGTTGCACAAGAGACTGTACAGACTCCGAGGAACATATAAAAAATACATCGTATTTACAAATCAAAGTTAAACAATCCATTTAACGTGTGTCAAATCATGCAGACTCTTGCATTACATGGCTGATGGGTAGATCTAAAGGAGATTGTACAGTCAGATTTTTTAGCGTATGGTCAGCCTTAAGCTTTGTACACACTACTAGTTTTTTTTCTTTCAATCCGTTGGGCTGAACGAAAAAACCTGACAGCTCAGATTGGAATCGCTGCACTAACAATCTGTTAGTGCAGTGATCTCCCCTGCTGTGCTATTGTATTCTGAAAGGGGTACAGCCCCCCCTCCCACTGGCTGAGAGCGTTGAACATGAGCCGGCCGGCAGACCTTTTTTGGTTATGACCCTTCTGTTGGACCGGCTGCCTTACACATGGGCCAAATGTCAGATGGTTTCTATTGAACCAGCCAATGCCGCCTGACATTCAGCCCATTTGTACTAGGCTTTAGAGCCCCTCTTTTGCAACATTATTCTATTTATCTTCTACTGAATATTTTGTAATGAAAGGATTATTGTTTACAAGTCTATTGAAGAACACATTGCCACAAATGGAGAGAAAAATAGAGTTAACATAAAAAAACATACAGCTAGCTGATGCTACAGTAGTCTTATGCCTTGGCTGAGATGAATTGAGGGATTTGCCTTTTTTTAACTACAATTTAAAGCAGCCTTTCTGATTTTTTTTTAAACTAGAGGAACTCTTGAAAAAATGTTCAGTTCTCGGGAATCCCTGCTAAAACCAACTCATCCTAGGGTGAGCGAGAAAAATGCCCCTACATTAGTGGTCAGTGGGAAGAATGTGCCTTTTACAGTGGTCGGCAGTGGGAAGACTGTGCCCCTTACATTCATGGTTAGTGGTAAGAATATGGCCCTTACATTGATTGATTGTTAGTGGAAAGAATGTGGCCCTTACATTGGTAGTCATTGGGAAGAATGTGGCCCTTACAGTGGTGGGCAGAATACCACCCTTACAGATAGTTTAAAGTACCCTTGATGGCATGCTGATAACATTACCAAGTGGTGTTAGTCTAGGAACTTTTCAGTCACCATCATATGTGAGGTCAATCGGCCACAGCTCAAGGAACCACTAGCAGCCTCTGGAGGAAACCTGGTTAAGAATGGCTGACCTAAAGTATGGGCACATAACAAACTGCTCCTTTTCTCTTAGTAAATGTTACAAAAACAATAACAAAATATCTTTTGTATGACTTGATTCATTAGAGAAATGGGTGTATACTTCTTGGTGGATTCCCAATGGGGACAGAGGTTTTTCCTGGTAAGAATGATTAACTTGCATTTAAGAGCTTTCTTCTTAGATGGAATCTTTCCAATTGTTCTTGAAATTATGATAATGTATTGTTAAAGTTTAACCAAAAGGTCATTTCGTGGGCTAAAACATTTCTTTATACATATTGATATTTCTAAGTTTGGTATTGTTATCTCTTACAGATCCATAGAGATATCCAATTTGTTCAAAGGAAAACTGGTTTATTTGATTAAATTATATATATCTGTAGAATTGTAGAGGAGCTTGTATTGTACAATAGAGTGGGAGGTCAAACTCCAAAGCTATTGCCTAAATATAGCTTTTGAATTATTAAAACCCAGTAACATTTTCATTTTTTTTGCCCCTTTGGTCACTGTAAGTGAGAGAACTTTAGAGGCTACAGTTACTAACCTTCTGAGAATGCTGGTTTGTAAGAGGGGCTTTTTTGTTGGATAAGAATGATGCCAAGAGCACAAGTCCCTGCCCTGCTTCTGTCTTTGTTAGAATACTGTTCCTCCTGCTGAGACTGTTCCTCCATATTGTGTCCCAATCCATGCCAGAAACCTCCACATGACATTCCCCACCATTGACCTTTGTATCCCAAGGAAAGAATGTCCACACATGAATAGGGTTGCTGCACTCTACTGATGGTGTTCAGGAAATTGCATAACAGTAACATCACATAAACATACATTCCGAAGTCACTTGACAATACATAGTCAACCGCATTTAGTGGACTGTTCGTAGCAGTCACATGTGAAAGCATACTGTATGCAACACTTTAGGTAGCCATCTTGCTCAAAGTCTCTCCTTCCACCCGGGGTCATTATTACTCACAGAACTGGGTTCTCTATAGGCACCTCCTCCATAGGTACACCCCACCCAGGACCCTCCAGGGGAATAGCCTCACTCAGGGAACTCTTGGTCCGGCCTAAAAGGCCCAACCCGCCCTAGCCCCCACCTGCATAAGGGTCAGAAAATGTACAGCCAGCACTTTTGGGGGTGCAGGTCTACTCCTCCCCAGCCTCCAGGGCTTCCATATGCTTGTTACATCCATGCTAGTGTAGGGTGTTCGACTCCCATGCCCCAAGTGCCCTTTGGCTCCTCCCAACCTGATTTATAAGTGGGCACTGACTCACCCATGTCATCATTGCAAGAGGGCTCTGACTAAAAGGGGCCCAGCACCTGATGACACTGCTTTCTGTAACCAGACACTGTTCTTTAACAGAGCAACCTAGTGGTAGACTATCTAACTGCACTTGCCTACAAGTTGTCTGGATATGCTTTTGATCCTCTGACATGAGTTTATGATTTACTGACCTGAAATAAGCATGTAGATCAGCAAAGTGAGAATGAAGTCAGAGTTCTTGATCCACAGGCCTAATGCTACACGTTGTAGCTCAGTGATATACAAAGTACTTAAAAGAGAAGTATAGCCAAAGTTATTTTGTTTATACTTCTCTTGGGGATCACAGGAGAGCACAGTTTGTTCTGCACTTCTGTGACCTGTTTTCAGCTGACAGCAGGCTAAAGTCTGCTGGCAGCTGTTGTCACTCAGGATCCATCCAGATGCCTGGACTGGCAGCTGGCTCAGCTGCCACAGCCCAGCACTCCAGGGAGCACTGGAGGGGCAGAGCAGAGAGCCAGCGACTGGGTCACCACCTACACACTCATAGACATATAGGCATTGGTTTAAACTCGTTTTTTGGATGCACAATTGATAAATATTTGAAGAATACAATTCATGGGACTTGTAGAACACATAATTTATAAAAAAATTTAGTTTTTTTCATTTTTTTTCTGTCTCGCTGGATCTAAGCAGACAGGAGTATTGCATTAGATAGTAATTGATGTTATACAGTGGATATAAAAAGTATACACACCCCTGTTAAAATGTCAGGTTTCTGTGATGTAAAAAAATGAGACAAAGATAAATCATTTCAGAGCTTTTTTCCACCTTAATGCGACCTATAAACTGTACAAATCAACTGAAAAACAAACTGAAATCATTTAGGGGGGGAAGTAAAAATAAAAAAATTAAATATATATAAACAGTTCCAAATACCAGTCAATATTGGCACAAAACCCTCAGGTTTCTTCTAGAAAACTGAACATGAAGAGGAACTTCATCTTTCAGCATGACAACAACCCAAAGCATACATCCAAATCAACAAAGGAATGGCTTCACCATAAAAAGATTAAAGTTTTGGAATGGCCCAGCCAGAGCCCAGACCTGAATCCGATTGAAAATCTGTGGCTTGATCTGAAGAGGGGTGTGCATAGGAGATGCCCTCGCAATCTGACATATTTGGAGTGTTTTTGCAAAGAGTGGGCAAATATTGCCAAGTCAAGATATGCCATGCTGATAGACTCATACCCAAAAAGACTGAGTGCTGTAAAAAAAAAAAACAAAAGGTGCTTCAACAAAGTATTAGTTTAAGGGTGTGCACACTTATGCAACAATATTATTTTATTTTTTTATTTTTACTTCCCTCTACCTAAAAAAAATCAATTTATTGTTCAACTGAGTTGTACAGTTTATAGGTCACATTAAAGGTGGAAAAAGTTCAGAAATTATTTATCTTTGGCTCATATTTTTACATCACAGAAACCTGACATTTTAACAGGGATGTGTAGACTTTTTATATCCACTTTATATGCATTGTTTATTATTGATGGCACTATTTTGATTTAATTAATTGGTGGAACATTCATACAAGGGTGAGCGCAACTACCTAATATACAATTTTTATGTCTATGCCTGTATGTAATACATGAGCGTGTATTTCCATCCTGTTAAATGTACTTACGTTCTTACTTTTACATATATCTTTACCTGTACTCAGTCAGGATCTAGACAGGTATCAGTGTGGGCATAGAACAAGAAAGGATGTATAATAGAAAATCAGAACTGTTTCAAATCTTAAAGGTTACACCTTGAAATGCACACAAGTAGCACAGCATATTTGTCTAGGGTGTGCCTTTTTATCCTAGTTCGTCTGTATACTAGCTCCCCACACTGCTTGAAGTAAACCTGTGTCTCCCCAGCCATACATATGTATCCACAGAAGCAAAAGAAGGCGCTGCATAAGTTATGAGGACCTGAAATCATAGCTTACATAGAACTATGGGCTACCCAGGTGACAGCGATTATTAGCCTAGTTCTATCACATGAAGTGTTATGTGCCTCTCCTTGTCTAAAACTACTCTTGCTCTCTATATAAATTGGCGGGTAATGAATAAAAGGGGAGTATATGATGGGGTGTGTGGGAGTTAATGAAAACCTGTTCCTTGCCCGTTTGATAGAGCAATGGGATATCCAGATAGTCCAAGGTATATGATGGATGAAGGGCAAATCCTTGACTAGTGTATGCCCGTTAAACCCCCTTAGTGCAAATCAGTAGGTAATGTGGTCCAGAGGAGGGTATTTGTTCACTAACTATATGATTAAATCTTAACTTTATAGGCAGATTGTCTTGTCTGTATTGGATAACCAGAGTATAAATATATAATATGTGTGTGTATGTAGTATGTATATATGTACAGTATGTGTATATATGTGAAAAAGCCTCCCTCGCACACCAGTAAAGTTCCAAGTCACATATGGTATAGGCATTCAATCTCCACCTTGAAGATTAGTCCTCAATGCTTTAGATATCAAAGGTGCAAAGTTCATATGTTTCAATATACAGTAACTGGATTACTATTGTACCATTAGGTTCATGCATGTTATACTTAGCCATTCTTGATGCCTGTGGAAGCTTTAGTCCAATCTTCAGTTGAAGGAAAAGCTCTTCCTTAAATGTGAGTAACCAAGTCCATGGTGGGTCACCAAGCGCACAAAGTGAGGGGGTGGATGCTGGGATAGCCTCAGATTGATGCCATGGATTACAATCCATTTACATAGGACCTTCCTGTGATCAATTCCCAGTCCAATCCAAGAATTTCTGATTGAGATCACCAGCCCCTGTACCCCAATCACTTGATATATTATATACATATATTGTTTGTTTATACACATATGGGTACAACCCATAATAATAACTATGTGAGAGAGGTAGATGCATAATTTTAGGTGTGTATGAAGTAACAGTTTGGTACAATTTTAAGCTTACAAATTTGCATGTTTTTTGATAAAATGTATAAAATGATTACATTTAGCCCAGTAAGTTGTAATATATGGTTATCTATTTTCGCTTGTGGTTGAGTTAAGTCAGGCTTTTATAACTCAGTATTTGTTCTTACAAAATGACTCCCACCTTTTTGAGGAATCCTTATCAGTCTTGGTGTTACATAGCCCAATGATGGGGAGGATCTGGAGTGTCCAAATTTACTGTTTACACTTGCAGACTAGCATTCTCATCTCCATACATTTCAGGACCCTTGCTGTCCTTACCCGATTTGGGGTACACTGGGTGGATCGAGCAACCTTGAAGCTGATAACTAGGGATGAGCCGAACACCCCCGGGTTCGGTTCGCACCAGAACCTGGGAACGGACTGAAAGTTTGCACGAACGTTCGAACCCTATTAGTTACAATGGACGCGAACGTTCGAAATCTAAAGTGCTAATTATAACGGCCAATATGCATGTTAATGTCATAAAAGAGGTTTGGGGACCCGGGTCCTGCGCTAGGGGACATGGATCAATGCAAAAAGAAGTTTTAAAAACTGACGTTTTTTCGGGAGCAGTCATTTTAATGATGCATAAAGTGAAAAAAAAAAGTGAAATATTCCTTTAAATATGGTACCCGGGGGGTGTCTAAAGTATGCCTGTGAAGTGACATGTGTTTCCCGTGTTTAGAACTGTCCCTGCACAAAATGACATTTGTAAAGGAAAAAAAGAAGCCATTTAAAAGCTTGCAGCTTTAATGTCATGTCTTGTCCTGGCAATATGGATGAAAATCTTTGAGAAAAATGGCATGGCTACCCCATCCCCCCCCCCTACCCCAGCCTATTACCAGCCCATTTGGGTCTTGTATGGATATTAAGGGGAACCCTGCACCCAAAATAAAACCCTATACCTACAACCCTATATACTCTGAACAGCAGTATACAGGCGGTGCAAACAAGACAGGGACTGTAGGTATATACTGTATGTATGTATGGACTGTTGGTGTATACTGTGCTGTGCTGGAGGCACACAAAACACACTAACTCCTGCAGGTGGATGTCTTAGGTGACAACAGGGCAGATACAGTGTAAGGTGGTTTAGTGTGCTACTGCTGTGCTATACTAACACAGCACGCACACACACTAACTACTCCTGCAGATGGCTGGATTGGTAGAGATTGAGAACAGCACTGAGAAGAATAAACAATCCCTGCCTATTTTTCCTCTTTCCCTACACTAATCCCCAGAATCCACAAGCAGATAATGCAGATAATGAATCACAAGCACAAGCAGATAATGCAGATAATGCACAAGCAGACACTGTTCCTAACGCCGGAACACACTACATGAGGCCGCCAGCGCGGCGGCCTTATATAGTGTGGGGCGTGTACTAAACCCCCTGAGCTATAATTGGCCACAGGCATCCTGCCTGTGGCCAATTATTGCTCTCCTCGCCGCTGGCTCTATGATTGGCCAAGCATGTGGGGTCACAGTGCATGCTTGGCCAATCATCAGCCAGCAATGCACTGCGACTGGCGCAGTGCATTGTGGACCGTTCGCATCACACGAATTTAATGCGAACAGTCCTGAGAGTTCTTGTTTCGACGAGCGGTCGCTGCTCGATTCACACATGGGTTCGAATCTAACACCGGGCCCATCCATACTGATAACTTGTTTGATATGCTATGTACTTTATATGTTGTGTGAGTGTGTTTTAATTGGATTACTAATAATGGGTATGTGGGATAATGCACTAGGCTGGTGCGCCCTCTCTTTATCTGATTTTTTCCTAAGAGGGCAGCAGGCAGGGGAGGGCTTTCAGCCTTAGGCCTGGGGAGCAAGTCCAGTCAAGTGTCCCATTTAACCACCAAATTAGCTTACCATCCATCTGTGGCCAGAGTTGCAATGACGTCACTCCCTGCATGCGTGTGGGAGAATGCCGTTCACAGCACGGGGCTCAGAAGAAACGACAACGGTGCCTGCCCATAATGAGTGCATGCGCCAGTGATGTCACTAGCTGTGTGTAATGTAAATATCTCTCAAACGGTGCAAGTTTAGGAGATATTTACACTACCTATAGGTAAGCCTTATTATAGGCTTACCTATAGGTAAATGTTAGCAGAGGAAGTTCACTTCCTCTTTAAGGGGACCCAGGACTAGGACATGGTAGATTACCTAGGCAATCTGGCCGACCCCAAAATTGTATATGTTGTTGTCCTGGGTCCCCTCTCAGTGTCCCTGTCACTTATGGTTCGGGAGCAGTGCCATGGCAAGCTGACCAAGATTTACCATAGATGCCAATGTCAACCACTTCAGCCCGGAAGGTTTTGCCCCCTTCCTGACCAGGCCATTTTTTGCGATACGGCGTAGTTTTAACCAACAATTGTGCGGTCGCACGACATGGTACCCAAACAAAATTGACGTCCTTTTTTTCCCACAAATAGAGCTTTCTTTTGGTGGTATTTGATCACCCCTGCGTTTTTTTTTGCGCTATAAACAAGCCTCAATTTTGAAAAAACCCAATATCTTTCAGTTTTTGCTATAATAAATATCCAAAAACAATACAAAAAAAATAAAACATTTTTCATCATTAGGCCGATAGATGTTTTTCTACATGTTTTTGGTATAAAAAAAAAATTGTATAAAGCATATATTGATTGGTTTGCGCAAAAGTTATAGCGTCTACAAAATAGGGGATAGATTTATGAAATTTTTATTATTTTTTTTTTTTTTTTTTACTAGTAATGACTGGCTTTGCGGCGGACTGATCGGACACTTTTTTGGGACCATTGACAGCAATCAGAGCTAAAAATAGCCACTGATTACTGTATAAATGGCACTGGCAGGGAAGGGGTTGACACTAGGGGGCGATCAAGGGGTTAAATGTGTACCCTCGGTGTATGTTCTAAATGTGGGGGGATAGGAGTGACTAGAGGAGGAGACATATCGCTGTTCCTAACTAATAGGAACACATGATCTGTCTCTCCTCTCCTGACAGAACCGGGATTTGTTTGTTGTCCTAACTAGATCCACGTTCTGTCTCTCGCGCCTGCAATCGCGGGTCGCTGGCGGTCATCATGACCGCCGGCCACACGCATCGGGTCCCCTGCCGTGCAGAGGGAACCTGCTAAGGCTCTTAAAGGAGCCTTAGCAGGTGCCTTACCTGTACGTCATTTTGCACTGGGCTGCCAACCTGCCGACGTATATGTACATGCACCGGTTGGGAAGTGGTTACATGTTAAAACTGGGAGCAGTGCCATGTCAAGCTGACTAGGATTTCCCATACACGCCAATGTATCCGTACTCCAGAGCAGTGTCGGTCATTTAGCCCCGGACTTACCCCATCTAGGTGGCAGGCGGGAGCTTTCATCGTGCTTTATCCTCCGCTGCATCATTGTGGCTTCCGACGGGCGTCTCCTCCCTCCTCCTGGGCGTCCAGAAGTATTGCCTGTCCTTTCAGCCAATCGGGTGACCTGTCTGCGCCGCGAGCCCACCCTTTTTTCAAGCCTATTAGAGTCTCTGGCTCTAATTATGTCCTTAAAAAAAAAACACCCCCCACATTGGAATACATGCATCTTGCGCCCTGCATGTAGATTAGGGGCCAGACGTATTGATGGGGGGGCAGCCACTGCTTGAAAAAGTAGGTAAAGTGAGGTATGCCTGTAGAAACTTTTGTGCAGTTAGTTTACTTCTGAATAACGTTGCCAATTTACTGATTTTACTTGTTTTCTGTAGTTGCCTGTAAAGCTAGGACCCTATAATGTAAGCAAGCTATATTCTGGAGCTCCAGCTGAGGAAAATTTTAAATCATATATTCTATTTTTGACAGACAAGGAATATAGTATCAGCCAGTGAATAAATAAAGTTCATCCAATGACTATATCCACAGAATGAAATAAGCAAAACACTGCACAGGGTTGAAGTAGGTCAGAGCAATGAATAGACGCATCAGCATCGCCTCATCCGTCTGTAAAATATAATCTCATTACATGAGCTTATGCTTTGTAATACACTCACTTGTTAGACCTTTCCAAACAAAGGGTTAGCATTCTATTCTGTGCATTGGAAGGCATAAGGAAACATCTCCACAATGTTTTCAAACATACAGTGCTTCATAGAGAGTGGAAGACTGGTAAATGATTACAAAACATCTTCCATAAGATAGACTGTTAAATGATATTGTAAGTAATAACATCTCACGCTGTCAGAGTGTACTTAATAGACATATGCTATGTGGATTCCATTGGTAATCATCAACACAAATCCCCATCCCATATGAGACTGCTTCAAAGGATGCCAAACAACTTAACGTCCTTTGGGGCGGTTCCATATGGGAATTTGTGTAGATCATCACCACTGGTCTCCACATAGCATAGCCATAGGACATTCAATGCTCTCTGAAAGTCTGAAAAGTTATTACTTCTGACATAATTCATAAAACAGACTCTCTGCTTAGAGATCTTTCTCGAACCATTTACCAGTTTCTCCTCTCTCTGTGAACCACCATGTTCTATATTATCTCAATATTTAAATAATCATATTGAACAAGATCAGATTTGAAGTGGCTTCTGGTCATCAATATCTGTGGTGGGGTTGACTGTATATGTACTGTACTGGCATTTGTATTGTACAATATGTGCGTATATAAGGTAAGGATAGCATATTAATAATACGTACAAGATATAGTCCACATTGGGGTTTTAGTATGTATTTTTTTTACTGTGGTTTTCATAGAATAGTTGTGTCCTAATAAAGTAGAATTATTTTTGAGAAAATATAATATATATATATATATATATATATATATATATATCTGATGCCGCGTACACATGATTGGAAATTTCCGCCAGCAAAAGCCAGCAAAAACAGGTAGTTTATGAACAAATTAAATAGGATTGGTCCCAGCACAGAACCATGGGGGACCCCACTTTCCACCCCTGACCATTCCGAGTACTCCCCATTTATCACCACCCTCTGAACTTGCCCTTGTAGCCAGTTTTCAATCCATGTACTCACCCTATGGTCCATGCCAACGGACCTTACTTTGTACAGTAAAGGTTTATGGGGAACTGTGTCAAATGCTTTTGAAAAATCCAGATACACCATGTCTACGGGCCTTCCTTTATCTAGATGGCAGCTCACCTTCTCATAGAATGTTAATAGATTGGTTTGGCAAGAACGATTCTTCATGAATCGATGCTGATTGCTGCTAATGATAATGTTTTCATTACTAAAATCTTGTATATAGTCCCTTATCATCCCCTCCAAGAGCTTACATACTATTGTTAGGCTAACTGGTCTGTAATTCCCACGGATGTATTTTGGCCCTTTTTAAAATATTGGTGCTACATTGGCTTTTCTCCAATCAGCTGGTAACATTCCAGTCAGTAGACTGTCAGTAAAAATTAGGAACAATGGTCTGACAATTACTTGACTGAGTTCCCTAAGGACCCTCGGGTGCAAGCCAGCTGGTCCCGGTGACTTATTAATGTTACGTTTTCCAAGTCTATTTCTAATTCTGTCCTCTGTTAGCCACAAGGGTGCTTCCTGTGGCATGTCATGAGGATAAACATTGCAGTTTTGGTTACTGAAGCCACCCAATTCCCTCGTGAAGACTGAGGAAAAGAATAAATTCAATACCTTCACTATCTTCCCATCCTTTGTAACCAGATTTCCTTCCTAATTTTTTATGGGGCCATTATGGTCTGTCCTCCCTTTTTTACTGTTTACATACTTAAAGAATTTCTTGGGATTTTTTTTGCTCTCCTCCGCTATGTGTCTTTCGTGTTCTATCTTAGCCACCCTAATTGCAGCCTTAAATTTTTTGTTGCACTCTTTGTAAAGTCTGAATGCTGATAATGATCCCTCAGCCTTGTATTTTTTGAAGGTCTTCTCCTTTGCTTTTATATGAATTTTTACATGGGAGTTAAGCCATCCACGACTTTTGTTCACTCTTTTAAATTTATTTCTCAATTGGATGCACTGGCTAATGTCCTTAATATGCTCTTAAAGCCATCTCTCCTCCATGTTCTTTGTTCCTAAGATTTTATCCCAATTTATATCTTCTAGCAAGGTTCATAGTTTAGGGAAATTTGCTCTTTTGAAATTCAATGTTTTTGTATTCCCCTTATATTTCCTATTTGTGTGATTTATACTGAAGCTAATTGACCTGTGAGCTGTTTTCTAAATTGTCCCATATTTCCACATCCGTGATCAGGTCTGTATTGGTTATCAGTAGGTCTAGTAATGCTTTGTTTCTAGTTTGTGAGTCTACCATCTGGCCCATGAAATTGTCCTGCAAGACATTTAGGAACTGGCGAGCCTTAGATGAATGCGTGGTTCCTTCCGCCCAGTCTATGTCTGGATAATTAAAATCCCCCATTATAATGACACTTCCCATCCTTGCTGCTAATGTAGGGGGTAGGTTTGCCATAAATGACCAGGAAAAAGTCTGCTGCACGCTGTCCACAAATAAAATATAACAAACATTTCCCAAGTTGTCCAGTTGTTTCCTATTTAAATTCAACCTACTAAATGTCAAAAGTGAAAATGGCTCATTCACGCAGCTATATTTTTAGTACATACGGTTGGATTATTAAAATGATCAGATTATTGACTAATCTGTTTGAAATGTGCAGGGTACCTGAAGTCAGTTTAAATGTGGAACTGTGTTTACCTTTTGACATAGGTGGACCCAGAGTGACATTTAAATGAGTGGGCCTAGTTTTATAAATGTTAGTGAACATATTATAAATGAAAGGACCCATTGCATTGCAGAGGAAAAGCACAATAAGAAAATATATCTACAAATAGTGCACAGTCTCCTGAGTGGCCCAGAAAATATCTTACACTATAAAGTTAAATATTAACCACTTGCTTACTGCGCACTTAAACCCCCCGCCTGCCCAGACCAATTTTCAGCTTTCAGCGCCGTCACTCTTTGAATGACAATAGCGCGGTCATGCAACAATGTACCCAAACTAAATTTGTATAATTTTTTTCACACAAATAGAGCTTTCTTTTGGGGGTATTTAATCACCAGTGTTTTTTTTTTATATATATAAAAAAAGACGGAAAAAAAAAATCATGCTTCATAGTTTGTTATAACATTTTGCAAACAAGCTAATTTTTCTCCTTCATTGATATGCGCTGATGAGGTGGCACTGATAGGCTACACTGGTGGGCACTGATAGGCTGCACTGGTGGGCATTGATATGCTGCACTGATGGGCACTGATAGGCACAGATAAGGTGGTACTGATGGGCACAGATAAGGCGGCACTGATGGGTGGCACTGAAGGGCACTGATAAGTGTTACTGATAGGTACCACTGATAGATGGCACTGATGGGTGGCACTGGTAGGTGACACTGATGGCCACTGGTAGGTGACACTGATGGGCAGCACTGTTGAAGAGGCACTGATTGGTGAAATTGATAGGTGGCACTGTGGGCACTAGTAGGTGGTGCTGCTAGGCACTGGTAGGCGGCACTGTTGTGCACTGGTAGGTGGCCCTGGCAGGTGGCACAGGTGGGCACAGATGAGCTGGCGGCTGCTCTCCTTGATCGGGACCGATATCCCTCTAACCCCTAGGGTTACACAAAATCCTGCTTGAGAAAGGCTGCTAATGACAGTAGGACTATTAAGAGAGAAAGCAGCAGTGTTTTTAAAGTGTTACTAAACCCACAACAGTAAAATCAGTCTGTATATACAGTAAAGCATGCTTGTTATACTCACTGTGGAACATAAGGGTTAATCCTCTGCATTGTGTAAAAAGGGTGTTTGATCCTGTCTTCTCTGATCCTCCTCTTCTTTTACTGTCCCTGATCCTTCTGCTGATAGAACAGAGCCTTGGGGACACTCTGCACATGCTCAGTTTGGTGTGGATTGCAAGAGAATTTTTTTTTTTTGGTGGGTGCATGTGATCAGCACAGGGCCAATCAGCACTGTCCAGACAGAGGGTCAGGGGTCATGCAGCCTGATAGGACAATCAGAAGAAAATGAAAAATCCTCCTACAAGCTTTAACCAGTTCTCAGCAAGACACTGATAGAAGACATGCCTCCTCAAACCTGTGACGAAGTGCGTCGGGAGGAGCAACGTACTGACGTCACCGCACGATACGTCCGCTGTTTGCAAGCACGGGCGTGTGTACTGCAGCCGGCCAGCCGCAATTTTTATTCAGTGTTTCCAGTTTTTATACGCCTATGGTGTTTGTTTTTTTACAATAAAGACCCTACGGGTTTTACCTATGGCCGCTTCATCTCTCTTTCTTTGAGCCAATTTGCATCATCAACCTTTTTTGCAACATTTCGGCTGCCAGTGGAGGATTTGTGTGCGGACACAACTCAGATCGGGGGACCCTTCCATAGAGATGACGACCAGATCGTTTGCGGAAATCAACCGAGGAAAAGGCCCTGGCTGGGTAATAGCCACAGGCATCAAATTTCTTTCAGCTGGTAAGCGCACACTTCACTTAGTGGTGGGATTTACCCAGCAAAGTCACTTCAACTGTGAATTTCATCACAAGCTGTCACTAAATATTTTACAGATTTTGGACACTGTTTTGATTTGATTTTTTTGGACATTTATGTAATATCACTGAATACCTTGATAGCAATTTTTTCACAGGAACCTGTTGTCTTAGTTTTAGAATAGGGATGAGCCGAACACCCCCCCGTTCGGCTCGCACCAGAACCCGCGAACGGACCTAAAGTCCGTGCGAGCTTTAGAACCCTATTAGTTATAATGGATGCGAACGTTCGAAATTAAAAGTGCTCATTTTAAAGGCTAATATGCATGTTAATGTCATAAAAAGTGTTTGGGGACCTGGGTCCTGCCCCAGGGGACATGTAGCAATGCAAATTTTTTTTTTAAAAACGGCCGTTTTTTTCAGGAGCAGTGATTTTAATAATGCTTAAATTGAAACAATAAAAGTGTAATATTCCTTTAAATTTCGTACCTGGGGGGTGTCTATAGTATGCCTGTAAAGGGGCGCATGTTTCCCGTGTTTAGAACTGTCTCTGCGCAAAGTGTCATTTTTGAAAGTAAAAAAGCTATTTAAAATCACTCGCGGCTAATGTTAATTCACGGTTCCCGTAACACAGAGAACAGTGATTCATTGAAACTCATTCATAAAAAAAAGTCATTGATAAAAAATAAAAAAAATGAAAAAAAAAAAAAGCGTAGGGGTCCCCCCAAATTCAATAACCAGGCCCTTCAGGTCTGGGATGGATATTAAGGGAAACCCCAGCCAAAAAAAAAAAAAAAATGGCGTAGGGTCCCCCTCAAAATCCATACCAGACCCTTGAGGTCTGGTATGGATTTTAAGGGGAACCCTAGCCAAAAAAAATGGCGTGGGGTCCCCCTCAAAATCCATACCAGACCCTTATCCGAGCACGCAACCTGGCAGGCCGCAGGAAAAGAGGGGGGGACGAGAGCGGCCCCCCCTCTCGCCTGAACCGTACCAGGCCACATGCCCTCAACATTGGGAGGATGCTTTGGGGTCTAAGACCCCTAAAGCACCTTGTCCCCATGTTGATGAGGACAAGGGCCTCTTCCCCACAACCGTGCCCGGTGGTTGTGGGGGTCTGCGGGCGGGGGGCTTATCGGAATCTGGAAGCCCCCTTTAACGAGGGGACCCCCAGATCCCGCCCCCCCCCTGTGTGAAATGGTAAGGGGGTACAAAATTACCCCTACCATTTCACCAAAAAAGTGGCAAAAATTGTAAAAATGACAGGAGACAGTCTTTGACAATTCCTTTATTAAAATCTTCTTTCTTCATCCTTCGGTTTCTTCATCTTCTCCTTCCTTCATCTTCTTCCATCTTCTTCTTCCATTTTCTTCTTCCTCCGATCCGCTTCTTCTTGCGCTGGTCTTCTCGTCCTTCTCGTCCGGCATCTTCTTCCGTCGGCGTCGGTGTCGGTGTCTTCTTGGGCCGCTCCGCGCAATGGGAGGCTCCCGCTGTGTGAGGCTCCGCTCCATCTGACAGGTCTTTTAAAACGGAGGGCACCTGGTGACCCCGCCCCCCTCTGACGTCATGGGGAAAGCCATCATGGAATTCCCCATGACGTCCCTGTGCGTCAGAGGGGGCGGGGTCATCAGGTGCCCTCCATTATAAAAGACCTGTCAGACGGAGCGGAGCCTCGCACAGCGGGAGCCTCCCATTGCGCGGAGCGGCCCAAGAAGAGACAGAGACGCCGACGCCGACGGAAGAAGATGCCGGACGAGAAGGACGAGAAGACCAGCGCAAGAAGAAGCGGATCGGAGGAAGAAGAAAATGGAAGATGAAGGAAGGAGAAGATGAAGAAACCGAAGGATGAAGAAAGAAGAAAGAAGATTTTAATAAAGGAATTGTCAAAGACCGTCTCCTGTCATTTTTACCATTTTTGCCACTTTTTTGGTGAAATGGTAGGGGTACTTTTGTACCCCCTTACCATTTCACACAGGGGGGGGCCGGGATCTGGGGGTCCCCTTGTTAAAGGGGGCTTCCAGATTCCGATAAGCCCCCCGCCCGCAGACCCCCACAACCACCGGGCACGGTTGTGGGGAAGAGGCCCTTGTCCTCATCAACATGGGGACAAGGTGCTTTAGGGGTCTTAGACCCCCAAAGCATCCTCCCAATGTTGAGGGCATGTGGCCTGGTACGGTTCAGGCGAGAGGGGGAGCCGCTCTCGTCCCCCCTCTTTTCCTGCGGCCTGCCAGGTTGCGTGCTCGGATAAGGGTCTGGTATGGATTTTGAGGGGGACCCCACGCCATTTTTTTTGGCTAGGGTTCCCCTTAAAATCCATACCAGACCTCAAGGGTCTGGTATGGATTATGAGGGGAACCCTACGCCATTTTTTTTTTTTTTTTTTTGGCTGGGGTTCCCCTTAATATCCATCCCAGACCTGAAGGGCCTGGTTATTAAATTTGGGGGGACCCCTACGCTTTTCTTTTGTTTTCTATTAATGAATGACAGTTCTCTGTGTTACAGGAGCCATCAATTCATTAGCCGCGAGTAATTTTAAATAGCTTTTTTCCTGCAAAAATGACACTTTTTTGCAGGGAAAGTTCTAAGCACAGGAAACCTGCCCCCTTCACAGGCCACCTATAGACACCCCCCAGATGTGATACTGCAATGCTGTTCTAACAGCACGCACACACATATCCCCAGAAATAAAGCACATATTGTCAGCAGCACACTAACACGCTGACACGCTGACACTGACTGAAACATAATATGCGAGGCCGCCGGCGCAGCGGCCTCTTATACCGTGGGGCGTGTACTAAAGCCCCTGAGCTATAATTGGCTACAGGCATCCTGCCTGTAGCCAATTATGGCTCTCCTCGCTGCCGGCGCTGTGATTGGCCAAGCATGCGGGGTCACAGTGCATGCTTGGCCAATCATCAGCCAGCATTGCACTGCGCGGGCCGCAATGCATTGCGGGGCCGCTCGCATCACACGAATTTGATGCGAGCGGCCCCAATAGTTCTGGGCTCGCCGAGCGAGCGAACACCCGGTGCTCGATTCGAACATGGGTTCGAATCGAACACCGGGCTCATCCTTATTTTAGAATATCAGATTTCATATTTTTAATCACTACATACTCTCACTGAGTATGCTTATGGTTTATTTTGTAGCGCAACCTTTTTTGATTTTTACTGATAGAAGACTTTTATACACTGCTGATAAGAAAATATATTTAGCAGTTTATATATACTAAAATATTTGCATTTCCGTGTTCTGTGTACTGTGGGAGACCAGATATAGTGAATGCAGGGTCCTGGGTTTAGGAACACTTTAAGTGATTTGTTTTATTAGAATCGTTTTGTGATGATGATGATACTTGGTATTCTCTTCTTCTATCCAAAATTAAAAACAAGTTTGCTCTTTTTAGCTGGAGTTAGGCTTTAATTTTACATGGCCTGTCCTAATATATAAAAAGGCACTAATCTGCAACATATAGATGCAAACCAGCCACTTGGTAATGAAGGGGATTTTTAACATATGCTTTTTACTACAGGAAAATGGACCCCAAGGGCCCATACACGTTTATTTGTAGTTACATTAAATGCATTACAGTGTATGGTAACACACATACCACTTTGCGATTCATTTTGACCCACACTCCAGTGCATCGCAACACACATTGGAAAACATAGTGCATGTCTGTGTCTTGCTGTTTTGTAAATTGGCCCTGTCTTCCTCTCCACCTCAACTTAGTATATTCTGGGAGACTTGAGCTTTGGCTTTGTAAGCAAGTATAAAATGCTAATATAAAATGCACAAAATAAAAATAAATTCTATGCTCATTTATCAGTGTAAAAAGGAAGCTAGAGGATTAATGTTATTCTCATCTTTGTAGTCCCAATACTGTAGTTCTTTACCCAAAACGAAATTATTAATTTCTGACGGATTTTTTTATTACCAAAAATGCACTATTATGGAAATAGTGCATTTTTGGTAATAAAAAAATCCGTCAGAAATTAATAATCCCTTTAGTCCCTTTTCATCCTCTTAGTCTGCTCTTAAATCCCACAGTACAGCAAAACCTGAACCACTCTTAACTTCTGCTGGATGTATTTGCACATTCTTGGAAGCAATCAGGAGCTCTTGGCACGACTTGCTGATTTGATCCAAAACTATTTGCAGTCTTTGCATTCTCTGCAGCCTCCTCCTCCAAAATTATTCAAGTGTTTCTTCACTAGACCTGTCAGAAAAAAGCCAAGGTAGGCGGCATATCTCTGCTGACTAACACATACTCCTCAATATAAACAAAGCCTCCCAAGTATTTCCAAACCACTTCTCATCTTTGTGATAAAGATTGCATATATTAAGACATAAGTAAAATGTCTAGAGAGGCTGGTATGCTGTTTACTTTTACCAGTCAGCTTTTTTGTTTAAAGGGAAACTGTATTGTTTTGGGTAACATACTATATATATATATACTATATATATATATATATATATATATATATATATATATTTTTTTTTTTTTTTTTTTCAATATATATATATATTTTTTTTTACTATTTCTATAAAAATCTTTATTGTACAATAATACTATTTACTAGGGTGACCCGTGATGCTGGTGGGACAAATTGTTATTTATTCTTAAAGAGAAAAAAACACATCTGAGCGATGTGGGAGCATCAAATTTTTTTTATTTTTTATTTTTTTTTCTTGTTCAATATTCCCTTATTGAGTTTAATAATATAACAGAACATGTCTCATAACATGGGTAATAAAAATAAGCAACATATTTATCATCAATTATTGAGTACACAAGATAGATATGTGAAAAATTGAAAATTAAGAAGCATAGAGATCAAATAGAAGGTAGGTATGAAATAAAAATAATATCATAGTTATATGAGAAAGGAACACCCGACCACCCCTAATGGGCTCAAACTGTGAGCGGGCAGAGGCCTAACTAGTCAAAAACGGAGATGTAATATCGGCTTATTATATTTTATAACATAAGGCAAATAATATAAAGGTATAACCATGTAACCCTTTCCCTAGTAGACAAAAGAATAACATGACCAAAACCGTAGGGAAAGTTATGAAGATCAAATCATCAAGATAAGAGGAAATCTCTATGCTAGGGAGAATTAAGTCAACGCTTGGAACAATATTGTAACCCAATATTATCCTTAACATAGCAATAAGGGGAGCATCAAATTTTGAGCTTTTTTTGTGGATTATGAAGCAACACCATTCACTTGAATGGCCTACCGAACGCTCCAAAAATGCACCTAAGTTGCTTCTGTATCGTTTTTTTAAAGCCAACTTTGGTGCATTTTTACATGTGTTTTGGAATCGCGGACAGAATTTTGCGATCGATGGGTGAGTTTGCTTTGAATAATAATAATAAATAAATCAATTTGCTCAAATACAGTTCTGCGTTAAGGTGACATGCACTTGGCCATATAATAATTAAGCAAGATTTGCTGACAGAGTTATAGCCATTTGAGTTGAGATGCGTATTACATTCTGTGCATGAGCCCCCCAGATAAACCATGCCCCGTTCCCAATTGGAAGCATTTAACAAAAATTGGTTTGGAATTGGACTTTTAAGGCACAGCTATCATTACAAATATTATAAAAATCATACAAATTTGATTCAACAAATCTCAATTAAAATGACATAAAAACAAAAGAACGGGTATAATAGTGATCATGATGCAGTTTGTGTGCAAGTTTCTCATGTTCCAATGTGTTTCAAGATATTCTCTTCTTCAGGGAAATTGGGAAACATACATGCACTGAAAATAAACAGAAGTAAAGCATCACCACTGGCCAAGCATTTTATAAACAAAATAACCCCTTTATGTGAGTTCATACAGTAATATACTCACAATACACTACAATATACTTTCAACCTGACAGTTCGTGAAAGCACATCTTGGAAAAGTATAAAAATATCAAATGACCAAACTGATATATAATGTAATATCCCACATAAAGTTCCCTTCTAAACTAATACACATCGTGGCAGAGATATTTTGGTCTCTGACTGCTATCACTGCCAAGTTAGGCCCGGAGTAAAAGAAAGAAGCCTAGACACAGGGCTAACATGACTGGGTTAAAAGGGATTTGGGCATAGGAGGAGTTGTGGTAAGATCAAAAGTAAATATGAGAAGGTGGTACTCCCCGGATTGGTAGAAAGAGTGGAGCAGGTGGGGCTTCAGGAGTTGGAAACGTGGGAAATGTTTGGGAGACATTCAGGACCCTTGTCTAATATGGATCTTGGGGCATTTAAATGTCGCCTGGGAAGCCAGGAGGGCAAATGTGCGGCCGAATGGACGTCAGCTGGAGTTTTCCAGAGATGTAGCTACGGTGCGCTGGATCGCTGCCCAGCATGCTGTGGATTAGAATGGTGGCCAAGGTTTACAAGTTTGCATGGTTGGACAGAGCACCTGACATCCTGCTGGCACATGCAGCGGGGAATGACCTGGGTCTGCGCTCTATGAGGGAATTTATTTGGGACATTAAGTTTTATTTTTTTACGTTTACGTTTTTTTACCCGGATTTAGTCTTAGTTGGTTGGTTTGTTTGGTCTGATATGGTGGTGCAGAACTCAGCGGCGGATGGTGCGTTCTGTTAAAAGCTTAAAAAGGGCTCGGATTAAGACCAATGGCTCGTTTAATGGTGCGGAATGGAGGCTTAGCGGTTAGGCATTTGGAAATGAAACAGGATTCTTGGCAATATCTGCGGGGTGATCGTGTGCACCTCAATGCAGTTGGGATCAACATGTGGTGCTTGGGCTTGCAGGATGGCCTTCAGAGGGCCCTGTGGGAGTGAAGGGGTGCACAAACATAAGGTCTCACGTTTGTGCATCGGTGACTGGGCACAACGTCATTGGATTTGTTATGATTAGAGACAAAAAAATACATTTGTTTTTTTAAATTATATAATCTTTATTTATTTTCTTCATTATCATACAAAATACTCTACATAGATAAATTCAATTTAAATAAGAACAGTTTCTCACAATGTACTAGAGATACCCTTCAACCTTTAACTCTTTTATCCCTCCCACCCTTCCGTCATGACTCCTGATGTGTTCTTTTTTATCTTGTTCACCTTTCCTGTATACTTCCCTTTCCTCTTCTCCTCCTCCTCACTCCTATCTACTTTACCTCTATGGGGCTTTTCTCTATTAATTCTCACTCCCCTTCCCATCCTCCCTATCTACTATAATGGGTATCCCAACTTATCCAACCATGGTTTCCACATTCTTTCAAATTCTTTTAGGTTTTCTCGCCTTATATATGCTACTTTTTCCTTCCATAATGTTTCTGTAATTTAATCTCGCCCATTCTCCTACCGTTGGGAGTTTCTCGGCCTGCCACCTCTGCGCTATAAGCTTTCTCGCCTGAAACAGATATCTCTTCACTACGTTAATTATACAGGAACCACCATTTATTCCCGCATAATTTTGGACACTTCCTTATCATATGTGCTAAATCCCCAGTATCCTGACACCTAGGGCACCTGGCATCCATTCTCCACCCGAACTCGAACAGTCTCTTAGGTGTATAGTATGTCCTGTGTAGCAACATCAAATATGAGACCTTCTGTGCGGGCAAGACCGATACCACGTGTCCTTTCTCCAATATAAAATACATTTGTAGGGACTCGTCTTGGGTAAGGCTCCCATTATTCTGTCTGGTGGTACCTGCGATGTTGGTTTGTCTCAGAGTCAGTGTCTCTGCAGCTGGAGGCCTAAAATGGTGGTTTATGCAGCTACTTGAAGTGCATGCCCACAAGGACCTTGGGGCCCCTTGAATACTGTCTGTAGGTTCATATATTGATATGTTTAATATTTTATTTATATTTGGTAAATAAAAAGGCTGCTATGGCCATTAAAACTCCAGGCAGTGTCATGTCTGGTTTATCTATTATATTGGTCGATGGAGTGGTGGTCAGGCAGTTTGGTCAAAGCATCTTTTGTACCCTAGTCATGATATGACTAGTGAATGACTCATTCAGGGCAAGATGTAAACATCAAAATTTTGTAGTCAGTGGTGGTGGACATGCAAAAAGATCTCAGCCTTTAGTGCATGCTCTGCTGATTCACCATTCATGTTTGCACAAACATTTACATAGTACAGCCTAAAATATACCGTATATACTCGAGTATAAGCCAACCCGAATATAAGTCGAGGCACCTATTTTTACCACAAAAAAATGGGAAAACGTATTGACTCGAGTGAAAGCCTAGGGTGAGAAATACGCAGCTACTGTAAGTGGAAAAGAGGGTCAACAATGCCCATTTGCAGCCTCACTGTGCCCATTTGGTCCCCCGAACTTCACACTTGGTAGTTAAGGGTTCCTAGATGTCCCCTATGTGCAGCCAAAATTTGGGGTCTCTGGACCCAAAGGGTCCCGAAATGACATTGCTGCAGGTGGACACAGTTGACCGACTTTGGGGCCCCGTATCTTGGGGCCACTTGGTGCTAGGAACCCCATCTTTGGATATGTTGTAGTGCCGCTGGGTTTGCACACTATTTTTGGGGTTCCTAGCACCAAGTAGCCCCGAGGTACGGGGCCCCAAATTCGGTTCGGAAAATGTCAAGCACTTTTCTGCAGCAGAGAATGACATTATCTGAACCGACTTTGGGACCCCGTATCCCGTGGGCCACTTGGAGCTAGGAACCCCATCTTTGGATATGTTGTAGTGCTGGTTCCACCTGGTTTGAACGCTAATTTGGAGTTCCTAGCATCAAAGATATGGGGCCCCAATTTCGGGTCGGAAAATTTCATTTTCTGCTGCAGAAAAGTAATTGACTCGAGTATAAGCCGAGGGGGGCATTTTCAGCACAAAAAAATGTGCTGAAAAACTCGGCTTATACTCGAGTATATACGGTAATCTAATCTGGATGGTGAATGCACAATTTTCTTGTATTGGTTTATACAGCTAAATGCTGTACACTACAGTAAAGGTGTGTGAATAGGTCCATTTCATAAAATACTGCTGTGTTCAGAGAAGTATAAATCTTAAGATTGGATGGAAAGAAATACAAATCCTTTGACAAGTAAAACGGCTCTGATATATGCATTACATCTGTGTGGTTAACTGCTTTCTTGGAGTTCATCTATAATTGGTGACTGTGAGGAAATAATAAATTAAATTGACATTATCTGGAAGAGTAGAATATTCAGGGAAATACATAATGCTCCACAGCCAGCTCAAACAGCATTATATATGATAAGCTTAGTATAATGTGCTCAAGAACTGTGTGAGGCCAACACTGGAAAGTTTTATTATATTGACAAATTCCAATATTCTGTTTCATTCCAACACATGGAAAAGCATTGTATGATTTATTATACTGTAGAGAATCCGGAGCTTCTTCAAACATAGTGTTACAAGTTCAAGTGCGTTCTTGACAACAGATAAAATTAAGTTAGCTTTACTGGTTTGCTTTTTAAGAACAGCTTAAAGTTGGAATCTATTTAGTTTTTCATAAGACTGCTGAAAAAAAAAGTTTTAGCTTCAAGCTGCGGGAATGAAACTGTGCGATATCAGCTGAACTCGCACGATTTTACTCTTTCATGTCAGTCCCGATTTCGGCCGCGATCTCAGACACATCTGTGCAGGTTTCTGCACAGATGTCAATGTAAATCGCAGCACGAAAGCGCAAAAAGTAGTACAGAAATTACTTTTGGAAATCGGTGCAGTGCCGCACCAATTAGGACAGTGCCATTGATGGCAATTGCCGCCAATTTGACATGTCAAATCGCATATCAAAGTGCTCCAATGTGAACCAGGGCTTATGGGACAATTGTAACAGTATGAGTTGGAGGATCAAGGATAGAATATTGTAGAAAAGCATATATTATATGTAAATGTTGTCCAGCACCCAAGGGCCATTGTCATTCAGGGAATTAAGACTTCATGCTTACTGGGTGTTTAGTCCATGTGCATCAAATCCCAGCACTCGCGGTTGTCCAGGAGGCACAAACTCAACATCCAGCCCTGCTGCCAGCAGCCCATCAAAATCTGTTAAATATGCCATATTTTCTGTACCTAGTGGTACCCATGTGTGTTCAAGGCATACATCCCTGAAAGTATGTGACCCTAAACCAGTGTTGGTGAACCTTGGCACCCCAGATGTTTTGGAACTACATTTCCCATGATGCTCAACTACACTGCAGAGTGCATGAGCATCATGGGAAATGTAGTTCTAAAACATGCGGGGTGCAAAGGTTCGCCATCACTGCCCTAAACGCAAGTACACTTGGTGCAGCATCCAACTGTCACATATTTTAGCCTGTAATAGAATTTGACAGGACCCTGCACTCATGCCTCCCAGGGGTCCGAATATACTGGCATTTGACACACACACACCTTGTGTGCATGTAGCCTTATTCACAGTAATCCTACTTTTTTTTTTTTAAAGCGATTTCTTGCTACGGAAATAATAGTTATTTTCTTTGGAATACCTTGCTTCTTTTACAGTGTCTTCTGTCACATATTTGCAATTTAGTTCCTGTCTACATGCATGTTCTTCAGCAGCGGCTGCATGTCACTGCTTAAGGCCAACTTCCTGATGGCACAATAGCAGAACATGCCTGCAAAATTTGCGTTGGTATAGCCGATTCAAATGTGATGGGGTGAAAAAACAGGAGAGCAATTGTGAAGCAGGGACAGAGTGTTGCCACCCCATAATAGGAATTGCCTGATAAGAACCTTTATGGCACGATCACCAGATATTTAAATTAATACAATTTGGAACTACATTTTAAACTTTGTATGAGATTTTAGTGATTAAGATTGCTTTAACATTCTGCCCAAGTGTATTAGAAAGCCAAAGGTTGGTGTCATACTCTTCCACATTGGATTCTCCATGTAGAATAACCAATAAAGGGGGATCTTGCTATGAGATAATGGCACATTTATTGTGGCATCAGAGGGGGGAGGAGAAACTGCAAGGAGATCACTAATAGAATCAGCAGGAAATTTAGGAATTTATTGAGTGGTATATACACTATATTTTTAAAAGTATTGGGACGCCTGCCTTTACACGCACATGAACTTTAATGGCATCCCAGTCTTATGCCCCGTACACATGGTCGGAAATTCCGACAGAAAATGTCCGATCGGACCATGTTGTCGGAAAATCCGACCGTGTGTGGGCTCCATCGGACTTTTCCCATCGGAATTTCCGACGGAAAAAATTTGAGATCTTGCTCTCCAATTTTCCGACAACAAAATCCGATCAGAATTTTTCCGATCGTGTGTAGAGAATTCCGACGGACAAAGTGCCACGCATGCTCAGATCAAATTAGGAGACCAAACCTATTGGCTACTAGCCTCTACATAGTTCCGTCGTACGCAACGAACGTCACGACGTTCAGAATGATCGGATTTTCCGACAACTTTGTCCGACCGTGTGTATGCAACACCAGTGTCAGACAAAATCCGTCGGAAAAAATCCGACGGATTTTGTGGTCGGAATTTCCAACCGTGTGTACGGGGCATTAGTCTGTAGGGTTCAATATTGTTGGGTTGGCCCACCCTTTGCAGCTATAACAGCTTCAACTCTTCTGGGAAGGCTGTCCACAAGACCAGAACTCTGTCCAGGCCAGTCAAGTTCCTCCACCCCAAACTCACTCATCCATGTCTTTATGGACCTTGTTTGTGTACTGGTGCACAGTCATGTTTCAACAGGAAGGGGCCACCCCCAAACTATTCCCTCAAACTTGGGAGCATCAAATTGTCCAAAATGTCTTGGTATGCTGACGCCTTAAGAGTTCTCTTCACTGGAACCAAGGGGCCAAGCCCAACCCCTGAAAAATAACCCCACACCATAATCCCCCCCCTCCACCAAATGATTTGGACCAGTGCACAAAGCAAGGTCCATAAAGACATGGATGAGTGAGTTTGGGGTGGAGGAACTCAACCGGCCTACACCTCAACCAGATAGAACACTTTTGGGATGAGTTAGAGCGGACACTGTGACCCAGGCCTTCTCGTCCAACATCAGTGCCTGACCTCACAAATGCGCTTCTGGAAGAATGGTCAAACATTCCCATAGACACACTCCTAAACCTTGTGGACAGCCTTCCCAGAAAAGTTGAAGCTGTTAAAGCTGCAAAGGGTGGGCCAACTCAATATTTAACCCTACAGATGAAGACTGGGATGGCATTAAAGTTCATGTGTGTGTAAAGGCAGGTGTCGCAATACTTTTGACAATATAGTGAATATGTGTGCCTTTGGAAAGCTGCAGGACAGTTAAGATATTGGAATTTTACAATCTTGCAATCACAATTGCTTAAACTGCCATAACAAATTACCATATAATATCACTCAAAAAACAGTAGTAAGACCAGTAATCGCTCATGTCACTATTTAAAACTGAGCATCAGAGGTAGCAGGACGTATGAGCAGGTGTTGGATCTTTCACCCAAATCGATGTATTTGATTTATCATGACAGGCTGTTGGTTAGTTTAATGTAAGTATTTAGTATTGTTATAACTGCTTATTGTTAATTTTCAGATTGCAGGTCATCAAGCTGCAGAAGGATGAGGTTCAGTGCCAAGGTGAAACTACTGCTGTGGAAGAACTGGACACTCAGAAAGCGACAAAAGGTATCCAGTACATGCTGAAAAAAATAGTAGTTTTATTAAATAAGAAACTAAATAGTATGCTTATGCTGTTATGTACTTGAGTATATGGATTTGATTAGAAATTAAGATATAATTTTGATCCCATCTGTCATAATATACAAGCCACACTCATCTGTGTTTTTTACAGAACCACAACAAGCTTTATTGGTACCAGATAATTCAGACAGATTCTCTGTCCCTCAACAAATGAGACTTTTCCAACTGACACGTTTCACCCAATGGATTTAGCATAGGTGGCCATAGAATCGCGTCAGTGGCAGGTCTCATCAGACAAGGAAGAGAATGTCTGTCTGACCTATCTGGTACCAATCATTGTAGAGATCACCTTCTGGTAATGTTTGTTGTAGTTCAACCAAAACACAGTATAGTGTGGCTCGTGTGCTTGTATTCCTGGAGGGGAGAAAAAGGATCTCAGAGAGTCTGTGCTCCTGTAGCCAGTCCCTGTATGAGTTTGCCTAGAACAGCTTTAAGGGCTCATGCACACAGGGCATCTTTGCAGCTGCTTTTAGGGGCATCTGGCATTTTTTTGTTACTGCCTCTGAGCTCTCCTCCATGTAAGCCTATGTATCCATGCACACATAAACCTTTAGAGAAGTTTGGAGGCATAAGCGTTTAGGGGCAGTAAAAAAAAAAACAAGGAGCAGAGGCTGTGACCAAAATGCCAAAAAACGTGGCTTAACACTATAACAAAGCTTTTAGACGCCTTTAGCTGAGTTTGGCGGTTTTAGGCATTTTTACATTTTAGGGAGTGTTTTTACTGTAAGAACACTTAAAAAATGCTAACGCTCAAAAATGCAGAAAACCGCGGCTTTACGCAAATCAAAAAATGAGGCTAAAAGTGTGTTTTTATTGCTGCTTTTCCCTGACAGCAGTGCTGGCGTTTTTTAATGTTCTGTGTGCATGAGCCCTAAAGCTGTGTACACACGGGCCAAATGTCGGGAGATAGCGGGGGTTAAAAAAAGAAAAAAACAGCTGACATTTTGGCCAGTGTGTATGTCAGCCTGTCCGACAGAAGCCTTCTGAAGAAGAAGAAGAAGAAGGCTTCTGTCAGATGTGCATACCGGAAAACCAGCAGCCAACCGACTCCCAATCAGCACTCTCAGCCAATGGCAGAGAGCGCTGATCGGAGTGTTCTGGCGGGAGGACCAGCCCCCTGTCAGAACACAACAGCTCAGTGAGGGAGAACCAACTGAACCAACCTCGCATGGTTAGTACAGCGGCTCCGACCCGCAAGGTTGAACGAAAAAAAAAAAAAACGAATAGTGTGTACCTGGCTTAATAGTGGTACTTTTCATCCGCTAATAGCACGATTTCCCAGTGAATACCATATCTTGTTATCATCCTCTTGAGGGTAAAAAAAGGCCTTACAATTACACACAATGCTCACAATCCGTTAGTTTACTTTATTGTGAACAGTTAATTATTACAGTTAATTATTATTACGCCTTAATGAATTTGGTTCTTTATAGTATAAAATAAACTATGTTATCTTATTATTACTATTGTTATCTTTTATTTACAATTAAACCATTGAATGCCAATTTATGTTATGTAATGCTTTCATGCAACGTTTTTGGTTAAATTTTTTAGGCACCTGCCATATTCATTGTTATCGTGTTATCTCCCGGGGTGCATGCCTCATATAAAGTCCCACTTTCCTTTTTTCTTGTCCAAATGTACAAAAATCTGACTTATGGACAGTATATAAAATATATTTAAAAAATACACAAGATTTACGATTCTGTCTACTTGCTTTGGGCAAACACCTTTTTGACAAGTTCCTTTTTAAAGTATTATTAGCATTATAATTCCTTTGTGAATTCACATTGCCATTTAGATGGAGCTAACACATTTGGAATTTCATTTAAAAGTCTCTTGATATTTATACAGCTATCAAGATGAGGTGAGAAAGTGAAGTGCCAGATGTGACACATACCTTATACGTTCCTCACCCTATAGTAGCCATCATTGGCTGCAGACAGACCTGTTCCATGTGTGTCATATCAATTGTCTCAGATGAAACTAATGTTACTTTATATTTGCCTAAGGGTAGTTAGTTTAAGGGCACCTGAGCACGTCTTAGTGTGAAGTTACAGCCAAAATATGCATTAAGATTTCATAACTTCTCTACTGTTTTCAGCATTTTTTCACAATGTACTTTGTAGCTAAAGTCATTATTTGCATTTAGTTTTCTTTGTATTAACTGTGATATTCGATTGATCTTTTAACCATTTATGTAACCAGCTTCGCTTTTTTGTGGAAATTTTCTGGCCTTTGTCATTGATCCTGGTCCTGGTGTGGCTAAGAAATGCAAATCCACTCTATGGCCAACATGAATGTAAGTATTTCCTATTTTTACATGCATTATATGGAAGCAATAGGCTGCCTTATATTTCTAATAGATAAGTGATATACTTTTCTATGGCAGGCCTTATGCCCCGTACACACAGTCCAATCGGATTATGTTGTCAGAAAATCCGATCGTGTGTGGGCTCTAGCGCACTTTTTACGTCAGAATTTCTGATGGAAAAAATTTGAGAGCAGGACCTAAAATTTTCCGACAACAAAATCTGATCTGACTTTTTCCGATCGTGTTTATAGAATACCGACGCACAAAGTGCCACGCATGCTCAGAATAAATTTGGGGACAAAAGCTATTGGCTACTGGCCTCTATGTAGTCCCATCGTACATTTTGTACATCACCTTGTTCAGAACGATCAGATTTTCCGACAAGTTTGTGCGACCGTGTGTATGCAAGACAAGTTTCGGACGAAATCCGTTGGAAAAAAACGACGGATTTTGTGGTCGGAATGTCCGACCGCATGTACAGGGCATTAGGGCAGCGAGAGAAGTATTAACTACCATTGCTGACATCTCCTTCTGTAAGTACAAGTGGCTTAGCTGTCATGTGGATCCAATAGCTTCAAAACATCAAAGAACTGAGCTTGCAACAAGTATACAAGTCAGAGATTCAATAGCTTCATGCTTGTTGTAAGTCATTAGTGACGCTAGAGACAGTCAGGCAATAAGCATTTTCAGAAGGCGGTCATCAAAGGCAATGCACATAGTTCTTTCAGTAAGGTTTCCTTTAACTGATTTTAAGTGTCTACCCTAACATTTAATGTATTAGTGTGTACGTGACCCAAACTCCCACTGACCTCCACCCATTTCCAAGATTAGTGTACACGCGCCCTAAGGTCAGTTTGTGCTGCGCTTTTATTCCTCAATTCAATTCAACGTGATTGCATTGAAACGACATGGTAACACATATAAATGCATGATTGTGCCTCGTTCACATGGGACATATTAGCATACGCCATGCTAGAGCTGTGTTTTCATGCACAGGAATGCACAGCTTGTCCGTGCATCCCCATGCAGGCAGTCCAGTTGATGTCTATTATCATGCAGTGGCAGCACGGACCCAGCTGTTGCTCCCAATTTGACATCCATGCAGGTGCATGGCCCTGAATGCACACTGTCTGCGTTTGGGGTTGTGCAACCACACAAAATTGGGAGCAACAGCAGTGTCTGTGCAACAGCTGCATGCCAATGGCCATCAACTGGACTGCCTGCATGGGGATGCACAGAATATCTGTGCATCCCTGTGCAGGTAAACATGGCCTTCACACGGACTATGTCTGACACTGAAGTATCTGTTTATTGCATAGTAGGGATGGGCCGAACGGACCCCTGTTCGCTTAGCACCAGAACTTTCAAACACAGTGAAAGTTCGGACCCGAATAATGAACCCCATTAAAGTCAATGGGACCCAAACGTCAAAAATCAAAAGTGCCCATTTTGAAGGCTTATATGCAAGTAATTGGGCATACAATGGTTATAGGGGTCCGGGTCCGGCCCTGGGGGACATGTGTCAATAAAACAAAAATTGTGAAAAACTTCATTTTTAAATGAGCAGTGATTTTTTATGAAAGCATAAAAATTAAAAATTCCTTCCAATATAGTGCCTGGGGGGTCACCTTAGTCTACCTGTAAAGTTGCAGATCTGTACCAATTCTAGAATCTGCTGCAGCAATAATTGCATTTATAAAGCCAAAAAAATTACATTCCCCCCGCCCCTAAAATATTTCAGTTTTTTTTTGTACAGTTTATAGGTCACATTAAAGGTTGAAAAAGTTCTGAAATGATTTATCTTTGTCTGATTTTTTTTACATCACAAAAACCTGACATTTTAACAGGGGTGTATAGACTTTTTATATCCTCTGTATGTAAAACATTACAAATAAGTGCCTATTCTGTTTAAAATCCAGTAATACACTGCCTCACCCTGCTCTGCACATGCTCAGTTGCTCTCCATTTTTTAGGCACTGCCAAATTTGTAGAGGCCGATCTGCTGACAGCCTAAAGATATACTTTTGTTTAGGGCCTCTGGGCTTTAGCAAAATGGCATCCTCCAGCAAGAAGAAACAGGGACAATGCTGGAGGCAATTTGCAAGACACACTCATTTTGGTAGCATAATTATTAATACGAAATGTATGATCCTTGCCAAAGAACGTTATTTTTTTTATCAATCTGTTATCAGTAAAGTTCCATTTTAACATAAGCTTTTGTGTTATACTTATTTTGTTTATTGCATATACCGTATTTATCGGCGTATAACACGCACTTTTTCCCCCTTAAAATCAGGGGAAAGTCGTGGGTGCGTGTTATACGCCGATACCCCCCAAAAAAATGACAAAAAAAGCTAGCGGCGTCGAAAAATGGCGACCGCCGCCGAAAAAGGCCGAAGCGTGGCCGAAAAAGGCCGAAGCCGACTGTTCAGCTCCGCTCTTAGTCCCGCCTCCCTGCGCTCGCTCCCGAAACAGCAGGGAGGCGGGACTCCGAGCAGAGCTAAACAGTCGGCTCGGTCTTTTTCGGCCGCGTTTCGGCCTTTTTCTAAACATGGGCAAGGCAAATGACGCTGGCAATGCTGCAAATCACACTGGGCAAACTACAAATGACGCTGGCAAGCTGCAAATGACAATGGGCAAGCTGCAAATGACACTGGGCAAGCTTCAAATGACACTGGGCAAGGCTGCAAAAGATGCTGGGCAAGGCTGCAAAAGAAGCTGGGCAAGGCTGCAAAAGAAGCTGGGCAAGGCTGCAAATGACGCTGGGCAAGGCTGCAAAAGACGCTGGGCAAGCTGCAAATGTTTTTTTTCCCCCCTAAACTTCTCTCCTAAAACTTTTTTTCCTTAAAATTCCCTCCTAAACTTGGGGTGCGTGTTATACGCCGATAAATACGGTATATTGTTTTTGGTGTAGTACAAACAGGCATGTCCATTAAGCATTTGAGAAAGGGTTCAAAAATGGCACAATTCTTGATATTGTTTAGTTAGACAGCTTTGCATTATTGGACATCTGAAGACATATTCCAGAAGGTATATTTTATAACTTGATTTATTGTAAAGATTAACTTTATTTTAACTATACAGACCCCCAGTTACCTTTGCAGCATTAAGAGGACAATCATTTATATTTGTTTAAAGTACTATCATCTTATCATGAATAGGAAAGTTTCCACCGGTCATTGCAGAGTATAGGACGTCATGCTTTGCCCCTCAACGGCATGGGTTTTAATACATGCATACCTTCCAACAGATAAAATCCAGACACAAGTAAGAAAGAGGGAAAAGAAAAAACAAGCAACTGATGGAATGTAGCACATAGGCTTCTGATGTTTTCACAAGTGTTATTTTAACACACAAAGCTAAATTTTTATTCTTTTCCTCCCAATATTTATCCATTTACATAGGCCATTTTCCAAACAAGGCGCTGCCCTCGGCAGGGATGTTACCATGGTTACACGGAATTTTCTGCAATAGCAATAACCCTTGTTTTCGAAGCCCTACACGTGGAGAGTCGCCTGGCGTGGTTTCAAACTACAACAATTCCATGTAAGCAGTCATGCCTGTATTAAGCGCTTAGCCTTGATGGCAATATATTTACATTCTACTGATATCTCTTTGAGTCATGGCATTCGTTGGTGATTTTTCATACTTAGCTATACTTTTTCACGTCAAGGAAAAAGTTCATGCGCAGGTGAAACATTCCCCTGCATTCTTTGAAAAACATTACGAGGCATGGTAAATACCTTAAAATCTGTGGCTAGGGTATGGGGGCAGGGGAATTCTTCAAAGGCACCTGTGTTTAGTCTTCCTGGAGGGAAATCAGAAATTTTGTAACAATAGTTCATTTTTTACCCAGAAAGAGAAAGGCTGCAGTGTCTCGTCATGCTGATGCTCTGGAACAGAGATAAAGATTTTTTATTTTATTTTTATTTTTTCTCTGACTTTGCTTTCTGTGTGATTGTTCCTGGTTGCTGGCATTGCCAGTTTTTTTAAAAGGAAATTCACAATGGAAGCTTCTATATTTTTCCAATGACAGAAATACTTTACGGGGTCCACATATGTAAAGATTTATCAAAAATAAGGTTTCATTCAAACCTAATTGCTAAATATGGATTCCCCTTGACCTTTCCTCCCTAATGTATCTGCTTGGATAACATTCTGGAGCTGATTGGTTCATATTTCATAGGGTTGATTCAACATGTACTAGGGTCTCCCAATTGATATAGGCATACAGCACTTGCTTAGAATGCCCATGCCAGTTTTGACTAGATAATTTACCGACTGGGCCACCAAGTAAAGGGCTCTGTTGGCCTGACCTGCCTATGTATGGATCATATATAACTTTGTTGTATGGAGGCTGCAGACCATATTGTAAAATACCTCAACCGGCAAGAGAGGGGAAAGTTGGTGTATGATGCTACAGACAGTGTTGCCAGGTTGGCTTAAAAGTTTTCACACTGTGAAGCTGGGAATGGAGAAGTTTGTAAGTGATCTTTTTGGGTGTCAGGGGCAGCTAACCCACTCCAACTTGTAGGCAGGTGTAATATATTCTTCTTGCTGTAGGTGGCTCTGTGTGTGGTACGGCTGTGCAGGGGGAAGTTAAGGCTGAAAGGAACATTGTTGTATGTGTCATTAGGGGAGCTGTGGTTCGATTGGACACTGCAGCCCTGAGTGACCTCTGCAGCCATCTTTAGTTTGGGCATTGCTAATGTAGCGCCATAACCCCTGCGGGGCGGCTATGTATTTTCTGGGCTTACCAATTACCTCCTCCTTGTAGCTCGTCGTTCGTTGTCCAGGGGTTCCCAGGGTTAGTACCCAGCAATTTCAGAAGCTGACACTCAAATGTCCTTTTGAGGATTTTTATTTGTAAAAAGTAATGTTCAAATATAACACAGTCTCTTAGTTGGGAATAGAGGGTGCGGGTGATAAAGCTCAGGCACTTCAGAACTGCTGACATAAATTTAATGTCTTTTTTAGATAGCCCAGAGAGTAGCCACTCACAACTGGGTGCTTCACTGTTGGATAAACCCCTGTCAGTAGATTTAGCAGCCAACGAGTGATTTAAAGGTTTGCAAAGTCTCTGCCACAGACTAGGTTGTAACTGAAAGAGGAGTTAGGAACTTTTCTTATGGTACCTGAATCTTCCAGCCGTTTCGGCGATACCATAAGAAATGCGGATTCACCAGTGTCCATCCAATCTCAGCTCCCAGGCTCTTACCGTGAAGCCAGCTTCTTGGCCCTCCTCCGAAGAATCCTCCCCTGGTCGCTTGTACGAGTTGCTGTGCCTCTCCAATCCTGAGAGGACACCGGGACACCTCAGAATCCCCCTTCAGTTACTGGGCCTCAAACTAACCAGTTCCGAGGCTCGGGAATGGACAGATCCCCACCCCAGACCATGAGGGCCTCTGGGGCTGGTCAGGGTGACCAGGCTTATGGGGGCAGCAAACACTCCTGGGTCCGGGACCCCTCACTGGGCTGGTCCGGACCGAAACCAGGAATCAAAGAGCAAGCCGAACCCTGAACACGGGACTTCAGCATCTTAAGTACCCCTTCCCAGAATACACAGCGGGGCCAAACTTGCCCACTGATTGGCTCCAAGAAAGATTGGTACCTAACACGTCCAACCAGACTGCGTTCTCAGCCTGTCACAGGTGCTTCACTGCACCTATGACTAGGCAGAACTCCAGTACAGCCCAGTCAAGCTGATGCCAAAGTAAATTACCTAAACAATCAACCCCCAGAACTCAGTTACAGTTCTGGAAAAACTAAATTTACACTATTGCGCACACTTTAGAAAAGTGTCGGCGCTACACTAATAAATATAAATACAAAAACAATGTGCTAAGGAATGCAAAAAATTCACGAAAACAAAGCTGCTACTTAAATAACATAAACATAACAAAAGATGAAAAACTAAAATATATCACCGTGTGTGTATATATAAAATATAATTCACAGGAGCGCTCAGAAAAAAAGACAAAAAAAGTCCTTAATGATAAAAAATGCATATAAATGTATGTATAAATACGGTGAAAAAATATACATAAAAAAGTGTAAAAGTCTTATAAATCAGTCTTATAAATCTACACCAAAAAAGCAGTCCTGATTGAATAGTGCAAAAGCAATATGTGTGATGATGACACCAATTCCTCCACCAAAGTGATAAATAGGAGATCAACTCTCATTAGGAAACAAGCTCACCAGATGAAGTTGCCATCCACTCTCGTGTTTGTCAAACAAGTTTAAAGATTATATGGAACAGCTGCTGAAAAACGCCACACTCCATTCACATGCCAGGATTTGACTCCACTTCTCTTTTAAAGTCTTCAGCGCCCACTGGCCAGCATGGATGCAAGTTTAAAATTATGTTGTGAAGTTGTTCTTACATATAATGCTCAGGAACAACAAGTACAGTAACTGACGCCAGCCCTGCTTTAGCCTCAGAGGTTCCTCATCAGAGGTACTTTAGAAACACAATAATCACAGTGACAAAGGGCAAACTATCACTGGAGAAGAATCCTCTGCACTCTCAGTGATGTAAGTAAGTTAAAATAAACTTACTTAACGCAGTTACTTTAGAGGGTAACGAGTAATCTAACTGATTACTTTTCCCCTCATGGTAACGCAGTTCCCATTACTTGGGCGGCATTACCACAATTACATCTACCGCCACTAGATGGCAGTAGTGTAATTCCAGTGTCCTACCGAAAAAGTTCCCCCCGCCGGATAAGGACCCCCTGTACTGCGCAGGCGCAGTGCTTGCGCAGTACGAAGGACTACGGACTTTACGAAAATTGCCGAACCTAAACAGCTCTGAGTGAACTCTACACCGCGCAGGTGCAGTTAACATGTAATTGTACAAGGCGATGCCGCACGCTCCCGATGCTCGTGCTTCTCTGCAAGGGGCGTCTATTGTGTAACTAAGGGGCGGGTCTAGTATTACTGTAACCAAGGGGCGCATTTATTATTATTGTTATATATCGAGCTCTGCCCATTAATTTAACATTCACCCTCTTCTGCAGCCATCCACCCCTTACACGATATAATAATAATAGACCCGCCCCTTGCTTACACGCTATAACAGATCTGCCCCTTGGTTAGAGTAATAATGGAGCAGCCCCTTGGTTACACGATATATAACAATAATAATAAATGCGCCCCTTGCCGACAGTAATACTGGACCCACCCCTTAGTTATACGTATAGAATATAAAAAAAAAGTCACAGTTACTTTGCTGCGTAACTAATTTCTTTTCCAATGTAGTAACTGAGTTACTAACGCAATTACTTTTTGGGAGAAGTAATTTGTAACTTAACTAATTACTTTTTTAAAGTAAGATGAGATGACCAACACTGATCACTATTGGTGCTTTCAGCCCTTCTGTCTTTATACTGTTGGGGCAATCTGCGCTCCACACTTTGTTGTAGAGTATATCAGATTTTGTCAAAGCAGTAGAAAAGTATTTGGGAAAACTTAGTCAGGAGTCATCAGCGTGAAGCCATATTCTGAGCAGCATGTTTTCCACCCCTGCAGGCACACTCACAGCTGTACGTTTTCCCAAATACTTTTTCTACTGGTGTAATTTACTATCATTTAATCTGCTTTAGCTGTTTTTTTCTTCCTAAAGACCTGTATGGGCAGTAAAGCAGTTTTGAAGTGAATGAAAGTACATCAACACTGGCCTTTACACTTTGGGTACATCCCTTATACTTGAATAATGCCAATAAATATGTAATGCACGCTTTATATTAACTACTAAATTAAAGGGACAGAAGGAATTTTTTGTCACATCTGCTGATATGTTATTTCATTTTTATCACATGAATTGCCTTTAAGTGTTTGTCTGTCTTAAGGCACCCCAAAACACTGGCTGCTAATGTATACCATTGCAAGCCTCAGCATAACATAGTATAACCTGACTGATACACAATCTCTTTAGTGGTCCATATAAAATACCAGTTGCTGATAATTTGGAATAAAATTAACAATTGCAACGTGCTTTTATGCTTGATTGATAGTCCAAAGCTCAGTGGAGCAGCATCTCCCTGGGGAAACTTTGACTTTTTGTCTAGCACATACAAAGGTATGCAGTGCTCTTAAACAAGATCCAAATTATATTTAAAAAAAAAAAAAAAAAATTATTTAATAATGTTTGTGTGGTCATGGGGTCACCAAGTGACAGGACACAGACCTTCAACCTACAAACACTAGACAGGTAAAACAGCTGCAGACAGCAAGCAGAGGCAGTTAAATCCCCTTTTAGTCCTGGAAAAACAAAAACCTCATTGATAGCACTAGCTGCCTGCTACAGGATATGTGACACTGGTGATAAGAAAATAGGTGTCATGGTGTCGAATATAGTCCTAGACACTGCCAGTGTATGTTTTTTATTTTTTCCCCACCAAGCATCCTGTAGCCTATATACATATAGATACATTTTACTAACATACTTGATAGCTGCTTATTGTAACAGGTAAGCAATGACATTAATCCTTGGCGGACACTTGATACTCTTTATCATGACCTGTATTTAGGCTATGTCCCCCCTGTCAGCTTATTCCTGGATTCCAACACTGCCCAGCACCCATTGAAGGCCACATTATTTAATTAAAATGTCTAGATATTGTTGTCAATATCCTACTGATCTTTCAGGTGAATCAGTGAATCTAAGGAAGTATTTTGTTACTATCGTTAGGTTGGAGATATGTTGTGTGTTTCATACATGTTATCGAACAAAGGGAAGACTTGTTCTTATATGTAATCAAAGGTTGAGAGATATTACATTGTCAGACTTGACACTTCCACTCCAATTTCACTACAAGAGGCTTCCTATAGCACAATTTAGCTTATGTACCAAAACTTTTATGTGCTTTCTATGTTATATCATTTATTTTGCACAGTCTAACATATTGGTGGTGGTTTAAATTAACCTACCCCAGTCACAGCCCATGTATCTCAAATACAGAACCATAGCAATAATAAATAAATGCATTTTTTTATATTTATTTCTAGATGATGGCATTATTCATAAGCAAAATTATAAATGCAACACTTTTGTGTTTGCCCCTACTTATCATGAGCTGAACGCAAAGATCTACGACTTTTTCTATGTACACAAAAGGCCTATTTCTCTCAAATATTGTTCACAAATCTGTCTAAATCTGTGTTAGTGAGCACTTCTCCTTTGCCGAGATAATCCATCCACCTTACAGGTGTGGTATATCAAGATGCTGATTAGACAGCATGATTATTGCACAGGTGTGCTTTAGGTTGGCCACAATAAAATGCCACACACAATTGGCATGCTGACTGCAGGAATGTCAACCAGAGCTATTGCCCTTGAATTGAATGTTCATTTCTCTACCATAAGCCGTCTCAAAAGGTGTTTCAGAGAAGTACATCCAACCGTCCTCACAACCACAGACCACGTGTAACCACACCAGCCCAGGACCTCCACATCCAGCATCTTCACCTCCAAGATCGTCTGAGACCAGCCACCTGGACAGCTGCTGCAACAATCGGTTTGCATAACCAAATAATTTCTGCACAAATTGTCAGAAACCATCTCAGGGAAGCTCATCTGAATGCTCGTTGTCCTCATCGAGGTCTGGACCTGACTGCAGTTCGTCATCGTAACCGACTTGAGTGGGCAAATACTCACATTCAATGGTGTCTGGCACTTTGGAGAGGTGTTCTCTTTATGGATGAATCCCGGTTTTCACTGTACAGGGCAGATGGCAGACAGCGTGTATGGCTTTGTGTGGGTGAGCAGGTTGCTGATGTCAACATTGTGGATCGAGTGGCCCATGGCGCGGGGTTATGGTATGGGCAAGTGCATGCTATGGACAACGAACACAGGTGCATTTTATTGATGGCATTTTGAATGCACAGAGATACCTTGACGAGATCCTGAGGCCCATTGTTGTGCCATTCATCCACGACAATCACCTCATGTTGCAGCATGATCATGCATGGCCCCATGTTGCAAGGATCTATACACAATTCCTGGAAGCTGAAAACATCCCAGTTATTGCATGGCCAGTATACTCACAGGACATGTCACCCATTGAGCATGTTTGGGATGCTCTGGATCGGCATATACAACAGCGTGTTCCAGTTCCTGCCAATATCCAGCAACTTCGCACAGCCATTGAAGAGGAATGGACCAACATTCCACAGGCCACAATCAAAAACCTGATCAACTCTAAGTGAAGGTGATGTGCTGCACTGCGTGAGGCAAATGGTGGTCACACCAGATACTGAATGGTTTTCGGACCCCCCCCCCCCCCCCAATACAGTAAAACTGCACATTTTAGAGTGGCCTTTTATTGTGGCCAGCCAAAGGCACACCTGTGCAATAATCATGCTGTCTAATCAGCATCTTAATATGCCACACCTGTATGGTGTATGGATTGTCTCGGCAAAGGAGAAGGGCTCACTAACACAGATTTAGACAGATTTGTGAACAATATGTGAGAGAAATAGGCCTTTTGTGTACAGTACATAGAAAAAGTTGTAGATCTTTGAGTTCAGCTCATGATAAATAGGGGCAAACACAAAAGTGCTGCATTTATAATTTTGCTCAGTGCATAAAGGATGACGCAGGGGTGGAATTAATTGGCTTTAATAAGACACAATATAGTTTTAACACCAAAAATGCTACTATAAATGTAAAATATTTAACTGTTTTCAAGGTGCTTCAGTTCAAAATATAATGATAGTTGCTCTATTGGATTCTAAATAGTCGTAGGGTTTGATTTACTAAAACTGGAGAGTAAAAATCTGGTGGAGCCCTGCATTGAAACCAGCTTCCAGGTTTCAAGCTTAATTGAACAAGCTGAAGTTAGACGCTGATTGGCTACCATGCACAGCTGAACCAGATTTTACACTCTCCAGTTTTAGGCAAGCCATAGACAGTGCACATTTCTTTTAATATTCAAAGTTATCAGAAGATTTATCCTCATCTCTTGTTCTGGTAATAATTGTTAATTTTCCATCATTTTCTGTTTCTCTAATAACAATCACAAGGACAAATCGAGTGAAAAAAAACAAAAACAAGCAGGGACACAGACAGCAATAAAAACCCAATACAGGGGGTCCCCGACTTACGAAGGCTTGACTTCCGAACCACCACTACTTACGAATAGGGCGCTGTGGGGACCCTCTGCCGTTATGCGTGGACCATCTGCCGTTCTGCGCATGCGCGGCCAGACGGAGCCTCGGAAAATGTCCGAAATGTCCATCATTTTCCGCGCATGCGCAGAACGGCATTCGACGGAATATCGGAAATGTCCGTAATTGTCGTTCTGCGCATGCGCGGCCGACTTACGAACATTTACGGATTACAAGCAGGAGGAAAGTCCCTAACGGGTTCGTAACCCAGAGACCCCCTGTAGAGGCTTTAGCCCTTCCGCATTAGAACACAATGTTTTGGCTATACATTCACTTTCCAGAAAAAAATGATGGCACTTTAGTAATTATTATTATAGTAGCAGCTGCAACTTTTTACCTTTTGACCCATGGAAGGAGCACAGAAATATTTTTGAAGTATTTATCTGCAAAATAGATTTGAAGGGTAATGTATTTTCATGGAAAAAGGTATAGCAAATAAAATTTAATACAGCATATACAATTGCTACAAGGGCCATGTTGCAACTTAATGTTATTAACAATTATCTTTCCTTTTCAATCCATACCTGCTGTAATTTTATGAAAAATTCAATGCAACATTTTGTACATCGGCAGTGTATAGAACACCCCCCGAAATGTAATTTCCTGCTTGCATGATTGGCTTATTGATTTTCCCAGAAGTCTGAAATAAGATACAAGTCAGATTTTAGGCACCCCCTGCAATAAGAATATAATTTTTTGGTGAGAGAAAAGCTGCAGTGTCTGCAGCAGTTTAGAAGTATTTAATCATTGGGGAATCCCAATGATTAAATAGTTTTAAACTGCTGCAGACACTGCAGCTTTTCTCATCAGAACATTAAGGCTGGTTTCACACTGGGGCGTTGGGGGCGATGGCAGTAAAGCGGCGCTATATTTAGCGCCGCTTTACCATCGTTTTAGTGGTGAATTTCGGCCGCTAGCGGGGTGGTTTTACCCCCCGTGAGCGGCCGAAAAAGGGTTAATACTTAACCTGCAGCGGCATTTTGCGGGCGGGTTCGGAGCGCTGCCCCATTGTTTTCAATGGGAAGGGGCGCTATAGGAGCGGAAAATATACTGCTCCTACAGCGCACCAAAGATGTGGCTTGCAGGACATTTTTCAGCGTCCTGCAAGCGCACCGCTTCAGTGTGAAAACCCTCGGGCTTTCACACTGAAGACACAGCAACAGCTGTTTCGGGTCGGTTTGCAGGCGCTATTTTTAGCGCAATAGCGCCTGCAAACCGCCCCAGTGTGTAAGGGGCCTAAGAGTGCACAATTCAGAGTCAGTCTGCAAAGGACATGCTGAAACAAACCATTATTTTTTTAGAACAAAAAAAAAAAGGTAGGAATCTGCTAAAAAAGTTGTTGCAATACACTTTTATCATCCAGAAGGCATTGTTTTTTTTTTTTTTACCAAGTGTAGTTAAAATGGTTGCAGCCAGACTCAGTGGAGGGAGGTTTCTGCAGCATATTTGGCAAGTACAGAGTCACAGTATATATAAAATAATATGCAACGTGGTTGGAGGGAAGCTTCAGAGTGGCAAAGATGTTTTAATACAAATTATGTGAGCAGACTGAAGTTCCTCTTTAAGTAAAGAGGAATATTTCATGAAATAATCAACATACTCAAAGGATATCTTTATTTTTTCCTCTAGCTAACACCACCCTCACTGCCCTACCTGTGAATTGGCGTCTGCTAATCTACAAGCACCTGTGCTGTGTTTCATGAGAACAGTGCAGGTCTCTGAAGCTTTATCCGTTTTCTGGTTTAGCCTTTTTCCATTACAAATAACCGTTTGTTCTTTGCTTTTCCTAAGACTTGCCAGAGCTTATAAAGATGCCCAAGATGTCCTTTTAGAGAAGCCAGACATCCAGCACCTCGGAAGGGTGTGGAGGGAACTGTTTACAATGTCTAATTTCATGGATACCCTTCGAACCAACCCCGGAAAAGTTTCAGGTACATTTCTAGATGCTAAATTCAGATTTGATAATAATGATTTTGTTTGCCTGTCTGGGGCCCATTTACATCTCTGTGGTCTGTTAACGCCATGTGCGTTAACACAGATACTGTTGTGCATTAACCAACTTTGCATTAAAGTGGTTGTATACCTCTCTATGTCACTTTTACCTATAGGTAAGCCTATAATAAGGCTTACCTATAGGTACTGTAAATATCTCCTAAACGTGTGCTATTTAGGTGTTATTTACCTTGTAGTACACTCTCCTTGCCGTTTCTTCACTAGCAAGTGCCATGACAAATGCCTACCGCGTGCATGACGTCACGCGACTCTGACCAGTCACAGAGCTGGAGTCCGCAGCCCTGGAAGGAAGAGGAGCGGCTACCAGCGAGGACATTGCAGGCTTCGTTTGCAGGTAAATGCCACATAATTGGCTAGTATGCATACTAGCCCATTATGCTTTTACTTTGCAGGGGAAAAAAGAGGAAGTAAAACCCATATAGGGTAATGAAATTACCCTACGGTACTGTGCAGTGCCTTGCATTGCGGCTTGCTGAAGCACAAGTGCATTGCCTTAGGGTGGTTTCACACTGCCGTGCTGCAGTTTAGCCCCTTTGCAGGTGCAGCGTAGTGTAACCGTGGTTTATGTGCAGAAATCTTTTTCGGAAAGCACACCAAAGATGCAGCATACATGACTTTTGGTATGAAACCACCCTTAGTGCATTGGGGTGCCATTTTTTTACAAGTAAAATATGTGCCAGCATTACCTTAAAGTATATTTAAAGCAAAAAACTTTTTTTTTTTAAATTGTGGATAGAGTGGATAATGGTTACAATTCTTACAGGTTACTTTTGCCATCTGTGTCCTATTAATGAGATCTGCCCCCTTTTTCTGTTCTAGTGGCAACTCAGAAATTTGGATTTTCCTTCACATCCTCCTATAAAGTGGAGGCTACAGCTACCAGGGAAAATAAAGAGGGTGATTATTTCCAGTAGGGACACAGACAGCAATAACAAAAAAAAAAACTGACAGAGTTGCTAACCCGTCCCTACTCTGCCCAAAACAAAACAAGTCAAACAAAAAAAGATTTTGCCTGTACATACACTTTAAGTAGGCAGTAAACTCTTCTCTGAGTGTGTCTTTGGCTCTAAAGGCTTACACGGCCCTCCTGTCATCCTCTTTGTCCAATCAGAGCACTTTTATTGGCTACTAAGGTTATCTCTTAGGAAAGAAGGTTGGTCAATTATGGGGGTGGCCTTTACAGTGATTTTATTGTGTATATTTAATTTATATTTTTTTTTTTCCACACAAATAGAGCTTTCTTTTAGTGGCATTTGATCACCACTGAGTTTTTTATTTTTTTAATATATAAATGAAAAAATAACATTTTGAAAAAGAAAAATATATTTTCTACTTTCTGTTATACAACATATCCAATACAAAAATTGTTAAAAATCTAATTTCTTCATAAATTTAAGCCAAAATGTATTCTGTTGCATGTCTTTGGTAAAAAAAAATCTCAGTAGTTGTATATTAATTGTTTTGTGTCAAAGTTATAGCGTCTACCAACTGTTGTATATGTATTTGAAAATTGATATATTGAAATTTTGATGTACTAATGGCCAATCTCATTTTTTGAGGCCCTTAACATGCCAGGACAGTAAAAATACCCCACAAGTTATAGCATCTACCAACTATTGTATATGTATTTTAAAATCGATATATTCAAATTTTGATGTACTGATAGCCAATCTCATTTTTTGAGGCCCTTAACATGCCAGGACAGTAAAAAATACCCCACAAATGACCCCTTTTTGGAAAGTAGACAGTCTGAGGTATTTACTAAGAGGCATGGAGAGTTTTTTGAAGTTGCAATTTTTTAAATAATTTTTGATTACATATTTTAAACATTTTTTATATATTGGAAAATAAACTTCCGCATGATGATCACTCTGGGCGGCCCAGTGGCTAAGTGGTTAGCAGCACTAGAATTGCCAGTTTGAATATCAACCATGACACTGTCTGAAGTTGGCATGTTCTCCCTGTGTCTGCAAGGCTTTCCTCTGGGTACTTCGGTTTCCTCCAACACTCCAAAGTGTGGTAGGTTAATTGGTTCCTGTCTTAATTGCCCCTAGTAAGTGTATACATGTGAGTTAGGGACCTTATATTGTAAGCTCCTTGAGGGCAGGGACTGATGTGAATGTATAATATATATGTAAAGCACTTCATAAATTGATTGCACTATATAAGTACAGTACCTGTAATAAATAACAGCAATGTTTTGGACTGTCATTAAAGGGTTACATTTATAACAGCTGTGATTACTAGTGATCTGTGATTGGCTATAGCTAATAACATGGTACAGGGGGCCCAGATACCAAACGATATTCAGAAATGTGCTGAATGTTTCTGAGGTGTGACTTTCACCCCGCCCTTGTTTGCTCTGTTTAGACATGGTGCATGAAATTCAATTAGAGAGACACAGTAGCAATGCAAAAACTGATTTCTGTAATATCTCTTTTGAAAAGAAAGAATGCTCTACAAAATCATAACCACGGGTACCCCCTTATGTTAAATATTTATTGTAAAATATACATTTTATATAAATTGAAAAAATAAAAAAGCCATTTAGAAAATTGTTAGCAAAATAAATATAGAAGTAAAACCAAATATATAGAATATATAGAACTACTGTATAACATGTTTACAATTCATTTTGCAGCCTGGAGCTGGCTATTATGCCTGCAATTCAGGGACAGTGTACAGCGTTAATTAATGTGGAGTTGTCACCCTCTAGTGACTTCGGGGCATTTCCTTTCAGACTAAACTTAGAGCAGAGCAAAGCATCGTGGGATGTGTAGTTTAGAATGCTGAGGTTTCAATTCCAGTAGGACTGGCCTGAACTACCACTACCAGAATGTTGAGAAGACAGAACAGACTGCTGTGGGAGGATATAAAAGGGCTGGCTTAGGCCTACATCGCTCTCTTGGGACACCGGCTTGGATTCTGCCAGCAGGAGCTTTGTGTCAGTGTAAGCTTCTGCTGATTTGTGGCCTGCGCAGCTGGGAGTCGTACAGTTGCATCCAAAGGGTTCTCTGTGGACAGCATCGCTCCTCTACTACAGCGGACCGGAGAGTCTTCCAGATCTTCCAGATCTGTACTCCAGATCCGAGTAGGCCGCGGCATGTTGTGACAGGGTCAGATGCCATTCCCAGAACCAGGAATCAAGAGGAGTTCCTGAAAGAGCCTTCATCACCATCACCTGCATTGCTGCCAGTGCTTCTGTAACCAGTGTGGTGAGCGGGAATTTGCCCATATAGATTCATTAGAACACTGCATATAGACATCATTTACTTAATCCAGCTTTCTGATAATTGTGATGACACTGAAGTCAGTCCTTACCCTCTATGAACACTGTATGCAGACATCTATATCTTATTCACATCTTAACAGCAATCCTATTGGATACAATAGTATTAAAGCCATATGGGAAAAGTTTTAAGTAAAATACAGATACACGACAGATAGGCCAACTTTGCTATATCCTACATCAGGATTACTTTATTTATAACACTACAAGGCTAGCTGAAGTCTGCAGGATTCCAAGGAGTTATATCTCAACCTTTATGTCCTTACTTTATTTGCGCAAGTGACTAAAGTTATTTAGCACAAAAAGGTCTGCTTCCATTTTCTGGAACTCTGATTAAAGGAGTCGCATTTCTCGGCTTTTACATACAATCCATGTGTTCTGAGGATGCCCAGTACTTTTTTTACATGCGTTCTGTGAAGCTCCAGAGTAGCTGAGAATATGAGAATATCGTCGAGGTAGACGATAACGAAGTGGTCCAAGTACTGCCGAAAAATATCATTTATGAAATGTTGGAATGTGGCCGGGGCGTTGCATAGTCCAAATGGCATTACCAAGTATTCAAAGTGCCCGAATCTTGTTCTGAATTCTGTTTTCCACTCATCCCCCTCTCGGATACGGACAAGATTGTAAGCTCCACGTAGGTCTAGTTTGGTGAAAATGTGGGCTGTGCGAAACCTCTGGAAGAGTTCGGGGATGAGGGGGAGCGGATAGCGATTTTTGAGAGTAATTTCAATTTAATGGCCTCAAGGTCTTATCTTTTTTTTCAACAAAGAAAATGCCGGCATCGGTGGGAGAAGAGGAAGGGCGGATAAATCCCTTTTCAAGGTTTTCATCAACATAATGCCTCAAAGTTTCAAGTTCCGTCTCGGAAAGGGGAAAAATACGGCCAAAAGGAATCTCAGCCCCCGGTAGCAAGTCAATGGGGCAATCGTAGGGACGATGCGGGGGTAGGGTATCTGCCTTCTTCTTGTCAAAAACATCTTGGAATTCATGATAGGCCGCTGGTATATTGGAACCCACACTGGGTGTGGGTAGGACAGACAGACAACTAGAAAAGTCCTTGGTTCCAGGAGAAAGACAATGCTGCCGGCAGTAGGAAGAAGTGAAGAGAACTTCCCTCTTGGACCAATCAATCTGAGGATTGTGCGCCTGTAGCCATGGAATTCCCAGGATCACAGGGAATATAGGGGAGCTCAGGACGTCAAAACGTAGAAATTCCTGATGATTAGAATTGAAGGAGGTGAAGATAGGTGCCGTTTCTAGGGTGACATGCCCGGAACTAGGCATTGAGCCATCGGCCAGATGGACGGTCAGTCTTTGCCTTTTGTGATGAAGAGGGATTGCTAGTCTCTTTGCCAAGGTCAGATCCAAGAAACAGCTGCATGCCCCGGAATCCAGTATTGCTTGGAGATGAACTTCCTCTCCTGCCACCAGTAACGTGACAGGAAGACTGATATGGGTTGGAGAAGACCGGTATACCTGAAAATTGACCGGAGTGTGGGGAACTGATTTACTGGGTCTTACAGGGCAAAAGGTTATGTAATGTCCTGTTCCCCCACAATAGAAGCAAAGGTTCGCCTGTCGGCGATGAAGTCTCTCCTCTGAAGTTAATGTTGGATGGGCCAGGCCAAGCTGCATAGGGTTGGATGTAGGCGGGATTTCCGGCTGCCGAAAGGTTTGGATACGCTCAGACCGGCGTTCCCGTAAGCGCCTATCGAGTTGAATGGTCAGTAGGATGAGACCTTCTAGTGTTGAGGGGGTCTCAATTCTGGACAGTTCATCCTTGAGGGATTCAGACAGCCCCAGCCGATACTGATAACGTAACGCTGCCTCGTTCCAACCTGAGTCTGAGGACCAGGTACGGAATTCCACGGTGTAATCTTCTGCAGGGCGCTGACCCTGCCGTAGGGTATGCAGAGCAGAGTATCCAGAGCTTCAGCAGTGGCCACCCGCAGGGGGTCATCATATAATTGGGCCATGGTTTTAAAGAACTGGTCCACAGAGTTGATGAGAGGACTCTCCTGCTCCAATAAGCCATGAGCCCATACTTGGGGTTCATCAGTCAACAAAGAAATAATGAATCCCACCTTCACTGTTTCAGTGGAAAAAGTCCGTGGTTGCAAGGCCAAGTATAGGTAACAGGCATTCTTAAAAGATCTGAATTTCCTCCGATCACCGGAGAAGCGTTCTGGTGTTGGTACTCATGGTTCCGGAGGGGGCATCACCACAGTAGGGGTAACTTCCAGAGGGTTGGCTGAAGACGACCCTTGATCTGTGGTGGTAGGTGTTGCATGCAGGTGCTGCAGGCGGTCCTCTAACTGAAAGTACCCTTCCTGGAGTTTTTGGATGACCTGAGTGAGAGCCGTGATCTGTAGACTTACGGCTTCCAGCGGGGAGACACCTCCGTCGGCCTCTGACATGGCTGGTTTGTACTGTCAGTAACTTGGTAGGAGGCCGAGATGCTGGGAGGGCTCCCCTTGCGGCCAAGCGCAGAACACCACTGAAGGTGGAACAGCAGGTGTGGTGCCCACAGAAGCACGGGTGCCGGAGACAGGCGTGCTTGGAAGGTCCAGGAGTCCAGTGGAATAACTGAATAGCAGAGCCGGGTGCCAGGCCAGGGGTCATTCACAGAGAGACAGTCCAGGATCAGAATGACCTAAGATAAGCTGCGTCTTAGTACAGGGAGCAGGATAAGCAGAGTCAAATAGCCAGGCCGGGGTCAGATGCTGGGAGCAGGCAGGAAGAAGTCAGGTGCAAGCCAAAGGGTCAAGCCAGAGGATCAGGAAGAGCAGGTCAAAACAAGCCGGGTCGGTACACAGGAGATCAGATCAGCAGATAATACAGGGCACAGGAACACAGGGAGAGCTGAAGACAAACCAGCAACTGCAGACACTAGCAGACTTCCTTATATAGGCCCATGTGACCTGCTGGTAGGGATACTGGGTCCTAAACTCCTTCTCCTGCCAGAGATTCTGGGTCCTAAAGTCCTTCTCCTTCTGTTGATTCCCTGACAGGAGCCCACCAATTTAGATACATTATTCTGCATAGTGTTGTGTTGTATTGATGTTAATGGCCTGTGGGTTGAGGAAACAGAAGTGAGTGAACCTGACATAGAAAATAAAGTGTCAGTTCCCTACACTTCTGCTGACCTGTTCACTTAGGTTTCTGTGATCGTATCATATCGTATATAGTGATATATTGTTCACATAAAAATACCTTCATGATCTACAGTGTTATGTTTTGCACTTTCATGTGTCCCTTTTACTACAGTAAACAAACTTGAACTGTTTTATTGATATTGCGCAAGTCTCTTATTATTGGTGACAGTTGGTGAAAATGACCAAATGCAGGGTGTCAGAGGTAATGGAGGATTTGCAGAGTCGGGGCAACCAGTGGGGTACAGATGCTACACTTACGAAGGTAGCGTTACATTTGGGGGCTCGTCCGGGATACCCCATCTGGGATGCTCGAGCAAGTCAGGGGACATGTCCAGGGTAGAAGAGGAGATGGACTCGGTTGCCGCGACTGACTGGGGTCGAGAACATGGGAGCCAATTGGAGCAAACCACAGTCCTGAGAATACCTGGCGTGGGGTAGACTGACAAAGAGGTGCAACAGTTGATGAGGAAGGCTGTCCCGGAGGAAGAGTCTTATCCCCTTAGAGCTAAAACCCCAGTATGATGACGATTACACTTGCGTTCTATTGAAATGGCGAGCAGGGCCGCCATCAGTGGGGTACAGCCCATACACATGTAAGGGGCCCAAGCGTCTGGACGGGCCCGGCCGACTGGCAGGGATATGAGAAGGCAGGGTCGGGTGCAGAGAAGCTCCGTGGATGCTCCTGTATGTGTTTGAGTCGGAAGGCTGCTGCTCTGTCATTAGCTGACATTGGGCTCTTTGCTGCCACCTCTGACCTTCCTGCATGTGCACCCCTCTGCATATGGAAACAAGAGCTGAGACTAGGACCACCTTACAAGTAAGGGTGGCTGTGTGTGTCTACATTTCTCTGTGTGTACATGCCTGTGTGTACATGCCTGTGTGTGCATGTCTGTGTGTGTGTGTGTGTTTGTGTACATGCCTGTGTGTACATGTCTCTGTATGTGTACATGTCTCTGTCTGTGTACATGTCTGTGTACATGCTTGTCATATACACACATGTGAGTGGTGCTAGGAGCATACAGGTGTGGGGGGGCTGAGAGCGTACAGGTGTGAGGGGGCCGAGAGCGTATAGGTGTGGGGGGCTCAGAGTGTACAGGTGTGAGGGGGGCTCAGAGCGTACAGGTGTGCGGGGGGCTCAGAGCGTATAGGTGTGAGGGGGGCTCAGAGCGTACAGGTGTGAGGGGGGCTTAGAGCATACAGGTGTGGGAGGGCTCAGAACATACAGGTGTGAGGGGGGCTCAGAGCGTACAGGTGTGAGGGGGGCTGAGGCACTGAAAGTGGGATGGCCAGTGGGCAGATTCGGTGGGATGGCCAGTGTTGGTGGTCAGGCTGGGGGGGGGGGGGCAGGCCTAAAGCTGTGTAAAGGGCCCCACAATTTCTGATGGCTGCCCTGATGGCGAGAGAGTGTTCCATCTGGGTTTCAGACGAGTGCTGTGAGTTTGGCAGAAGGTCAAGTGATCCCATTGCTGCCAGCCAGTGATCCGGAGGGGGACCTTTCCCACCCGGGATCGGGCAGCCCAGCCTCGGAGGCTGCAGATGGCCCAGTTACAGATGGACCAGCTACAGATGGCCTGATTGCAGGGATGCCCCCAGCTTCTTTCTACACTGATATGAGTCGATTGGTTGAGAGCCTGATAAAAAGTCACAACATCTCTGCTCATTAGGGGTATCGGAAACTGCAATTCTTCTTGGGCCGTGCTCCCACACCAAAGGGAGTGAAAGTGTTTGACAATTGGAGGAATTAAGCTATGCAAGCAATAGAATAGTGGAATGTACCTGAGGCAGTGAAGAGAGAACGGATCAGTGAAAGCCTCAGGAGTCCAGCAGCTGATGTTATCCGGAGCCTAAAGAGGGGAAAGCCAGATTGTGAGGCTATGGATTAGATTGAGGCCTTGTGCGCAGTTTATGGGAGAGTGGAGAAGCTACCTGATTTGATGTACAAGTTCGGACATACCCACCAGTGTCGGGTAGAGAGGTTGTCGGATTATGTTATATGAGTGGATCGAATTCTGCATCAGATTATCCTGAAAAGGGGGATTGATCCACATGAAGCTGATAAAGTCAGACTTGAAAGAATCCTGCAAGGGGCTAGGCCAAATTATCCAATTGTGCTCCGATTGTTGCTGAAAGGAACACAAGGGGCTCCAACTTGTTGATGAAGCTGGTCAGAGAAGAAGCTTTGCTGGATGAGAAAAATCAAGGGTCACGAGATGTGATGAAGGTCCCTCCAAAGACAGAGAAAGTAACAGTACAGCCAGCTCAAGTGGATACCAGTGTGCAGGAAGAGGAAAGCAATGAGGAATCAGAGTGGGGGGAGTCAGAAGGCGGCAAACTTTCAGGGGTCTCAGTGAAGGAGCCAGCTGGGAACCCCTAGAAGAAACAGAGTTGCAAGATGGATAAAAGGAGGAAGGCCAAGAAGAGATGCCAGAAGAAAGGCCTGGGGTCGACACTTTTGTTACCCTCGCAGTCAAGTAACCCATCCTTGGGGTTGGGGACACGGGCACAGGAGGTCAATGTCTCACCACCACCCATGGCCATTGCTAGGCCTTCTCAGCATAAAGCCTGGGGGGATCAGAAGAAAATCTCTACTGAAAATAGCACAGAGAGTCTACCAAATAGGTTAGTGGGGCCACCCCTAATAGTATCTGTACAGGTAGAGGGCATCTACACTAGGGCTCTGTTGGAGACTGGGGCACAGGTCATGCTTCTATACAGAGACTTTTATGACAAACACCTGAGACACATTCCTCTGTGCAAGCTTGAATAACTAGAGATCTGGTGGATTGGAACCGCCAAATGCCCATATGATGGATACATCCCCATCCACATAGCGTTTGGACCGGCAGCTGTTGGGAAAGCAGAAGCATTTGACACACTATCAGTAGTGTGCCCCAGGCTGCCTGGGGCTGGACGGAATTCCATACTGATTGGGACGAACACCGACTTGGTGAGGAGGCTGTTCTCATCTGTGCTGGGATAAGATGGTTCCATTCCCTAGAAGATTCACCCTAAGTTACTTCAAGCCTGTCGAAGTGTAGCCAAGGAACAGAGTGCCCCTGTCAAGGGAGTAGAACATCTGTGGAAATTGGAAGCCAGGGAGAAAGTGTTGCAGCCTGGCGAAGTTGCTTGTCTGAAGGCTACAGTCAAGTTGACCTGGGATCAACCCAGCTCCTTCATTGTGTTGGAGACTGATGAACAGGCTCAAGCTGCCGGAATCAAGATGGTTTCTGAGTTAGTTCCTACTAAAGACCTGTCTCGGACAGGAAGAAGGTGCTCATGAGTCTTCGGAATGTCACTAATCGCCCAATTACTTTAGGGGCACTTATGCTCGTGGGACGAGTGAGTGCAGCTACCCCTGTACTACCTGAAGAAGCTGCTGGGAAAGAAGATTGTCTGAAGATGCAGAAGGAAATCCAGCATTGTACTAAAGCTTTACCCCCTGCATGGCAGCAAAGAATGAAGTCACAACTGGCTAGATAGGAGAAGATTTTCTTGAAGGATGACTTTTATATGGGATATGCCAAGAGCACTCAGCATCAAATCCGGTTGCAAGAAGACAAGCCCTTTCGAGAGTGAGCCCAGAGAATACTCCTTAGCGATTTGGAAGACCTTTGGGAGCAGTTGGCCGAGCTGAAAAGATCCAGGGTCATTTAAGAGTCCAGAAGCCTGTATGCCGATCCCATTGTGGTGGTGTGGAAGAAGAATGGGTCACTTTGAATCGCCATACTCTTCCTGATCAGTATATGACCCCTCATATTGAAGATGCCCTCCAGTGTCTTACGGGAGCTAAATGGTTCAGTGTGCTTGACTTGAAGAGTGGGTACTACCAAATTCCCATGCACCCGGAAGACAGAGAAAAGACTGCACTCATTTGCTCCTTGGGGTTCTGTGAGTTCAGCCGGATGCCTCAAGGATTGTCAGGGGCCCCAGCGACCTTCCAGCGGTTGATGGAAAGAACAGTAGGAGACATGAATCTAATAGAGGTACTCGTGTACCTAGATGACATCATTGTGTTCAGGAAGACTTTAGAAGGGCATGAAGTCCGGTTGGAAAAAGTATTTGCAAGGCTCCACGACAAAGGGTAGAAACTGTCATTGGAAAAGTGCCAATTCTACAGAACTTCTGTTACATACTTGGGTCATGTCTTCTCTGCAGAAAGGGGTAGCCACAGACCTGAAGAAGTTGGAGGCTCTCAATACATGGCCTAGGCCAAGGACTGTAACTGAATTGAGATCCTCCCTGCGATTCTGCTCTTACTATCGGAGGTTTGTGGCAAACTTTGCCAGGATTGCTTGGCCTCTCAATGAGCTGTTGCAAGTGGCCACAGGAAAAGGAGAGAAGGAGTCTAACGTGAAGAAGTCTGGCTGTCATAAGAAGGGAGAAGAGGTACAGGATCAATGGACTTCTCAGGTGTTTTGGCATCTGAAGAAGAGCCTCACTGAAGCTCCAGTATTGGCTTATGCTGACCCTGCCAAGCCCTATGAACTCCATGTAGATGCCAGTAGAGGTGGACTGGGGGGTGATTTTCTATCAAGAACAATGTGGTGGTCTTAGACCAGTGGCTTACGTGAGTCGCAGTCTAACTCCATTCAAAAACATGCCCCCGTCCACAAGCTGGAGTGTCTGGCTCTAAAATGGACCGTAGTAGACAAACTGAAGGATTACCTGTATGGGGCTGTGTTTGTGGTGAAGACGGATATAACCCTTTGACCTATCTTCTGACTTCTGCCAAACTGGATGCAACATGACATAGGTGGCTGACTGCCCTTGCTGGATTCCAATTCAGTTTGAAGTATAGATCTGGGACAGGGAACTGAGATGCAGATGCCTTATCTTGTAGACCTTATCGACAGGAGGAGGAGCCAGAAGATTGGACCTATGTTACTGCAGAAGTACGGGCCTTGTGTCAAGGCATGGCCAGGGGATTGAAGGTAAGTGTTGGAGCTGAATCCATTGGAGCTCACCCCTCGGGATACCCAAATGCTATTGTGGGCTGACGCAAGTACAAGGAGAGGGTCTTCCTCAGTTGTCTAAAGGAGATTTGAGAAAGGATCAGGATCTGCAATGTCATCTGGCTATCCAAGCCCTGAGCAAGCAGGATCCAAGCTTGTTAATGAAGAGGTCCTTCTGAAGACATGGAAGAAAAATGGCAGCTATTCCTTTTTGAGAAACACTGTGGAACAATCCTGAAAGCTTTGCATGATGACCATGGACATTAAGGGACAGAGAGAACTTTTAATTTAGTCATGGATAGGTTCTACTGGCCCAACATGAGAGGAGAGGTAGAGTTACTGTCATTGCTGTTTAGCATGTATCCTGCGCAAGACATTATCAGTTCGGGCCGCTCCCATGGGACATTTGTAGAGCCAGGAGCCTCTGGAATTAGTTTGCATTGACTTCCTGTGCCTGAAACCCGATACAGGTGGAAGAAGTAATGTCTTGGTGGTGACTGACCATTTCACCCGCTATGCGCAGGCCTATCCTACTAAAGATCAACAGGCAACCACAGTGGCCAAAGTCCTTGTTGAAAAGTTTTGAAAATGTTTTTGTGCATTATGGGCTGCCTGTCCGAATTCACTTTGACCAAGGACAAGACTTTGAAAGTCGGGGTAATCCATCAGTTGTGCACTTTGCTAGGCATAAAGAAGTCTCTGACCACACCTTACCACCTGCAAGGGGATCCTCAATCTGAGAGGTTTAATAGAACTTTGCTGAATATGCTGGGGACTCTGCCTACAGAGAAGAAGCAGCACTGGGAAAATCATATTGCCACTGTTGTCCATGCTAACAGTACTGTAAGTGATGCTACTGGCTATTCACCATACCGACTCATGTTTGGAAAAGAAGCTTGCCTTTCTATCGATTTAGCTTTTGGAACATCTGTTGACAATACTTCTTTGACTTCTCACCGGGGTTATGTTGAAAGGTTACAAAAGAATTTACAGCAAGCATCTGAGAAAGCCATGGCACATGCCTCGATTAGAGAATTGCTGGATAAAAATAATTTTGATTTAAAAGTGAGAGTGCAGGATTTGCAGCCTGGAGATCGTGTGTTGCTGAAGAACTTGGGGGCACCAGGAAAACATAAGCTGGCTGACCGATGGTGATCACAACCTTATGTCATTTGTAAATAGTACCTTATTGGATGTGGCTTACAGAAACAGAAACTAATACCAACACTGGGAGTGAGTAGAGGAGGAGAACTGACTAAAACAGTACAAAGACTACCTAGTCCAGAAGTTGAAATCCTACCATAATTTAGGGAAGCTGATTGGATCAAGGATGAGAGTACAAGTTCCACCTCTCAGAGAGAGAGAGAGAGACAGGAGACCTAAACAGTTTTGCTGATGAGCCCTTGATATTGCCTGAACCAGATTGCCCTTTAGAGGCTGAAGCTCCCTTTATGGGTGGAGGAAACAGAGAATGTCAAGTGCCTATTCCTGAACTCACTGAGGAAGTCAATCTTTCCCCTCATCGACCGTACTCTGAGCCTGTAGCTATGGATTTCCCTTTGGAGCCAAGCAGTCCTGTTCACACCGGAAGTCCAGCAGAGAACTCTGTTCAACCTTCTGAGAAATACTCTCCCATCCTGTTAAGGCGAAATATACATCCTCCAAAGAGACTTACTTATGATAGTTTAGGAGAGAACTCTGGCAAACTGATTCCTACTACTAAAAGGCAAGTTCCCACGCCTAATCTCCCTACTGTTAATTTGGTTGGGGCGACTCTGCTCTGACCTCTGTTAATATTTGCTGAGTTTAGATTGTGGTTAATGTCAATATAGATCTGTTAATAACCCTTTCCTTCCATAAAGTTGAATACATTTAATGCTTCTGCCTCTTTGGGGACCAAAGAATTCCATCAGGGGGAGAATGTAGCCAGGAGCTGGTTATTATGCCTGCAATTCAGGGACAGTGTACAGCGTTAATGTGAGGTTGTCTCCCTCTAGTGTTTGCTTGGACTCTGTGTCATTTCCTTACAGACTAAACGTAGAGCAGAGCAAAGCATCATGTGATGTGTAGTTCAGAATGCTGAGGTTTCAATTCCAGCGGGACTGGCCTGAACCAGCACTAACAGAATGCTGAGAAGACAGAAGAGACTGCTGGTAGAGGATATAAAAGGGCTGGCTTAGGTCTACATCGCTCTCTTGGGACACTTGGATTCTGCCAGCAGGAGCTCTGTGTCAATGTGAGCTGCTGCTGATTTGTGGCCTGCACAGTGGACAGTTGCATGCAGAGGGATCTCTGTGGACAGCTAAGCTTATCCACTACAGTGGACCGGAGACTGTTCCAGATCTTCCAGCGACGCCTGCACTCCAGATCTGAGTAGGCCGCGGCATGTTGTGACGGGGTAAGGCACCATCCTCAGAGCCAGGAATCAAGGGGAGTTCCTGAAAGAGCCTTAATCACCATCACCTGCATCGCTGACAATGCTTTTGTAACCAGTGTGGTGAGCGGGCATTTGCCCATAAAGATTAATTAGAACACTGCATATAGACATCAGTTGCTTAATCCAGCTTTCTGGTATTGTTGTGCCACTGAAGTCAGTCTTTACCCTCTATGAACACTGTATGCAGACATCTATATCTTATTCACGTCTTTATTAACAGCAATTCTATTGGATACAATAGTATTAAAGACGTATGGGAAAAGTTTGAAGTAAAATACAGATACACCACAGAACAGCCAACTTTGCTATATCCTACCACCAGGATTATTTTAGTCATCTGTCAGCTGACGTCACAGAGCCGGTCCAGGCTCAGGCAAGATTGTGACAAAGTCAGGATCTTCCCACATGGTTGGTTCGGCATCCGGCTCAGCCTCTCAGTGAGCCACTGAGAGCCTGAGTGGGCCGCTCCCACCCCCTCCACTACCCAGCGCTCCAATGAGCCTGGGGGCCTCAGAGCAGACAGACAGTCAGCAGCTCTCTGCTCATGGAGCCCTGAGAACAAAGTGATTGGCTGTGTTCGATCGCTCAGTTCTCAGTGTTAGGGCTGGCAAGGGACAGATGCATCATCAGACCGATGGTTCAACCACCTAGGTAAGTATGATTCTACAAAAAACAGAACCCCATTTCTCTTTTAATAAATCAAAAACTCTAAACTAAAATGGTAACACAAAACAGTTCTTTTTGATAGCTCCAAAACAGAATCTGTGACAATGACTGAAGCTCATTTCCTGCATTTTAAAGGCTAAACAATTAGAGGCCAAAGGCATTTGCTAACTACAAGTGCGCAGCATACATTTAAAACAAAGGATAAAAGTAGTTAGGTGTAGATACTGTACTTCAGATTAACGCATGTAGGACACAGACCCCCATGTCTGTATATCCTCAAGCTACTCTCTTACGGCTTCACTCGTTTGTCACTGTCATAGTTAAGTGGGACTTTGAAAGATCTTGTTGAAGTGCAAATACCAGACAACTAAAAGTTTCAAACAATTATAAATAGTGTTCTCTAACTGGGTTCTAGACTATAAGCAAAATTCCTGCACACTGAACAGTGGTAGTACAACGGCCAAACACGTTTGCAGATGAATGTATATGGTTTATTATTTTAAAAGGAATAACTATTGTTAAAAACATATCACATATATGAAACATACCACATAAACATATCAAAGAGTAGGTGGCGTCTGTTGCCAAAACAACACATTTAAAACTACCGTATAGCATGTATGTGTATGCATACCTCATTTATTTGAAGAATTTTTCATGTTGTACTGTGTATGGAACATTCACATATTTAGCAAATTCTACCTTTCATTTAATAATACAAAGTCAATTACAAGATAGTCAAAATAAAGCCTGAAGCTTAGGGTGAAAGAGAGCAAGAGCTAACAGGAGAAAATGGATAAAAAAAGTTAGCACAATAATTCTAGCTTTGTTCTGTGTAATTTTGGCATTAAACACTTCAGCCCCGGGAGGATTTACCCACTTCCTGACCAGGCCATTATTTGCGATACGGCACAGCACCGCTTTAACTGACAATTGAGCAGTCGTGCGACACTGTACCCAAACAAAATGTATGTCCTTTTTTTCCCACAAATAGAGCTTTCTTTTGGTGGTATTTGATCACCTCTACATATCCCCGAAAAAAAAAAAATGTATTCATCAGTTAAGGCTGATATATATTCTTCTATGTATTTTTGGTAAAAAAAATTGGAAAAGGCGTATATTAATTGGTTTGCTCAAAAGTTATCGCGTCTACAAACTATGGGATTGATTTAGGGACTTTTATATTTTTTAAATAGTTTTTACTGGTAATGGCAGCGATCTGTGATTTTTAGCGTGACTGCAACATTGCGGCGGACAAATCTGACCCCAGATGACACTTTTTGAGGACCAGTGGCATTATTACATTGATCAGTGCTATAAAAATGCACTGATCAATGTATAAATGACACTGGCAGTTCTAACTGTAGGGGGATGGGCTGCCAGGAACATGACAGAGATCGATGTTTTCCCGATCACTGGGAACAGAAGATCTCTGATATGTAATCTGGCAGAATGGGGATCTGCCTTGTTTACACTGGCTGATCCCCATCCCCTGTACACCGAGATCGCAGGTCGCCGGCGGACATCGAGTCTGCTGGACCTGCGGGCACGCTCCTGCAACGCACATCGTGCCCGCTATCTCCCATGCATGGACCGCCGTTCAGCTACGGCGGTTCATGCAAGAGAGCCGACCTGCCACAGTATAATGACGGCGGTTGGTCGGCAATCGGTTAAAGCATGTTTTTTATTAAGATAATCTTTTTTAGGTGCAATGATTATTGGGTTTAGAGTTAGGACCATGAGGTTAGGTTGAGTTTAACAGTTGTGTTCAGGTTAAGGCCTCATGCACACTGGAGGTTTTTGGATGTTTTTACAGCTGCTGTTTATTGACTGTAGAAAAAACCATCTGAAGCCACAAACTCCCCATCATGTTATCCTATGTGTCCATGCACACATAGGCTGTTATCAACTGTTTTGGGCAGGGGTGTTTTTGGGCTGTAAAAAAAATCCAAAACTAGTGGGTCCAGATAGGTGTTTTTCAGCTCTAAAAACGCTCTAACGCCGATAAACGATGACAAATGCCCAAAAACGTGTCTCACCAGTGTTTTTTAACGTTTTTGATCCTATTGATTTACAACAGCAAAAAAACGCTTAAAAACGCTAACGCTAAAAAACGCAAAAAAACACTATTGAAAAAACGCTGAATAACTTTGAAAAACTCACTGCAAAGCTACTGCCGTTTTTATAACGTTATTATAACATCCAGTGTGCATGAGGCATAAGGGTCAATGTTAGGTTTAGAGGTGGATTAACAAAAATAGGTTTAAGGTTACTTTAAATTTAGGTTTAGGGGTTACCTTTAGGTTTATTTAAAGATTTAGAGGTTGGCCTAGATTAAGTGTTAGGTTTAGGGGTTAAATTGAGACTAAAGGATGAAACACTTATTTTGGGCAGTACCTCCTCAATGTGCTGAGCGGGTTTGTACTGTAATATACTTTAACATAGCTCTATTAAGTTCTTTATGTATAACCAGCCAGCTGTCACACAGCCTTGCCTTTAAAGTAACCTGTGCTTAGCCTGTGAATGTCATGCTGCCAAGGATTTTCAGTAGTTTCCCTAATTGAAACCTGGGATTTAGCCCTCCAAAAACAGGTGGGTTATCCCTTTGACACATTTAGCTTGAGCTATTGAGAACATCAGGCTTCTTTAACCAAAGCTGAGAAAGATGTGAAAAGGAAACAAGAGACCCCAAAAGAAAGAACACAAAATATCCACATGCAATATGTAATATTAAAAAAGTCCTGACCATAATAAAAGAAAATATTGAAAAAAATATACATTTCTTTTAAGTTGCCAAAACATTACCAACCAGAGCACCTGTCTTAAAAGTAAAGGCTTAATAATTTGTTAGCTCCAATGTCCATCTTTTACATTAGTTTAACACTTTACCTCTGTTTTTCTACCTAGGGCGTGGTATAAGAATCAGAGACATCTTAAAGGATGATGAAGTTCTGACATTGTTTTTGCTGAAAGATATTGGACTATCTGACTCTGTGGTGTACCAGCTCATTAACTCCCAAGTTCGGATTGAACAGGTAAGAAAAGGATAATAGGTGTTCTTTGTTCTGCAAAGTATGCTGACACCAAACTCTGCATTTTACACACCATATTCTGGCTCTGTACTATGAAGGTTCTGCCCAGAAGTCTCCATGTAGCGCCTCATTTATCAGGATGTCTAAAGCATATGGATTTTGGTTAGCCAGGCAAGGATAGCCACTAGAAATTTTTAATAAAATAACTTTTTGTTTACTAAGCAGTCTCTTACAGAATAGAGGACAAACTCCAAGCAAAATCATAGGACAGACTATACATACAGCTCATCCTGGTTTTCTCAATCAAGATTTATGGGAGGTTTTTAATAACCCTAATCCACTGCATGGACTTAAAACTATGGTCAGCAAGCTTAGAAAGGCCAGTGAGAGGTTTTTGGTTAAGGCAGCCCTCTCACTATAAAAAGAGGGGTACAGAGCAGAAATAATGTTAGTGAATTGTAAGTTGTTGCAATAAAAGCCAACAAACTGCATTGGGAGAGATTAGGGTCAATTAGGAAACTGTAATTCTAATTGCTAGTGCTTTGGGCAAATAACCCCTTTTCTGTTTTTTTTTGTTTGGGAGTGTTTTTGTCTTTTCTTTATTTTGTGGTTGACTTGAGGTGAACAGTCACTTTTAGCTCCTGTCCCATCCATAGCACAGATTTTTTTAGGGTAAATGTCAAACCTAAAAATGAATAGTTGTGTTATTAACCTAAAATTAGATTATTGACCATCTTTTTTATTTTGAACTTTCCCTTACTCCACCTTCTTCTATGTATCTGGCACTGGGAAATAATTTACCAAATGCTTAGCATAAGTGTAAATCATTTTAAAATGATAATCATATTATTAGAGTAAATATGTGCTTTGCTCATACAGGGCAAACCAACAGATTTGCAGAACTATGCAATCCCCCCCATCTCTCCACCACTGTTGTGCTTGGATACCGGTGATTTTGCCTGGGTTCGATTTGCCATTGCTCAGTGAATCTTGTTTAAAATTTAGCAAACCTAAATTCAGAAATGAATCCCATTGAAGTCTGCAGGGAAAGGGCAAAACTTAAATTCTGGCTACTTTTAGGGCCAATAGGAAAACTACTGTCAAACAAAATGCATGGAAGGCTGGGCACTGCCATGGGGATTATGCATCAATGCAAAAATAATGTACAAACATACCATACAACAGGGAGTGGGTCTTATGTGTCTTTAAGAGGAAAACACTGAAAATACACAAATCCTTTAAATAACATGCTTGGGGGATACGTCAACAGTTCCGCTGCCAAAGCAGTTTATTACAATTTTTGCACACGTTTAAAAAATAATTTACAATAATTATTAGTTTATTACTGCAGTACTTTCTGTTTCTAGGGAACCAACACTCATAAACACTCATTGTGCAGCGCTATTTTCTGACCATTTTTATTCCTGGAATTGACATATCTTGCCTTTCAAGAATGAGCAGTTGGAAAATAAAGCCTTTCTAGACAATGAGTGTAGTGAGGGTGGATGTGCTGTTTTTTGTGAATAGAAACTTCAGCAGTTCCTTACAAACAATTCTTCTGTATTCAAGTTCTTACATACAGTATGTGCAGGGAGGCATGTTCAAACAAAGCAAAGGTGATTTGAAACGTGCTATAAATAAAAGCACCTTCAGTTCAATTTTAGCCCTGTATTTATTTAGTATTTATTTTGATAAAAATTTGAGGCTGTATACAGTATTTTATATGTGGTAATAAAGTGGGGTGCTCTTCCATTAAAATGATTTGTCCCATTTAAAAAGGTTGTTTAAAGAGCCATATCATTATTTTATCTCCCTTTTTCAAATGTGGCTGTCCCACCACGTTTACACATCTCAGTGCACTTTTATCTGTGGGGAAAGCATAAAAATCAAACAAGCTTTTAAAACCTATTTTCCTATGGTTGGTCCAAGATGTCTGCTATAACTTTAGACTGATTATCATCTCACATTTATGGGCGCTTTTGGTAAAAAAAAAAAAAAAGCACGCTGATGACTTGATAAGAAACTTCATATTTGTCTTTGTTTTTATCATGAAGATACTCTTTTCTTAATCCTCTGTGTAGCACACTCCTACAGGAGCTGCTAGTTTGGTAATCCCTCTGAAGCTTGATTTCTTTTACCAAGCCTAAGTGGTGAAATACCTCTACCACTCTTACATACCCTTATGACAAAATAAACCACACCAGGTTAAATTGACCCAGAGTATATTATGAATTCAATTCGGTCAATAATGGTTAAGTTATACAAGTTTGCAATAATGAACTTATAACACACCACAATATTGTCAAATAATAAACCTGACTTTTGAGAATAACACTAATGGTAACTGGGCCAAGATTTCACTACAAGGCACATACAATTAAATTTCAGTTATGACAAGACCACTCAGAAAATAGACAATACAGCAAAGCAAAGGGAAAAAATACATAAATATAAATTCAAGAGGCTAGGCTGTCCCTAAGACTCTAAGGTGGTCCTGTCAAGCCCAAATTTGTCTGCATGGCTTTGTTGGGAGAAATAAAGCAATCCCCAATAATATAAATGGTATGACAAATATCAGTATTGTTAGACAAGTTGAAATAGTCTCCAGATATTTACTTTTGCTAGCTTAGTTGGGGCCCTTTCTGTGGTACTTCCCTCTTTTATTCATTAAAGATATTATTGAGGATAATGCACTAGGCCTGTGCGCCGTCTGTTTGTTTTGTGATTTCAGTAGGGACTGGTACCCTGCCTGTTAGGGACAGCACTACTGTGTTTCCCTGAAAATAAGACACTGTCTTATATTTATTTTTCCTCAAGAAAACACACTATGGCTTATTTTCAGGGGATGTCTTATTTTTATTAAGTATGGTACAACAATCTACATTTATTCAAATACAGTTAAGTCGTCTTCTTCTGGAACATCGTCATAACTCTTCAAACTCGGAATTCCATCCTGAATTTCTTGCGACTCCATTTCCTTTAGAACCATTGGCCCCAATCTTTCATGTTGAGCAATAGAGCTCTCATTAAATAAGCAGCTCTTATCCATGTAATCTGCTCGGAGTGCATTGGCAACAACACTGTCAGTTATTTTATCCCATGAATTCTTCACCCAAATCACAACCTCTTGTAGGCTAGGTTTCACAAACTTTCCACGCTGATTTCTTGTCATTCTATTTTCAATGTAGTCATTAATTTCCATACGCAAATGGTCTTTGAATGGCTTGTTTATTGCAATATTAAGAGTCTGCAGATAGACAGTCATTCCTGCAGGAATCATTATTTGATCTATTCTCTCTCCAAGGATGTTCTTCATGTCTTTAGCACGATGAGTGCTGGCTGAATCCCAGACTAGCAGACCTCTTTGTCCACCTCGCAAAACAAGTGGCAGCATTAAATCAAGCCACTTCCTTCAAACTGCTTGTGTGCACCAGGCTTTTTCGGTTTCAAGAACATAAATGCCAGAAACACGTTCAATCCTATCTTTCTTGCCCTTAGTGATGATAACAGGTGTGGCTTTCATTCTATCCAGACGAATTGCCAAAATACAGGTAACACTTGGACTTTCGTGACCAGTGGAGGGAACATAGATTGAGGAGGCACCCCTCTGTTCAATTGTCGTTTGGGCTCCTTGACCCATAAACACTGCAGTTTCCTTCATAGCAATCATGTTGCAAAGTTGGTATTTAGAAAAGTCGATGACATCAACAAAGGACTTGCAAGTGCTCGCTTAATAACTTCAGCATCTTCCAACTTAAACAGTGTTGTTCATATCGCTGTAGGAAGAGACAGTTCATATCGCTGAAGGAAGCCATCCAGCCAGTGTTGTGATGCTTTAAATTCTGGGGATATGTCGAATTGTAGTGCCATTGCAAGGGCAAATGCTTGAATATCAGTCCGTGCGCACAACCAGAGCCTTTGCTCTCCTATCAGCAACCCATTCACTGATCATGTCTTCCAGCTCAGGAAATAAAGGTTGCCGACCTGAACCACACTTGCGCCTCTTAGCATTTCCTCTGTCGACCTATAGACTGAGATTATCGTATTCTGCCTGCTATTTTTGGACCATTCGGATATCCAACTTCTTCTCTTTGCAGAAAGCCATAAGATTCTTGCCCTGGGAGTCCTCCACAATTCCTTTCTTGTACTCAACAGAATAACTCTTTCTTTTTGCACTCATCTTGTCTAATTGTACAGATACTCAGGAAAAGCAGAGATAGGCCAGCAAAGCTGATGTGTAAGGGTTGGCTTATTTATCAGGGATCCAGTGAGAACTGGGTCCAATCTGCACAGTGAAGCTGGGATTATCTCTCTGGGCTCAATAGCAGACTGCTTGCTGGAGCTTTTTCTCTATCCCCTGGTGTTTGTGTGGGGTGAGAGAGACCCACAGACTGTTGCTGGTCAGTGCTGGGGAGCAGCTTTACTTCTTCCCCTGAGGACACACAATACAGAGTGTCCTGCTCCTCACTTCACTGAGGAGACTTTTACTTTCACTTTCACAGACGGCTGGTACCTGACAGGGGGATCCGACCTTGTTGATGGGGCTGCCTGCACCTCTCTGGTCACCTCCGAGATGGCAGCTGTCACAATGGGGCAGATGAGAAGGGCTGCCCGACTTCTTAACCGATCTGCGCCAGTACACTACGTAGCCACGCCTATCACTATGACTTATTTTCAGGGTATGGCTTATATTGAGAAAATGCTTGGAAATCCTGCTACAGCTTATTTTATGGGTATGTCTTATTTTCGGGGAAACACTGTAGCTGCAAGGAAAGGTTCCTGACAAGGAGGGAAAGCATAGGATTCTCAACCTCTCTGGACACCTGCCTGTTGGGCACAAGACTGTCAGACTGCATTCTTCCCCTCTCTACAGATGCTGACAGTCAACCACAGTCTGCTCTCTACACGCTTTTGGAACTGTGACTGTTCCCAGTTGGTTTGCCTCCCACCGGGTTATTTGTGCACTATCTCTGCATTCGGTCAATACAAGTTCTTTCACTGCACTGGGACTGAGTGTGTTAATCTGCTGCACCCCACCTACAAGTGGGACTTTGGCCTCTAGTGTGTGTAGGTGTATGAGGAAGCGCAGGGGGAGCTGGGAAGGGGAAGGGAAGGGAAGAGGAAAGACGTAATTTTGTAGGCGGTTGTTGAGGGAAGAGGATGATGGGGAAGGGAGTTCTGCACTTATAGTTCAACTAGCACCTAGCTATATCTGTTTTTGCAAAGCTTTAATTTAATAAGATTAAACATAAATACATCCTGTTATAAGAAGGCAATACTGTATCTCACAGTACTTTAGAGGGGGGCTTTTAGGTTATTTTTTACCACATCACTGTGACATTAATGGTTGTACTGTGCCCCTAGACTTAAGATGGCCATACATTATACAATTTTCTTAATCAATATCCTTTAGAGTTACCTTCAACTATGTAGTGCGAGGGCCTGCCTGATTGCATACAAATTAAAAGTGTTTAGGTTTGACCTCATATTAAATGGTTTTGGTAAATAATTATTTTAATTAAAGGAACATTGTGCAAGAAAATTGTATAATGTATGACCAGCCTTACAAGCTTTACACTACAGAGCTAATAAAGCCATATCCTGTAATTAATGAAGCAAAGAAGCCTGAAGCGGCTGTATGCAAGTAATTGGTAATTATTTGCTTTGTAAAATCATGGCTTTATCTGCACTATACACCAGAGGTTCTGGGGGCTAAAAAGGGCACAAATGAATGATTTGCATGACTCTACCCTTCAAAAGGCAGTGACTGAGCACCCTGTTTTGGTTTTTTTTTTGTCCTGGAAGAGGGAAAATGTAAATACTTTTTAGGATAGTAATGCTGTATCTATTATTACCTGAATATTGCAATGATTGCCCATTTGTTGCCCATGTATTGTCACAATTGTTGCCTGCCTATGGTCACTGCCTGTGTTTGTTAATTATATTGCCACATATTATCCTGAAATGGCCAGTTGCTGTCAAACCACCTCCCTAAAAAACAGGTAGGTCAACCCCTCCTTAAATACAGCACTTTGTTGCTTGTTTCAATATCCACCACTGTAGAGTCCCAATGCTCAAGGGAATCCCAAAGGCTCCTAGTTATGGCAGTTGGAGAGGTCAATAATTATAAAGGAATTGCAGGACTGCATCAAAAGGCTTTTGTAAGTTGGTGATAAATACACATTAAACAGGCAAGGTGGGAGTCTTGTGAACTCTTGTTTCTATAAAAATGACTACGGTTTCAAGTGTCATTCTCAGCCATGTGATCAGGTATTGTCCCTTAGTGACCTCAACTAATCAGCCTAGAGGTCACTGCTTTTGTTTGCATTATCAGCCAAATTATATGAGTCATCTCACGTCTTAGCGCTAAAACTCTCCCCTTGTGAAGTAAACCATTTGTGGTCAAGTACAGATCAATAGGTCATCATTCTAGTAGCCAGCTTGCAACTTTTAAGTAGCTCGTGCCACGCCAGCTCTATGGGAATTTGATACTGACAGTCTCGAACTGCTGACTAATCTCATGAACACTAGCTAGAGATAATTTAGGAAAGACTCAGAATTGGCAGATTCACACTGACTCAGCCTTCATTGTCAATACAGCATTGTATATTCATGGCCAATGGATTTCTGGGAAAGGCCAGAAAGAAATGAAATAACTCGCTTTCCTTCTGATGCGTGGGAGATGCAATCATTGATCTGGCCTAATTACAAACTTAGGTTGCTGTGAGCATTAAAGCAGATGTCTTAGTACTGAGTCAGTGTCAGGGTGTTGAAGAGGTTCACACATGTTCTTTATTTCCCCAGATATTTCGTTGGACAACTCATTCTTACAAAATGAGTATGTGTGAGATGCCTAATGAAGTGATTTCACTGGTTTCTCAATGAGTACAGAACATCGCTAATAATCTAAAGGCAGATAAAATTAGCTCCCTTAAATTTCACAATCATTAACAGGTACATTTTTTTTAAAGGAAGTGTTGCAGCAGAAAACAAGAATATTCACTTCTTATTCATAAGCTTAGATAGTATGACATTCAATGAACATGAAATCACAGGCCCCTATATAGTGTTCTATGCAGAGACACACTGGGTTATGTAATATTAATAATAATAGCAGCAATAATAATACAAATATAATCTACATAACGATTCATACTAAGCAGTAGTGCATAAAACCAGGATGGGATGCCATATAAGCAGACCTAGCATTTTTATGCCAGGTCTGCCCTAACAACGTTATCACCAGGGCATATTTTGTCTCACGATGCAGAGATTTCTGCTTATGTAGGGACATTTTTCTTCCTAACGGGACCTGTCAAAGTGTCACATATTGAGGTAGATAGGTCCTCTTTAGCATCAGAATAAGGTTTTCCCAAAGTTGCTGGGTGTAGTAATATCTGGTCTTCGCTAGAGCCGCTGATGGTTCATATGTGCATATAGCACCTGGGTGTGTACCCCCAAGACAAACTGTGTATGCATACAATGCCTACAGATTGCCTGGATGGTGACAGGACCATATTTATATATGTATATATATATATATATATATATATATATATATATATATATATATATATATATATATATATATATATATATATATATATATATATTACCAAATGATAAGTTGTAAGTCAGGTCAGGAGAGGCTGATAATATCCCAACTGATGAGATTTTCTTTCTCTTCCTGTCCAGGCAACAGTTGTCATGTGCAAGTGATTGAGACACCAGATGATTTATATTGTAAAGCGCTGCGCAAACTCTTTGCACTTCATAAATGCTGTATAATAATAATAATAATGATTGCGTTTATGGCCGTATTGATTGTAAAACTTGACATGCAGCATATTTGAAAAATGCTGCACTTGAATTAAGATGCAGAATATACAGTATCAAATAGTAATGTCAATTTGATATTTATTATGCATTAAAGTGTCCGTAACCTCAAAAAATACATTGATCCTGTTCCTTTAAAGCATGTTATACAGCACAGTGCTTGTGCTGTGTAATTTGGCCCTTTCTTTCATCTAAAATACTTGGTTGATTCTGCCTGGTGCTGCCCTTCCCCCTGTAAACTGACCACGTTTATCATGGCTGCTGAGCCCCTGATACCCTGGTCAGTTTTCATTCCTCCCTGCCAGCCGCTGTCTTTTCTTTCTCCCTCTCTCCTCCTCCCTCCCTGCCTATCAGCTCCGATCTGCTCGCCAATCCTCCCCTCCTGCTGCTAAAATAACTGTGCGATATTGCTACACTCCACTGTTTTACATTAAATGATGTTCCCAGTGTATGTGTTTTTGTAAAAAAAATATGCACCTGTATACCTTATTTCAGAGCGGCTCTCAGGTGACAGCCTGCCTCTCTCCTCCTCTCCTCCCCTCCTCCTGGCTGACCTCAGCGAGGGATTCTAAGCCCCCTCCCACTTTACTTATCAGACCAAGGATGAGAGCGGCAAGCAGCCACAAGAGCGCTAGGAATTAAGGTATACAGGGGCATATTTTTTTTAAAAAACACATACACTGGGCACATCATTTAATGTAAGAGTGAATTGTAGCAATATCACACAGTGGCTTTACAGCCACTTTAATTAGCATAATTACCAACTCTAAGGCCCCTATCACATGGGTCGGATCCGTATTGATCCGCCCTGCGAAGATCCGCTGCTCAGCGGGGATCGCTCAGCTGATCCCCGCTGAGCCGGCTGATGACAGGGCGGTCCCTGCACACTGTGCAGGGACCGCCCTGTCAGTTCTCCGCTCTCCTCTATGGGGGATTGGATGAACATGGACCGTCTGTCCTTGTTCATCCAATCCGCTCTGCAGACGGATGGAAAAATAGGGTTTTCCTCCGTCTGCAGAATCGGACAATAGCGGAGGCGGACGATAGCGGGTGTCAGCGGATGCTCATCCGCTGACACCCCCTATCCCATAGGGGTGCATATATGTCCGTTTTTCATCCAAAAACGGATGGATGAAAAACGGACATACGGTCCGCATGTGTGAAAGGGGCCTTAGAAGACCTGTTTAAAGTGGAACTTAAAACCAAGTTAAATGCACAGTTAAACTGCATATGGTATATGTGACAAAGTATATGTGAAATGGTTTTCCTGCCAAAGGCATTTGCAATTTTCACTCTGATAGTCTTGTGATCAAGGCACCCCTGCCAAACAGTATTACTAGCTCAGTGAGCTCCCTTTTCTCCACTGCAGTTCAGTCATACGCTCACAGCTAATTGGACAATACCATCACACTAATGAGACCATCACTCTGCTGTAGCCTATACAACTTCGTGCAGCACTGTGTAATGCAGGAGAGGCTGAATGGCGCACAGTACTGCTCCCTTTACCGCTGTGCTGTACAGGCTTTTAAAGGAAGCTAATGTAGGACATATTTAGCTGATACTAGCTTTTCATTTTTTTACAATGTAAGTACATTTATTGATTTGTAAGGAATATGTAACTAGGTTTACATCTCTTAAGAGGGTGCAGAGGTGAAGAGCTCCACAAGCTAACAGTAAAGCTACGTTTACACTTGTGGCAGACCTTGCTGCCCTTCTGAAAAGTGATTCTCTCTTGAGAAGCATTTAACAGGTGGTTACCGCCTTTTTTAACCTTGTAGTGCCTGCACTGCAACTGCACGCGTTGCACAAGGTTACACGGCGGTTTATAACCCCATCCAGATGTTTTTGTGGCTTAAGGGATGGGGGATGGTAAAACCACAGTTCAAACACCTATTTTTACTGCTCCTCGACCGCATGTGTAAACAAGCACTTAGTCCAGTATAAATGTATTAGTCTTGGTAAAAAATCTGAAGGTACACCCAACGCTTTCAGTGACTCACAACTCCCCCTTCATCCTTGTTTGTGTACAGGCAGTAATAGAAGTAATAGAAGAAACACTGGATAATAAAAAGAATTTAGGATTACGATAAAAGGCAGTGTGGGTGTCCATTCAGCAGCCTTTTTTATGTCTTGGTAGAGAAAGAAGCACAACTATATACATAACCCAAATGAATCGGCTACATGTCAATTTTCAGTTTAATGTACTGTAGACATACAATTAAAAGCTATTTCTCTACATTAATCCTTACACACTTTGTGTTTACATCCAAATGTTTTTTAAAGTATTCAAATGAGTGGTAAATCAATATCCCATTTGTGAAAAGATTTTCTAACTCAAAAAAACTGCAAATATCATATATCCGCAATATTATGCAATAAAAAGTGACTCTAAAGTCATCCTGATGACACTAATACAGAGAAATGCATAGAGGTTGGATCGCTGCTTAGACATCCGTGGACCGCAGGTGATGTCACATCTGTTAGCCAGTAAAACACATGGGTAAGACAGACGGTGACTTTGTCTGAACAATCAGATGGCTGTGTATGGATTAAAGTGATTGTAAAGCTTTGTTTAGTTTTAAAAAAAAATAACAAACATGTCATACTTACCTCCACTGTGCAGCTCGTTTGGCACAGAGTGGCCCCGAACACCGTCTTCTGGGGTCCCCCGACAGCTCTCGTGGCTCCTCCCCATATCAGATAACCCCCTAGGAGAGGCGCTCTCCCGGGGGTTACCTTGCGGGCGCACTCCTGAGTCCAGCATTCAGCGTCCATAGCTGTCGAATGTATGACTCGCCCACGTCATTGGATTTGATTGACAGCAGCGGGAGCCAATGGCTGCTCTGCTATCAATTTATCCAATCAAGAGCCGAGAACCCAGGGCAGAAGAAGAATGCGTCCCCGCCGGATGAGGTTCCAGGGTTCAGCTAAGTAAAACGGGGGGCTGGGGGGCCGGTCACTGACAGGTGTTTTTCACCTTAATGCATAGGATGCATTAAGGTGAAAAAACACAAGGGTTTACAACATAGGAATGCTGATTGAGCTGTTGCTGGTCTGGGCACTGTAATGTATAAGTGCATTAACTGTGGGAAGTGTTTTTAAAGGTTTTTTTTTTTTTTTTTTTTTTTAATAAACCGTGTTGCACGATTACCTTGTCATTTTCTTTGTGGGTAATTTGTGCACATCTATTGAGGGGAGAACATACCTGTGGGATGAAGAAATGCTGATTCAGAGCTCCTTGTTGGTTATCTTGGCTGTATAACAAACACATGTTGGTCCAGTGGGTCTCAAGGCTCCGGTGAGTGCTATAGTAGCATCACTGGTGGTGGAGCACTTTTCTTTTGAGCTGTGTTTTATATTGCGTCACTAAGCAACATGGTGGTTGGGATGAAGTTGAATAAGTGCAATTACATGAATCCTTGTGTTGGAACAGTCTGAGAAGAAATTTTTCTTTTTTGGATTATACACATATTTTCTGTATTATACGGTTTTTTTTTCACTCATGGGACTTTGAGTCACAATTTATTGCTTAATATTGTGGATATATGATATTTGCATTTTTTTTGAGTTAGAAAATATTTTCACAAATGGGATATTGATTTACCACTCATTTGAATTGGTTTAATCACATTTGGATGTAAACACAAAGTATGTAAGGATTAATGTAGAGAAATAGCGCCTATTTTACTTTTTACTGTTTTATAAATAGTGTGTTTCACATTTAAAGGGGTCAAAAAAGGGGTTTAAAGCTGTCACAATCTCTAATATGGCGCCATTTATATCAGGTTAAAATACTATTAAAAGCTGATTTCAGATTGGTTACTTTGGGTTTCTGGAAATTGTCTTTCTAATGTCGTTTTTAAATAAAATCAATTGGTATCAAATTGTGTTTAAGTTAGTCTAACATGGCTCTACCACATTCCTGTAGGTAAAGATACATACATTTTATAGAGGGACTTCTCGAACACAGAAGTGGCGTAATAAGCATATGTCTCTGTATATCTGAACATGTGCTGAATGCTCGTATTATTCTTTCACCCTATCACTTAAGCCATCTGTCTCAGTGAAGCATATATTTAAACCCAAAACCAGCAATAGGTAACTAAATACATCCAGTCTGACATTAGTTCCACTCTGATGATTCCTCATTTCCCATATTGATTTGTACAAAAAGACATTCCATTCTGCACTCATCTGATAAATATGTCTACTGTATGTATAAGATCTATTACCTTGTTTGCCAGACTAATCATTACATACTGATAACCCACTCATTGACTGAAATACTAAGATCAGGTGCTCACTTTGTAGCACATTAAGTATTCCAGGCTTTTCTATACAGACACACTAATGTAGGAAGTCTGTGGGACCATATTTCCTTGTTAGATGTACATTACATTTCTGTCTGTTCACTTTATTTTATCACTTCTCATGTCACATAGAGTATATAAATGATCTGAACATTCATAAATTCATAACCATCCAAAGCCTGCAAAAATGTGGAACAGCTCTCACAAGACAGGGAGGTAGGGGGGTCACCTGGGTAATTGTAGTAGTGAATGAGTATGATTCCATCTAGATAGCAGAAGTAGCAATCCATTCATGTGTGTTCATCTTCCAATAATATTGAATTACTGGAATGCGTTCAAAATATATTTTAGCATTTCTTTATATGTAGCGTTTAAAGAATAACTCCCATTTAATAATTTTCCTGGCTAATTTGATATTAAAACTCAGGGCAGCAAAATGATAAGTTTTGTAGCATTTGTTGCGTCCATTATTATTATCTTCCTGCTGAATTAGCCAAAATTCAAGCCATGCATGCCCCTGTCGATACCAACTGGCTCGATAAAAGTTGATCATTCAGTCAACACCTGTTGAAGGAGCCAAGTGGAAAATTGTCAGCCAAACAGTGACTGCATCCAATCAGATGCAGCCACTGTCAAGGTTTACAATAGCCGGCAGAGGTAGTTTGTCCACCTGTTAGACATCTTTCATTCAGCCCGCAGGTTGAACAAAAAACTTCTATGCGAGTATGGCCAGCTTAAACACAATGTAACTCAGTCTACCCAAAAGACCACAAGGCTGCAAAATGCAAATATTAGTTATATCCAGACCAGACAATCATTTTTTTTACCTGCAATATCTGCATTTCCGATCCTCAGGTTCCAGTTAAATGTCTGTAACAAAACGTCTTTGAGGGATAGAGTAGGAAACATTCAGAACCCCTGTCCATTTTTTTTTTTTTTTGTAATTCCTTTATTTATGCATTAATAGCACATAAAACAGACAGAAACCATACCAGTACAGGATACTGAACATTGATATATATCGATATATAAAAGAATGTATGTATCTCATACAGACAAAATATGAGAAAAACAAACATAACATAGCCTGTAAGGCATCGTTTGGGGCCAACAGCAAGAGAATTGCAAAAACAGTAGAACCTTAAAAAGGAAGTAAACTCTGCATTCCATTTAGTTTTTCTTATATAATGTCATTATAAAAAGTATTATCAATCATTGCACAAGGTAATGTTTGCTTCTTACTTAATATTTTTTAGTGTTTGAATAAAATCGTCTTCTGGGAATAGGCTGCACCATCTTTAGTAATGTTTTCTGTCCCCCCTGTGGACTTAATTTCTGCCCTACCTCGTTTCCCCTGCCAAAATATTGTGTATGCTTGATCACGTGCTATCCAACCCTTTATCTCGATCAACGTCTCACAGTCACAAGGGGAGAACCAGGAAGCTGAGAATGCTAAAGTTTTGATGGAGACTTTATAACCACGTTAAAGTGAAAAGCTTTAATTTTTTTTTCATTAAAATAATAAACATGTTATACTTACCTGCTCTGTGCAGTGGTTTTACACAGAGATACCTGGATCCTCCTCCTCGGTTCCCACGCTGTCGCTTCTGACTCCTCCCTCCTGTCGGGTTCCCCGCAGCAAGCACTTGCTATGGGGTGCACCTGAGCTGTGGCTCTAGGTGTACATTTACACACACGGCCTCTGTTTAGCCACGCCCCCTTCATCTCCTGATTGGCTCACTGGCTGTTATTGACAGCAGCGGGAGCCAATAGCTTCCTCTGCTGCAAATAGCCAATCAGGAGTGCGGGTCCCTGAAGAGGCAAGGCTCTCGTGGACATTGCTGGATTGCGAGAACACTCTGGTAAGTATTAGGGGGGCTGGGGGGGCTGCTGCACACAGAAGGTTTTTTACCTTCATGTATAGAGTGCATATAGGTAAAAAACCTTGTGCCTTTACAACCACTTTGAGAACAATGTGGACACAATTATGTATATACTCTATGGGAGTTGTCCCTTTGGAAAGATAGGAAGGATTTAGGCACACGCAGAGGTAGTCTGATTTTCCAAAAATTCATGGATCACAATATAGCAAATGAGGTGCTGCCATCAAATGGAATATAACCATAGAAAATAAAAAACAAGGGGTCTTGTAACAGGTATCAGTAAATACTAAGAAGCCAATAAAGCCCCTGTCCATTATTTTCTGTCTGTGTCCCATTGGAGATTTTTTGGATTACTGTCCTGGTGACAATGTTGTTACTGTAGCGGTATATATAGTAAGAGGAAAGCTCCAGTGGGGTCACAGACAGCAACAAAAATCTAACAGATTTTATAGCTTTACTTGTCTACTAATAAAAAGTGTGCTTCTTTGGGATTTCCACTTACTTCCTGTTCTTGTCAGACTCATGTGACAGGAAGTGAAGGTAAGATCTCTGACAGAAAAATTAAGCAAAACACTTTCTACCAGAGTCTTAATGGTCCATACTGTATCCCAAACTAAAATGAAAAAACATCAGGGACCTATTTATACTTCCGGCCTATCCTAGGCCAAATTTCTAGCTTTCCTTAATATCATGCTAACAAAAAAACAAGACACATGGAACCTGGGGTCAGAGAGACAGGAAGGGTCAATTTACATAGAAACATAGAAAAGTGACGGCAGAAAAAAGGCCAAGTGGTCCATCGAGTCTACCCCACTGTATGTCCATATGCCTAGAACTGACAACTAGAAGAGTAGGAGAATACCAAAGGATTAAAGAAAATTCAAGTGCCACATCATAAAACAGCACATCATCTAAAGGGACTACAAAAATTCTAATTGGACTTTTGAGGCACAACATTTTTTATCTAAAATTACAAGTTTATTAGCTCAATTTTGTAAAATCCTATAGCGCCATCATCATTTCACATAAAAACATGTTACAGTGGGGATCGAAAGTTTGGGCACCCCAGGTAAAAATGTGTATTAATGTGCATAACGAAGCCAAGGAAAGATGCAAAAATCTCCAAATGGCATCAAATTACAGACTAGACATTCTTATAATATGTCAAAAAAAGTTAGATTTTATTTCCATCATTTACACTTTCAAAATTACAAAATTGCCCAAACTTTCGATCCCCGCTGTATAACATCACAATACAAAGTTATAAAAAAACATTGTAACAATACAGTGCAGCATATCCAAAATTGATGTCTAGTTTGTTTCTATAAAAGTATAAACAATTTCTTCCAGTTGCATGTTGAACTATAGCAAGTTTATCGATACCCAAGCTGATGGATGTTTGCTTTGTGTTTTTCCCATTGCAGTTTGCCTCTGGAATACCTGATCTGGCACTGAAAGACATAGCTTGCAGCCAGACCCTCTTGGAACGGTTCATTATCTTCACCAGCCGCAGAGGAATGCACGCAATCCGCAATGCCATGTGTGTCTTGTCTCAGCAGAGGTTACAGAGGATAGAAGATGTCCTGTATGCCAGCATCGACTTCTTCAAACTCTTTGAGATCGTAAGTTCTCTACTTGCATATTACATTTCATACTTAACCTGAAGTATTGGATTGGAAGGCATTTAGGCTATGTGTATGATGCGTCACTTCTGGATTCATAAGAACAGTTAAATATTATGGGTATTAAAGAAGAATCCCAGACATTTTTTTTTTTTTAGCTTTGGAATGGGTGGAGAAATATTCAAGCTCTGTTAGGTTTTTGTTCCTGTATGCATCAGTTTGCCCTCCAGCACCTTCACTTCTTATTCCTTGGAATGTGTACGTGGTCTACAGTGGTACTGCAGTCAATTTGAATGTCAGAAAATGCCCTGTGGCTTGAGTACATTCATTATTTAAACCTTGACCACTTTACTTTTGCTTTTGGTACTAAAACCCTTTGAGATGGGAACCTCCGGCCAGGTCCCTGATACCTTCCCCCCTTTCCCCTACCCCGCCTCTCTGCCTCTCCTTGTCCTGCTCACGGTACCCTACTCTTTACTACTTGTACTTTGGCCGGTGCCACTACTCATTCTCCTCTGCCCTTTAGCTTTTCCCTCTACGTCTTTCTAAATCAGTTTATATATTGGTGGAGCCTACCACAACACCCCATACTTCATAGATGTTCATGGAGAAAACATGATCAATATACGTACTGTATAAGGCATAGAACAATTTACAGCTCTAGTTAGACCCTTGATATTTCAGGAGGCTGCACTGACGGGCACAGACGAGGTGGCACTGATGATGGGCACTGATATGCGACACTGATAGGCAGCACTAATATGCAGCACTGATAGACACTCATAGGCGGCACAGATGGGCACTCATAGGTGGCACTGATGGAAACTGATAGGCAGCACTGATGAGCACTGAAAGGCTGCACTGATGGGTACTGATAGATGGGCACAGATGGGCACTGATGAGTGGCACTGATTTACACAAATGGCACTGATGGGCATCGCTGTTATTGAGGCACTGGCAGGTATTGATGATGGGCACTGATTGGCATTATGTGTGGGCACACATTGGCACTCATGGCCACCAGAGATGCAGTACCTCATGGTCATCAGTGGTGGCCATCCCTTGTGGTCCTGGTGGCATCCCTGGTGGTCCTGGGCGGGCATCTGCAGGGGGCTGCGCTGATAAACAATCAGCACAGACCCCCCCTGTCAGAGTAGCAGCCGATCAGCTCCTCTCTACTCGCTCCCCTCTATGACGTGAGTGAGGAAAAGCCAATAAACTGCTCTTCCTGTTTACATCCTGATGATTGGACATGGCTGGTCATGTGGTAAAGACTCTTTACCTAGATCGGAATTGCGGTGTGTCAGAGTGACACGCCGCAACAATGATCGCCACGATGTGCGCCCACAGGGGGAGTGGCGGCTTGTTATCCATATGACTTCCGGTCAGGATATTGCAACCACTTTGCCGCCATCATTCTGCTATATGGCGGGCGGCAAGTGGTTAATTACTCACACTACACAGGCACACTCCTCGGATACACTATAATATACTGCAATATAGTACGCCAAACGCACAGTGACGCACAGAACTATATGGTGTTAAACTGGCAGTAACGCACACAGAACTATATGGCGTTAAGCTGGCAGTAATGCGCACAGAAGTAAATGGCATTTAACTGCCAGTAATGCACTGTAACAATCTGGGGTGATTATGCTCAAGTGGTGTATGAGTTTTTAGAAACACCGGTCAGTCCAGACTGTATTTTTTAAGGGCGTGACAGCCCAATTTAATTTAAATGAAACAAACTTCACAGAAAGTCTTCCCTCGCAGGGGGTTCCACCATCATTGTATAACAGAAAAACTTCAGCCTCCCGGCTTACTCACTCTTACTTAGTCAAACTCCTTCCTGGAGCTTACTTGCTCAGCTGCGTGCTCCTTGGTCACGGGCCACATCTGCCTCTTGCAGACATACACGCTCAGACTCCTAGAGACCACCTGTCCCACTTTCATCGAGCCGTCTCCACCTGAAAGCCCTCCCAAATCCTACACCAGGCCATCTGCCTGTAAGGTGGAGCTGTGTTCCCAAGTGTGAGCCCTGAGGGGAATATGAACCCAGCCAACAGATGTGCAATCATCATGCCTGTCTTTGCAAAAAAACAGGCTGAAGGACCTGGGGTCGCCTCTCCACAGCACACAAAAGTATATGGCGTTAAACTGGCAGTAACGCACACAGAAGTAAATGGCGTTAAACTGGCAGTAACACACACAGAACTTTATGGCATTAAACTGGCAGTAATTCACGCAGAAGTAAATGGCATTAAACTGGTAGTAACACACACAGAACTATATGGTGTTAAACTGGCAGTAACGCACACAAAAGTAAATGGCGTTAAACTGGCAGTAACGCACACAAAAGTAAATGCCGTTAAACTGGCAGTAACGCACACAGAACTATATTGTGTTAAACTGGCAGTAACATACACAAAAGTAAATGGCGTTAAACTGGCAGTAGCGCACACAAAAGTAAAAAAGGACAAGCGTGCCATGTCCGCAAACACCATTTTTCACTGTAGACACTGAAGCTGCTTGTCCTCTTTTAGTGGCCTGTGAGTGTCTGCCTTTCCTTGATGGCCTTTTAGACTTGATGGGTTTTTTTGGGGGGATTTTTATTATTTTTTATTATAGAGTGTGGGGCGGAAATATGGTGCTTGGGTGCAATACTTTTGTGCTTGGTGCACTATAAACCATTTTAAGGTTGAATATATTTTTATTATAATTATTTTCGAACATACAAAATAAGTAAATTTCATCTGTATAACCAAGTCTTTAAAACATAGACATAGAAACATGGGATGGGGGGGGGGGGGGGGGGGAGAGACTCAGAAGGACGGTGGGGGTGTGATGGGGTGAGGGTAACGGGAAGCAAAAACGGGAAGGGGTTACAAAGCTTCACTTCTAAAGTGCATATGCATCATAATGCAATGTTAAACATTTTTGTTATAAGCCATTTTATCTGTTTTTTTTTTTTTTAAATAAAGAAAATAAGGGTGCAGCAATTGTGGAGATTTTTTTTCACTGCTGCTGTTAAAAAAAACTAAATAAAATAAATGTAAAAGAAATTTGTTGGACTCTGGGTCACAGTAAATGGGCCACAATAAATGTATCTGAAATGGACATGAGGTAAGGGGCATAGGACGGGCATTTGAGGAGTGGATTAAGTGGTCATTTGCTGACATCTGGAACTGTGTTATGTTTGATGTATTTTGAAGTGCACCTGTGCTCTAGTTTTCTGTGTATTATGTTTTCTTCAATGAACTCCTTTCTGATAAAAAAATAAAATGAAAGATGCCAAAAAAACAAACAGTTGTAACTCAGAAGGAAGACCACCTGCAACTCAGAAGGGGGAGTACTAATAATGCAGCAACAGAACCTGATACAGCAAAAATAAATAAATAAATGATTAATGAAAAAAAAAAATGGGATCAGTGGTGACACAGAAGTGTTGTACAGACCAACACTTCAGTAGCACCACAACACCGTGTTATTCACACTACACTAAACTGTATTATATACTCTGCACTATATACATTGCCTGCACTGTATTATATACTCTACACTGCCTGCACTGTATTTTATACACTACACTGCCTGCACTGTATTATATATTCTACACTGTATTATATATTCTAATCCACACTGACTGAACGCTGAATCCACTAACTAACCTGCTTAATCTCTCCCCACTGTAACACACACTACATACAGCTGCCGTTGATAGCAGCCTCATATAGTGTGGGGTGTGGACTAAGCCCCTGAGCCATGATTGGCCAAAGGCACCCTGCTTTTGTCTAATCATAACTCTCACAGCACATTGCGCTGTGATTGGCCAAAGCATACAGGACAGGTGCATGGTTTGGCCAATCAGTAGCCTTCAATGCGCTGCGAACGTCCTGCGAGCGCCCCATATTTGTTCGGCGAACAAGCAAACACTGTATGTTTGAGTCAAACTTACATTCGACTCGGACATCAAGTCTATCTCTAATTATTACGATTAATAACAATAAGATGATCCTTTTTAAGTCTTACGACTTTGAAAAGAAAAATAATTCTCTTTAAGGCTTAGTTCACACTGGCCGCAGAAGAGTGGTAAAAACAGGTGGTTGAACCATTTTTTATCCACTTCCTGACCGACTTCCTGACCAATTTAAATGGAAGCCAGAGGGTAAGTTCACATTGTCGCAGCACTGCAACTTTATCTCGGCAAGTGGAGATTGGCAATCAGCCCCGCCTGTCAAACTTGACCATTGAAGCCAATGGGATTGTGCCACAACTGCATGCCAAACGCATCTGTAGTTGTTGCCACGCAGTAGTTGAATGTAATATTCCCATCGTTATAGAAAAAAAAAATCCCCTGGGGATTGAAAAACAAGCATCTAAGAGGCAGCCCGGATAGCCAACTAAACGCCTGTAAACCAGGTGTTGACCTTGGTTTCAAAAGTGATTCACCACTGATCATAGGGCTGTATTGTTTTCTGCTTGTGTGAAAAAAACCTAGAAGTATTTTTCCTTATTTAGCTTTTACTTGTCGTAGTTTTTATATGTATTCTCATGCATATATTCATGGGATACAAGCATACAAGTTTATCTGAACAACAGCCCAGTAGAGGATGTTCTTTGAAAACTATCTTCTAAATACCATCTAATTGGCTGAATTTTGTTAGATTGTAGTGAGTAATTGTACTTGATAAGAGGACATCCGAAACTAGATTTTCTGTTTATAACAATTTAAGACATTTATTTCCCAGCTTAGTGAAATATGTTTGTGTTCCATAAAAAGTGTCCAGTGAGGGAAAACAGAGAGTGTTTATAGGCAAACTTTTGATAGGAAAGGGGAAGTACGTTTTTCTTGGCACAGGACAGAACAAGTCACATTGGTACCTGTAGAGCGGAGAACAAGCCATGTGATCTGAAGGCTTCATATCTGGTTTGCTCAGCTGTAGCTGGTAAAGTGAGCCTCTGTCTGGAACGCTCCTGTTATTACAGCTGGCCTCTGCACTGTGCTGGTTCCAGGAAAAAGGCTCACTGCAGCCATGGTATGTGTATCAGGAAAATGGTTTAAAGTGAAATACATTAAATAAAGGAATAAATATTTTTGTTATTCATTTATTAGTCATAAGAGTCACATTCTCGACACTTGAATGGCTAGCACACAGGGGGCATTTGTGTTTGCTTTTGACATGAGCTTGTGAAGCATTTTTTTTAGCAGTGGGGAATGCAAGGTTTGAACTTGATCTTATATACCATGTACGCTTACTGTTATTGTTGCTTTTGCAATGCATTAAGCTGCTTTGCTTTATTCCCTCATACAAGTTAATGTGAATGCATTAAAATGTTTTCCAAGCTGATTTCAAACTGACCGATGTCAGATGTGATTTACTTGTTTTCTCATAATACTAATAAGATCTGAGCTGGATCCTGAAGCTCAGAGACTTTGAAGAGCTTTGGGTGGCAGAGACCCTAATTTCTAGGGCCACACCTTAACTGAGCGCCAGACCTTCTTATTGGTCTCAGCTGTACACAGACTATACAGTATCTCACAAAGTGAGTAAACCCCTCACATTTTTGTAAATATTTTATTATATCTTTTTAACCACTTTAAGACCAGCCTCGTTTTGGATTTTAGGTGTTTACATGTTTAAAACTTAGAACCCCCAAACATTATATATTGTTTTTTTTCTAACACCCTAGAGAATAAAATGGCAACCCTCCCTGTTCAATGTGGGGGCCTGGCAACGCCAGACTACCAGACGTACTTCTGGGCAGCTGTCTTAGTAACAGTTAGGTGGTGGTTCGTCCTATCCAGGGGGAATGCGGCAGTATGCCTTGAAGCAGCAATTATTGGGTCAATGCAGGAGCTGGGAAACCTGGTTTACAGGGGACGCAGGGCGTATACCGAGCTCCCGGCGCCCACTCAGACCACTCTCAGGGTCTGGATGGCGGCCAGGAGAGGGAAGATAGATCCCCGGAACTGGTCTCCTCGATGCCCACTGTGGGGAAACCCCAACCTCCCCCACATCAGGACGGTCCCGGACCCGGTGGTTTGGGCGGGGTTTGGCATAAAGACTCTTAGTGACATTCTAACAAATGGCGCCGTGAGGCCATTCCCAGCACTCCAGGCAACCCTTCAGTTGCCGGACTGGATGCTATTTCGGTATTTTCGGTATTTCCAGCTGCGTCACGCCATCAGGGCCGAATTTCCTACTCCCATTAGACTGACTGTGGACCCTGTCGAACAGGTGCTATCACAAGTGCAACTGGACAAGCCCCTCTCGACCCTATATCTTGAGCTCCTTAGGACTGACTCTGCCAAAGTGGACAGACTTTTTGACCATTGGAAAACAGACATCCCTGGGCTGGACAAGGAGGACTGGAATGACTGCCTCGCAGACAGCGCCTCCCTACTGATTTCCTCCAGAGAGCGCCTCATACAGGTGAAGTTTCTCCACAGGGTCTACTTTACCCCCCAGAGGCTCCACAAGGTGTTCCCACAGCGATCCCCCGACTGTCCCCGTTGCCGAGACAATGTGGGAAAATTTTTTCATATGTTCTGGAGCTGTCCCAAAGTAGCTAAATACTGGGATGCGGTATTGGAGTCCGTCAACGGTCGCCTACAACTGAATCTCCCTAAGTCATCAGAGCTGATATTGTTAGGCATTCAAGACGACGATCAAAGGCCTAGATATACAAAATTATTACTGACTTACCTCTTCTTTTATGCCAAAAGGGAGATTGTACTTCACTGGAGCTCCCCCTCCCCCTCCACGATCACTGCATGGGAAAATTCCATTAATGATGTCCTTCCCCTGTACAAGTTGACATACATCAACAGGAACTGCCCGAATAAATTTAACAGAGTATGGCAACCCTGGTCGGGGTAGCAGGTATATGCTCGGTAGAATTTTGAGAAGCTATGAAGCGTTGGGTGGGTGGGAGATTGTTTAACTCCATATATACGTTGCCTCTATAAACGAATGTATACTGTCTTACTATTATCTTCACTGCACATGTTTAGAAATTCTCGTATGTATCTTCACACCAAGACACCTGTACTATATATCTGATTCGGTCCATGTGGGACTTTTGTTGTAACCTGTAAATTATTCTGTTAAATAAAGGAACAACTTTGACTCTTAAAAAAGAGAATAAAATGGCGGTCGTTGCAATACTTTTTTTCACACCGTATTTGCGCAGCGGTCTTACAAGCGCACTTTTTTGGAAAAATTCACTTTTTTGAATAAAAAATAAGACAACAGTAAAGTTAGTCCAATTTTTTTATATATTGTGAAAGATAATGTTACGCCGAGTAAATTGATACCTAACATGTTACGCTTCAAAATTGCGCCCGCTCATGGAATGGCATCAAACTTTTACCCTCAAAAATCTCCATAGGCGACGTTTAAAAAATTCTACAGGTTGCATATTTTGCGTTACAGAGATCGCGGCGATACCTCACATGTGTGGTTTGACCACCGTTTTTATATGCGGGCGCTACTCACATATGCGTTCGCTTCTGCGCACGAGCTCGTCAGGACGGGGCGATTTAAAAACATTTTTTTTTGTTTTTCTTATTTTTTTTTTCTTGATTTTATTTATTTTTACACTGTTACACTGTTTTTAAAAAAATAATTAATTGGCTCACTTTTATTCCTATTACAAGGAATGTAAACATCCCTTGTAATAGAAAAAAGCATGACAGGTCCTCTTAAATATGAGATCTGGGGTCAAAAAGTCCTCATATCTCATATTTGGACTTAAAAGCAAAAAAAAAAATGTCATTTAAAAAAAATGACATTTGGAAAATGTTCCTTTAAGAGGTATGGGCGGAAGTGAGGCTTTGACGTCGCTCCCGCCCTGCTATGGTATAGAGACGGGTGGCGGCCTTCTTAGCCTCACTCGTCGCTATACCCAGCACGGAGGAGGACCCGATCGCTTCCGCCGCTGCCGACGGCTCCGGTAAGCGGCGGAAGGCGTGGGAGAGTGGCGGGAGGGGGGGCACCTCTCCCGCCGCCGATAACGGTGATCTCCGGGCGAATCCGCCGCGATGACCACCATTATCGGAATGCCGACCGGCGCCTGAAGAGATGGATATCTCGGTTGTGGCAGCAGCTGCTGCCGTTACCGAGATATCCCTCTTCAAAATCAGGACGTATATAGTCGTGCGCCGGTCGGAAAGTGGTTAAGGGATAACACTGAGGAAATTACACTTTGCTACAATGTAAAGTGGTGAGTGTACAGCTTGTATAACAGTGCAAATTTGCTGTCCCCTCAAAATAACTCAACACACAGCCATTAATGTCTAAACCGCTGGCAACAAAAGTGAGTACACCCCTAAGTGAAAATGTCCAAATTGGGCCCAATTAGCCATTTTCCCTTCCCGGTGTCATGTGACTCGCTAGTGTTACAAGGTCTCAGGTGTGAATGGGGACAGGGGAGGGCTGGCAGCCTTAGGCCTGGGGGGCAAGTCCAGTCAAGTGGCCCACTGAACCACCGAATCAGCCCACCATCACCAGTGCCCATCAGCGCAGCCTCACTAGTTCCCATCAGCTCAGGGACCCGCTGAGCTGGCACAGGCAGCTGCCATCGCTGAGGTGAGAGACCCTGACACCTGCAGCTGAACCCCACATCCCATCTATCCCCCCCATACACCCTATTCACCCTGCCCCAGGCCAGTGCCCACCTAGTAGTCTAAAAATAGCCCTTAACACTGTGGGTCCTGCTGTGAGCTGGCCATGGCCAGCAGGACCCACAGGCCAGCAGAACGCACAGGCCATGGCTAGCGGCCAGCAGGCTCCCTGCTGTGGGTCAGTGGGTGGGTGGCTGGCTGGCACAGTGCACCCTGCTGCAGGTGGCTGGCCTGGCTCCCTGCTGTTAGAAAGTGTCCCTTTCAGGCCCCATTAGAGACTAAAACAGAGTCTAATGGGACCTGGAGGGGGGGGGTCTCTCTCTAAGGCCCCTTTCACACTGGGGCGGGGAGCCGTGGTGACGGTAAAGCAGCGCTATATTTAGCGCTGCTTTACCGTCGTTTTGACCGCGGTATTCGGCAGCTCGCGGTGCGGTTTAACCCCCCTCGAGCGGCCGAAAAAGGGTTAATATCCCCCGCAGAGCGCCGCCGTAGCAGTATTACCGCGGTGTCCCATTCAAATCAATGGGAAGAAGCGGTATAGGAGCGGTGAATACACGGCTCCTATACCGCTCCAAAGATGCTGCTAGCAGGACTTTTTTGACCGTCCTGCTAGCGCACCGCTCCAGTGTGAAAGCCCGCCGGCGAGAGGGGGCACTGATAGAGAGGGGTGACACTGATAGAGAGGGGTGACACTGATAGAGAGGGGGGCACTGATAGAGAGGGGTGACACTGATAGAGAGGGGTGACACTGATAGAGAGGTGGGGGTACTGATAGAGAGGGGGACACTGATAGAGAGGGGGACACTGATAGAGAGGGGGGACACTGATAGAGAGGGGGGACACTGATAGAGAGGGGGGACACTGATAGAGAGGGGTGACACTGATAGAGAGGGGGCACTGATAGAGAGGGGGGCACTGATAGAGAGGGGGGCTAACAGAGAGGGGTGACACTGCTAGAGAGGGGTGACACTGCTAGAGAGGGGTGACACTGATAGAGAGGGGTGACACTGATAGAGAGGGTGACACTGATAGAGAGGGGTGACACTGATAGAGAGGGGTGACACTGATAGAGAGGGTGACACTGATAGAGAGGGGTGACACTGATAGAGAGGGGTGACACTGATAGAGAGGGGGGCACTGATAGAGAGGGGTGACACTGATAGAGAGGGGGGCTAACAGAGAGGGGTGACACTGATAGAGATGGGTACACTGATAGAGAGGGGGGCACTGATAGAGAGGGGGCACTGATAGAGAGGGTGACACTGATAGAGAGGGGTGCACTGATAGAGAGGGGTGACACTGATAGAGAGGGGGGCTAACAGAGAGGGGGTACACTACACTGATAGAGAGGGGGGCTAACAGAGAGGGGGTACACTACACTGATAGAGAGGGGGGCTAACAGAGAGGGGGTACACTACACTGATAGAGAGGGCATGTGCACTAACAGAGGGGGTAGACACATGACCCTGTTCGGCCAATCACATACATCTCCCAGAATGCCACAGCGTAGATAGATAGAACTACGCTGTGGCTACGTTTCTGAAAGAACACGCTGCTGCGGCCGTGCCCCTGGGACGACTTCTGAGTAATAAAAAAAAAAAAGTTAGTGGGCGGCCGCCGGCCGTTTTGCATACAAGATGGGACGGCCTGGGGGGAAATTGCCACCTTGCCCCCCGGCCCAGCCCGCCCCTGAATGGGGAGCAGGTGTGTTAAATTTGGTGTTATCGCTCTCTCTCATACTGGTCACTGGAAGTTCAACATGGCACCTGATGGCAAAGAACTCTCTGAGCATCTGAAAAAAAAACAATTGTTGCTCTACCTAAAGATGGCTTAGGTTATAAAAAGATTGCCAAGACCCTAAACTGAGCTGCAGCATGGTGGCCAAGACCATAAAGTGGTTAAACAGGACAGGTTCCTTTCAGAACAGGCCTCGCCATGGTCGACCAAAGAAGTTGAGTGCACATGCTCAGCGTCATATCCAGAGGTTGTCTTTGGGAAATAGACGTATGAGTGCGGCCTGTGAGTGCTCTGACCATACACCGCACACTGCATCAAATTGGTCTGCATGGCTGTAGTCCCAGAAGGAAGCCTCTTCTAAAGATGATGCACAAGAGAGCCCGCAAACAGTTTGCTGAAGACAAGCAGACTAAAGACATGGATTACTGGAACCATGTCCTGTGGTCTGATGAGACCAAGATAAAATTATTTGGTTCAGATGGTGTCAAGCGTTTGTGGTGGCAACCAGGTGAGGAGTACAAAGACAAGTGTGTCTTGCCTACAGTCAAGCATGGTGGTGGGAGTGTCATGGTCTGGGGCTACATGAGTGCTGCCGGCATTAGGGAGGTACAGTTCAGATAGGGAACCATGAATGCCAACATGTACCATGACATACTGAAGCAGAGCATGATCCCCTCCCTTCAAAGACTGGACCCCAGGGCAAAATTCCAACATAATAACAACCCCAAACACACCTCCAAGATTGCCACTGCCTTGCTAAAGAAGCTGCGGGTAAAGGGAGTGGACTGGCCAAGCATGTCACCAAATCTAAACCCTATTTGGAGACATAGGGTTTAAGACTGCCTAACACTTAAGGGGGGATAGGATCAACATGTATAAATACATAAGTGGTCCATATGGTGAACTTGGTGTTGAGTTATTCACTTTATAGTCATCACAGAGGAAGGGGTACACTTTACCTCTATAGGAAAAAGATTTAATCTCCAAATACAGATAGGTTTCTTCACAGTAAGAGCTATGAAAATGTGGAATAGACTCCCTCAAGAGCTGGTTCTGTCCAGCTCAGTAGATTGCTTTAAAAAATTGATTCTTTCTTAAATGTATATAATATAACTGGATACCAACATTACGAAGGAAAGTTGACCCAGGGAATATCTAGGGTTCAGCAATTCCTAGAAAACATTAAAATTATTTTTTACTATTTCACTTTGGTAAAGGGAATTTAAAGGGAATTTAAAGTGGAACTAAAAGGCAAAACTACTTACCTTAGTTCAAAAGGTCCAACAACCATGAGGCCCCTCTCTGGTGCCGGCATCTTCTCCCTGATTTCTTTCTGGCGCCGGTCTTCAGCGATCTTGAGTGGAGTGCATGGCATGACGTCTCTCCCATGTATGTGCAGGAGTGCAACCATCCTGGCACAAAGCAGTGAATGTAAACTGAGCTGCGTATGTGCAACTCAGTATAAATTCTACAGGGATTGTGAACAGGGAGGTTCTCTTCTGCAATAAAGAGCCTGCCAGTTCACATTTTCTTTATTTTACTTTTATTTTTTATAGTTCTACTAGGATAGTATGAATAATTGTAATTTTCACTGCAATATTAATAACATTTCCTTTCATCCTAGGCCCCTTTCCCTTCCCATTAACCCTGCTTCTATCTTTGTAGTATATGGATGGTGTAGATGGCTGAATCAATGCTTAAACAAGAGTATGGACTATCTCTTCTATACACAGGAAGGAATTATGGTTTAGGCATGATCCAACTAATCCAACAAATGACACTATTTCTCAAGGACCCCCTAGCAACCTGAAGGAACCCTGGTTGAGAAAGGTTGTATTTAATCAGTTCAGCTCAGATCTTTTCTGAAACTGTTGCCATTTGTCATATTGCCTCAGTTTCTCACTCAGTAATGTGCCTGATAATAAGCCATAGATATATTTTGATGGAAAGCTTCCTAAGCAACAGGTTACTTAACCTTGTGTTGTAGGAGAACATTAAAGCTGCTGCTAGACCATTGCTGGTACTCAGCCACACATGAGGTGCCAGTGATTTGTAATCTGATGGAAGGTATGCCTCCGAGCTGTCTGTGAGCCACAGCAAAACATAATCAGTCTCTTTATACCAGGAAACAATGCACGCTATTTGCCTTCTTGGCACTTTGCAAATATTTTGAAATATTGTGCAATGTTTAAAGCAAACATAATAAACCATAAGGTTCTTCCTCAACATTTTATCACGTGCAGCGTAGTATCATTCATAAAATAAAAACAAAACTGGCTGGTTTAAGCTCAGTGCTTACATGTTTAATAATCAACAATAAAATGAGAGTCATATAACTGATTCTTCCCCCAGGCTATTCTTGTTTTCCGAAAAAGTAAGTTAATGCTTGGTGCCATCCCTAGGTTACAAATACTAGACACATTTTAGTGTCTAGTAGAAGATTTTAATATTACTGTAACAGAATACTCATGTACTGTATGTAGTATAGCAAGAAGATCTAACAAATATGGCCCGTCAGTTTCAGGCCTGCGATCCGATTCACAAAGTCATTTGCATAGCTCCCAACTGTCCCTGATTTGGAGGGACTGTCCCTGATTTGGAGCAATGTCCCTCTGTCCCTCTTTACCCCTCATTTGTCCCTCATTTTGGTCTGATCCACATAGTTGTATCTAAAATGCACTTTTTATCTTTCAAAATTGTTTCCCAATGCTAAACCTTTCATCCAATTTCTAAATTGCTGCATTTTTAAATTTAAAAGCCAATATAAATGAATAGGAGTGGTAAAAAAAAGTCCTTGTGGATTTAATTAACCTTTTTTTAGTTAATTCTCCTTTAAGGGTGTGTGTCAGGGGGCGTGCCCTATACCTACATATGTTTGCAAGTAGGTGTCCCTCATTCCCATCTCAAAATGTTGGGAGGTATGCATTTGTAACCTGCCAGTAGGTTTGGTTCGGTTCGCACCAGAACACCTCGAACAGGCAAAAAGTTCTAGTGAATATGCAAACCCTATTAAAGTCTATGGAACACAAACATGAAAAATCAAAAGTCCTAATTTTAACCACTTAATAACCGGCCCATAGCCGAATGACGGCTACAGGGCGGTTTGTTAACTCTGGGAGGGCGTACTATGACGTCCTCCCAGAATTGAGCAAACAGTGAGCGAGAACTTCCATGGCCGCCGGGTCCAGAGGACACGGCGCATCACAGATCATGATCGCGGCCGTTTACCGCGTGATCGCTCCGTCAAATGACGGCCAATCACAGCAGCGGAGCCATGAGACCCGGAAGTCACTCCGGGATACATGGCAGTGGTAGAGATAAAGAAGGAGGACCGCTTTGGAGGCTTCGTTCTCAGGTAAGTTATTTATAATGAGCTAGTATGCTATGCATCCTTTGCCTTGCAGGGTTTATTTTTATTTTTTGTATGGGTTAACTTCCTCTTTAAAGGCTTATATGCATGTTATTCCCATAAAAAGTGTATGTGGACCTGAGTACTGCCCTAGGAGACAGTTATCAATGCAAAAAAAGTTTTTAAAACGATTATTTTTCAGGAGCAGTGATTTTAATGCTGCTTAAAGTGAAACAATAAAAATGAAATATTCCTTTAAATATCATGCCTGGGGGGGATGTCTTTGGTCTGCCTGTAAAGTGGTGCATATGCGCAATGTATAGAACATGCCGCAGCAATAATTACATTTTTAAAGTATAAATGTAATTTAAACTTGCTCGCGGCTTTAATGTATTGCCGGGTCTCGGCAATATAGATGAAAAATTCTATGAAAAAAACAGCTTGGTGTGCCCCCCCCCCCCCAGTCCATTTAAAAAGAATTGGTGTGGAGTTCCCCCCAAAATCCATACCAGACCCTTATCTGAGCATGCAACCTGTCAGTTCAGGATAGGGGGGACGAGCCAGGCCCCAACATGGGGGGGTGAGTGCTTTGGGGGCAGGGGTGCTCTGCGCCCCACCACCCCAAAGCACCTTGTCCCCATGTTGATGGGGACAACGGCCTTTTCTCAACAACCCTGGACGGTGGTTGTCGGGGTCTGTGGGCAGGGGGCTTTTCAGAATCTGGAAGCCCCTTTTAACAAGGGGGCCCCCGGATCCCGCCCCCCCGCCATGTGAATGGGTATCGGGTACATTGTACCCCTACCCATTCATCAAAAAAAATGTCAAAAAGTAAAAACCACAAGAGACCGTTTTTGACAATTCCTTTATTAAAAAAAAAATAAAAAAATCCACCATCAATCACATTGCCCGATGGACCTGAATAATAGAAAAAAAACTCTGCCTCCCGGCGACTGTTGTCTTTTCGCTTTGACAGATCTTATATTGACAAGGGCGGGGTCATCCTCTGACGTAACCGGATGACCCCGCCCCCTCTGACATCACGTCTCATGACATCAGAAGGGGTGGGGTCACTCGATGGTCACTGGGTGGCCCTGCCCTTGCCTATATAACATCTGTCAAGAGACAGCAGTCGCCGGGAGGCCTCCCATGGAGGTGGAGCTTTATTATTTTTTCTATTTTTCGGGTCTGTCAGTGGCTAGATTGAAGATGGATGTACATCGCAGGAAACTTTATTTTTTTTTATACAGGAATTGTCAACAACTGTCTCTTGTGGTTTTTACTTTTTGACACTTTTTTTTGGTGAATGGGTAGGGGTACCGATACCCATTCACATAGGGTGGGCCAGGACCTGGGGGCCCCCCTTGTTAAAGGAGGATTCCAGATTCCGATAAGCCCCCCTACCCGCAGACCCCGACAACCACCAGCCAGGATTGTCGGTAACAGGCCCTTTTCCCCATCAACATGGGGACAAGGTGCTTTGGGGCACACACCAAAGAACCCTCCCCATGTTGAGGGCAAGTGGCCTGGTATGGTTCAGGAGGGGGGGGGCGCTCATTCGTCCCCTCCCTTTCCTGGCCTGCCAGGCTGCATGCTCGGATAAGAGTCTGGTATGGATTTTGGGGAGGATCCCATGCCATTTTGTTTTTCATTTTGGCGTGGAGTTCCCCTTAAAATCTATGCCAGACCCAAAGGGCCTAGTATGGATTTTGGGGGGCGGACCCCATAATGTTTTTTTTTTTCTTAATTCCTTTCATAGGGTTCCCCTTAACCACTTCAATACACTGTATTATATACTCTGCACTATATATTCTCCACTGTATTATATATACTACAATGACTGCACTATATACTCTGCACTGTATTATATATACTACACAGACTGCATTATATACTATGAACTGTATTATATATACTACAATGACTGCACTATATACTCTGCACTGTATTATATATACTACACAGACTGCACTATATATACTACACTATATACTCTGAACTGTATTATATATATATATATATATATATATATATATATATATATATATATATATATATATATATATATATACACACACACACACACACACACACACACACTACACTACTGACTGGCTGCACACTACACTAACTACCTTGCCTAATCTCTATTCATTCACTATATATGGCCGCAGTGTAAGCAGCAGCCTTATATGGTGTTGGGCGTGCCTTTGGCCAATCATGGCTCCCACAGCACATTGTGCTGTGATTGGCCAAAGCATACAGGTTAGGTGTATGCTTTGGCCAATCAGCAGCCATCAATGCACTGATCTCGCAGTGCATTATGGGGCACTTCGTGATGGGCGAACTTCCCGCGAGCGCTCCATATGTTCTATGAACAAATGAACATTGGGACCGTCCCTACTTGCCAGCAAAGTGAATTGTTAAAGCAGCTCGTCATCCTAAATAAAAACATTTTTCTCCTGTCTCTTCTCCCATCTATCTATATACATGTAAAATAAGTATTGAACACGTCACCATCTTTCTAGATAAATATATTTCTGAAGGTGCTATTGACATGACATTTTTACCACATGTCAGTAACAACCCATGAAATCCATGCTGTGAGGGGGTTAGCTTGGTAGCGGGTGTGTGTGATCCCCTGGATGGGTTCACTACACAAAAATTAGGCACAGCAAACAACAGTGAAGGTGAAAAAAACAAAGGTGCGGTTTATTTACACTATTTACAAGGGTCCAAAAACAGCAAAACAAAAAGAAACAAGAAAATAAATCCTTGCCAACTTGGCCACTTAGTACACACAGGTTCCCTGGCTATCAGATAGGTGCAGCCTTGTGCTGCTCCCAGCAACTATCTCCCTGTTAAAGAGGCTTGCCACACAGGCGTTGTCTCACCGCATAGACAGGTATCATGCTCCCCAGTCTAAACAGGCACAAAACTGGTTCCAGGATAGAGCTTGCTGGGAGTTTTTGTAGAGGACTTATGAACCAACTTAATTCAGCTGGGCTCATTACCTCTACCCCTGCAGGACTCTCAGCACCTCCCCCTAGTGGTACAAATCGACATAGAGCCTGAATATGGGACACACATATTTGCCATCCTGGATGCAACCAGGTGATTTTACCTGCCTGCTGTCACAATACATACAAAGAAACAAAACAAATAAGTTCAAGAATTAAGTAATGTGTAATAAAAAAAGTATCAAACACATGAAAAAAGGGAGGTGCAAAAAGGCACGGAAAGCCAAGACACCAGCTGAAATCTATCAGTAATTAGAAAGCAACCCTGCCCCTTGTCAGTGCAAATTAATATCAGCTGGTTCAGTCTCAACTGATGGCCTATAAAAAGGTGTCGCACAAGAAACATCTCATGATTACCAAAAGCAAAGAGCTTTCTCAAGACCCTTCAACCTTATTGTTGCAAAACATACTAATGGCATTGGTACAGAAGGATTTCTAAACTTCTGAATGTTCCAGTGAGCACTGTTTGGGTCATAATCTGGAAGTAAAAAGAACATGATTTCACCATAAACTGGCCATGACCAGGTGCTTCTTGTAATATTAATGACAGCGTAGTGAAAAGAATTATCCGAAGAGTTGTCCAAGAACCAAGGACCACTTGTGGAGAGCTTCAGAAAGACCTGGAATTAGCAGGTTCAATTGTTTCAAAGAAAACAATAAGTAAATGCACTCAACTGCTATGGCCTGTGTTCACACTCACCACACAAGACTCCATTGCTGAAGAAAAAGCATGTTGAAGCGCGTTTAAAGATTGCATGCACAACATTTATACAAGCCTGTGAAATACTGGGAGAATATAGTCTGGTCAGATGAGACCAAAATTGAATTCTTTGAATGCCATAATACACACCGTGTTTGGAGGTCAAATGGCTCTGCATGTCGCCCCAAAAACACCATACCAAAAGTGACATTTGGAGGTTGGGAACATCATGGTGAGGGGCTGTTTTTCAGCATACAGTACTGGCAAACTTCATGTCATTGAAGGAAGGATGAATGGAAAAATGTACCAAGACATTCTTGATAAAAATCTGTTGCCATCTACCAGGATGATGAAGATGAACCAAGGGTGGACATTTCAGCAAAACAATGATCCCAAACACAAAGCCAAGGAAACTCTCTATTGGTTTCAAAGAAAGGAAATACATGACGTGTTCAATACTTATTATACCAGCTGTATATTTATTTATATATACTTTATAGCACTTCAAGCTTTCTTGCCAGGTTCTGCATTGGTGCAGATGTGCTGCAGGGCTTCGGGTCCCAGCGATGGCAGAGCCAGATCTAAAGGGCTGTTAAGGTGGGCTGCACGCCCCCCCCCCCCCCTATTTCAGTAGTGCCCCCAAGAACATTGACATTTGTATAGGAAAGTGGATGGCCTGAAGCATGCAGCGTGGGCTATGTTGAGTCAGCATGGCTGCACCCTATTTATCACACCACATCATTAATGTATGTAGTGCAGGGAGGCAGACCAGGGCTCACTGCATCATTAGTTGCTTTGGTGCTGGTGGCCAGATTCTTCTGCACCATGGAAATAGATGGCATTCATCCAGGGCAGGGATTCAGAAGATGATGGAAGTCCTGCTTTCATCCAGATCTGCTCGGTCTCAAACCCCCCTGACATGATGCAGCTGCGATGAAGAGTTGAACTTGGACTCTATCTGTGAAAGGAGGACTGAGGACCCTGATGTGGTGGTCTCCATCATGTGACTCCAAGGAGAGGGCGTCAATGTCCTTCAGCTCAATAAATGCAGTTTGGGACTATGATGTCTTGTGATACTGATTTTGCATACTTTTGGGTGCTGTGCTTGAAAATGGTTGAGAAATGCATGCATACATTTTTAGTCGCAGCCACATAGAGACTCAGGAAACTAATGTTTTCTCATCACTCCTGCACCACCTTTGCACTACTCAGAAGTAATTAATGTCCGATGTTACTTCCAGGTCATGATTTCTGGTACAAAAGACATGGAGTGAATGGGGAAAACGTGTTCTCTACATCCCTGTCACATTGTAACAGACTGTCAGTTACTCACACACAGCCAGTGCCAGCAAAGAGACCTGGAGTGAGGGAGAGCTAGCTGCAGAGATGTGTTGCTCCCTGACTTTTTTTTTTTACTGCACCCCAAGATCAGACAAGCTAGATCCAGCCCTACCTGTGGCACATCTACGTATGTGCGAAGACGGAACTGGTATGAAGGTCCCAACACTCGGTGTGTCTGCAAATCTATGGAAATCCTTGTTTATGCGCAGATGTGCCGAAGGCTGGACAAAGCCCTTTGGCACATGTAAGACTAACAAGGATGGTGGGGTCATAGAGGGGTGGCAAAGCTAAAGGAAACTGAAGTGTGTCTAAAGCCATTTTTTATTATAGATGAAGTCCCTGTCAGGTTTTTCTCCAGATTTACCCTCTTTATTTGTTCTGGTGACCATTGTTTGAAAAGTGATGGGAATTCCTACATTTTACAGTTGTCACTGGAACAGAAGGGAAATCTTCTACTAGGGACACCTGTTCTTGTGACAGCAATAAGCCAGTTTTGCACATTTGCATATGTTACCACAATGCCCTGCATCAGACCATAGACTTATTAATTGTGTTTTTAGTTACACCCAACATGCAAAAGTAACGCATGTGCATTTCAGTGCAATGCCACAAATCATTATGTGTTGTGGTGCTCTGCAATGGTACAAATAGTGCAGGAGCATTGCTTTTGCGTTGGCAGCATATTCTAGGCCTGTTCACACCAGTGCGCTGTGGCTATGATCGCTGGTGGTATGTGCTACCATTTATTCTGAATAGTACCCCAAAGCACCATTCCAATGCAATGTCATGTGTTCAGGTACACAGTGCTGGCAAAAATTCTATGTGCACAATTTTTGGTTTGGGTGGAATACATTAGGCAGCCCATTCAATTGATACAACGCATGTTAACTGGCAACATAATGCTTGCTACCACATTTATTTGTTTTATTATTGTTTTTTTTTTTTGTGTGTTACTCCATGTTTATTGCACCACAGAGGACAAAGCTGGTGTGATTGGTTTTGGTTTCCAAAATGAATGGACTGCCTTAACACAACCCACATTAATGCATCACACAGATGTGAATGGGCCTTAGGATTGTAGGATGTGATATGACCAATTCCAAATAGAGCGTTGCTTAAAAGATTTGCAGTTTGCTAAGTTTTCTACTGATCTGAAGGGCTTTGGTCTGAAGTAGTGCTGGGTCTAAGGTCCTGATGAAGTGGAGAACTGTAGATTTAGTGGTATCGGTGCAGCAAGCGGCCTCCTCCTAAAACCAGCATTACCCTGCTCCCATTGAGGGACCTAGGGTGAAGACCTAAAGTGAATAAAAATAGTGTCAAAAAGCTTAAATCAATGAGGCAGTTAGGTCCAAATGATTGTCATCTTTTATTATTGTGTTGATAGCTATAGACAGCTTTAGAAATTGTTAGCAACATGGTAATCTTGCACTGTATCCATTGGATTTACATTTAATATATTTTATTCCTTCTCACTTTTTTGGCAGCTGCCAACTGTTATAGACAGCAGTTCTCGTGGAATAGATCTCAGATTCTGGGGGACAGTTGCTTCTAATGTTTCAGAATCACTGAGAGAGGTAAGTCAATTAGCTGCTATTTTAATCCAGTGTAATAGCATAAAAGATGTGTGTAAATAACTTAATATATTGGAGAGGGAAAGTCAGAAAACAAAACTTCCTGAGTACTATATGAGCTTTAAAATAAACCTTCACTGACTTTAGTAGCTGCAGACAATTGGGATCTATACATCTTCAAAGAGAACAGCAAAAATACTTTACTTTCTCTTTCCATCCCAGTAGTGACTTCTGGCTATCTAATTTCTAATGTAGACACAGAGCAGGGGCACAGGAAGTGAGGGAAAGCAGGATGATGAAGCCATACTACTTCACTGCATCTCTTGTGACTATGAAGGTGAACTGCTCCACATTATCTGCATCTGCAGAGATTAGTCAGGGCTTGTATTAAAATACCTGTAAATGCTTCAAGAAAAAGTCATCCAGCCTGCTTCCTATCCCCTTCAGTACATAAATTGGGGTCCCCCTCCAGCAGGTCTGTACTTACCTTTTTCTGGCGGCCGTGGTTTCCCGCTGTGTCTGCCAGTAAAAATTTGGTACCAGGCTGCCTTCTCACTAAAGTTCCATAGACACAAATGGGATGTATTTTTTTGAAAAATTGAATTTATCCCCGTATCACCGCGTAATGGTGTTGCGGATACGGTACAGTGTATAAAAGTGCTTGCCACGTCCCGAAAATTATAGTCTGAATGTTAGGTATTTTGTCAACAAATTAATGTTGGAGAATGATGGACTTTTTAGGCGTAAGATAGATATAACACGTTTTTTATTAAAAACATAAAAAGGAAAGAATATAAAAATAAATTATAAATTTAAAACAGATTGTTGGGAAATAAACAACCTGGCACGCTATAGAAATATTTAACAGGCTGATGTATAAGTACGCTCAGATAGTAACAAAGTGGTTCCAATGAAGTCACTATACTTAAATATAATCATTCAAGTTTCCTTTAGAAAGATTGTGACATTAAAGTAAACAAAAACACAAACACGAAACCATCAGTGAGCGATACAATCATACAGAAAAACAGCTTGTTTGCAGTTGCTCAGAGCAACTGCAAACAAGCTGTTTTTCTGTATGATTGTATCGCTCACTGATGGTTTCGTGTTTGTGTTTTTGTTTACTTTAATGTCACAATCTTTCTAAAGGAAACTTGAATGATTATATTTAAGTATAGTGACTTCATTGGAACCACTTTGTTACTATCTGAGCGTACTTATACATCAGCCTGTTAAATATTTCTATAGCGTGCCAGGTTGTTTATTTCCCAACAATCTGTTTTAAATTTATAATTTATTTTTATATTCTTTCCTTTTTATGTTTTTAATAAAAAACGTGTTATATCTATCTTACGCCTAAAAAGTCCATCATTCTCCAACATTAATTTGTTGACAAAATACCTAACATTCAGACAAATGGGATGTACCCGTTTAGCAGGAGCAGCATCCAATTCAAGTCTATGCGACAATAGTAATTTTACTTTTACTTTGGATAGAGTGAGATTTACTTCTTCTTTGATCCAGTTGGAAAGATTTTTTTTCTCACTTATTGTCCCTCTAATGTCAATACAAAAAATGGGGGCACACGTGTCCCTAGGATAGGAAAGCACTTAGAGTAATGAAAACATTGTCAGAAATTTGAACCTTTCCTCACAATACTAAAAACATGTTTTTGTTTTTATCTTTGTCCCTGTTGGAAAGATTTATCTCCCTAATCTCCCCAATAGGGACACAGATGGCAAAACAAGCCTGACAGAGTCTCTAGCACTTACCAATGCTGTTCAAAACAAATAAGTATTGGCTGGACTTGAACTTTATATTATCACAAGGCCTTAGGCCAGGGTTCACATATATGCGAATTGGATGCGGATTTCCCTGCATCCAATTTACATGACATAAGAGTGTGCCCGGCTCTCAAAAAAGCTGGTTCACACAGCTCCAGGGCGGCCGTGGTTCGCATCTAAAAAGGGTCCTGTGCCTCTTTGGTTTCAAATTCAGTTGCAAAATCAGGCAAAAATTCACACCTGATTCGCACCTTAATTGGTGAACAGCAGCATATTTGAATCCAGCCTTGGTAATTGGAGATAATTGGAGTTATTCTATTTAAATTTGCTGAAGTGTCTGCCCTGGTTCACACGATGGGATTTGGCATGCGATTTGACATATCAAATTGCATACCAAATCGGCAGCAATGGCAGCGTCTGAATCGGTGCGACGTCGCATTTGCGACACTGCACCGATTCCCAAAAGTAGTTTCTGTACTACTTTTGGAAATTTTGGGGTGTGACTTCCATTGACATCTGGGCAGAATCCCACACAGATGTCTCTGAAATCGCCCTCGAAGTCGCGACTGACATGCAGGAATTAAGTTGTGTGAGTTCAGCTGAACTCGCACAATTTCATTCCTGTAGTCAGTGTGAACCAAGGCTAAACTCTCAATTTTGCTCATTGAGCTTCTTAGGCCAAATTTGATGTGTGTTTAGGGTGTTTTAGTTTATTTGGTAATTATTATTCTTGTGCTTTTTCTTTTTTATTTCATTGTTTTTTTCTTGTATATAGTTGATTTAGGTTCATGTTTTACTTTTTTTGTTTTTAGCATTTCAATTATTTGAAACAAAAAAGGTAAAATAATGAAACTGAGGTTGTGTTTTTGCACAAGCATAATAAAAAGAGCTATTTAGAAAACTGTACACTTAAAGCCTTCTTAATTTGCCTTCCCTATTAAACTCCAAATCATTTTACCACAGTGATGAATTTTCACTAAAATCTTTCGATTTTTGCCAAAATTTGAAGGAAATTTAAATTTTCATTTTCTCTCAACCCTAATACTGACTGAACACTCAACCATAGACAGTACCGCTTTAGCCTACTGGGCCTCATCACTTGAAGTCCTTTGTTGAGCAATTCACAAACTGTAGATGCTAAATTTTATACTGATTACATTGTTGTTGCTTTATTAAATTATATGTTTGATTTGCAAGGCCTGCTAAAAATTTGTTTTTACTTGATGTAGCTATCACAGAAGCAAAGTATCCAGGATCTGCTATCGGTTATACAGCCTATTCTTCAAGAGGGAGGACCATCAACCTTCAGTCAACTTATGAGTTCTCTGTCAGACTTGTTTTGTGGTTATCCAGAGGGGGGTGGTTCAAGAGTGTTCTCCTTCAACTGGTATGAGGACAATAACTACAAAGCTTTTCTTGGTGTGAATTCTACTAAGAAGGAAACATATTATTTATATGACAAGACAACAAGTAAGTGGTCTTGTGGTATTGTAAATGACATTGTAACTGATGTAATGTTCTTGACAGGGATGCCCACACAGGGAATAGGCATACCTAATCCAGTGCCAATTCATTAGGATCCTTAATGTTTTACATAGCTATACCTGCAAAAGGGACCAGCCTGAAGTGATCTAGCAGGACTTCATTTACTTATTAAAGTTCCACTTTAAGCCGGCCATACATGGATCGAAAATTTGGCGGATTCAGCAGGAACCTGCCAAATTTCAATCCACGTATGGGCACCCGATCGACTTCTGTAGAATCAGCCTGTGGGATAAATGCTGCTCGATCTATAGCCGGCAGCACCAATCAGGTGTATCAATAAATATGATACACAGACACCAACACAGTAAACAGATGAGGTTTACTTAAAGCTTGATGGTTAACAGTATCAACAGAAAGTGATTTAAACAAATATGAGGCTATGATTAAACTCTTAGCACAAATGTATAAGAAGCTTATGGTATATAGTGCTCAATAGAATAAAACAGCAAAACAGATACCTGATTAAGGCCTACGGCTGCGAGTCAGAAAAGGGAAGGAGAATGACCAGTTTTATGGCAGACTACTCCCTTTTTGCCTCCTGCCGTCACAACCCGTTAAACACAAACACTGTTTGATAAGTTGTGCACAAGTATATCACCTGGTCCTTAAGAAAAGGTTCCTTGGTAAAAGGGGCTGGCTAAATGCCCAGCATTCCTCTCTCTGTGGGGGGAGGATAGGAGACAAAGGAGTGCTTTTTGATGCAGGTGTCTTGAATCTTCAGCTAGCTTAAGTGAAGGGGCCCAAACTAACTTTTAAGTAATGACATTCAGGCAGTATAATAGTTGTTGTAAATGTATCCTTATAGAGCACTAATGAGGAAAGCAAAGTAAAGGTGTCTGCATGCAGTGTCCTTTGGTGCAAAGAGGGTGGGCAATTGCCCGCTCACCAGTCTGGATGATACCAGGCTCAAAGGTAGATCCTGCAGATGTTGTGCACAGGGAACAATGCTTGGCCACACGCTCCTTGATGCCACAGCTCAGCTGGATCTGCAAGGCAGGTGACGATGATGACTTTCCGACTGTCACTGGGCCGGCTGGACACTGCCGAACAACGGATGTGTCCACACTCCCCCACTGGCTCACTCTCCCTGACCGTCCAGGTCACTGCTTCCAGATGAAGGGCATGGTCCCAAAAGGCCGACTCCTACCTTCCTCGGGCTATTTGTGCCCTCTCCCAGCATTCTGTCTTCTCCCTCCGGCCGGCTGGAAATTGTAGTCCACAACAGTCCGGTCCAATGTAAACTTGGCTCTTCGGACTACATGTCCCAAGATCCTTTGCTCTTCTCTCGTAAGTCCTTACTCACGCTGCATACAGAATGTGGTAAACAGAGTCTGTGCTGAGCACTAGGGGGAAACAGTCTCCCTCTGGCAGATGCTGTAAAGTGTCCCCTGTTATGGCAATTTAGTTATCTCCTGTCTACATAGGTAAATTTAATTGCTGTCTGCTTAACAGAGATTGGTGATTGGTTAGTGTAGTCTGCTTAGTGTGCTCTGGTGGTGCTCATTCTGTCCTGAAGTTTCATTGGATCCTAGCAACTAAGGAAAGTGCTGGATAATAGGCAGAAACCCTGCAGATGGGAGCATGCATATTTATGTAACCCTGGCCAGGTGCATGGGGAGGTGCCTCTATGCATGCTGGGTGCCTGTATTTATATATTTGAGGAGCACATGGGCTCGTGGTCATTCCTAGCAAGGATTGCACCAGCTGGGGGAGGGGTGCTGGCTCTTCCAGCATTTGCTGCCATGTGGCCTCAGGTGGGAGTCCTGAGGGCTTAAAGTTAGTGGGAGAAACCCTGGTTCTGCAGAGAGCTGGCTGAAAGGGGCTGTCTACTCAGGATCTTGTCTGGTATCACTGGTATATAGTGTCGCTTGGAAGGTGGAAGGAGGCTACCAACTGTCCCTGGCCATTTTGTGAGACTACCCAAAGGATCTATAGACTTGTGCTTTATCTCCTTCTGGTGTACTACATGTTGTGCAGAGTATTGAAATAATGCGCTGGAAGCGCATAGCTTTGCTTTTATGGAGGATATCTTTTTATGGAACAGGAAGAAGTATACAAGAACACAGTGAGGAAAGACAAACACTTCCTCTCAGTACATTTCCATAGAATACACATTATAACACTGCAGTGCCACCTGCTGGATACAAAGGAATAATGCACACAGTATATATTGTCAGTTTATAAAAGAAACTCTGCTGCTGTTCTTTCAACACTACATAGTCAGCGGAGGGTCTTAACAAAGGGAACACTGGCTAGTGTTCTGAAGAGCTTGGACTGCTGCTACTGCATAGGATTTTGCTTAGCTCTACTACTTTTAGACTGACAAACTGGCTGGTACCTGAAGAGCTCTGCCCTGCTACTACTACTTCTGAGGGACGTTGCTCACTTCTGAAACTACCGTGTGCTGTTGCTAAGGAGAAGTCTGCTATCTGCACTTCACCAGAGCTTAACTTAGAGATTAGTTACATATTCTCAATTGTGAATAGTTCTATTTCTTGGAGTATCCCACTAAATCCCCTTCCCAATCCAAGTTCTCCAAAAATAAAACAACTAAAAACAAAACCCCTAGACTGATCATTGAAGATAATGATCAGAAGTGTATGTGTGTACCTAGCTGTGTGAATCTACCTTGAGCCTGGCTGCGGAGCAAAAGCGGGCAAGACACAGGCAACATACCAGCTGCTCCTGGGGGGGGTAGCGCTACACAGGTTAGTTTTTTTTCATAAAACCCACTGGCTGAACAAAAAAATCGGAACCATCAATGGCCAGCTTAATGCGGTGTACACACGGTCGGAATTTCCGATGGAAACAGTCCGATGGGAGCTTTTCATCGGATTTTCCGACCGTGTGTATGCCCAACTGTCTCTTTCTGTCGGAATTTCCGACGGACTTTGAATTGAGAACCTGTTCTCAATTTTTCCGACGGAAAACCTTTCTATCGGATTTTCCGATCGTGTGTATGCAATTCCGACACGCAAAATTCCGACGCATGGTCGGAAACAATTCGACGCATGCTCGGAAGCATTAAACTTCCCTTTTATAGTGCTGTCAAACGTGTTTTATGCCGCTGTGTTATTGACCGTTGGAATTTGGTGTGATCGTGTGTAGGCAACACAGCTTGAGCGGAATTTTGTCGGAATTCCGTTGGAAAAACCGTCAGAGTTTTTTCCGACGAGAATTCCGATCGTGTGTACGCGGCATATGTCTTAAAAAAAGCAAATGCAGCCACCACATCTAAAGACTGGTAAGCTAGAATATTTCAAACTTTAAAATACTTTAAAAATAACTTACGTAAGAGGGTAGATAATATTATAGAGCAGGTAAAATCCTGATGGTAATTTACAAGCAATCACCTCCACAGCCTAAAATGTATAATGATACAAAACAACAGTTTGTAATCAATTCCACAGGTATTGTTCCTACTTTATTATTTGATAATTTTTATTTATTTTTTTAAAACAGTCATTATAGATCCCAGACTTGTCAACATTTCCAGGTTTTCTAGAAGTTGCCTAAATATATTTACGTATTTCATGTTTATGTCTTCTCATACATGTTTTTGAATTACCAGCTCCGTTTTGCAATGCACTGATGCAGACTATGGAGTCTAACCCTGTAACTAAAATAGCCTGGAGTGCAATGAAACCTTTGCTGATGGGAAAAATCCTTTACACCCCAGATGCTCCGGCTATTCGTGAAATCCTGAAGCACGTAAGGCATCTTTGTGTTGTTGATATAACATAGTTCAAACTGCACCATCCCTTCGTATCCTATAGGCTAATCTCTCAATGTACCTAGTCAGCCGTGACTAGCCATAGAATGTTTTCTTTGAATGATTTCTTTATGTTTTAGTCAGTAATAACAATGCAGAGTATAACTCTTTTGTGTCAGGTTATACATTTACATCTGTCTGGGTTACTGTGTATGAATTTGAATGCTAGGTTTTATACATGGGTCCCATGCACACGGTGCCCCCTATTGGTTGTGTGTGTAGAACCTTATTGTAGTCTTTGCTGTCTATAGCTTTAGGTCTTTCCATAATGTATGTTGTGTGTGCATTCAGGCATTTGGGTGTTTTTGTAATATTTACTGACCTATGTACCATAAGCACAAGAGGCATTAACTACTGTCAGGGACCCATGGCTTGCTATAACAATTCTGCCACAGACCTGCAGTTTTACCTGTTAATTGTAAGAGTTTCTGTAAGTTCTTTTCGTTTTATCTATCAAAGAAGACCTATACTGAAAGAAGAGGCAGTCTATGACAACCTCTCCTTTTGAATCTGCTAGGATTCTGGCTATCATGCTGATCCAGGGACTTCAGTACTTTTTGAGTCACTGACTGGTACAGGTATACAATGTGTACAAAGTACATATAAGAATTGCAGCGCAATCATGATGTGCATAATGTTGTTGCTTATAGCGAATGCGCATTGTGACACTGCACTTTGCACGCTGATCGTGGTCTTGGTCTCATTAAAGAATATGTTACCCCAACATTTCATATTGCTAATATGTGCCTGTTGCACCATGTACTTGTGTTTAAAAAGTATCCCGTTCCCTGTATTGCTTCCTTTGTGTGAAATATTTGGTGATCCTGCCAGTCCCCCTGCTTTCCTATTTCAAACTGACCACGCTAGGCATGGAAGCACATCAATCTCAGAGTGGTCCGTTTTCTAGCTGTACTGGAGGAACAGCCTGCCTCCAATGGCCAGGCCTTGTGCTGACACGACAGCCATTCATTGTGAAGAACAAAGTGTACTGCTTTTTCTTTACCCCAGCTCTCCAAGCCCCGTATGCAGCTGAAAATTATGTGATCACTTTTTAAAAAAACAAGAACGAAAAATATATTTAGAATATACAGTACAATGCCTTAAACAAGAATTCATATCCCTTGAAATTGTCCACATTTTGTCATGTTACAACCAAAAACGTAAATGTATTTTATTGGGATTTTATGTGATAGAGTAACACAAAATGGCACATAATTGTGAAGTGGAAGGAAAATGATAAATGGTTTTCAAAATATTTAAAAAATAAATATGTAAAAAGTGTGGCGTGCCTTTGTATTCAGCCCCCCCCCCCCCCTGAGTCAATACTTTGTAGAACCACCTTTAACTGCAGGAACAGCTGCAAGTCTTTTTGGGGATGTCTCTACCAGCTTTGCACATCTAGAAAGTGATATTTTTGCCAATTCTTCTTTACAAAAAACTCAAGTTCTGTCAGATTGGATGGAGAGCATCAGTGAACAGCTCCACAGTCTTTCCACATATTCTCAATTGGATTTAGGTCTGGACTTTGACTGGGCTATTCTAACACATAAATATGCTTTGATCTAAACCATTCCCTCATAGCTCTGGCTGTATGTTTAGGGCCGTTGTCCTGCTGGAAGGTAAACCTCCACTCAGTCTCAAGTCTTTTGCAGACTCTAACAGGTTTTCTTCTAAGATTTCTCAGTATTTGGCTCCATCCATCTTCCCATTATCTCTGACCAGCTTCCCTGTCCCTGCTGAAGAAAAGCATCCCCAAAATATGATGCCATACCATGTTTTAAGGTATGGATGGTGTGTTCAGGGTGATGTGCAGTGTTAGTTTTCTGACACACATACTGTTTTTAGGCCAAAAAGTTAAACTTTGGTCTCATCTGACAAGAGCACCTTCTTCCACATGTTTGCTGTGTCCCCCACATGGCTTCTTGCAAACTGCAAAGGGGACATCTTATGGCTTTCTTTCAACAATGGCTTTCTTCTTGCCACTCCTTCATAAAGGCAAGATTTGTGGTGCAAGACTAATAGTTTGTGGACAGATTCACACTTTTGACACATTTTTGGGACCAATGACAATTATACAGCGATCGGTGCTATAAAAATGCACTGATTACTATGTAAATGCCACTGGCAGGGAAGGGGTTAACACCAGGGGCGATCAAGGGGGTTAACTGTATTCCCTAGTGTGTGTTCTAACTGTAGGGGGAGGGGACTGACTAGAGGAGATGACAGATCACTGTTCCTAGCTAGTAGGACCTCACAATCTGCCTCTCCTCTCCTCACAGAACAGGGATTTTGTGTGTTTACACACACACGTCCCTGTTCTAGCTCTCATGCATGGCCGACGGTCATCGCGACCGATGGCCGCGTGCGTCGACACCCCCGCAGTGCAGCGGCGCACGCCTGGTATCCCACTTAAAGGAGCCGACATACAGCTACGACGGTTCACAGGATCGTGCTGACCTGCCGCAGTATAATGAGTTAAATAAGTGTGTATGTGCTTAACCACTTGCCGACCGGCTCACGCCAATATATTTCGGCAAAGTGGGTCGTTCCCGCGAATTGCCGTATGGGTACGTCTGTATTTTTAAGGGCTATAGCAGGTGCCACCGGCCACCCCGCAATCGTGTGCACGAGCACAGGAACAGGGATTTGTGTGTGTAAACACACAAATCCCTGTTCTGTCAGGGGAGAGGAGATATATCATTTGTTCCTACTAAGTAGGAACAACCATATATGTCTCCTCCCCCAGTCAGTCCTATCCCCATACAGTTAGAAACACTAACTAGGGAACACATTTAACCCCTTGATCAACCCCTAGTGTTAACCCCTTCCCTGCCAGTGACAATTATACAGCAATCAGTGCATTTTTATAGCACTGATCGCTGTATAAATGTCAATGGTACCAAAAATGTGTCAAAAGTGTCCGATCTGTCCGCCGTAATGTTGCAGTACCACTGAAAATCGCAGATCACTGCCATTACTAGTAAAAAAAAATAATAAAAATGCCATAAATCTTTCCCATAGTTTGTAGACACTCTTTTGCACAAACCAATCAATATACGCTTATTGCAATTTTTTTTTTACCAAAAATATGTAGAAGAATATATATTGGCGTGAACTGAGGAAAAAATAAAAAAACATTTTGGAAATATTTATTATAGCAAAAAGTCAAAAATATAGTTTTTTTTTGTTGTTTTTGGTACAGCATCGCACGACTGCACAATTGTCAGTTACGGCGCTGCGTCGCTTTATCGCAAAAAATGGCCTGGTCAATAAGCAGCCAAATCTTCCGGTCTGCAAGTGGTTAAAGTAAGCCATTCCTAAGAGAGATACCATTACTGACATCCTTGTAAAAATGCCTGGTTGCCATACTGAATTTATGGATTTACTACTTTCCAATCCACTGATCTGAAACAAATATGCAGATCAGGAATTTAGAGATCCTTATTAGTGATCAGAAAACTGGTCTGGGTTCAGAGAAGGATTTGTTAACCCAGCCTTAATTTAGCTTGAATCCTATTGAACTCTATGTGAGCTAAATCTTGTCATTTAAAAAAAAAATATTGTTAAGTGGGGAGTTTTTTATTTGAATGCTAAATGGGGAAAAAAAAAAAAAAAAAACACAATTCCTTTAAATAACATGCTTTAAAATTGCACATATGGTGCACGTAAGATGACGGACAGCTGTCATTTGCAACAAGAGTCCGGTGGGAGAGGAGCATTAGCGCGGGTCGTAATTTTTGTGCTGGTGGGTCTTTGTGTCTTTTATCATGAAAAAGTGGTGTCGCCCCCCCAAAATCTATACTGGACACTTATCCTTGATAAAGATTAGTAGGTGTGCACAAGGCGGAAAAAATGGGGTTCCCTCTAAAATCCATAACAGACTTTTATCCTTGAAAAGGGTCTGATATTGATTTAAAGGGTGCCCCCAAGCAAAAAAAAAAAAATCAACATGGAGCTTCCCCAGAATCTATCCCAGACCCCTTTCCAGGCATGCAGCCTGTCTGGCCAGAGAAGAGAGGGGCAGCAACCATATTCCCCCCTTCCTCCTGAATAGGGATGGGCCCGGTGCTCGATGCGAACCCACGTTCGCATCGAGCACCGGGTGTTCGCTCGCTCGGCGAGCCCAGAACTATTTTGGCCGCTCGCATCACGTTCGTGTGATGCGAGCGGCCCCGCAATGCATTGCGGCCGGCGCGGCCGGCGCAGTGCATTGCTGGCTGATGATTGGCCAAGCATGCACTGTGACCCCGCATGCTTGGCCAATCACAGCCCCGGAAACTCGAAGAGCCATAATTGGCTACAGGCAGGACGCCTGTAGCCAATTACAGCTCAGGGGCTTTAGTACACGCCCCCCCCCCCTATAAAAGGCCGCCACGCCATCTGCGCCGGTCACATGCTGTTCCGGCGCAGATAGAGCAGGATAGATCTGTGACACTCTGCTGGATTTAGTTAGTTAGAGAGATTTACTTAGAGAGATTGAGTTAGATAGATTCATTTACAAAGATTGATTTAGAAAGAGGGGCTTGTAGTGTGTTCGTGGCAGGCAGGCAGAGCTCCTATATTTTGTTCCCAGAAGCACCTATAGGACTTGTAGTGTGTTCGTGGCAGGCAGGCAGAGCTCCTATATTTTGTTCCCAGAAGCACCTATAGGACTTGTAGTGTGTTCCTGGCAGGCAGGCAGAGCTCCTATATTTTGTTCCCAGAAGCACCTATAGGACTTGTAGTGTGTTCGTGGCAGGCAGGCAGGCAGGCAGAGCTCCTATATTTTGTTCCCAGAAGCACCTATAGGACTTGTAGTGTGTTCCTGGCAGGCAGGCAGAGCTCCTATATTTTGTTCCCAGAAGCACCTATAGGACTTGTAGTGTGTTCGTGGCAGGCAGGCAGAGCTCCTATATTTTCTTCCCAGAAGCACCTATAGGACTTGTAGTGTGTTCCTGGCAGGCAGGCAGAGCTCCTATATTTTGTTCCCAGAAGCACCTATAGGACTTGAAGTGTGTTAGTCCCATCACACAGAGATCATATATTTTGTTCCCAGAAGCACCTATAGGACTTGAAGTGTGTTAGTCCAATCACACAGAGATCATATATTTTGTTCCCAGAAGCACCTATAGGACTTGAAGTGTGTTAGTCCAATCACACAGAGATCATATATTTTGTTCCCAGAAGCACCTATAGGACTTGAAGTGTGTTAGTCCCATCACACAGACCTATATTTTCTTCCCAGAAGCACCTATAGGACTTGAAGTGTGTTAGTCCAATCACACAGAGATCATATATTTTGTTCCCAGAAGCACCTATAGGACTTGAAGTGTGTTAGTCCCATCACACAGAGATCATATATTTTGTTCCCAGAAGCACCTATAGGACTTGAAGTGTGTTAGTCCAATCACACAGAGATCATATATTTTGTTCCCAGAAGCACCTATAGGACTTGAAGTGTGTTAGTCCCATCACACAGACCTATATTTTCTTCCCAGAAGCACCTATAGGACTTGAAGTGTGTTAGTCCAATCACACAGAGATCATATATTTTGTTCCCAGAAGCACCTATAGGACTTGAAGTGTGTTAGTCCCATCACACAGAGATCATATATTTTGTTCCCAGAAGCACCTATAGGACTTGAAGTGTGTTAGTCCCATCACACAGAGATCATATATTTTGTTCCCAGAAGCACCTATAGGACTTGAAGTGTGTTAGTCCCATCACACAGAGATCATATATTTTGTTCCCAGAAGCACCTATAGGACTTGAAGTGTGTTAGTCCAATCACACAGAGATCTTATATTTTGTTCCCAGAAGCACATATAGGACTTGAAGTGTGTTAGTCCCATCACACAGAGATCATATATTTTGTTCCCAGAAGCACCTATAGGACTTGAAGTGTGTTAGTCCCATCACACAGAGATCATATATTTTCTTCCCAGAAGCACCTATAGGACTTGAAGTGTGTTAGTCCCATCACACAGAGATCATATATTTTCTTCCCAGAAGCACCTATAGGACTTGAAGTGTGTTAGTCCAATCACACAGAGATCATATATTTTGTTCCCAGAAGCACCTATAGGACTTGAAGTGTGTTAGTCCCATCACACAGACCTATATTTTCTTCCCAGAGGCACCTATAGGACTTGAAGTGTGTTAGTCCCATCACACAGAGATCATATATTTTGTTCCCAGAAGCACCTATAGGACTTGAAGTGTGTTAGTCCCATCACACAGAGATCATATATTTTGATCCCAGAAGCACCTATAGGACTTGAAGTGTGTTAGTCCCATCACACAGAGATCATATATTTTGTTCCCAGAAGCACCTATAGGACTTGAAGTGTGTTAGTCCAATCACACAGAGATCATATATTTTGTTCCCAGAAGCACCTATAGGACTTGAAGTGTGTTAGTCCCATCACACAGACCTATATTTTCTTCCCAGAGGCACCTATAGGACTTGAAGTGTGTTAGTCCCATCACACAGAGATCATATATTTTGTTCCCAGAAGCACCTATAGGACTTGAAGTGTGTTAGTCCCATCACACAGAGATCATATATTTTGTTCCCAGAAGCACCTATAGGACTTGAAGTGTGTTAGTCCCATCACACAGAGATACTATATTTTGTTCCCAGAAGCACCTATAGGACTTGAAGTGTGTTAGTCCCATCACACAGACCTATATTTTCTTCCCAGAGGCACCTATAGGACTTGAAGTGTGTTAGTCCCATCACACAGAGATCATATATTTTGTTCCCAGAAGCACCTATAGGACTTGAAGTGTGTTAGTCCCATCACACAGAGATCATATATTTTGTTCCCAGAAGCACCTATAGGACTTGAAGTGTGTTAGTCCCATCACACAGAGATCATATATTTTGATCCCAGAAGCACCTATAGGACTTGAAGTGTGTTAGTCCCATCACACAGAGATCATATATTTTGTTCCCAGAAGCACCTATAGGACTTGAAGTGTGTTAGTCCCATCACACAGAGATCATATATTTTGATCCCAGAAGCACCTATAGGACTTGAAGTGTGTTAGTCCCATCACACAGAGATCATATATTTTGTTCCCAGAAGCACCTATAGGACTTGAAGTGTGTTAGTCCAATCACACAGAGATCATATATTTTGTTCCCAGAAGCACCTATAGGACTTGAAGTGTGTTAGTCCCATCACACAGACCTATATTTTCTTCCCAGAGGCACCTATAGGACTTGAAGTGTGTTAGTCCCATCACACAGAGATCATATATTTTGTTCCCAGAAGCACCTATAGGACTTGAAGTGTGTTAGTCCCATCACACAGAGATCCTATATTTTGTTCCCAGAAGCACCTATAGGACTTGAAGTGTGTTAGTCCCATCACACAGACCTATATTTTCTTCCCAGAAGCACCCATAGGACTTGAAGTGTGTTAGTCCCATCACACAGAGATCCTATATTTTGTTCCCAGAAGCACCTATAGGACTTGAAGTGTGTTAGTCCCATCACACAGAGATCCTATATTTTGTTCCCAGAAGCACCCATAGGACTTGAAGTGTGTTAGTCCCATCACACAGAGATCCTATATTTTGTTCCCAGAAGCACCTATAGGACTTGAAGTGTGTTAGTCCCATCACACAGACCTATATTTTCTTCCCAGAAGCACCTATAGGACTTCTAGTGTGTTAGTGGCATCACACAGAGCTCCTATATTTTCTTCTCAGCAGCACCCACAGGACTTCTAGTGTGTTAGTGGCATCACACAGAGCTCCTCTATTTTCTTTGCAGAAGCACCCATAGGACTTCTAGTGTGTTAGTGGCATCACACAGAGCTCCTCTATTTTCTTCTCAGCAGCACCCACAGGACTTCTAGTGTGTTAGTGGCATCACACAGAGCTCCTCTATTTTCTTTGCAGAAGCACCCATAGGACTTCTAGTGTGTTAGTGGCATCACACAGAGCTCCTATATTTTCTTCTCAGCAGCACCCACAGGACTTCTAGTGTGTTAGTGGCATCACACAGAGCTCCTCTATTTTCTTTGCAGAAGCACCCACAGGACTTCTAGTGTGTTAGTGGCATCACACAGAGCTCCTCTATTTTCTTTGCAGAAGCACCCATAGGACTTCTAGTGTGTTAGTGGCATCACACAGAGCTCCTATATTTTCTTCTCAGCAGCACCCACAGGACTTCTAGTGTGTTAGTGGCATCACACAGAGCTCCTCTATTTTCTTTGCAGAAGCACCCATAGGACTTCTAGTGTGTTAGTGGCATCACACAGAGCTCCTATATTTTCTTCTCAGCAGCACCCACAGGACTTCTAGTGTGTTAGTGGCATCACACAGAGCTCCTCTATTTTCTTTGCAGAAGCACCCATAGGACTTCTAGTGTGTTAGTGGCATCACACAGAGCTCCTATATTTTCTTCTCAGCAGCACCCACAGGACTTCTAGTGTGTTAGTGGCATCACACAGAGCTCCTCTATTTTCTTTGCAGAAGCACCCATAGGACTTCTAGTGTGTTAGTGGCATCACACAGAGCTCCTATATTTTCTTCTCAGCAGCACCCACAGGACTTCTAGTGTGTTAGTGGCATCACACAGAGCTCCTCTATTTTCTTTGCAGAAGCACCCACAGGACTTCTAGTGTGTTAGTGGCATCACACAGAGCTCCTCTATTTTCTTTGCAGAAGCACCCATAGGACTTCTAGTGTGTTAGTGACATCACACAGAGCTCCTATATTTTCTTCTCAGCAGCACCCACAGGACTTCTAGTGTGTTAGTGGCATCACACAGAGCTCCTCTATTTTCTTTGCAGAAGCACCCATAGGACTTCTAGTGTGTTAGTGGCATCACACAGAGCTCCTATATTTTCTTCTCAGCAGCACCCACAGGACTTCTAGTGTGTTAGTGGCATCACACAGAGCTCCTCTATTTTCTTTTCAGAAGCACCCACAGGACTTCTAGTGTGTTAGTGGCATCACACAGAGCTCCTCTATTTTCTTTGCAGAAGCACCCACAGGACTTCTAGTGTGTTAGTGGCATCACACAGAGCTCCTCTATTTTCTTTGCAGAAGCACCCATAGGACTTCTAGTGTGTTAGTGGCATCACACAGAGCTCCTCTATTTTCTTTGCAGAAGCACCCATAGGACTTCTAGTGTGTTAGTGGCATCACACAGAGCTCCTATATTTTCTTCTCAGCAGCACCCACAGGACTTCTAGTGTGTTAGTGGCATCACACAGAGCTCCTCTATTTTCTTTGCAGAAGCACCCATAGGACTTCTAGTGTGTTAGTGGCATCACACAGAGCTCCTCTATTTTCTTTGCAGAAGCACCCATAGGACTTCTAGTGTGTTAGTGGCATCACACAGAGCTCCTATATTTTCTTCTCAGCAGCACCCACAGGACTTCTAGTGTGTTAGTGGCATCACACAGAGCTCCTCTATTTTCTTTGCAGAAGCATCCACAGGACTTCTAGTGTGTTAGTGGCATCACACAGAGCTCCTCTATTTTCTTTGCAGAAGCACCCATAGGACTTCTAGTGTGTTAGTGGCATCACACAGAGCTCCTATATTTTCTTCTCAGCAGCACCCACAGGACTTCTAGTGTGTTAGTGGCATCACACAGAGCTCCTCTATTTTCTTTGCAGAAGCACCCATAGGACTTCTAGTGTGTTAGTGGCATCACACAGAGCTCCTCTTTTTTCTTTGCAGAAGCACCCATAGGACTTCTAGTGTGTTAGTGGCATCACACAGAGCTCCTATATTTTCTTCTCAGCAGCACCCACAGGACTTCTAGTGTGTTAGTGGCATCACACAGAGCTCCTATATATTCTTCTCAGCAGCACCCACAGGACTACCGACTACAATGGCTGGAAGACCGCCAAGGGGAGGCAGAGCGTGCAGAGCCAAGAACACAGGGCAGGCAGGCTCTGTTTCTAGTGGACGTGGCCGTGGACGTGGTCGTGCATCGTCATCAGCACGTGGCCATGGGACACGCGCGTCTTTGTTTTCGGCAGCTGGACATGTGGAGCCGCATCATGCTGAAGGCTTGGTAGAATGGATGACCAAGCCCTCCTCATCCTCCTCATCCTCTCTCACCCAGGCTCAGGGTACTGGCAGAGCATCATCAGCCACCCCTTCCCTAGACCCACCATGTCCTCCTGAGGAGTCCCCCGAACTCTTTGAGCACAGTGTTGGGTACATGCTCCAGGAGGATGCCCAACGATTCGAAGGCTCGGATGATGATACCCAGCTTGAGGAATCTGGCAGTACTGTTCCACCAGCTGCAGCTTACTGCCAGGTTTGCTCTAGTGGTGAAGAGGGAGGGGATGATGAGGTCACTGACTCCACGTGGGTGCCTGAAGGGAGAGAGGATGAGGAGGAGGACGAGGAGGAGGAGGATGCGGCGTCACATGTCCAACGAGGCAGGGTGCCCCCTGGAGGCCAGGTAGAGGCCAGCACAGCAACTGTACAACACCGCAGAGCTCCGCCTGTGCAGGGCGCTGCCTCTGCACGTTATCAGAAAAGTTCTTTGGTGTGGGCCTTTTTTGAGACGAGTGCAGCAGATCGCACCACTGCTATTTGCAATATTTGTCTCAAGCGTATCTCGCGTGGCCAAAACATCAGCCGCTTGGGCACCACAAGCATGACCAGACATATGGCGACCTGCCATGCAGCTCGTTGGCAGGCACACATAAAAAGACCCACACCAAAGAACTAAGCGGACCTCTCCTTGCTCCTCCTCAGCTGGGATCTCCATCCCCACTACACCTTCAGTCCTCTCTGAAAGCTGCTCTGAGAGGACTGAAGGTGTAGAATTAGGTGTGTCACAACCAAGTACTTGCAGTACACCGACGTCCGATTGCAGCAGGCAAATTTCCCTGCCCCAGCTGCTGGACCGTAGAAAGAAGTACACTCCCAGCCATCCACATGCCCAGCGGTTGAATGCTAGCCTGGCTAAATTGCTAGCACTTCAACTGCTGCCTTTTCAGTTGGTAGACTCGGCCCCCTTCCGTGAGTTTGTTCAATGTGCGGTTCCTCAGTGGCAGGTTCCCAAACGCCACTTTTTCTCACGGAAGGCGATTCCGTCTCTCTACCGGCATGTGGAGGGCAATGTCCATGCCTCGCTGGACAGGGCGGTCAGCGGTAAGGTGCATATTACCGCTGACTCATGGTCCAGCAGGCATGGACAGGGACGGTACCTTTCTTTCACGGCCCATTGGGTCACTCTATTGGCAGCTGGGAGGGATGCAGGACAAGGTGCAGTAGTGTTGGAGGTTGTTCCGCCACCACGCCTCCAAAACGCTACTACTGCTACTGGTTGTGACACACCTCTCTCCTCCACCCCCTCCTCTTCTTCTTCCTCCAGTGCTCTGTCCTTGGAACCAGCGGTGCTCCGTAGGCGTACAAGGGGCTACGCAAGTACGCAGGCAAAAAGATGCCATGCCGTGCTTGCGCTGGTGTGTTTGGGGGACAGGAGCCACACTGGGCCAGAGGTTCTGGCAGCTCTGCAGGGGCAGGCCGAGAGGTGGTTGACGCCACGTCAGCTTAAGCCAGGAATGGTCGTTTCTGACAATGGCACCAACCTCCTCTCCGCCCTGCGACAGGGGCAGCTCACCCATGTGCCCTGCATGGCTCACGTCCTCAACCTGGTGGTGCAGCGGTTCTTGGGCAGGTTCCCAGGCTTACAGGATGTCCTGAGGCAGGCCAGGAAAGTCTGTGTGCATTTCCGCCGATCTTATAATGCCAGTGCTCGGCTGACTGAGCTGCAAAAGGAGCTGAACCTGCCCAAGAACCGCCTAATATGTGACATGCCCACCAGGTGGAACTCAACGTTGGCCATGCTGCAGCGACTGCACACGCAGCAGAGGGCCATCAATGAGTACCTTTGCGACTATGGCACCAGGACAGGGTCAGGGGAGCTTGTTTTTTTTTCCCCACGTCAGTGGAGCATGATCAGGGATGCATGCACTGTCCTCTCACCATTTGAGGAGGCCACGAGGATGGTGAGCAGTAAAGGTGCATGCATCAGTGACACTGTCCCTCTTGTCCACCTGTTGGAGCATACGCTGCGTGGGATAATGGACAGGGCACTTGAGGCAGAACAGAGGCAGGAAGAGGAGGACTTCCTTGCCTCTCAAGGCCCCCTTTATCCGGACAGTGTTCCTCCTGTCCCACCCATCACACAGGAAGAGGATGAGGAGGAGGAGGAGGAGGAGGAGGAGGATTGTGTGAGCATGGAGGTGGAGCCTGGCACTCAGCATCAGCAGCAGCAGTCTTTTAGGGATGATGTACAGTCCCAACAAACCAGTGGACTTGTACGTGGCTGGGAGGAGGTGGCTGGCGATCATGTCATCCTCAGTGACCCAGAAGACTCCGGACCGAATGCCTCAGCTAACCTACGCTGCATGGCCTCCCTGATCCTGCAAAGCCTGCGGAAGGATCCTCGTGTTCTTCGGATCAAGGAGAGGGACCATTACTGGCTGGCCACTCTCCTTGATCCGCGGTACAAGGGTAAGGTTGCGGACCTTATCTTGCCGTCGCAGAGGGAGCAGAGGATGAGACATCTCAGGGAGGCCTTGCAGAAAGGTCTGTGCAACGCGTTCCCAGAAACTGGGAGGCTACAAACTCCTGGTCCTGGGCGACGAGTTGCTGAGGCTTCGGTCAGTAGCAGAAGGAGCGGTGGGGAAGGTGGACGTCTGACCGATGCGTTCAGACAATTTTTTAGTCCGCAGCCCCAAGGTATGATCGGTTCCAGCAACCATCGCCAGCGTCTGATATACATGGTGCAGGAATACCTTGGGGCAAGGTCAGACTTGGACACCTTTCCCACCGAAAATCCTCTGGCTTACTGGGTCCTGAGGATGGATCACTGGCCAGAGCTTGCACAGTATGCAATTGAGCTACTGGCCTGTCCTGCCTCCAGCGTTCTTTCCGAACGCACATTCAGTGCTGCTGGAGGATTTGTCACCGATCATAGGGTGCGCCTGTCCACCGCCTCGGTTGATCGACTGACCTTCATCAAAATGAATCAGTCTTGGATCACCACCAGCTACCAGGCACCTGAGGCGGATATAACCGAATAATTTTTAATATCACATCCCTTCAAGACTGCCTATGCTGATGCTGAGTGACTGTCCTCTTATGTTCACTGACTATCCTCTTCCTCCTCCTCAATGATCCATGCCACCACACCAGTGCCTAAGGCACAATTTTTCAGCCCCTGTTTAACAGGGGCGTGTACATACAATTTTTATAAAAAAATGCTTCGCAACACGTGTGACTGCTGTGCTCCAAGTACAGTATCTGTGAGGGGTTGCAGTGTTGTGGCACCAGCACCAGTGCCTAAGGCACAATTTTTCAGCCCCTGTTTAACAGGGGCGTGTACTTACAATTTTTTAAAAAAATGCTTCGCAACACGTGTGACTGCTGTGCTCCAAGTACAGTATCTGTGAGGGGTTGCAGTGTTGTGGCACCAGCACCAGTGCCTAAGGCACAATTTTTCAGCCCCTGTTTAACAGGGCGGGTAATTACAATTTTTTTAAAAAATGCTTTGCAACACGTGTGACTGCTGTGCTCCAAGTACAGTATCTGTGAGGGGTTGCAGTGTTGTGGCACCAGCACCAGTGCCTAAGGCACAATTTTTCAGCCCCTGTTTAACAGGGGCGGGTAATTACAATTTTTAAAAAAAATGCTTCGCAACACGTGTGACTGCTGTGCTCCAAGTACAGTATCTGTGAGGGGTTGCAGTGTTGTGGCACCAGCACCAGTGCCTAAGGCACAATTTTTCAGCCCCTGTTTAACAGGGGCGGGTAATTACAATTTTTTAAAAAAATTCTTCGCAACACGTGTGACTGCTGTGCTCCAAGTACAGTATCTGTGAGGGGTTGCAGTGTTGTGGCACCAGCACCAGTGCCTAAGGCACAATTTTTCAGCCCCTGTTTAACAGGGGCGGGTAATTACAATTTTTTTTAAAAATGCTTTGCAACACGTGTGACTGCTGTGCTCCAAGTACAGTATCTGTGAGGGGTTGCAGTGTTGTGGCACCAGCACCAGTGCCTAAGGCACAATTTTTCAGCCCCTGTTTAACAGGGGCGTGTACTTACAATTTTTAAAAAAAAATGCTTTGCAACACGTGTGACTGCTGTGCTCCAAGTACAGTATCTGTGAGGGGTTGCAGTGTTGTGGCACCAGCACCAGTGCCTAAGGCACAATTTTTCAGCCCCTGTTTAACAGGGGCGGGTAATTACAAATCTTGATCTAATAGTTCACAGCAGGGCCCATTCCTGCGCCCACCAAGAGTAACTATGAGGGCCTACAGTCTTGTGGCAACACCGTCCACCACCACCGCCAAAGGCCCAATTTTTCTGCCCTGTTCATCAGGTGCTTGCAATTACAAATCTTGATCTAATAACTCACAGCAGGGCCCATTCTTGCGCCCACCAAGAGTAACTGTGAGAGCTTACAGTCTTGTGGCAACACCGTCCACCACCACACCGCCAAAGGCCCAATTTTTCTGCCCTGTTCATCAGGTGCTTGCAATTACAAATCTTGATCTAATAACTCACAGCAGGGCCCATTCTTGCGCCCACCAAGAGTAACTGTGAGAGCTTACAGTCTTGTGGCAACACCGTCCACCACCACCGCCAAAGGCCCAATTTTTCTGCCCTGTTCATCAGGTGCTTGCAATTACAAATCTTGATCTAATAACTCACAGTAGGGCCCATTCCTGCGCCCACCAAGAGTAACTGTGAGAGCTTACAGTCTTGTGGCAACACCGTCCACCACCACCCCCAATTTTTCTGCCCTGTTCAACAGGTGCATGCAATTACAAATCTTGATCTATTAACTCACAGCAGGGCCCATTCCTGTGCCCACCAGTCTTGTGGCTACACCAACATCTAATAGGGCAAATTTCTGCAGAGTATATACGCCAGCCCCTACTTTCAAACATCCAACTTACAAACGACTCCTACTTGCAAATGGAAAGAGAAAACAGGAAGTGAGAGGAAATCTACCCCTAGGAAGGGAAATTCTATCCTGTTAGATTTAATTTGGGAAAAAGGTATCTCCTCTCTACTGATACTTTATCACCAATCCTTGTTTCAATTAAAACCCCACTTTTTCCAAAAACATTTGTCATTGGGACGGAAAGTGAGGTGACATGTTCTGAACAGATGTGCAAAGACAGCAAATGTTACAGGGGTGATAACCCCTCCCTATGTTCTCCAAAAAGCTTAAAAATAGATTTTTTTGGGATGGAGCTACACTTCATAATGTACCTGTTCAGATTCTACTTAAGAACAAACCTAAAGCCGCAAGTGGTTTTAAATGGCTTCTTTTTTTCCTTTAAAAATGTCATTTTGTGCAAGGACAGTTCTAAACACGGGAAACACATGCCACTTCACAGGCATACTTTAGACACCCCCCAGGTACCATATTTAAAGGAAAATTTCACTTTTTTTTTTTCACTTTATGCATCATTAAAATGACTGCTCCCGAAAAAACGTTAGTTTTTACAAGTTCTTTTTGCATTGATATATGTCCCCTGGGGCAGGACCCGGGTCCCCAAACCTGTTTTATGACATTAACATGCATATTGGCCGTTGTAATTAGCACTTTTGATTTCGAACGTTCGCGTCCATTATAACGTATAGGGTTCGAAAATTCGCGCGAACTTTCGGTCGGTTCGAAGGTTCTGGTGCGAACCGAACCCGGGGGTGTTCGGCTCATCCCTACTCCTGAATTGTATCAGGTCACATGCACTCAACATGGGTGAAATACCTTGCCATGTTGAAGGGGACAAGAGCCTCATCTCGCATACCTAGCCCGATCTGTTAGGGGACTTATTGGAGTCTGGAAGCCCCCTTGAGAATAAGGGGGCCCCTGGATATCTGCCACCCCTACATGAATGCGGAAGTAAAGTTGTTTTTTTAATCAGCAGTTTTTTTTATCAGAAAATACTCTTTGTGTCTCTTCATAATTGCTTCTTCTTGCATGTCAGCACTTGCATAGACATTTCTGTGTTGAGATGTAGTAACTCCTGTGTGCCATTGGCAAAGGGCTGACATTTCAGAGCTGCAGGGGATCGCTTGCAAGATAAGTCTGCTATAATTTCCTAATATGCTGTGTCCATTGCATAATATGGCAAAGAGCTCCTGGGGTGGGGACCCAAACTTTTTATTTTGTTCTGGTGACTGACTTCCACTTGGACAAAAAAGGGGTAGATATTACTGCTTGTTGTTTATTTATATAAAAAAAAAGGACAAAGCAAATTATCATGCCCATAAGTATTTATTTAAAAAGCAAAACCAAAATAGTCACAATGTGTAAATCCAATGTTAATCACATCGTCCAGCAATGTAGATCCATCATCAATCATGATGAACATTACTCTGTTGACAAACACATGGTGATCGACTATCTCCAGCTGGACTCTCGCCATGAATGAGAGCTCCCCAACTGCCAGCTGAATGCCAACAAACCAGCCAGGGATGCTGGCTGACATTATTAACCAAATATGGGCATGACCATATTTGGTCAACGACATCACCCAGGATACCCAATAGCTGGTTTAATGTTTAAAAAAAGCAAGTGCTGCCACTTAAAGGTGCTAGTGATAAAACCAATGTTTCCCCTTTCTCATCTGCCCCACCACTAAACCAGGGGCAACCTTTTGAGCACAGTATGCCAAAAAATATTTTCAAAGAAATTGAGCGTGCTGATTTTATAACAAAAAAAATGTCAACTTAACACCCTCAATCACGAAAAGGATTTTTTATAAAGTAAATACTGTAAACTACTTAAGTAGTAGTGAGAAATTAACATTGTGCACTTTCATGCCTCAGATCAGCCCCAATTCCTGCAACTCCACACTGTCCCCCTTGCAAATCTGTTTCACCACTTTAACCCACTGCACATCTGCCCCACCACTGTAACCCCCTGCACATCTGCCCCACCACTGTAGCCCCCTGCACATCTGCCCCACCACTGTAACCCCATGCACATCTGCCCCACCACTGTAGCCCCCTGCACATCTGCCCCACCACTGTAACCCCATGCACATCTGCCCCACCACTGTAACCCCATGCACATCTGCCCCACCACTGTACCTCCTGCACATCTGCCCCACCACTGTAACCCCTGCACATCTGCCCCACTACTGTAACCCCCTGCACATCTGCCCCACTACTGTACCCCCTGCTCATCTGCCCCACCACTGTACCCCCCTGCTCATCTGCCCCACCACTGTAACCCCCTGCACATCTTCCCCACCACTGTAACCTCCTGCACATCTTCCCCATCACAGTAACCCCCTGCACATCTGCTCCACCACTGTACTACCCTGCACCTCTGCCCCACCACTGTACTACCCTGCACATCTATTCCACCTCTGTACCCTCCTGCACATCTGCCCCAACACTGTAACCCCCTGTACATCTGCCCCAACACTGTACCACCCTGCTCTTCTGTCCCACCACTGTAACCCCCTGCTCATCTGCCCCACCAATGTTTCCCCTTTCTCATCTGCCCCACCACTGTACCTGCCTGCACATCTGCTCCACCGCCATACCCCTACGCTCTTCTATCTCACCACTGAACCATCGTCTCATCTGTCCTAACACTGAACTTATCTGCTCATCTGCCCCACCACTGTAACCCACTTTCTCATCTGCCCCACCACTGTACCTCCTGCACAGATGTCCCACCTCTGTTCCCCCTGCTCTTCTGCCCCACCTCTGTAACCCCCTGCTCATGTGTTCCACCAATGTACCTCCTTTCTGCTCTGCACCCCTCTGCTCTTCTGTCCCACTAATGTACCTTCTTTCTACTCTGCACCGCCACTGTACCCCCTTGCTCTTCTGTCCCACCGCTAAACCCCCTTCTCATCTGCCCCAACACTGAATCTCCCCTGCTCATCTTTGCCACCACTGTAACTCCCTGCTCATCTTTTCCACCTCCGTAACCCCCTTCTCATTTAGCCCAACACTGAACCCCCCCCCCCCCCCGCTCATCTGTCCCACCACTGTAACTCCCTGCTCATCTGCCCCATCACTGTACCCCCCTTCTTTTCTGTCCCATCGCTGAACCCCCTTCTCATTCCTCCCATAATTGTACCTCCTGCACATCTGCCCCACCACTGTACCCCCTTGCTCTTCTGTCCCACCACTGTAACCTCCCTGAACATATGCTCCACCGCTGTATCCCCATGCTCTTCTGTATCACTACTGAATCACCTTCTCATCTGTCCTAACACTGAACCCATCTGCTCATCTGCCCCACCACTGTAACCTGATTTTTCATCTGCCCAAACCAATGTACCTCCTGCAAATCTGTCTCACCTCTGTACCCCCCTGCTCTCCTTGTCAGGTCACCCAGAGGCTAGGTGACAGATGCACACCGTTGGGATCAGGAGTGCACCGCAAGGTAGTGGACCCTATGGCTGACTGCAGTGGACGGGAGTCCAGTCCAGGTGATCCGGAACACGGGGCCGCTGGACACCAAGACGGATCCCACCGGGGTTAGAGCGTAAGATTCCCTGGGGCGCGGAGTCTAAGAGCCAGCTGGTGTTCACCAGAGCCTCGAGTGGTGAGGATGGACTGGGCTGCAACTGGCTCCAGGTCGCGACCCCCAGGGTCCCCCAGCTCACACCCACAGTAGGCAGCAGGAGGACAGGGATAGTGAGGGATAAGCCAAGGTCGGGGCCACAAGCAGAAACGGACAACAAGGTACACGCCAAGGTACAGGGTCACAAGCAAACAGGGATAGTCAGGGACACGCCAGAGGGTCAGGGTCACAGGCAAACAGGGATAGTCAGGGACACGCCAAAGTCGGTAACAGGACACTGAATAGCACACGGCTGGTAACAGAAAGCCAAACACACAAAGGTTGATCAGCAGGGTTGGCCTGCAGTGCACAGGTTAATATAGAGTCCTGTGATAGGAGCTAGGGTGGAGCCCTGCCAGAGGAGGGATATAAAAGCAGTCAGGTGATAGTCGGCTGGTCTCTAGAGATGAACACATGAAGACAGGTAAGCAGACAACTCTATTGCTTAACCATGACAGTACCCTCCCTCTTATGAGGCCTCCCCCTCCCCCACCCGGGTCCAGGCTTAAAGGGAAACTCCAGATGGAACCTCCTCAAGAGATGAGGAGCAAGGACCTCAGATGCAGTGATCCAAGACCTCTCCTCAGGACCAAACCCTTTCCAATGTACGAGGTATTGAAGAATGCCTTTACGGAGTCGGGAATCCAAAACTTGACTAACCTCGTATTTTAGACTATCCTCGGAGACCGGAACCGAGGTAGGGATTGGACGAGAGGACTTGTAGAGGACTAAAGGCTTTTTAGGAATGGTTAAGGGCATAGTAGCAGTAGGGTGAGGCCAGGTTACAGAAGGTCCTGAACAAGAAGCAGAAAGCTCACTGGGCATGGGCTGGACTGGCATAACTAGTGCAGAGGCCGACTGAATAGTATTGTCAGGTGTAGTGACCATCTCAATCGCATCAGTCCGACTGTTGCAGGACACATCCCAGAGATCACTATATACAGCGGGACGAGCAGAAGCTACTGGGAAGATGGCAACAGGAGGTTTCTCTTTTGGGGTAACCTTGAGTAGGCAGGAAGAGGAACAGGAGGAACCCCAAGCCAGGATCTGTCCAGCAGTCCAGTCAACGTGTGGGGAATGGAGCCGTAACCAAGGAAGACCTAATATGATAGGAGATGAAGCCTTAGGTAAGACAAGGAAGGATATCCACTCCTGGTGGAGTGTCCCTACTGACATCTTAACAGGAAGGGTCTGGAAGCGGATAGGGCCCCCTGGGAGAACAGTGCCATCAATCGCCAAGACCACCAATGGCGTTGTAAGGGGCAAAAGGGTAAGTCTCATGGAGGATGCAGTTTCCCAATCCATGAAATTGGCAGCGGCTCCGGAATCCAGATGTGCTGAGACCGAACGAGAGGAAGTGCCGACATGAAGCAACACAGAAAGGAGAAGACGAGAAGGTGAATGTGATATTTCAGGGTCTAATACTCCACCTTCCAGATGTATTATCCCTGAGCGTTTTTCCGGACGAAGAGAACAAGTGTCACGGAAATGACCTTTGGCCCCACAATAGAGGCATAGGCCCAGAGTTCTGCGCCTAGCGCGTTCTTCGGGAGATAACTTGGTCCAGCCCAACTGCATAGGTTCCTCAGCAGGCAGGGGGTGCTCATCATAGCCTCGAGTGGTGAGGATGGACTGGGCTGCAACTGGCTCCAGGTCGCGACCCCCAGGGTCCCCCAGCTCACACCCACAGTAGGCAGCAGGAGGACAGGGATAGTGAGGGATAAGCCAAGGTCGGGGCCACAAGCAGAAACGGACAACAAGGTACACACCAAGGTACAGGGTCACAAGCAAACAGGGATAGTCAGGGACACGCCAGAGGGTCAGGGTCACAGGCAAACAGGGATAGTCAGGGACACGCCAAAGTCGGTAACAGGACACTGAATAGCACACGGCTGGTAACAGAAAGCCAAACACACAAAGGTTGATCAGCAGGGTTGGCCTGCAGTGCACAGGTTAATATAGAGTCCTGTGATAGGAGCTAGGGTGGAGCCCTGCCAGAGGAGGGATATAAAAGCAGTCAGGTGATGGTCGGCTGGTCTCTAGAGATGAACACATGAAGACAGGTAAGCAGACAACTCTATTGCTTAACCATGACACTCCTGCCCCACCACTGTAACCCCTCGCTCATCTGTCCCACCAATGCACCTCCTTTCACATCTGCCCCACTGCTGCACCACCCTGCTTTTCTGGTCCACCACTGAACCTCCTTCTCATCTGCCCCAACACTGAACCCCGTTGCTTATCTCTTCCACCACTGTACCTCCCTGCACATCTGCCCCACCTCTGAACCCCTCTTGCTCATTTTCCCCACTGCTGTACCCTCCTGCTCATCTATGATATGCATGATATGCAGAGTGGTGAAAGGAAGCAGAGATGAGACACATCTACCTGTCCTGGCACACTCATCCTGCTGATCCACCTCCCGCATCCAGCCCACGTTCTTGTATGTGATGTCACATACAAGCATCTGGAATAGATGCGCAATGATGAGCTCAAGTCAGGGGTATTTTTGCAAAGCAGTGGGCCTGTGTGCAGGATCATAAGTTGGGCCCTGGCTTAAAGGGACACAGAGTGCAGGGGTTTAGTAGTAAGTGATGCAAAGGTTCAGGAATAATTTCAACAAAGTTCCCAGAAGCTCAAGAGTAATTCCACAAACTGTCACCTGATTGTGGTTTTCTCAATCACAGTGAAATCCCTTCTTTCTGAGATTGGTAGTGGCAACCAAGTGAGTCATCTTCCTCCAGATGGTGGACAGGGCTAGCAGGACTGCGATTGGCTTTAGCAATGGCCTATGACAGTCGTCCTCCTGGAAACAGGGACTGCCCCCCCCCCCCCCCCCCCCCCCCCCCCCCCCCCCCCCCACCACCCCCCCCCCCCCCCCCCCCCCCCCCCCCCCCCCCCCTAGCAGAACTGCATCTAATCTCTTCCCCATCTCAAAAGCTGAGGATCGCAGCTACAGCAAAGTTAGAGAAACAAACAACGTTTCCCATCTTTTACAGGTGTGTGGGCACAGTGCCTCCCCCTCAATGCAGGTGGGGAATTCTGAAATTGGAATGCATTGGTGTCTCACTGACACTTCCCTGCACTGCTCTGCTGATGGGGAGGGAGCTGAGTGCTGGCAAAAGAGGCTTTGCGTGTCGCTTGTGGCACCCGTGTCAGGGGTTACCTACCCTTGCACTAAACGAATCACTTCCAGCTGCAGCAGCAGACAAGCAAAGAGGCCAGATCTGGCTATTTAGCATGTCCATTCAGCAAACCTCAAACAGATAGATTTCAAGTTGAACGCTCTCCCAACCTGAACCTGCAGATTATCCCTAGTGCTCTACATCTACCTGCTGCTTCTGGTTAAGTGAGTACAAAATCAGAAGTAAACCCTCCTATCGCCTTCAGCCAAGGAAGCTGCCATCTTGGCTTCCTTTTGATCTTCAATTGCCATGATGCTGCACATGTGATTAGATATGACATTAGGCATTTGATCGTTTGACAGTTTGGTTGAGAGCATGACAGTTACATTCCTGGCACGTTCTGGGAATGTAACTGTTTTTTGAAACTGTTAATGGATAGGTTTAGTTCCGCTTTAAAGTTAGAAGGTCACATTAAAGCTGATTTCCAGATTTTAGTGAACTTTGAATAATTTATTTGGACCAAGCTGGTGGAGATTGTGATGCCATCCACCCACTTGTCTGCCTCAGCCAATCAGAGGAAGCTTTGTATTCATTCATAGAATACAAAGCTCCCTGTGATCGGTTAAGTATCACTTAGGGCCAGTTCACACCACATGCATTGCAGTGACGTGAAAAAGCGCATGGATAGTAGGTTATATGGTTTTCAATGGCATAGTTCACACCAATGTGGACAGTTTCAGGGCATTCCAGTTCCAGAAAAAAAAGTAAACATTTTTTTTCTACACTCAACTGTACTGGAATGCAGTAAAATGCTGTGACTGAGCTCAGGTGCCCGCACAGCAAGCTACTTGCTGTGGGGGCACTCAACAGGAGGAAGGAGCCAGGAGCACAGAAGAGGGACCTGAGAAGAGGAGGATCCAGGCCACTCTGTGCAAAACCAACTGCACAGAGCAGGTAAGTATGACAAGTTTGTTATTTAACCACTTCCCGCCCGGCCTATAGCAGATTGACGGCCAGACAGTGGTTCTGATATCCTGACTGGGCACCATATGACGTCCAGCGGGATAACATGCCAGCGCGCAGCACTGTGTGTCAGTCTGACACACCACATCTCTGATCGTGGTAAGGAGCCTCTGACAGAGGCTTCTTACTACGTGATCAGCTATGACCAATCACAGCTGATCATCGCGTGAACCAGGAAGTGCCGGTAAACGGCATTCCTCGTTTCATGCTGACAGGGAGGGGGTTGGGGTCTGTGCTGATAATCAGCACATTGATTATCAGCACAGCCCCCATCAGATGTGCCCATCAGCTGCCAAGCAGTGCCCCAATAATATTCTGTCAGTGCCAATCAGTGCACACCACAGTGCCCACCACAGTTTCAATCAGTGCCCAGCAGTAACACCTGTCAGTACCTCATCATCAGTGCTGCCCATCAGTGCCTCCTGTCAGTGCCAATCAGTACCTCCTGTCAGTGTTAATCAGTGACGCCTGTCAGTGCCCATCACAGCCGCCTATCAGTGCCACCTATCGGTGCCCATCAGTGCCGCCTATCGGTGCCATCAGTGTTGCATATCAGTTCCGCCTATCAGGGCCCATCAGTGCCAACTTATCAGTGTCAGTCAGTGCAGTCAAGAGAGGGGGGAATGCACTGGAACGCATCAATGCATTAAAAAAAACACTGAAAATGCGTCAAAAACGCGCATGCAGAAAAGCATCCAGAACGCATCCGGACGGCATTCCTATGGTGTGAACTGGCCCTTAGCCCGACTTAATTTTGTTTTGGGAGTAGGATGGGAAGTTGCTGCCATAACACATCGCAATATATTGTATGTAGCTGAGGCTGAATACAGATTATACAGTGCTCACAAGTGCTGTAATTGTTAGTGAAGTAAATAGTTCCAGCTTGATCCAGGCAAATTAATTACAGTTCACTGAAACCTGGAGTTCTGCTTTAACAGACAGACAATTAGCTTTTACACACTGGAAAGTTTTCCTGAAAGTGGGCTTATGTGCATATATTTTGAATGATTTCGATATTTCTATCTATCTATGTATCTATCTATTCATTCCTCCATATCTTTTACAGGCAAACTCAACTTTTGAGCAGTTAGAGCGGCTGAGACAAATGGGAAAGGCCTGGGAAGAATTGGGACCCCAACTGTGGAACTTCTTTCAAAGCAGTGTCCATATGAATGTCATTCGGGTATGTGCATTTACAATCTCAAACAACAATTTACAATGAATTTTAATGTTAGCTATGCTACTACAAGTTTTTTATGAGATTTATACTCAAACTACTTTATGTAGGCGGCCATAGATACAAAATTGATCTTTATGTCTTTACTTTCTTCCCTGTATGGTTCTTCATAGTTATGGGTTCCTTTCAGCTTTTATCCTTCTTTTATTTAAATTCAATAGACTTGATTAAAAAACAATATATATATATGAATATATATATATATACAGTATCTCACAAAAGTGGATACACCCCTCACATTTTTGAAAATATTTTATTATATCTTTTCATGTGACAACACTGAGGAAATGACACTTTGCTACAATGTAAAGTAGTGAGTGTACAGCTTGTATAACAGTGTGAATGTGCTGTCCCCTCATAAAAACTCAACACACAGCCATTATTGTCTAAACCACTGGCAACAAAAGTGAGTACACTCCTGTGAGTGAGTGAAAATGTCCAAATTGGGCCCAATTAGTCATATTCCCTCCCCGGGGTCATGTGACTCGTTGGTGTTATAAGGTCTCAGGTGTGAATGGGGAGCAGGTGTGTTATATTTGATGTTATCGCTCTCACTTTCATACTGGTCACTGGAAGTTCAACACGGGGGAGCTACAGTTCATTGGGGGAACCATGAATGCCAACATGCACTGTGACATACTGAAGCAGAGCATGATCCCCTCGCTTCGGAGACTGGGCCGCAGGGCAGTATTCCAACAAAACGACCCCAAACACACCTCCAAGACGACCACTGCCTTGCTAAAGAAACTGAGGGTAAAGGTGATGGACTGGCAAAGCATGTTTTCAAACCTAAACCCTATTGAGCATCTGTGGGGCATCCTCAAACGGAAGGCGGAGGAGCGCAAGGTCTCTAACATACACCAGCTCAGTGATGTCGTCATGGAGGAGTGGAAGAGGACTCCAGTGGCAACCTGGGAAGCTCTGGTGAACTACATGCCCAAGAGGGTTAAGGCAGTGCTGGAAAATAATGGTGGCCACACAAAATATTGACACTCTGGCCCCAATTTGGACATTTTCACTTAGGGGTGTACTCACTTTTGTTGCCAGCGGTATAGACATTAATGGCTGTGTGCTGAGTTATTTTGAGGGGACAGCAAATTTACACTGTTATAAAATCTTTACACTCACTACTTTACATTGTAGAAAAGTGTAATTTCCTGTCACATGAAAAGATAAAATTAAAATATCTACAAAAATGTGAGGGGTGTACTTACTGTATGTGTGTGTATGTACACAAATGTGTGTATGTGTGTTTTTCAAAATGTTTCTGCACTTTTATATATACATATAACTTAGTTAAAAAAATGCAGAAACATTTTATATATATATATAAAAGTGCAGAAACTTTTTGAAGACCCCCTCCAGGGGTGCTGCCCCCCAGTCCCCTAATGTACATGCGGGGTGCCAGACGCATGGATTCCAATGTTTTTTTTTTTTTTTTAGAAGTATGTGATTAGAGCCAGAGGCTCTAATAGGCTTCAAAAAAGGGTGAGACCCGTCTCCCGATTGGCCGAGAGGAGAAGCGATCCTATTGGCCACCGAGGAGGAGGAGGGAGGAGATGCAGGGGAAACCTCCATGAAGCACCAGGAGGAGGAGCCGCCCCCACCACCCGGAGGAAGTGCTGCCCGTGACCTAGATGGGGAAAGTGCAGGGCTGCCTGCGACCTGACCGACCGACTGGAGGGGGGGTGGCATTGGGTGGATTGTTTGCCTTCCCCCCCAAAAAAATATACCACCACACCAGCCGCCACTAGATCCCTCATATATATGATAAGCTGGAAAAGCAGTCACATTGCAGGTGATGGTAGTTAAAGACAGAGTCATCCAGTCACATCAGGTTCAAGGTTGATATTGACCTGGAAGTAAAGCTTGTTGTCTGACTTTAAGTTCCAAGCTCGGTGAGCCTGGATGCATTGCTGAGGATCACAAATTATCTATAAAAGACACCTGTTCCACTGCAGACTTTGAATGATACCATGGTTTTATGTATATTTGCTATGCGCTATGTTGTTCTGTTTAAAGGGAAAGAACTGTGTGATCTCAGCAAGCACATATTTTGAGTTACTGTTGCATTTACGTTAAAATATATTCTGTTGTGACAGATAAAGTCACATACTAGCTATGACGTCATTTAATAGGAGAAACTAAGGTTGAATATTAATGTTTACTTTTTTTTTTTAATTTAGGATACCATTAAAAACCCAACAGTGAGAGATTTCCTCAACAGACAGCTTGGGGATGATGGAATAAATGCTGATGATGTCATAAATTTTTTGTACAATGGGAACCCTGACTCAAGACCAGAGGGACAGCCAAACTTTGACTGGAGAAATATTTTTAATTTAACTGATCAGGTTTTGCGTCTTTTTAACAAATATATGGAGGTAAGTAATTTTATTGTCAGAGACCATGAATCAGACAGAGACAGAAGTATAGTTAAATCACACTTGTTTAATAATAAAAGTAAATAGAACAAACATAGTCAAAACATAGCCAAAGTTTGGTAACCGGAATGGACAGTCAGACAAGCCAGAAAGTCAGGAAGCCAGGAAACAGCGTAGTGGAACAGTAAGCAGGATCAGGAGCCAGAAGGAATGTCAGCAAAGCAAGTCTTTAACAGGAGCACAGGAAAAAGTCTCTGTAATGTTGACCAAGGCAAAGGCTAAGATCATCTGGGCTGGATGGCTTAAGTAAGCAGGACTGACGAGCAGGATATCATCAACAGGTGAGTCACTGTGGAGAGATAGGAGCTGGCAATTAGCAGACAGCTGAGTGGCCAGCTCAGAGAAGGAAGGGCTGAGCCCAGCCCTGGCATTTATACAGTATATAATAATGAATATATATTGTGTTAGATACTTTGTTACTATATTTGTGTAATTTGTGTATTACAGTTTATGTTATTACATTATTCTATAGATGGGCTAAACACTCCTCTGTTCGGTTCATAGCAGAATGCCCGAACAGGGAAAAGTTCTAACCTGAACGGCAAACCCTATTGAAGTCTATGAAAAATCAAAAGTGCCCATTTTGAAGGTTCATATGCAAGTAGTTGGCCATAAAAGGGGTATGGGGGTCTGGGTACTGCTCTGGAGGACATGTATCAATGCAAAACATTTTTTCTTAAAACAATAGTTTTTTCAGGAGCAGTGATTTTATGATGCATAAAGTGCAGCAATAAAAACTAAAAATTCCTTTAAAGATTTGCCTGGGGGTCCCCTTAGTCTGCCTGTAAAGCAGCGTATCTATAGGATGCTGCAGCAAAAGTGACATTTCTAAAGAAAAAAAGTCACATCACATTTAAATTGACTCGCGATTGCAATTGCCAGCTTATGGGGATGTTGATAGGGACAAGAGTCTCTTCCCCACAACCCTGGCTGGTGGCTGTGGGGGTATGCGGGCAGAGGGGTTATTGGAATCTAGAAGCCCCCTTTAACAAGGGGGCCCCCAGATCCTGGTGCACCCCCATGTGAATGAGTATGGGGTCAGCCTTCATGGATGGCGGGAGTGTTTTTTTTTCAGGTGCAGGGGGTGGCCTCATTGCCGATGGATTTACAGTTTACCGGGGACACTGTTTTTTTTTTTTTTAAATAAAGGAATTGTCAAACTGTCTGTGTTTTTATTTTTGACACTTTTTTGGTGAATGGGTAAGGGTACTATGTACCCTATACTCATTTGCATAGGGAGGGCCGGGATCTGGGGCCCCCTCATTAAAGGGGGACAAGGTGCTTTTGGGTAGTTTTTACATAGTAGTACTGGAATCAGTGACATATTTTGCACTATAATACTATTGATGTATATATACTGATTCTATTCTATTCTTTTCTTTCCGGTTACTCTATGTTATATAGAACAAACCTAGAACAAACATGGAAAAACCATAAGACAATGTGTCTTATTTTATTTCCAAAAAATCATGTTTTTAAAATGCATTTGTATACAATGGTACTTGGTTTTTCAGTTTTTCACTTTTTCATTCTTTTATTTATTATTTTTTCATCATTTATCAATTTTTTTTTTCATCTTTTTGTTTATTATTTTTGTTTTAATTTGTTTTAAATTTCAAGTATTAATATTTACACATTATGTTTGTTCATCATGCATTTTTGTGTTGTAAGATGCATTTGGTATGTCTATTAGGTTATTTTGGGATGTCATGTTTAACCACCTCAATACAGGGCACTTACACCCCCTTCCTGCCCGGGCCATTTTTCAGCTTTCAATGCGGTCAGACTTTGAATGACAATTGCACGAACATCCTACACTGTAACCATGTGAATTTTTTATAATTTTTCTTCACACAAATAGAGCTTTCTTTTGGTGGTATTTAATCACTCCTGAGTTTTTCCTTTTTTCCTAAAAAAAAAAAAAAAGTTTTTCTTAGTTTCTGTCAGTAAATATTGTATATATAATAAGTAATTTTAACTGATGGGTGCTGATGAGGCAGCACTGATGGGTACTGATAGGCTGCACTGATGGGCACTAATGAGGTGGCACTTATGGGTACTGATGAGGTTGCACTTATGGACACTGATTAGGTGGCACTGATGAGGAGACACTACTAGGACACACTTATGGGCACTGATATGTGGCACTGATGAGCACTGATAGGCGGCACTGATGGGTGGCACTTGTGGGAACTGGGCACAGATAGGTGGCACTGGTGGGCACGGATAGGCGGCACTGATGGACATTAATGGGTGGCATTGATGAGCAGCAGTGATGAAAATTGATGGGCAGCAGTGATGGGCATTGATGGGCAGCAGTGATAGCCAGCACTGACTGGCATCACTAATGGCCACTGATTGCTAGCAATTGTGGGCACTGATTGCTGGCACTTGTGGGCACAGATTGGTGGCAATTGTGAGCACAGATTGGCACTGATTACTAGCAGGGGTGGGCACACAGTTCTGGCACTGGTGGCACTTAATTCCTAAATGTCCTCTGATCAGCTCTCCTCACACTCTGTCAGTGTGAGGCGAGGAGCGCCGATTACCGGCATCTCTGTGTTTGTCACTTGACCAGCTGTGATTGTACACAGCCGATCACATGGTTAAAGAGCCTGGCTGCGACTGTTTGATTGGCCTTTTCTTCATCCCCATATATATGGATGGTCAATCCATCTTCCAACAGCTATGACTAAGCACCCTATAGTGGTGTAAAACTGTGAAATGTCTTGAGCACATTTGGTAAAGTAAGCTGAGTGATAAGGATTATTTGTGATGATGGCATGCAGTGGCGGCTGGTGAAGTTTTAGGATGGGGGGGGCCAGACCCTGCCCTTCCTTTTGACCCCTCCCACTTGACAAAATGGGCGTGGTTTCGGAGAAAATGTGGGCGTGGCTTAACGGGTTCTAAGGGGTGTGGAGCGTCTGAGATGAATGAAGGATGGAGGGAGAGGGAGAGAGAGAGGGATGGAGGGACAGCAGGCCCAGATCCTACACAACAATAGAAATATGTGTATTCCAGAAAGTTTAACAATCAGCAGATAAAGATACTCTAAACACCTGGTGTTAGCGCTTCAATCATCCCGGCACCATGGTTGTTATGGTGTCAGGATGATTGAAGCGCATTATTTCTATTATTACATTGTAATATAAAATGAAATCATTCAACTCACCATAATGCAGAATCAGTGGGAGCCCTGAGCGTATCACCTGCCAGGTCGCCTGCCACCAGATGCCATCAGGTGCCCCAGCAAAGTCCCTCCTTACATCAGGTGCCCCCAGCAGAGTCCCTCCTTACATCAGGCGCCCCCAGCAGAGACCCTCCTTACATCAGTGTCCCCAGCAGAGTCCCTCCTTACATAAGGTACCCCCAGCAGCGGAGCCCTCCTCACATCTGTGTTCCCAGCAGTGGAGCCCTCCTCACATCTGTGTCCCCATCAGCGGAGTCCCTCCTTACATCTGTGTCCCCATCAGCGGAGTCCCTCCTTACATCTGTGTCCCCATCAGCGGAGTCCCTCCTTACATCTGTGTCCCCATCAGTGGAGTCCCTCCTTACATCTGTGTCCCCATCAGCAGAGTCCCTCCTTATATCTGTGTCCCAATCAGCAGAGTCCCTCCTTATATCTGTGTCCCTATCAGCGGAGTCCCTCCTTACATCTGTGTCCCCATCAGCGGATGCCCTCCTTACATCTGTGTCCCCATCAGTGGAGTCCCTCCTTACATCTGTGTCCCCATTCAGCGGAGTCCCTCCTTACATCTGTGTCCCCATTCAGCGGAGTCCCTCCTTACATCTGTGTCCCCATTCAGCGGAGTCCCTCCTTACATCTGTGTCCCCATCAGCGGAGTCCCTCCTTACATCTGTGTCCCCATCACTGGAGTCCTCCTTACATCTGCGTCCCCATCAGCAGCAGAGTCCTCCTCACATGTGTCCCTATCAGCAACAGAGTCCTCCTCACATGTGTCCCCATCAGCAGAGTCCTCCTCACATGTGTCGCTGGCAGCACAGCCCTCCTTAATGCCGCATTTGTCTCTGTCCCCTTCAGCGGCAGCTAGTTCCCAGCTTTCTCTGTGTGTTCAGTGGAGAGGGGAGGGGCCTCCCCTTTTAATGGATGGGCCGCCACTGATAGCATGGTATTTTTTTTAAGTGAGTACATTTAATTTTTACAGAGCAGTAGTCATCTTGCTCTGTTCATAAATTACTTAATTGTTTACAGTTTATCCCTTATAATCCCCCATTTTTTTTTTAGCACATATACAGTAAAAAAGTCTGTTTATATACTATATTCTCTAAGAAAACACCTACCTTTCACTTTGCCCATCATATGATGCACCTTTGTTTAGCTCAGATGTGACTGTCCCTACTGTGAAGGGGTCAATTAATTGGATCTGCCTCCCAGGCCACAATTTCTAATTCCACTGTCTGTGATGAACATATAAATGGATCAGCCATGTTAAACATTTGGTTGAACAGAGTGAAATCAAGTTGCATGGGGCAAAAATGTTGAGGTCTACACAATCTTAAATCCAGACCAAAGATGATTGCACATCAGTATTTAACATTAGAGTAACAATTGTGCAATTATACAATGTTTTATCTCAAAGGAAGGGACCTTAAAACATTTCCAACTACCACACTGCAAATTTATGTAAGTAAGGCCCCTTTCACACTGGGGCGGTTTTCAGGCGGTACAGCGCTAAAAATAGCGCCTGTACACCTACTGAAAAAAACGGCCCCATTCACTACAGTGTGAAAGCCGGCGGGCTTTCACACTGGAGTGGTGCGCTAGCAGGACGGTAAGGCCCCTTTCACACTGGGGTGGGAGCCGCGGCGACGGTAAAGCAGCGCTATATTTACCGCTGCTGTACCGTCGTTTCAGCCGCGGTATTCGTCCGCTCGCGGGGCGGTTTTACCCCCCGCGAGCGGCCGAAAAAGGGTTAAAACCCCCCGCAAATCGCCGCCGTAGCGAATACACCGCTCCTATACCGCTCCTATACCGCTCCAAAGATGCTGCTAACCTAGCAGGACTTTTTTTTTTTACCGTCCTGCTAGCGCACCGCTCCAGTGTGAAAGCCCGCCGGCTTTTCACACTGTAGTGAATGGGGCTGGTTTTTTCAGGCGGTGTACAGGCGCTATTTTTAGCACTGTACCGCCTGAAAACCACCCCAGTGTGAAAGGGGCATTAAAAAAGTCCTGCTAGCAGCATCTTTGGAGCGGCATAGGAGCGGTGTATTCACCGCTCCTATACCGCTCCTACCCATTGATTTTAAGGGGATACCGTGGTAATACCGTCGCAAAGTGCCGCTACGGCGGCACTTTGCGGGGAATTTTAACCCTTTTTCGGACGCTCACGGGGGGTAAAACCGCCCCGTGAGTGGCCGAATACCGCGGCTAAAACGACAGTAAAGCAGCGCTAAATATAGCGCTGCTTTACCGTCGCCGCGGCTCCCGCCCCAGTGTGAAAGGGGCCTAAGTATAGCCATTATTAGCTGGAAAACAATGGGTGCCCTAGTCAGTTTTAATCTTTATTCACCTAGGGTCACAAAAAGTGAGAGGGCCACATAAAGCGATAGTTAGACATGTCTGATTTGCAATATCAGCTGACATTTTTGGGTATCTTCCCTGATTTCACTTCTTATTTTATATACAGTATTTCCCTGTTGTTCTTGCATGAACCAATGAGTCGTCCTGTTTTGTTGATGAAACCTAGGCTATTTTTCTCTCTTGCTTTCTCCTTTTACATACAAATAAATAGCTCGTAATTGCTCTTAAAATAAGAGCAGGAAGTTAAGTTAAACTCAGTCAGGCATGCTCTGGCTAATCAAAGGGTAAACAATTAATTCCTTGGCTTGCGTGTCCTCCCTTGTCATTCCCATCTAGCTCTTTCTCTATCAGCAGGGATGTCGCATTGTTTCCATTTCTTAATGGCACCATGAAATAGCAGCATAGGGAGGCAGATAATTGAAAAATATGGGGAAATGAGTTTACTGCCAAGACAAAGTACAACGATTGCCTGTAAACAAATGTATCATACCCTACACACAGAGCCAAGAAAATCCATGCCAGCACTTCTGAGACGCTGTGCAGCATTCTCTAATCTTCTATGGGTGGTACAGCCCATTATTACATTCATCTTAGTGTAGGAGGGTTTAGTGCACCACTTTGGTTGTCTTTTGACTCTGCACATCTATACAAAAAATGTGACTGATTTAAATGACGCTGGCAGCTGAAAAATAATGAAGTGACCCAGAACGCCTTCATTCATCTTGCTAAATTGCAGCTTTCATGTTGACATGGTTGCACAAATCTGTCCAAATGGAGCACCCAGAAGTAAAGAGAACTCATTTACCCCGATAGCTCTCCATTATATTTATAAGTCCATTAAAAAGAATATTTTAACAGCTAAGTTTGTAAAAAGTGTGGACAATCTATTTAGAATGATAAGGGTTTTCAATTTTAGAGTAAAATAGCATAGCTTTTCTGCAATTTTTTTCTTCCATGTTAAGCAGCACCTGCAGCACTCCTTCCTTTACTAGTACAACATTTGAGTTCATCAAATGCAAACTAGGTTGGATAACATTGATCCCTAGAAACATTCAATCATTTATGGTTGCCACTGGGATAGTTTATAGGCAATCATGGGTTATGAAATTAATAAAGTAGTCTTTGCAAGATACTTACACACATGTGAGTGGTGCTAGGAGCATACAGGTGTGGGGGGGCGAGAGCGCACAGGTGTTAGGAGGCTCAGAGCGTACAGGTGTGAGGGGGCTCAGAGCGTACAGGTATGAGGGGGGCTCAGAGCATACAGGTGTGGGGGGGCTCAGAGCGTACAGGTGTGAGGGGGCTCAGAGCTTACTGGTGTGAGGGGGGCTCAGAGCGTACTGGTGTGGGGGGGCTCAGAGCATACAGGTGTGATAGGGGGGGCTCAGAGCGTACAGGTGTGAGGGGGGCTCAGAGCTTACTGGTGTGAGGGGGGCTCAGAGCGTACAGGTGTGAGGGGGATCAGAGCGTACAGGTGTGAAGGGGGGCTCAGAGCGTACAGGTGTGAGGGGGGGCTGAGAGCGTACAGGTGTGAAGGGGGCTCAGAGCGTACAGGTGTGAGGGGGGGCTGAGAGCGTACAGGTGTGAAGGGGGGCTCAGAGCGTACAGGTGTGAGGGGGGCTGAGAGCGTACAGGTGTGAGGGGGCTGAGAGCGTACAGGTGTGAGGGGGGCTGAGAGCGTACAGGTGTGAGGGGGGCTGAGAGCGTACAGGTGTGAAGGGGGGCTCAGAGCGTACAGGTGTGAGAGGGGCTCAGAGCGTACAGGTGTGAGAGGGGCTCAGAGCATACAGGTGTGATGGGGGGGGGCTCAGAGCGTACAGGTGTGAGGGGGGCTGAGAGCATACAGGTGCGAAGGGGGGCTCAGAGCATACAGGTGTGAGGGGGGGCTCAGAGCATACAGGTGTGAGGGGGCTGAGAGCGTACAGGTGTGAGGGGGGGCTCAGAGCGTACAAGTGTGAGGGGGGGGGCTCAGAGCATACAGGTGTGAGGGGGGCTCAGAGCGTACAGGTGTGAGGGGGGCTCAGAGCGTACAGGTGTGGGGGGGCTCAGAGCGTACAGGTGTGAGGGGGGCTCAGAGCGTACAGGTGTGAGGGGGGCTCAGAGCGTACAGGTGTGGGGGGCTCAGAGCGTACAGATGTGAGGGGGCTCAGAGGCACTGAAGGACTTGGTGGAACGGCTAGTGGGAAGATTTGGTGGGACGGTCAGTGGGCGGGACCCTGGGGAATGTTGGTGGTCAGGCTCTAGGGGGGGGGGGGGGGGGGGGGCAGGTCTAAAGCTGTGTAAAGGGCCCCACAATTTCTGATGGCTGCCCTGCAGACAGCTACTTTATACCGTACATAACTCTATCCTGGTTGACCTCTCCTATCCATGATAAGACTTGGCTATGAGGCATCGGGGAAGGCTTGCCAAGATACAGTTCCTCCCTGATCTGACTGTAAATGATCAGATTGGAAAAAACATTCTCTAAGATATGAAGGTAACTTTAGATATGGTAAAGTCTGTGATCATGGTATATGGTCAATTAAAGAAGCCATATACTGTTATATACCTGCAGAAATGATCTGACCACTGATCTAGTAGGAGAAAAGTCCCCGTACCACTTTCAGGAAAATAAAGCTCAGAACATATTTTGTGATGTAATGCATGACCCCTAACCATTTTCTTATCCAACCACATTGAGCAATGACCTTGTGTGAGTACATTAAGGTACGTTTGATTAAGACATTCTTTATCTACTCAGAGGGCATAAATTCACCTGAATATATCAGATTCTTTTCTCATTATATTGTTATTAGTTAACAGGATACACACTGCACCCAAATTATCATAATAGAATTTAAAATATTCTGTTTCATCTCTTTTGGAACATCATCTCTGAAATATTCCTAACATTATAAAGCTGTAAAAGGTAATTTTAGCAAACAGAGTTCTTTGACAAAGAAGCCTTTATTTATTAAACAATGTCTGCCAAAAGACTAACGACCTGTGCCCATATACTTTGATGTAAGGTAATTGGTCGATTTTTACCAACAGTGAGTATCAGCAGAGAGGATCATGCAATTTAACTTATTGGAATTACTGAATGTGAAGCACAGGATTATTTCAAATTTCCTGCTATTGAGTTGTGTGTCAAAGAATCTCATTCACAAATACAATTCCAGCTTGTTTTATTATAAAATCAAATGTCTGGCTCAAGTGTTTGAAAACATTGTGTAAGTAAGGTTATATGTCATAACTGTATTTCTACTAATGATGGCAAAAAATGTATGACCAATAACCACTGGGAAAATGCAGCTCTTTACCTCTCCTGCGTAATGGCTAAGCTGGCCCTGTCCGGTTGTATAGGTAATGCTTACATCTAGGCAAAATTAAAGCCCAGCTGTCAAAAGGGAAAGTGAAATAGGGAAATATGAAATATGTGGCTCACCTAAAAAAAAACAATGTTTAGGAAATCCAAAAATTTAGTGTTGGAACTGCCCTATTAATTGTTGGACAAGATCGTAATTTACTGCCTCTAAACCATTTTCAGTTTGATTTATGATCCTCCCCTTGGCTGCATATAGAAAGTGAGTTTTCAATAGTGTAGGGAAGGGCTAGAACCCTAGTCAGATTTTTATTGTTGTCTGTGTTACCACTGAAGAGATTAATTATCTCTGTTTGGACTGTGTCCAGTGTCACTGGAACTGAATGCAAGGGAAAAAACAAAAATTTTGAGTTGTCACCAAAAACAGAAGAGTAGAAACCTTCCAATGAAGGAACTTGTCCCGTGACAACTGTTTAAGAGGGTATTTCCCTCACTTAACCACTACTATGTCCAAAGCGGAAAAAAAAGCTTGCCTTTGGTAATGCTTTAAACAGATTTTATGCAGAGATATGTGAAGCTAAAAAGATCCCCCAGCCCCATTCCACATTTCCACCAAAGTCATAATGTTTAGACAAAACCCAAGGTCAAAAAGCTGTACTGGTGGCACTGTGTGAAAATTGAACCTGATCTGCCAAAGTGGAGATTTAATAGGTATGTACAATAGGACATTGCTCAAAAAATATGGGTACATCCAATTCAGGTGCAATTCAAGCCCCACACTAGATTTTTCTAGCCTAGATGTAAAGAATGCTTGAGATAGTGTCTATAGGTGTCTGTGTGAGGTTACCTACAAAACATTCCATGTTGCTGGGACTTGAGGACAGGTTTGGGAAAAACTATATTAAAGCAAATGTAACAATTTTTTGCATAAATAAATGTTTGTGATATCGTTTTGTGACCTGTCTGATTTGATGTTATACTGTTTTGTGTTTGCAGTGCCTAACTTTGGATAAATTTGAAGGTCATGATGATGAATCTCATTTGACACACCATGCACTTTACCTTCTGGAGGAAAATAAATTTTGGGCTGGTCTTGTGTTCATGGACATGTACCCATGGACCAATGAAATTCCACCTCATGTAAAGTACAAAATTCGCATGGATATTGATGTTGTGGAGAAGACTAACAAAATTAAAGATAGGTAGATGTTATATGCTTTATAAATGTCTTTACGGTTGACCAATAAGGAGTAGCTTATAGTTCAAACAAGTGCTTTTAGCATTGATCAAAGTTCCCTGGAATTTAATGAATCTAATTTTGGATTCCAAAAACAAAGAATAAAAATGGATCCACTTATGTATCTATGTGCTTTGTTTGTTGTCCCTAACCCCCCAGCCCCCCCCCCCCCCCCCAAAGTATCCTCACCATCTTTCTTTGAAAATCTGTATGCATACCTTTTTCCACAAGTCTTTGGTTCAGTTCAGTGATGTCATGGGTAGTAGAATTTCTGTAGGGTAAGGTTACCAGATTTTCAAAATGATATCTGTTGATACCCAATTGACCATGCCAGCAAAACCACACCTCCATTTGTAGCCACACCCACAGAACCATACCCCCCTTAAGAAGTATTTTGTAAAAAATGTGAAAAAAAAAAACAGTTTTCATTTAACATGATGCTGCTTCCAAACATTCTAACCCAGGCTACTAACTCGTTGTTTCATAGTTTCATGGTTTCATAGTTAGTAAGGTTGAATAAAGACACCAGTCCATCCAGTTCAACCTGAGTGAGTGTCTACAATTGTCCTTATCCCTGTACATAGCACACTCACATCACATGCCCCTACCCTCAAGGAGCCCACAATCCAAGGTCCCCATTCATATACTAGGGCCAATTTTGGACAGAAGCCAATTAACCTACCTGCATGTTTTTGGATTGTGGGAGGATACCGGAGTACCCGGAGGAAACCCACGCAGGCACAGGGAGAACATGCAAACTCCAGGCAGGTAGTGTCATGGTTGGGATTCGAACCATTGACGCTTATTACTGCTAGGCGAGAGTGCTAACCACTACACCACTGTGCCGCCCATGTTTTATGACATGCAAAGAATCTAAAAAAATAAGAAAAATCTATAGTTTTTCTTTTTAATTATCCACTTGCCAACCGCAATTCTTATATATACTTTGCGGTTTGCAAGTGGTTTACCAGGTTATGGCTGGTCACAGAGGCAAACAGATGCCAGATCGTCTCTGATCGCATCTATGGCCTTGCAGGACCGGAGCGATGTAATGATGTCACTTCCGTTCTAGGGTGGAAATAACCACTTTTTATTTTTAATCAAAAGATCAACAATTTTTTTTTGATCTTCTGCTTTTTGACCCCAGATCTCTCCATAAAGAGGACCTGTCATCATTTCTATTACAAGAGATGTTTACATTCCTTGTAATAGGAATAAGTGTTAAAAAAAATGACAGTTTGAAAATAAAAAAAATATATTTTTTAAAGTGCCTCTATCCCTCTGCGCTCATGTGCAGAAGCGAACACATACGTAAGTCATGCACGCATATGCAAAGCTATTCACACCTGACATGTAAAGTATTGCCACAAATGTTAGAGCGAGAGTAATAATTCTAGCACTAGACCTTTGAATCTCTAAACAAGTAATCTATAAACATTTTTAAAGTGTCGCCTACGGAGACTTTGAAGTACCATAATTAGTCACCATTCCACGAGTGTGCGCAATTTTAAAGCATGACATGGTAGGTATCTATTTACTAGGTGTAACATGAGCTTTCATATTTTACAAAAAAAATTGGGGTTGTATATGTTTTTTATTTATTTATTTATTTTTCTATTCATTTAAGTGTATTTTGTCCAAAAAAAAAAAAAAACAAATACCGTGTGACATAAAAAATTGCAACAATCGCAATTTTCTTCCCTAGGGTCTCTGCTAACAAAATATTTATAATTTTTATAATATTTGTATATTTCTAAATATATATAACGTTTGGGGGTTATAAGTAATTTTCTAGCAAAAAATACTGATTTCAACTTGTAAACAAAAAGTGCCAGAAAAGGCTTGGTCTTCTACTGGATAAACTTTGTCACAATATCTTTGTTAGCAAACCAATTCAATTTTCATTAATAAAAAAAATGTATTTCTTTGTGAGGCATCAAACATGTATATTCTAGATTTTTTTTTTAGTTTAGGCCAATATGTATTCTTCTACATATTTTTGGTAATAAAAATTTCAATAAGCGTATATATTGATTGGTTTGCGCAAAAGTTATAGTGTCTACAAAATAGGGGATAGATTTGTGGCATTTTTTATTATTATTATTATTTTTACTAGTAATGGCGGCGATCCGCAATTTTTTATCGGGACTGCGACATTATGGTGGACACATCGGACACTTTTGCCACATTTTTGGGACCATTGACAATCATACAGCGATCAATGGTATAAAAAGGCACTCATTACTGTGTAAATGTCACTAGCAGGGAAGGGGTTAACATTAGGGGGCGAGCAAGGAGTTAACTGTGTTCCCTAGTATGTGTTCTAAATCCTTTTAACTATAGGAGATGACAGATCGCTGTTCCTAGCTAGTAGCAACTCACGATCTTTCTCTCCTCAGCTCACAGAACACATCCCTCTTCTGGCTCTCATGCCCGCGATCACGCGTGGCCAGCAGCCAAAGCGACCGCCGGCCACGTGCATCGGCACCCCCCGCAGTGCAGCGCACCTGCTATACCGCTTAAAGCGGTTGTATAGCCTAACCGTTTCAAAGGAGCCGACATACAGCTATGATGGCTCGCGGGATTGTGCCAATGACGGCGGTGACGATACAATGACGGCGGCTGGTCGTCAAGCAGTTAATAGGACAGCGCAAATGGCACTTCTGGTATGCAAAGTGCAGCAGCCAATCAGAAATCTTCCCCTAACTGATATATGTCTGCTTACCAGTAAAACTATTTTACTAGTTAGCATTTCAGTATATTTTTTGAGATCTGATGCTCTTATTTTGTAACCTGCCAAGGCAGCGTTGTAAAGGTAAATGAAATCCTATTTGGTACGCATGGTTTCTATGTAACAGGATTATGGCACATGAGTATTTAGTTGGGTGGTCTCAGGTAAAGTATGCAGGTCAATGTGATCAAAGAAAAACAGGATTGAAATCCTCTTAGTTGCTCCCGTGACCTTGAACAGCTTTGACCTCTGTGAGTTTGGCCAGCTTTAGACAATAATACTACCCCTAGGGTGGCTTCTGTGGCTTTTCCCCCTTGTCAGTGTTTTTGACTAAAGAACAAAAAAAAGAGTGATTGAACTAGGTGAACAAAGATATACTATGTGGTTAGTGTCATCAGTTAATGGCAAGTGACATCAGCCATTTCAGTATGGCATATGGGACATCAGGACATTATTTAGTAATTTATAAAGCAAAACAGAAGGGTTCAAAATTATATATCTAAAACAGACTAAACGTTAAGCCTTGTGGACACGTATGGAAGGAAAGGGAACTAAAGAGTAAGGATGAGCTCCGGCGTGTTCGCATACGGCACGCGCAGAGCCCGCCAGGATGTCGGCACTGCGCTGCGCTAATCACAGGCAGTGAGACATTTTCCGATCTCTGCAGCCGCGCGTCGGGACAATGTCTTACTGCCTGTGATTAGCGCTCTGCAGTGTCGACTTCCTGGCGGGCTCTGCACGTGCCGTATGCAAACACGTCGGAGCTCATCCTTACTAAAGAGTACTGCCATCCCAGTTTTTATAAAAGACGCTCCTAATCAATTTTTTTATGCTCTTTTTTTTTTTGGTATTTTGCTTTGTCTTACAAATGTACTTATCTTTCTTATAGATATTGGGATCCAGGCCCAAGGGCTGACCCACTAGAAGACTTTCGTTATATCTGGGGAGGTTTTGCTTACCTTCAGGACATGATTGACCATGGAATTATTAAGTCCCAGACAAACAACAAATTGCCAACAGGCCTCTATGTGCAGCAAATGCCATACCCTTGCTTTGTGGATGATGTGTAAGTTGGAACACTAAATGATATGCTAAAGCAGAAAGTAGAGTTGATAAACTTGAACCGACTTGCTCCACTTTAGATGTTTGCCCCCTGACCTTGTTTTAAGATCATTTCAAGTTTCCCAAGACAGTTGCTACAAAGCATGTCTCTGAGGCCATGGCAATTATCTGTTTTTCTCACATGTTGATAAAGATGAAGGAGGAGAATAAATGACTCTGAGAAAATTTAATATATGTCACACTGTAATAGTATTTTCCCTGTAGCTCATCCTGTCAGCACACTTCAAACAATATGTAAATTCATTGAAACGGGATTGCTATTTGTGGGTGCCTACTGACTAACAGCTAAGAACAAGGGACTATTTTTACTATATTTCAAATCTGAATCCCTGGAGAAAAAAAAACAACCCGTGCAGTGGGGCTTCCCCCCACAGTGCAAGGGTTAAATGCTTGTGTTTGCCTAGGGTCCTAGAAAAAGAACTTTTATTTACCAATGCAGCTTTTACCACAGCCTCCTCTTTCCAAGGGACCCGGTCCCCCCAAACCTCTTTTATGGGGTGTTTTAGCCAGCAGTCACAGCTCTGGCATCATCAAGTACAATGGGGGACCACTAGTCCTACATTATAAGTAAGGACACCGCTTGCTTGCCTACAAGCTAGAGCGTCAGAAAGAAGAGTGCGATGAGGACAGAGAGGGACGCCAGGGACAGAGAGGAATGCTGGGGACAAACAGAGAGGGATGCAGTGGGATAAGGACAGAGAGGGATGATGGGGTTAGAGAGGGATGCTAGGGAAAGACAAAGGGACGCAGTGCGATGAGGACAGAGGGGGACACCAGGGACAGAGAGGAACGCAGTGTGATGAGGACAGAGAGGGATGCTGGGGACAGACAGAGAGGGACGCTGGGGACAGACAGAAAGGGACGCAGTCCGATGAGGACAGAGAGGGATGCCAGGGACATAGAGGGACACAGTGCGATGAGGACAGAGAGGGACGCAGTGCAATGAGGACAGAGAGGGACACTGGGGACGGACAGAGAGATATGCCGGGGTCAGAGAGGGATGCAGGGGACAGACAGAGAGATGCAGTGTGATGAGGACATAGAGGGACTCCAGAGACAGAGAGGGACGCTAGGGACAGAGAGGAATGCTGGGAACAGACAGAGAGGGATGCAGTGTGATGAGGACAGAGAGGAATGCTGGGAACAGACAGAGAGGGATGCAGTGGGATGAGGACAGAGAGGGATAATGGGGTCAGAGAGGGATGCTGGGGAAAGACAAAGGGACGCAGTGCAATGAGGACAGAGAGGGACACCAGGGACAGAGAGGGACGCTGGGGACAGAGAGGGACACAGTGCAATGAGGACAGAGAGGGACACAGTGCAATGAGGACAGAGAGGGACGCCAGGGACAGAGAGGGAACCTGGGAATGGACAGAGAGATATGCCGGGGTCAGAGAGGGATGCTGGGGACAGACAGAGAGGTGCAGTGTGATGAGGACAGAGAGGGACGCCAGGGACAGAGAGGGATGCAGTGTGATGAGGAAAGAGAGGGATGCCGGGGACAGACAGAGAGGGATGCCGGGGACAGACAGAGAGGGATGCTGGGGACAGACAGAGAGGGATGCCGGCGACAGACAGAGAGGGACACCAGGATAGAGGGATACTGTGGTGGGCGGGACACAGGGGGACACTGTGGTGGGGGGACACAGGGGGACACTGTAGTGGGGAGGGAACCAGGAGAGTATTATGGGGTCTCACTGGCTCCCTCCCCATGGTGTCTCTAGATCCCTGTAAAAAAAAAATAGACAGACTCACCTGTCCCTGTAATAATAACACCACCCTCCTCTCTTCTCGTCCGTCCCAGTAATTGTACTGTCCTGGCCGCTGCCTGGGGGTTCCCAACATCTTCCTCTCTTCCTCCTCTCCTTGCATCGTCACAGACATCCGGGCAGGGTAGAAGATGCAGTGTTGATGCCGCACAGAGAAGGGTAGGCAGAGCATTAGGGACACAGGGAAATGGACACCGGGAAATGCACACAGGGAGGCATGCAGCTGCAGATGGGCATTGTTGACCCTCTTTTTCCATTTACAGTAGCTGCTGCATTTCTCACCCTCGGCTTATACTTAAGTCAATAAGTTTTCACATTTTTTTGTGGTAAAAGTTGGTGCCTCGGCTTATATTTGGGTCGACCTATACGCGAGTATATACGGTACATACATACAGTTGTGCTCAAAGGTTTACATACCCTGGCAGAATGTATGATTTCTTGCCCATTTTTTAGAGAATATGAATGATAACACAACTTTTCTTTCACTCATGGTTAGTGTTTGACTGAAGCCATTTATTATCAATCAATTATTATTATTATAAATCGTGTATAATAATAATAATACTGATCAATCAACTGTGTTTACTCTTTTTAAATCATAAAAGAAACTACCCAAATGACACTGATCAAAAGTTTACATACCCCAGTTCTTAATACCATGTATTGCCCATTTTAACATCAATGACAGCTGTGAAGTCTTTTGTGGTATTTGTGGATGAGGCTCTTTATCTTCTCAGATGGTAAAGCTGCCCATTCCTCTTGCAAAAAGCCTCCAGTTCCTGTAAATTCTTGGGCTGTCTTGCATGAACTGCACGTTTCAGATCTCCCCAGAGTGGCTCAATGATATTGGAGGTCAGGAGTCTGAGATGGCCACTCCGGAACCTTCACTTTATTCTGCTGTAGCCAATGACAGGTCGACTTGGCCTTGCGTTTTGGACCATTGTCATGTTGGAATGTCCAAGTACGTTCCATGCGCAGCTTCCTGGCTGATGAATGCAAATGTTCCTCCAGTATTTTTTGATAACATACTGCATTCATCTTGCCATCAATTTGGACCAAATTTCCTGTGCCTTTGTAGCTCACACCCCCCCCCCCAAAAACATCAGCGATCCACCTCCGTGTTTCACAGTAGGAAAAAAGGTGTACCTCTCATCATAGGCCTTGTTGACGCCTCTCTAAATGTAGCATTTATGGTTGTAGCCAAAAAGCTTGATTTTGGTCTCATAACTCCAAATGACTTTGTGCCAGAAGGTTGAGGCTTGTCTCTGTGCTGTCTGACGTATTTGCGTAGTAATGGCTTTCTTCTAGGGACTCGACCATGTAGCCCATCTTTTAAGTGCCTCCTTATTGCACATCTTGAAACAGCCACACCACATGTTTTCATAGAGTTCTGTATTTCACCTGAAGTTATTTGTGGGTTTTTCTTTGCATCCCAAACAATTTTCCTGGCAGTTGTGGCTGAAATTTTAGTTGGTCTACCTGACCGTGGTTTGGTTTCAACAGAACCCCTATTTTCACTTTTGTTCATCGACGGACACAGCGCCTCCCTAATCTTGACCATTAAGTTATATCGCCTACGCAGGAGTAGGACTGGGCAGAACAAAAAACACCTGGCTACGCCCATGGGCTGTCCTCAGTCAGTATATAACTCCCACCCTGCTCTAGGTATTCAGTTTATTTCTGTCTAGTCAGGAGTAAGAACCTAGCTTCTTGCTGGGATCTATTGGTCCTAGCAATTTTTTCTTTTTTTCTTTCTTCCATGCATTTTCTCCTGGAAGATCTACGATCAACTGCCGGGCTGGATAATCTAGATACAGTGGTCTCCCTAGTCCAGCCAGCGAGTGCGTGCAGACCTCAGCTACAACATAGCCTCAATGGACGGAGGCTGGCCTGCGAGTTAAACATCTCGCAGGGTCGAATACAAACAGCCTCTGTTCCGAGTCGCAGCGGTCCCTTGGCCGAGAGCCCCCCACTTCGGTGTCAAGGAGTTCTGTCTGGAGGGTTACCCGCACCATGGATCGGTTAGTACAGTCCCCCCTCTCCTCCTTTGTGTGGTTTGGGGTGGACGTGGGTGCCCTCTAGGGATGGTCAGACCTGCCTGCAGGATCCCTCCTCCCATCCTAAAGTCCCTTGGTTAAGCTGGGCACCCCCCTCCCCCCACGGATTGGTAGGAGTCCCAGGGCAGGCAGCAGGGATCCCTGGGGGGCTCCCCTGCAATTCCCCTTCTGGGTGGTGTGTGTCCTGCCCTGGCAGGATGGGGGGGGGGTTCCAGTGCAGAGGGTGCAGCGGAGATCCCTAGGTGCATGCCCTGCTGTGTGTGCAGTGTTCGGTAGTGTGCAGTTTGGGGGTCCCAGTGCAGAGGGCACAGTGGTGTCCCCTTAAATGCCCACCCTGCCTAGTCGAGTACAGTACCTTTTTTGTAGAGGGTCCTGGCAGCATGCTTCAGCATGTCAAATGGCCGGCGACCATGGTTGGGAGGTCCGATGACATCACGGCAGCCATTTTCCATTGGTCTAGTGAGACGCTGGAGATGGCTGGAACCTCGTGGAGATGCCGGGGCTCCTCCTCCTCTCTTTTCCTCTTCCTTTCCCAGGATATATGAAGTAGATGGTGTCCATGGTGTTGCTGGGTCCGAATTGCAGTGATCCTCCGGCTGGTAGGCTTGAGTCTTTTTGGGGGTCCCTGTATATCTCTCTCTCTGCTGATAGGTACACTGAGCATTGGGGGATCCTTTAGTGGTGCAAAACATCTTTTTGTACTACAGGGTCTTCTTTTTCCATATGGAGCCTCAGGGTCACATCTTCCCTACTGACCCCCTCATGGAGGTGGCAGGTCCCTCGGAAACCCCAGCTTCCCATGGTTGTGCTGACAGCGGTCCCAGAGTCTTTTGTATCCCAGGTAGAAGTAGCGTGTGGGCAAAGGCCCAGGAGGAAGCGTGCCCTGCCTTCCCCTGCTCAGTCTGTCTCATCTGATTCTGAGCCTGATGCTGCTGGGGATGCGGCCCATCCAGGAGGGCTTAATATCACGCCCCTTGATCTGTCCGATAGTGAGGATGAATCCTCAACGGTAACACAGCAGCGAGTGAAAAAGCGCTTGTGGACACGCTTATTACTGCGGTGCGTGAGACTTTAAAAATGGAGGATGCTGCTGATGGCGCCATGGATGTGGTTGTGTCCTTCGGGATGCATAAGTCACCTTGCACACCAAAATGCAAGTCACCTTGCATCTACCTTATATTGACTGGTTGCTCCCATTCCTTATAAGTAAACCTAAGTCACCTTTTGTGATCCCCAAGTGTTTCTCAGTACGCTACCCCTTTGAGGAATCACTTTTTAAAAAGTGGACTACCCCACCAGTGGTGGACCCTCCTGTCTCCTGTTGAATAAAGCAACCATGATCCCAGTAGAGGAACCCCCGTCCTTTAAAGATCCGGCTGCCAGGAAAGCGGAGGATGTGGCACGCAGCATGTTTACTATGGCTGGTTCTGCAATGCGACCGGTCCTGGCCTCGGTCCTGGTGTCTGAGACTTTAACCGAATGGGCCAAGCTTTTGCGCCAAGGTCTGGGTAATGAGCAGGTTCCTGCTGCTTACCGTATATAGCCGACCCGAATATAAGCCAAGGCACCTAATTTTACCACAAAAAAATGGAACACTTATTGACTGGAGTATAAGCCTAGGGTGAGAAATGCGCAACTACTGTAAGTGAAAAAGAGGGTCAACAATGCTCATTTGCAGCCTCACTGTGCCCATTTGCATGCCTCACTGTGCCTATTTGCAGCAATAGGTCCCCCGAACTTCAAACTTGGTAGTTAAGGGTTCCTAGATGCCCCCTAGCTGCAGCCGAAATTTGGAGTCTCTCGACCCAAAGGGTCCCGAAATGACATTACTGCAGATGGACACAGTTGACCGATTTTGGAATCTCGTATCTCAGGGCCACCTGGTGCTATGAACCCCAAATTCGGTGTGCAAACACAGTGGAACTAAGACCACAACATATCCATACATGGGGTTCCTATCTCCAAGTGGCCCAGAGATATGGGGCCCCAAAATCGGTTTAGAAAATGTCAAGCACTTTTCTGCAGCAGAGAATTACATTTTCCGAACTGAATTTGGGGCCCTGTATCTCAGGGCCACTTTGTGCTAGGAACCCCGTGTATGGATATGTTTTTAGTGCCAGTTTCACTGGGTTTGCACACCAGATTTGGGGTTCCTAGCCCTAAGTGGCCCGAGATACGAGGCCCCAAAGTCAGGTCGGAAAATGTCCTTCTCTGCTGCAGAAGAAAAGTGCTTGACTCCAGTATAAGCCGAGGGGGGCATTGTCAGCACAAAAAAAATGTGCTGAAAAACTTGGCTTATACTCGAGTATATACGGTATGCTGATCTGGCAGACCAGTTGGTCTGAGGGCTGCAGTTTATATGTGATGCATCTTTGGATGCGACTCCCCTGCTGTCCAAACTTTCAGTTTCAACAGTTGTTATTAGATGTGCGCTGTGGCTTAAGAACTGGTTTGCAGACCAAGCCACAACGAGATAGCACATTGATCTGCCCTTTCAAGGCGATCGCCTGTTTGGGGCTACCCTGAATAACATCATTAAGGGTGTCCAGAGGGGAAGAGTACCTTCCTGCCACAGTCTAAAAAAGGGAAGGAGCCTTCTTTCTCAGCCCATAAGAAATTCTTTTGGGCTCCTGAGACTGCAGATAAGGGAAACAGATCTCTCAAGTCTTTTCCAGGAGGTTCAAAGCAATCTTGGTTTGGTAAGCCTAAAATTGGCCTTTCAGACCCCTTCAGCATGAATGTATGCCCTCACCCATAATTGGGGTGGGGGAACATCTTCGCTGGTTTCCAGCTTTGTGGACCTCTTTTCTGAGCATCGAGGAGATCCACAAATTGATCCTTTTGGGAGTTCGTCCACTTCAGGGGGCCCTGAGTCTCCCTGTGCGGACATAGTTCCTGCAAAGGTTCAGGTGATGACCGTACTACCCAAAGTCTTCTCTATCCCCGTCCAGGAAATTGAATTACCTGGGTCGGACTCTGGATTTAATACTTTTTCTACTCAAACTTCTGCTCCTTCAGCAGGTTTAGTTCAACAGGAAGTTACCGAGACTCGTGGCAATCTCCCGGGTTCCTCTGGAAAGTGCCGCAGTCGTCTTAGTGCAACTGCAGGGCCAACACCTTCCTCTTCTGCTGTGCCTGTGAAGGACTGAGGGAAAATGTCTTCTGGTCATTCTGGTGGCCGTAAACGTCCCTTCGGAGCTACCTCTCAGAGAGGACCAGTTGTTCCAAGGGCTGATTTACGATCCTGCTTTACAGTTGCTGGCTTTAATGGACCAGCCATTAAAAGTCAGGTACTGAGAGATAGAGGTTTGTCGGGATCAGTGATGCCTACTTAGTTGAAGGCGAGGAAGTCGACTACTAGTAGATATACCATTGCATGTGGAAAGCGTACATTTCTTGGTGTGAGTCGTTTGCTGCTCATCCTCGCTCCTTTTCTATAGGTCCGATCTTGGCCTTCCAGAGGTTGGCCTTGAGTACCATCAAGGGCCAGGTGTCGTCTGCCTTAGCAATCTTCTTCGGCGACCCCTAGCCACTCACTCTTTAGTTCGTACCTTCATTCAAGGAGTCCGGCATGTGGCTCCGCCTGTACGGTCTCTTTTGCCGCCATGGGATTTAAACTTAGTACTATTGGTTCTCCAGAAACCTCCATTCGAGAATATTCTGGAGATACCCTAACCTACGTGGTCCCAGAGGGTGGCATTCTTGGTGGCTATTACATCTGCCCGTAGGGTGTCGGAGTTGGCGGCATTATCCTGTCGTACTACCTATTTGGTGATCCACAAAGACGAGGTGGTTCCTACCTAAAGTGGTCTCGGACTTCCATTTGAATGAGGACATTGCATTGCCATCCTTGTGTCCCAAGCCGGCTCATCCCAAGGAATTTGCTTTGCATACCTTGGATGTGGTTCGTGCGATTCGGGTGTATCTGGCAGCCATGGAGTGCTTTCTGAGGTCAGACTCACTTTTTGTGGTTACACAATGACCAAAGAAAGGGCTGGCCGCTTCTTCGGCTACCATCTCCAGATGGATGAGACAGACTGTGACTCAGGCCTATTCTATTAAAGGTCAGGTTCCTCCTTTCCTTGTCACAGTGCATTCTACTTGAGCGCTTAGTACTTTTTGGGCCTTCTGTGATCAAGCATCAATATCACAGGTTTGCAAGACGGCCACTTGGTCGTCAGTGCATACCTTTACTAAATGCTATAAAGTAGATATTTTGGTATCTGCGGATGCTTCTTTTGGCAGCAAGGTTTTGCAGGCTGCTGTTTGAAGAGGGGGGTTCCCTCTTGAGGGGTGTTTTTTCTTCAAATTTTTTTGCGGCTCCTGTGACCCGGTTAATACCTGGTCCTGGTTAGAGCTCTTGTGGTTAGCCTTGGGTTATTTTCCCCACCCCTCATTTTTCTTTGGCACTGCTTTTGGATGTCCTAATGGTCAAGATTAAGGTGGCGCTGTGTCCGTCGATGAACGAAAGAGAAAATGGGATTTTTGTACTCACCGTAAAATCCATTTCTCTGAGTGTGTCCGTCGATGAACGAAAGAGAAAATGGGAGTTCATCGACGGACACAGCATCCACCCCTCTATGGAGTTTATGATACTTCTATTACTGCATGCTACTAAACTGAATACCTAGAGCAGGGAGGGGGTTATATACTGACTGAGGACAGCCCATGGTGTTTTTTGTTCTGCCTAGTCCTACTCCTGCGGAGATGATATAATCCAATGGTCGAGATTAAGGAGGCGCTGTGTCCGTCGATGAACTGGATTTTACGGTGAGTACAAAAATCCCATTTTTCCACACCTCTTGATTAGAGTTTGAACACTGCTGATTGGCATTCTCAATTCCTTGGATATCTTTTTATATCCTTTTCCTGTTTTATACAGTTCAACTACCTTTTCCTGCCGATACTTTGACAATTCTTCTGCTTTGCCCATGAATACAGAAGCGTCAGTGTAGCACTGGATGAAAGTTGCAAGGGTCTGTCAGGAGTCCAGAAACTCATTGACCTTTTATACGCACACACACTAATTACAAGCAAATAGATCACAGGTGAGGATGGTTACCTTGATTGATAATAAATGGCTTCAGCCAAACACTAACCATGAGTGAAAAATGTTTTTGTGTTATCATTCATATTCTCTGAAAAATGGCCAAGAAATCATAAATTCTGCCAGGGTATGTAAACTTATGAACACAACTGTATATATAATACAAACATGTTGTCTCATGGTTGGATGCATTTATTTTACAGACAGCTTAGCAGATCTACTGGCAACTCAGTATCTGCCTTGGTGTCAAGGAATGAAAGAATACATAGTTTAAAGCTAGCGTTACAGAATGTGGAGCCATGCCTCATGTCCTCATTTTTGACATCCTTCAGAATGTATTAGTGGAATTCATCGACCAAAAATAATTTAAAACATCATTGTGGTATAATAATGATTTAGTAGTAAAAGGGGATTTTTTATATGAGATTGTCCTATATCTTCCCAGCAGCTACTGTGTACGCAATTACATTTCGTAAAACCTAGCAGATTTGTACTTACAATCAGTTATGCTCCTGTTAATCCTTTGCTGGAAAGTATTACCAGGAAGAGCTATACCACTTGAAATAACATGTTATAATTGGATTCAGACTCCAAAAAAAACACAGAAATTATTGACTAGTGGAGTTATCTAACGGAATATCTAGGTGTCATTACATTTCATGCCTTTGCTAGCTGCTGGAGTGACAGGTGGCCCCAGGGGGTGGTGTATATGGAAGTATGGAAGAAAAGCAGTGAAATACTTACATCTCCTCACAATTCCTCCTACTAGTGTAAGATATAACTAATATGTACTGTATCTAAATGTGGATTTGCTTACAAGTTTTGTACAGATTAGGTTCACCTAGAAATCTAGTCAAGATTGAAAGTATTATGCTTTAATCAAATACTAAATTTTGTTAATGGTTAGTCAGCCTAATTAGTAAAAACCTGACATTCGGGCATTATAAAGATCATGGATATTGGGGTAAGAAACTTTCACAGAAACTGGACAGTTTTCATGCATTTCTATACTAAATGTGTAATTGCCCAAAATCCCAACATGGCAATTTATGTAATCTCAGGCTAATATCACTAGTATATAATGATTTCTAGAAATGTTATTGATAAAAGTATAAGTGTCTCCGTTGTTTGTAAAGTGTCCCATCTAAGCATGCACAAACACACACACACACACACACATTACTAGCACTCCCTTATAGCTCCTGTGTCTGCTGTAACCAACACAGTAATCCAAGGTGTTGACTGCTGGTGGACGGTAAGAGGTACAGTCGCTACCTAGTCCTGTGCTCAGGCCTAGGTATTGGCTACTAGACCCAAGAACTGTCACATAGGAGGAGGTCACATGCTCACCAATACCTGGAATTTTTGGCTACGTCTGGGGCAGGAGCGACAAGGGAGCATTGGTAAGGTGAGTATAACTGGTATAGAGGAGGGGGAAGTTTACAAACACACTGTCACCTTGTCTTGAATGGGCGCGAGAATGGTGTCTTTTTAAAGATGTATAATGCTGCATACACAGGATCAGTATTCTCGTTGGAAAAAGCTCTGATGGTTTTCCAGACGGAATTCCGCTCAAACTGTCTTGCCTACACACGTTCACACCAAATTCCGACCGTCAAGAACGCGGTGACGTACAACACTACGACGAGCCGAGAAAAAAATTAAGTTTAATGCTTCCGAGCATGCGTTGAATTGTTTCCGAGCATGCGTAGGAATTTTGAGCGTCGGAATTGCTACAGACGATCGGAATTTCCGATAGAAACCATTTTTGTCGGAAAAATTGAGAACATGCTCTCAAATTTTTGCTGGCGGGAATTCGGCCAACAAAATTCAGATGGAGCCTACACGCGGTTACATTTTCTAATGAAAAAAAGCTCTCATCGGTCTTTTGCTGGCCGAAATTCCGATCGTGCATAACTGAACTGTTTTTGAAGAAACCATATTGGCGGGATACTGAACCCCATGATTCTATAAGGGCTTTCATGTTTATTTACAGTCTTTTCTGTAAGCTAAGCATGTAAAAGAGATCAGCTCAAAATAAATGCTTTAATCAATATGTGTAAATATTTTATAAACCTCGTCTCTGTCCATAGCTGTAACCATATTTTTCAATAGAATTACCTTTAATTAAGCTTGCACTGCATTAAATCATACCGAATGGCTAAATGGTAGATAATACATGCTTTGGCCACCCCTGGTGCTCAGGATATTAAATTGTAACTCTTCAGAAGTAATGCAGTCATTGCTCAGCTGGCAAGCGCCGCTGGCACATTTCTTCTACATGATAGATCATTTTATTTCTTGGCATTCTTCATTTTTCATTTACGTAATCACAATGGATTTTTCTGTTTACAAAGTCAAATGACTAAAGGATCTGCAAAACACAACAACTTAGCTGGCGCTTGTATGCCACATGGAGTTTTTCCAATAAATTATTATATTAAGTCATAATCATGTTTTTCATACAGTCTAATGTTCCTTCACTGCTAGAAGATTGACCAGTTTATACAGAATCTATTTATCAGTATAGTACATGGGATGGTATATGGGACTACAATATAATCTTAAGCACTATATATTAAAAAAAGAAAAAAAAAAGACAAAGGCATAATTAGCTAGTATGCATAGCATAATGGCCATTGTATTTCCTTAGGGTTACTATATATTCTAATACATTTACTCTATATTGTTAATCTAACTACACAAAATGGCCCAGCTTTAGAAGGACAAGCCAACATAATTAAAAACAAATATTTTCCAAAAACTAGTCCCTTCTAGCTCAGGCAGAACCCCCCACTAATTAACCTTGAAAAATACAACCAATTAGGGAAGAGGGATTTGCAGTGGTGATCCTGATCTGACAATTGGATGTTAACGGCATTAAGGGGAGGCTATATAGGCTAGGAGAGCAACTTGACCAACGGATGGGCAGATGTCTTCACAGCTACCAATGGACAAGGCGTATGAGGAGGCGCAATAAACAAACTGCTATATACTGACTATTAAAACGAGTCGATCTGTTTAGGACTGAAGGGCAAAGGAGATAAGACCTTTAACCCTTTAAAGTTATTCCACATTCTATGAGGCCCTTCCGCTGTACACTGCATTACCCATCCATTAGAAGGTATTTACAGTTCCTGGAGAAAACCCACACAAATGCTGCAAGGACATACATCCATAGAGTTGGAATTAAATACAGGACCCCAAACTCGTAGGTTTATAGTATTAACCTATTTGTCATTATACTACCATTATTTTATTTCTGGAAAAAAAAAAATATATATATTTGTCTAGTTTATTTAAAGTTGAACTCCAGGTAGTTAACAATCTGCAAATTAAGCTCTCTATTTATTAACACAACATAATTTTTTTTTTTTTTTTTTTCATGCAAATAGTATAAGTACCTGGATTTTACCTGGCAGCCATTGTACAGCAGAGCTCAAGCTGAAAAAGTATGCGGATAGGAGGAGAGATAGAAGTAACAGTGGGACGAGCTTGCTGTCTGCTGATTCTCTCTTCATTAACCAGGCACAGTCTGGGGTAGGGACAAGACCTGTAAAGGTAGTTTAACCACAGCAGAGAAAAAAATAGGTTTCCTTCTGTGCAACAGAGCTATTTAAATCTGGATTTATCTGGAGTTCAACCTTAATAAGGTAATGCAGTTAGCAACAATAATGTGTAAAGTGCAAAAAACAATATCAACCCACCTGATTTCACATTCCTTCAATTAGGTGCAAGCGAAAAATGCAGATCCATTGTGTATTGTACTTTACCTCATTTATTAAGACTGTAAGTGTATAATGAAATCCTAAAATATCAATACAGAACACTGCGCTGAAGGGTATAATTGGTGAAAGTGTTGCTATAGGGAGTCTTTAGCATAAGCAATAGTTAACACAGATCTTTTGAGCGATTAATGAATAATTATCCTTAAAGTGGTTGTATACCCATTTAAAAAATGTTTTTGTGGTTATCTACCTGCAAGACAAAGTCATAATGAGCTAGTATGACTAGCATAATAGCTCATTATGCATCACTTACCTTAGATCGGGGCCCCCCGACGCCGTGTTCTTCTCCCCTTCCTGCCGCATCCATATCCAAACAGATACCCTTCCGGGTAACGCCGCTCCGGCCAATCACAGCGCCGCTGCGGCGCTGTGATTGGCCAGAGCGGCGAGGACGTCGCTCCGCGCATGCACGCGGGACACTTCAACTGCGGTGAGCCGCAGTTGAAGATGGGGATTAACCCTGTAAAAGCACCGTTGTCTACGGCGCGCATGCGCCGTAGACAACGTTGTAAAACGTTCTTTTCAAATATCTCCTAAACGTGCAGGTTTAGGAGATTTTTCTTGTACCTACAGGTAAGCCTTAATCTAGGCTTACCTGTAGGTGCAAGTTGAATTTTAGGGTATACAACCACTTTAATAAAGCAGTTTGAATGTCTACATGCTGATTTTGATTAAAGGTACACCTCAAACCAACTAAACAATTAAAATGAACTGAAGCTTACACTTTGTTCAGTTTAGAATAGATGAGAGGGATGTTAATAATTCCTGTTTTTTAGTATTGTCCCTGTCTCTATCAGGGAGATTTGCCTTTGCTTCTGGTCCCAGAGACATGACAGGAAGTTAGCGGAAATAAGACAAAAAAATAAAGTGAACTGAGATTCCATTTGTTCCTCACTCTATACAAAAGTAAAAAAGTTTTGGCTGGAGTTCCACCATAACCATTGAGACTGCATAACCTGTCCTCTCAGGTTTTCTTTTTTTTAAGACATTTATTGCTGTACACCACTCCACTATGTGTTGACAGTGATCTAGTGATCTACTTGTGATGATGAATCACCCACCACAGATTCCTTACTAAAATGCAGAAAACAAATGGCAACACTAAGATGTTAATCATAGCTACCAATCAGAATTAAACACACATTGGAAGCTTGATTGTAACATAGAAGACTACAGAGTACTCAGATTAAGGCAAATGGTAGGAACTTTCTAATTTCTGATTTTAACATAGCTGTAGTGTGCTATAATATATTGGCTGTTCACTGGCTGGATCACTTAATCATAAAATCTAAGTCCAAGAATAAACTTTTTTTATATTGCAGCTTGCCAGTCCCTAGATGTGGTAGCTGACTTATTTTTTTCTGGATTTATTTCCATATTTGTTCACACTGAGTGATCCTTCCTGTCCTAGGGTGGCAACACTGCACTCAATCTCTGGAGGGTTTTCAGCCTTGCAGAGAAAGTGTCTAAAGACTACAGAACACCTCACATTACCTCCATAACACAGGAAGTAGATATTTTGCAGTTCACTGAGGTGAACTGGGCAGGGCTGAGATAAATGCTTTGTGCACTGGTCCAAATCATTTGGTGGAGGATTATGGTGTGTGTTTTTTTGTTTTTTTTTAGTGGTTTGGTATGGCCCCTTAGTTCCAGTGAAGGGAATTCTTAAGGCGCCAGCATACCAAGACATTTTGGACAATTTCATGCTCCCAACTTTGTGAGTACAGTTTGGGGATGGCTCCTTCCTGTTCCACCATAACTGTGCACCAGTGCACAAAGCAAGGTCCATAAAGACATGGATGAGTGAATTTGGGGTGGAGGAACTTAAATGGCCTGCACAGAGTCCTGACCTCAACTCGATAGAACACCTTTGGGATGAATTAGAGTGGAGACTTTGAGTCAGGCCTTCTCGTCCACATCAGAGCCTGACCTCACAAATGCGCTTCTGGAAGAATGGTCAAACATTCCCATAGACACACTCCTAAACCTTGTGGACAGCCTTCCCAGAAGAGTCAAAGCTTTTATAGCTGCAAAAGATGGGCCAATTCAATATATTGAACCCTACGGACTAATGCCGCGTACACACGATCATTCCGACAACAAAATCCATGGGATTTTTTCCGACGGATGATGGCTCAAATTTGTCTTGCATACACACGGTCACACAAAGTTGGTCGAAAATACCAAACGTCAAGAACGTGGTGACGTACAACACGTACGATGAGCTGAGAAAAATGAAGTTCAATAGCTGCTCTTCTGCTTGATTCCTAGGGAAAATGTGTGATGGAGCCTACACACGGTCGGAATTTCTGACAACAAGGCCCTATCACACATTTTCCATCGAAAAATCCTATAGTGTGTACAGGGCATAAGACTGGGATGCCATTAAAGTTCATGTGCGTGTAGAGGCAGGCATCCCAATACTTTTGGTAATATAGTGTATTTAAAGCGGAAGTAAACCCATCGATTTAACAGTCTAAAAAAAAAAAGGCATGCCGTGAATGCTAACTGCACATTGGCTGTGCTCTCAACCAAACAGTCAAACCATCCAATGGCTGGTGTCATAACGGATCACATGTGCAGCACTGTGGCAGTTGAAGATTAAACAGAGGCAAAGATGGCAGCTTCCTTGGCTGAAAACGATAGGGGGGTTTACTTCCACTTTAACAGAACAAGGGAGCAAATAACAGAAGTGCATTGTTAGGATTTAAATTCACTTTAACATATGCTGGTATTCAGGTGAATACATTTTCTTACCATTCCACCTAAATAATTAATTTTCTTCAAACAGCAGATCTAAACGATCTAAAAATAAGCACAGTCTTCAAAAAAAAAAAAAAAAAAAATACTATTTTTATTTATTTCTAAATGTATTTATTTATTTTTTACTTCAACTGCCCTTACCAATCAGTTATTTGTATCTTTATTTTGTAATATAGGAAAGATGCTCTTTGCCCAGTCAATATGTATATGGATATCTAGGACACTTATACCTGTTCACTACAGTGCTGCAGTGACTGTGAACAAAGAGTCATTTTGCTTCTGACCACTGATCAAAGATTAGTAATGTCCAACGCTTGTCCAAAATGGTGTTTTGAATTGGCCCACTAGTTTATATGGCATCTGGTATCATAGCCTTTAGGTGTGACACGTGTAATGCTTTTTTTTTTTTTTTTTTTTTATATATTTTAATGATTATATTTTTTTTGTTTGCAGCTTTATGATCACACTGAATCGCTGTTTCCCAATTTTTATGGTGTTGTCTTGGATATACACTGTCTCCATGTTGGTGAAGGACATTGTTCTTGAAAAGGAACTGCGTCTGAAAGAGACCATGAAAAATTTGGGTGTTACTAATGATGTCATTTGGTTGACATGGTTCATTGACAGTTTATGCGTCATGACCCTTAGTACCTTACTTCTCACCATTGTTATTGTGGTAAGTTCCAACTCAAGTTATGTGTTGTGGTTTAGATTGTACCCATCACATCCACCAAAAACAAACATGAATGCTAAAGTGTACATGTATTTTGATGCATCTGACAAATTAACATCTTTCTGCTTGGGAGGACCCTGGACATTAGTCCAATGCTGCATACAAGTCCTTTACTTCTCTAAAAGTCAAGGTTAAAAAAATTTAACAAAAGTATTGTCCGAAGCAGCATCTTTCAACTCTGTTTTCCCACAGTACTCAAAATTTTAGAATCTACATTAAATTTGAACCACTTCCCAACCCCCCCTTATTACAATAACCTTACCAAAACCTTACCCAATTTCAGTTATTTTTGGTCTGAAATATGGATTGCCCCATAAAAAATATATTGGAAAGCATATTTTAATTTGCAGGTTTTATTAGGTCAGTTAGCCAATGAGCTTACACCATATGCAAGTTAGGTTGGTGGAGACTGGAAGGAAAATACCTTTACCGAACCACATCCCACTTATGGGAACTATGATTGGGTAAGAGCCAATGGGACTTCCAAGGTGCCAAATGAACACAAATTAAGTTTAAGGCATTGATTTATTGATAAGTCACTAAAATCACAATGAAAGAGATCTGGGTACATGATAGAAGTTACAGAGCATAATTAAAACGTGACTCTTTGTTGAGAGTAGCTTTCGGTAATCTTGTTAACGAAGAGTCACTTTCGAATTATGCTCTGAAATCGCTATCATGTACCCATATCTCTTATATTATGATTTTAGTGACTTATCGATAAATCAATGCATTTACCTTTATTTGTGTTCATTTGGAACCCTGAAAGCTCCGTTGGCTCCTATCCTAATATACTTGCACCATATGTTTAAAAAAAATGTACACATTCATCCTTCTACGTGTTATGTATTGCCTCTAGCAGACAAATATAAAGATATATGTTTGGGAGACTTCCCCTCTACAGGTGCCTCATAGCCATTTCTACACAGTCTGAAGGCATGCGTATTGCTTGACCTGTATTTCCGTAATGGCTGAATGATTATCTGCAGGCTTTACATTTTCTTAGAATTTTAGTCAGAGAAAACATGCTTTCCACATTCCAACACACACATGCCCAGATCAAGCCTTGATTATCTTCTTGTCTTGTCAGAACTGATAAAGCTGATAAAGCACGTAGAAAATCTGGAGCAGATATGCATCCTTGTAGTGCTTTACCTCTTGTGAAACGACAATGCCCGGCATTCAGGAAATCAAAGCCACCCCAAACCTCTCAACTTCTAAAATCCCAACCCTGTGTTTATAACACACTCACCTTCTTTCATTGACCCCAATGATTTATTAAGGTCATAACACACTTTTTGCCCCATCATTATAAGCATCTGCTCTCCTTCAGGCTTTTGTTTTCCACCCGCAATACTCCACCAGCAATATTCCACTCTCAAGTAGATATGCATGCAAAAACAAAATGGAACCACAAATAGTGCTCTCTGTATAATCTCCTGGCCACACTGGTGAGATGCATTGGCTATAATCTATGTCATTTTATGCTGTTACCATAGCACTTGGGGTGCTTTGTTAATGTGATTTCATTTATGTGGGTGTTTTTATAAAATAAAATAGGATTTTATAGAGAGCACTATTTCTGGTCCCATTTTGTTTTTGCATGCATATCTACTTGAGAGTGGAGTATTGCAGGTGGAGAACAAAAGGCTGAAGGAGAGCAGATGCCCAATAGCCCATGGTGGGGCAAAAAGCATGTTATGACCTTAATATATCATTGGGGTCAATAAAAGAAGGTGAGCGTTTGATATGGGCACAGATGTGACACCTGGATTGGATTTTTTAGCAGTTGAGAGGAAGTATTATGCAGCGTACACACGGTCGATGGGAGCTTTTCAACTGATTTTCCGACCGTCTGTATGCCCATCGGTCTTTTTCTGTCGGAATTTCCGACAGACTTTGGATTGAGAACCTGTTCTCAATTTTTCAGACGGAAAACCTTTCTATCGGATTTTCCGATCAAGTGTATGCAATTCCGACACGTAAAATTCCGATGCATGCTCGGAAACAATTCGACGCATGCTCGGAAGCATTAAACTTCCCTTCTATAGTGCTGTTGAACGTGTTTTATGCCGCTGTGTTACAGACCGTCGGAATTTGGTGTGACCGTGTGTAGGCAAGACAGTTTGAGCGAAATTCCGTCGGAATTCCGATGGGAAAACCATCAGAGCTTTTTCCGACGAGAATTCCGACCGTGTGTACACGGCATTAGGATCACAGCACATTGGTGGAGGACTTTTTTGGACAATGTGATATTATTTGAAGACGTGACATTTAGATTTTTTGTTTTCTGTTTTATTTTTTATTTATTTCGATTGCACTACATCTGAATGTATGGTATATGTATGAAGAGGTGTTTTTGGTTATATTGTGAATCAATATACTGTATAACTGCGATTATTGTTTTTCACATACACCAGAATAATAATGCCATTTTCTACAAGCTTAGTCCCCATATCATGTGACTAGCAGGGGCGGACTGACAACTCATGGGGCCCTGGGTAATAGGAGATTATAGGGCCCCCAGGCAAGCGGAGATTATGGGGCCACACAGTATAAACACGTGCAGTATACAATCGCCCAGTATACACAGACATGTTTCTATTGGCTGAGAATGTACTGTAAAGGTGGGGCAGCTGGATTTTTAGACCAAAAGGATGTCAGTAAGGGACATTTCAGAGACAGATGTAGAAAAAACACAGGCTGGCAACCCTGATGGGGCCCCCTAGTGGCCCAGGGCCCTCGGGCAGTGCCCAAGTGGCCGAATGGTCAGTCCGCCCCTGGTGACTAGTTTAGTAAAGAACACTGCTAGAGTGTGCTATTGTAGGCAGCATGGGTTCTCTTTATATGCAGAACTACTCGTCATTGTCAACTCTCTAGACCACCAAACAAGAGAAAGAAATGGGTTCATGGCTCCTGACCTTGTAACATTAAAAGGAGGTCCTGTCCCTACTCCCAGCCTGTGATTTGACAGTGAAGGAGAAGCAGTAGACTAATATGCACATGTCACTCTGCTCTCTCCATCTATCAGTATGTTTCATTTTAACAAATGAGTACTGCACCATAACCGAATGGCTATTTTTTTTCCCCTCTCTCTCCCGGGTCTGCTGTATAGGGGACCACACCGTGGTTTTATGCACCATGGTGGCATTGCAATGTGTGAGGGTTTGCTGTGCAACCTACTGAGCTAAAAAAATCATGCAATACTTTATTTGAGGGCATACTGCAGCAGCTATTTGGCCTGAACTGATACAATCAAAAGCAAAGCATTTTTTCTTGTCTATGTGTAAGGGTTGTGCTGGAAATAGCTGCCAGCGCAGCCCCATCACATCTGGTGTGAACAGGCTCATAATGATGTATTTTAAATAAGTACAGAGCTGCATTCATTTTTTTTTTTTTTTTCATACATCTGCCCAGAGTTCAGCTTTAAGAACATGTGACCTCTAAGGATTGAAATATCTTCTTTATTTGTCATGGGCTGAATAATTATTTTACCGTTATTTCCATAGTCCACAAACTTTCATTTTACGCCTTTTACAAAAGCAGCAATTCCTGTGATGCTTCATTCTTACCATGTATTTGTATGTTCTGTCACTTGTTTTTTTTTTTTTTGTGTTTTATTATCAGTTCTATGTTCTCTGAAAGAGGTTCTGCTTTATTTCCTCTTTTCTTATCTCTGTGTCAGAATCACATTTTCCTGCACTCCCTTGTTTTATCCACAATAAGAGCTCACGCTGATTGAGTTTCCTTTTTTGTTGCAGGGTGGCGGAGTCCTTCACTACAGCAATCCTTTAATCCTGTTCCTCTTTCTGATGGCTTTCACGCTCTCCACCATCATGCAGGGTTTCCTCATGAGTGTCTTCTTCTCTAAAGCCAACCTGGCGGCAGCTTGCAGCGGGGTCATCTATTTCACACTCTACTTGCCACACATCCTGTGCTTCGCTTGGCAGGACCGCATGACTTTTAAATTGAAAACAATGGCAGTGAGTTTTTGTGCTTGGCTTTTATCAGAGTACTGTGCTAGTCTGGTGTTTGTTTACTTTAGACCATTTGTAGAGACTTAATAGACAGAAAACATAGGGGAAATCATTTAATTGCTAAATATTATTATTGATACAACCAAATATGGGCCTACTCATCAATGAGTTAAATAAAGCAAAACAATTTTTGATTATGTTCCATTGGGAAAATATCCAGAGCCGGAGCTTGTCATCAACTTGGGGTAGAAAAGGGTGGAGGAATAAAAGAAGCTTGGGCGCTAGGTGGAGTCTATAGATTAGATTAATTATTTATACAACCTAAATATTTAGTCAGGTATCATCATACTTAACTGTCAATAGGAGGAGCGACAAAGTGGAAGCTGATCATGGTGTGGGGGTTAGGGAAACAATAGCTGATCAGGACTTATTGGTTCTCTTGGAAAAGAAAAAGAACCGGAAGTAACTGTGGATGGTGGAGGAGGAGAGAAGTGGCAATATGGCAACCGTGGAATGGCAGAGGGCACAGCTTATGTTTGCTTAAGTCACGTCCAGACCTTCATAGAATTAATGTAGGACTGTTCCTAAAACATTAGGTCCATTAAAGGGTATTCTGCCTACCTATGTCTTTATCAAAACAAAATATGTCACGTAGGCACCCTTGATTTTGACAATGCAGTTATAATTTCTACACATGTCCCACGTTCATCTCACTGTTGTGGATCTAAAAATCTTCAGATAATCTGATATAGAATTCAATGTTGTTGCAGAGCCTTTTGTCCCCAGTGGCTTTTGGATTTGGTACAGAATATTTATCTAGATATGAAGAACAAGGCCTGGGCCTCCAATTTGGAAACATCCTGAAAAGCCCAGTGGAGGGTGACGAATACAGCTTTCTGTTTTCCATATCCATGATGCTTTTTGATGCCCTTGTGTATTGGATTTTAGCATGGTACATTGACCATGTCTTTCCAGGTAGGCCTACCACCTTCAAAAGCCAATGTCTTAATATATAATATACCTGAACTTACGTTCTGTTAAGTGGTTTTAATTTGAAATAATGTGCTAAGTGTTGTAATCTGCACTTTCTTACACCAGTCAATTAATAATGCAGCTGATTGGCCTATTTGACATAAAGTTAGTTATTAGAAGTCATACCCATTAATCTGTATATGAAATTTGAACATGAAAATATGAAACAGCAAAGTAAAGTGTTGTACTAAATTCCCGGCGTACAGCCGTGGCCAAAAGTTTTGAGAATGACACAAATATTAATGTTCACAAAGTCTGCTGCCTCAGTGTTTGAGATCTTTTTGGCAGATGTTACTATGGTATACGGAAGTATAATTACAAGCATTTCATAAGTGTCAAAGGCATTTATTGACAGTGACATGACATTTATGCAAAGAGTCAATTTGCAGTGTCGACCCTTATTTCACAAGACCTCTGCTATTCGCCCTGACATGCTGTCAACTTCTGGGCCACATGCTGACTGATAGCAGCCCATTCTTGAATAATCAATGCTTGGAGTTTGTCAGAATTTGTAGGGTTTTTTTTGCCTCTTGAGGATTGACCACAAGTTCTCGAAGGAAATAAGGCCTTGGGAGTTTACTGGCTATGGACCCAATTTCAATGTTTTGTTCCCCAAGGTGCTCCATCATGCTGGAAAAGGCATTGTTCATCACCAAACTGTTCTTGGATGGTTGGGAGAAGTTGCTCTCGGAAGATGTTTTTGTACCATTCTTTATTCATGGCTGTAGTTTTAGGCAAAAATGTGAATGAGCCCACTCCCTTGGCTGAGAAGCAGCTCCACACATGAATGGTCTGTTGGCATAACACAGGACTGATGGTAGTGCTCACCTTTTCTTCTCCAGACATGTTTTTTTCCAGATGTCCTAAACAATTGGAAAGGGGATTCATCAGAGAAATTTACTGTACGCCAGTCCTCAGCAGTCCAATCCCTGTACCTTTTGCAGAATATCAGTTTGTCCCTGATGTTTTTCCTGGAGAGAAGTGGCTTTTTTGCTGCCCTTCTTCACACCAGGCCTTCTTCAAAAAGTCTTTGCTGCACTGTGTGTGCAGATGCACTCACACCTGCCTGCTGCCATTCCTGAGGTCCTGGTGCTTGCTGGACTTTCTTGGACCTTCTTCACAAATGCAGTGGAAATGTTTTTTATCGGATTAAGTTAATTTTCATGGCAAAGAGGGACTTTGCAATTAATTGCAATTCATCTGATCACTCTTCATACCATTCTGGAGTATATGCAACTTGCCATAAAAAAAACAGAGGCAGAAGACTTGTGTAATGTAATATTTGTGTCATTCTTAAAACCTTTGGCCACGGCTATAGGTTTTTATTATAGGCTTTGGACCAAAATATTCAGGGGGCTGAAGTGAGTAAATACAGTTTTATTTGTGATTTACACTCTTCTGCATAGATGGCATTATTTGCTCAGTAATTGGTTTAACTTGTTGCCTGGAACTGCTCTTTTAATAAACATGTAATTTTGCCCATTCAAGTGTAAGCTCCAGAGCTGTCAGAGCTTACACAGATAAGGGCCTTCCCCACACCCCATTTAATAATGCTCGAGCTTGGTGATTGGCTACTCAGGTACTGGACTTGCAATCATGGGGAAAGAGAGGAGGTGACATGCTCCCTCACACCCAGCAGGTGAGAGGCATTGGAGTGTGGTGAAGGTAGGTATCTGTTAAGGGGGCAAGGGGAATTCAGCGAACATGTAATTTTCCCTAAATGGGCAAGTGGTAGGTGTACCTAAATACAATGGACTAATCTGTCTGCTTTTTCTCTGAAGTCAACTAATAGAAGCATTAGTAATGAGTGGGTCTAATTTTCACACCTGAACACTTGTCCTTCTGCATTCCTATGGAACCTTCTGTGTGTGGTGGAACCACTGTGTATTTAGGTGTGTTAATCCTCCAGTTTAGTTTGTCGGGTCCCATGATCGAAAATTCTGCCTCTGTTTCCAAGTATTATATTAGTTGTAAAATATGTTATTCTGTTGGCTAAGAGTGAGTACAAAAATGTTAGTTAAATGGTTACAGCACTGTATAAAAAAAATAGTATCCCAACCTCCTGTCCTTCATATCAAATTTAGTTACTATAGCACAAGCCTTTCCATTGAGTGAAATTAACTTCTCGCTACCTGGCCTGACCAGGGCTGGCACAGTATTTCTGTCTACTGGTGCTCCAGTGTCCTCTACAGTATAATGGTATAGGGGCCTGGTTCAGCTATAGAGGATTGTGTGAGGAGAGGGAAAAAAGCACCAGGCAGACATAGTGTAGCACAATTTAATAAAGAATAAAAAATTGATATAAACAACCGTAGCACTCACAAGTGGGTGGGGTAAATGACAGTTTGCGATGAATGGGAAGTTCAAGTGTAAACCGAGAGCTGAGGTCTCTGTCAGAGGTTGTAAGAGAGCAGGCCGTATGGAGGGAGTGAAATGAGCCTGGGATCCGTCCAGGGGGAACCAGCGTCAGGCTGCCCTTTATGGCCGTGATGGTGTGTCCGGTGTTCGGATATCTATCCAGAGAATGTGTATCCAGTGAGAGTGGAGAGAGAAGCTGTCAGTCCATCTGCTGTGAGAGACACAGTGTAGCGCTGTAGTGTATTGTGTTTTATAGAGCATTAGGGTTGATTAACTAACTGGAGATTGCAAAATCTGGTGCAGCTGTGCATGGTAGCCAATCAGCTTCTAATTTCAGCTTGTTCAATTAAGGTTTGGCAGTGAAACCTGGAAGCTGATTGGTTTGTATGCAGAGCTGCACCAGATTTTGCACTTTCCAGTTTTAGTAAATCAACCCCAGTGTGTCACTGTCAGTCTACATTTTAACCTCAACACTTGCCCCATACCTATCATAGGAAATAAGGGTAATAGGCCATTTTCTTCTGTGGCTGTTGAAATGTTAGTGAGCTCTGTACTTACGGGTGATTGGGGTGACTAGTTTGTTTAGAAGTTGCACTATTTATATTAGTATGTTCTGTGCAGCAGGGATATCATTCAGTTATGTTCACAGTATTGTTGAGAAATTGTACTATTATTTATATTGGTAAGTTCTGTGCAGCAGGAATAACTGTTTACTTTGCAAGTGCAGTTGAACTGTGCAAGGGAGTTACCCCTAGAAAAGCTGTTTTTTTTTTTTCCTTGTGATTGGGTATTCTTTTCCTATCAAAACTTCAACACATCCATTAAAGTGGAAGTAACCCTATCGTTTTCAGTCAAGGAAGCTGCCATCTTTGCCTCTGTTTAATCTTCAACTGCCACAGTGCTGCACATGTGCTCCGTTATGACACTAGCCATTGGATGGTTTGACTGTTTGGTTGAGAGCACAGCCAATGTGCAGTTAGCATTCCCGGCATGCCTTTTTTTTTAAACTGTTAAATTGATGGGTTTACTTCCGCTTTAAGCTCTGGGAAAATTACCTTGCAGAGTGCAACTTCACTTGGAATGTGAATAGTGTCTGTGCCTTTAGTAAATCAACCAAATAGTTTTCCATGATCCATGATGTCTGAACATGCTATCAGAACAGGCAAAGTTTACAGTATATAGTAGTAAATCACTAACATATTTACAAGTGCTTTTTAAAATATCTCACATGTTCTTTACTTTGAATGCATTTGATTGACTACATAACCCTATTAAGAGGGTCCAATTGGGCTACAAGAAAAAGTGAGCAAATGTAAACTGTAAATATCCCTGTTTCACCATATGGTAAACGCAGCCCTACATAATGCATTAAACCCATTTACCTGTAGATACACAAAATATACTGTTTGTGCTCCACAATAATATTGAAATTTTCTGTATTTTAGGGGAATATGGCATCCCAAAACCGTGGTACTTTCCATTCTTGGCAACCTATTGGGTTACCTTTGACAATTATTGGGAAGGTGATGGTAAGAAATATCCTGTACTAATCTTTCTGAATGAGAATATGTAGGCATTGTGTGACTGCATAAAAAGATTAAATTCAGTACAGTGGGAATATTATTGAGTGGCTTTGAACTTCTAATTGGCCTATAATTATTTCATAGAATTACTGGGCAATGACTCATCCGAATGACTTTGATGCTAATGAGAAATTTCAAACAGAGAAAAACTTGTCTAATTTTAGTGTCATGTAATAAAAGATAATATGGTAGAGTCTTGGAAAAAGTTAAGATTTTTTTTTTTCATGATAATCTTAGAAATGCAGGAATCTAATATGAAAGCTGAACTCCAGGCTAATATTTAAATACACAGATGAAATACACATGTGAGAGCTGATTTACCTGCATTTCTGTCCATCTAATCCTGAAATTTACACAGCTCCACCGCATAGCACAGCCCTGTCTGGCAGGGCAGGTGACATGATTTTTTCCCCTGCTGCAGTAAGTAACTCTTATGCCGCATACACACGTTCGGACTTTGTCCGTCGGACCTAGTCCGGCGGATTGTCCGCCGGACCTAGTCCAGCGGGACTTCCCCACACACGCCCGGACTTCCGAGCGTGTGACTTGCCCACACACGCCCGGACTTCTCCGGCGGACAATCCGCTGGAAAAAGTCAGCGGGAATGAACGGACTTTCTGATGAGCGGCAAGTCCGTTCATTTCAAAAGTCCGGCGGACTAGCCTACTAACGGCGGGATTGTCCACCGGACTGCCAAGTCCAGCGAACAATTTTAAAACAAAACTTAAAACCTAGTCTGCCGGACTTTTGGTGCCAAAAAGTCAGCCGACGCCCACACACGAGGGGATTGTCCGGTGGACTTGAGTCCAGCGGACAATCCTGCAAGATAGTCCCTTCGTGTGTACGCGGCATTACAGTTCTTGTTACCCTCACTCCTTGTGACTGGACAGTGAAAGAATAAGCAGCAGACTGAGGAGCTCATCTCTCTCTGTCACTCTGCTCTCTCCTTCTATCAGAATTTCCCTTGACACTTCATAAATATAACTGTACAACTATCAGGCTCCTTTTGTTGCAGAGGGACTGCAAACGTTTGATAGCAAGTCAAGTTTAGGTAACTGCACTGCTTGCATTTAAAAACGCATTTAACTGTGCATTTACGGTTACAGAGCTGCTTTGATTTCTGACATTTATATCTTCCCGAGGTTCAGTTTTTAAAGTAGAACCACAGTTAGAAGTTATCCAGACAAACCCGGGCCATGCAGGGATGCTACTTCCTTTGCTAGATGTCATATGTGAGGCAGACGCAACCTACCGCTGGGGCCATCCTTTTCACCTCATTGTGCGGAAACAGGGGACTGAGTTTTACCTGCGCACCCCTGACCAGCTACCTGCCTTATTCAGCTTCCTAGATAAACCTGCAGTTGCAGTTCCCAACTGGTTTGTCTTTCTGCTGTGCCCAGAGGCCTTCAATCGGTCCGCACCAAGACCGCAGCAATCTCGTCGCCCTCACTCTCGAGCCACTAGTCAGGAGCCATGTAGATCCACACCAGCTACCTCTGAAGACTAACCTCACCAGTTTCCACTTTTGTGAACTTGCCATGCCCAGATTGGCTTCATGGACATTTTTTATGTAGTTATCCGCGATATGTTGGCTAATTCTTTAATAAAGTATATACTGTTGGTAAAAAATAAATACAAAACCTGTCCTTTATATTCTCTACCCCTACCGCGCCAAATGATCGTGAGAGTTTATATATTAAATATATCAGTGAAAAATATATATAAATAAATAAATTCGTGAAAAATAGCTGCTACTTAAAAAAAAATATATATATATATGTAAAATCTGCAATTCAACCTAAAAATATAAATATAAATAGGCAAAACTAGTAGCGCTTGTGTAACAAACCTCTTACAAAAAAACAGTATAAAACAGTGATATATGAATAGTTTCATATAATCCATAAAACTATTAAAAAAATGTGTATATAAGATCACCAAGTGAACAGTGATAAAACAAAATATGGATATAAAAAATAGTCCAAACTTGTGCAAAGTGCAGTAAAACGCAGTTCAAAACGTATCTTCAAATTATCTCTTCAAAAATCTTCAAAGAGTCTTGAGTGAATCACCACACCACGTGCTATGTGCCACCTCTCCCTCTGAAAAACACACTCACCGACTCGCAGTGCCTCCCACTTTCGTGTTTGGCTATATCGCTTTTTACCCACTTCAGGGGTTAAAAATGACCATCCACTCCTTTTGTTTGTTGTATATCAGTTTGACTCCATATGTAAGAAAATAAATGCTCCATATAGTGTAATAAAATCCAACCAGTTTAATAAATCACACCAGCATTTCCAAAATTAAAACTCACATTTCTTACATTTAAAATCACGCCTTCAATTAAAAGCACAGCAAACAAATTCAAAAGGGTCCGGTAGTGTACTGTGGCCACGGCGGACCAGAAGTGTGCGCACAATCGTGGTTTCTCACCCACTCCTAGAACTCTCTGCCAGGCCTCAGTATAATTTCCAGATAGAGCAGCGTCTCACATCAGTATACACGTTGGTCCTGTAGCCACGCCCCGACATGTTTCGTCGCATTGACTTCCTCATGGGTTTCTGAGGAAGTCAATGCGTGATTTATTAACCTCCCTGGCGATATGATTCTGTCTGGAATTTTGTGCTGTAAGCGGTACAATTATTTTGCATGGAACTTTGGCGTTTTTATATTGTAGGCATGCAATTCTTATGAATAACTCACTTAAATCTGTCCGAACCAGAGTCTAGTAGACATCCCGGGTATGATAAAGTTTGAAACACAAAATCATAAATTATAATAAAATAAAAATATATATAAAAATGATTCAATAATGTAATCAAATCAAAAACACTGAAATTTGCCCTGTTGCAGAATTGTCGCTGTCATTACATTTAGTGTTTGATGATAAATTGTGATTCTAATTTATTATCTGTGTTTTCTAGCTGGTCTAAAACCACTTTTGACATAAAGGGACACTTTTTGGTTGCTATGGACAATCTCCAGTTTCCAGGCAGAAAAAAATCTTTTTATTATATAAAATGACATGCAGGGCACTGGGCAGACCACTAGGGACAAAGGGGATGTGTATTTTTTTTTATACAGTACTGTAATCTGTAAGATTACAGTACTGTATGTGTACTGTGTTTCTAAACTTTTTTGAATTTGGCGCCGATCTCCCCTGCGACGTTACGACGCACAGGAGCGAACGGAGATCAGCGGCACTCGGCACTGTGTGAATCGAGCGAGCAGACGGCTCGCTCACACAGCGGGGAGACATCGCAGGATCCAGGGGATAAGGTAAGTAACCCCCCCCCTGTATCCTGCAACGCAAGCCCGAGTCTGGCTCGGGGTTACCGCTTTTGGGACTGAAGTTCCTGCCCCGAGCCAGACCCGGGATTACCGCCAGGAAGGTTAAACTGGTTGGAATTTATTACACTATATGGAGCATTTATTTTCTAAATTTTTTTCTAAACTGATATACAACAAACAAAAGGAGTGGATGGTCATTTTTAACCCCTGAAGTGGGTAAAAAGCGATATAGCCAAACACGAAAGTGGGAGGCACTGCAAGTCGGTGAGAGTGTTTTTCAGAGGGAGAGGTGGCACATAGCACGTGGTGTGGTGATTCACTCAAGACTCTTTGAAGATTTTTGAAGATACATTTTGAACTGCGTTTTACTGCACTTTGCACAAGTTTGGACTATTTTTTATATCCATATTTTGTTTTATCACTTTTCACTTGGTGATCTTATATACACATTTTTTTAATAGTTTTATGGATTATATGAAACTATTTATATATCACTGTTTTATACTTTGAAATTTGTATGAGGTTTGTTACACAAGCGCTACTAGTTTTGCCTATTTATATTTATATTTTTAGGTTGAATTGCAGATTTTACCTTAATAAAGTATGCCTATTATTGTCTCCCATATACAGTAGGTTACTCCATTCTCAGTCTCGCTTGTTGCTGCCTGCGACACCCCTGGGCTCTATATAGATCCCCATTTCCCTCCTTGGCCGCTGTTTTTCACAGGGCTTAGACGGTCTGTGGTTTTGTGAGTTGGAGGGGAAATGATTACTGTATTTTCTGGCGTATAAGACTACCTTTTACACCGAAAATTACACAGCCAAAAAGCGGGGGTCGTCTTATACGCCGGGTGAAGAAGCCGCCAGATGGATATCAGTCCGCCGGGCGCTCTGTAAAATTGTAATATGTATACTGTATGCGCCGCTCAGCCAATCCCGGCGGGCGATGCACTCTGATGAATACAGAGCCTGCTAAGCCTGCTCGGATTGGGTAACAACCTCTGCCAATCCGAGCAGGCTACATGAGTCAGAGCGGCACGGGCTGATGTCACAGCCTCTGCCAATCCGAGCAGGCTTTATATCCATCAACAGATTAGTAAAATACAATGCCTGCCATGATTGCCTCAGAGGTGCACACTGTCTGCACACTGTATTCTGAACTGTACCTGGCGCTACTGTACTAACACAGCATCATATACTGTGTGTACTTGGTGCTCTACATATTAACAAAGCATCCTGTACTGCACATCCAGCTTCAGATCTCCCCTAAAATACAGGTATGATATATGGTGCTTTGGAGGAGAGGATTCATTGTTGCTGCCTACCAATTGTGGGATCTCTGGGACTTGTAGTTCACCAGTTTCCTTTTTCTGATGTTAAGTCTGATGTTTTTTTTTTTCTGATGTTTTTTTGTAAATGGTGTTGCCTCGGAAGGGGGGTAGTCTTATATGGCGAGTATAGCCCCAAACTTAAGTTTTCACTGGAAAAATAGGGGGTCGTCTTATACACCCAGTCGTCTTATATGCCGGCAAATACGGTATAAGTAACCTGTTACATGTGCTCTGGGCCTGGGGATGTCGCGGCTGGCTCGGGTCTTGGGACATTTGCTTGCCCGCTTCTGAATCGGAGGAGGGCAATAAGTGAACATGCAAGGGGATTAATGACTAGAGGGCAGCGGACTAATCCCCTTTCCCTCGTATTTTTGTGCCTGTCGAGCTGGATGGTTTTGCCAGTTCGGCTTACATCCCTATAAAGTGCCAGGGGAGAATTTTATTTTGGCTAAAGGCTTTTTTTTTCGTTTGTTTTTTACCCCTGTCAACCGGGATGCAGGCCTTCCTGGGGGGCTCATAGAATCCGTACCGTAGCATATGATGATCTTGGGCACAACTGCCTGAACTCTGAAAGGTTTATCCGCTATACTATAAGCTGTTTTTTGTGCTAGGTTGATGATATCCTTTTTGCCCGGTGCTGCCGGTCTTGACGCCTGAGGCTCCAACCAAAATATATTTTCTCTTTCTGTTTTTCAGGCTGTTTTATGTTTAGATTAATATGCCCTCTTAGGATACCCGATCCTTGCATCTCCATCTTTGACTGCTCCTCTGGGTTACTAGTCACCCCCCGTTAGGGCGGCTCCCTGACTGAGTACTTTGGGTGCTCAGTTAGGGACCCAAGTGTTGCGTGTTTTATAGACTACTCCCACCCTCCCCTCTTGCTTTCCCCCTCACTTCTCTCCTAATTTCCCTGCCGTCTCCCCTTTCCTCTCTCCTTAACTTTATCTGTGATTTCTGTTTCTCTCACTTGGGGCCATCTCGTGCAGTAATTGCCAGTCCAGTCACCTGCACTTTTTTTTGTGGTTTGCCATGGGTCGCCTTAAGGTCACCTCCCTCAATGTGCGAGGTCTAAATGTCCCAGAAAAATGCTCTCGGCTGCTAGCTGATCTGTAAAACCCAAGTTGCTTTTTTGCAAGAAACGCATTTAAGTGACACTGTCCCTAGATTGACCAATAGAGACTTCCCGTCAGCGTACCACAGTCCCTCGCCTGTTACAAAATCCAAAGGGGTCAGCATTCGAATCGCCAAGTCGGTGCCATGGTCCTTTGGTGAGGTGCATATGGATGGTCAGGGCAGCTTTCTCTTACTTAAGGGAAATATTCTGAATGTGCAGGTAACCTTTGCTAACGTCTATTTCTCCAATACAGATCAACCCCAGTTTCTGCTAGATCTTAGCCCGGTGCTTCTGGCATTCTCGGAGGGGCTCCTGGTCTTCGGAGGGGATCTCAATTTTGCTATGGACCCTTTGCTAGATGTGTCGCGTGGTTCCTCTCACCTTGCGTACTCTCGTTTGAAGTGCTTAAAAGCAGACTTGAACCTTCTACATCTGGTGGATCCCTGGAAGTTACTGTATCCCCCAAGTGTGGGATTACGCCCATTTTTCACCGGTCCATCATACTTACTCACGCCTTGATTATCTTATGATCACACGCAGAGATTTGCCTAGGATTGAAACTGCACGCATTGATGTCATCTCGTTTTCGGACCATGCCCCGGGCCATTTGACACTCCAAGTGGGTCCAGTTACACTGAGCCCCCCGTCTTGGCTGCTGAATGAAGCACTTTTACAATCAGAAGATATGAGGGCTGAGCTACAGACTGCCCTGATGGAATACTTCTCCCTTAACCAAGATTCGGTTGACAACCCTTTGTACTCTGGGAGACGCAATGTGCCTGTTTTCTGAGGGGTCCTGATTAGGATTGGGTCCCGAATTAAGCGGGAGCGAACCTGTCGGACAGAGGAGTTCTTGTCAAAGCTGCGCAAATTCGAATGCTCTCACAAAGTGAGCCTAGAGCAGTCCACCTACCAGGACCTTATCAGGGACATAAAACGAAACAGAAATTAGCATGGGCTCGTCGCACCATGTATGAGTACTCTAACAAACCAGGTACATTACTGGCTCAAGCTCTACGTGGGCCCTGAACCAGAGCTTTTATTCCCTTCATCATGGCCTCCACAAGGCAGAGATTGACCACATCCATGGCGGCAGAGCTCTGCACCTTTTATCAAGGACTTTACAATATCAGTCACTCTTCTGCAGTGGGACCTCCCGCAACTGCACTATCGGCAATTCAGCCCTACATAGCATCTTCGGGCATGCCATTTCTTTCTTCTGAGGTGCGGGAGGCATTGGAGGAATCTATTACAGCGGAGGAGTTGGGGGCAGCCCTGGCGGATTCCAAGCCCAAGCAAGCCCCTGGCCCGGATGGGCTCACTCCGGCTTATTATAAAGTATTTCTAGAGGCGACAATCCATGCCCGTAGATACCTTGAGAGCTTACATCTCTTTGATCCCTAAGGAAGGGAAGGATCTCTCCCAATGTGGAAGCTATCAGCCCATTGCCTTATTAAATACTGACCTTAAGCTATTTGCAAAAATATTGGCTAGCATGCTGCTTCCCCATATTCCACACCTAATTCACCGAGACCAAGCGTTGCTTTGAGGGAACACCATCCGGGTTGTGAACCTGATCCATGCTGCCAGAACTGCCCGTCACCCCCTTCTCTTGCTATCTACGGATGCGGAGAAGGCTTTTGATAGGCTGAGCTGGCAGTTTATGCATGCAACATTGGAACATGTTGGGCTAGGGTCTTCAAGGATGAGCTGGATTTCCTCTCTCTATTCACGCTCTTAGGTTGTGGTTAAGGTCAATAAAACTCGCTCAGATTTTTTCACGATCACAAACAGAATGTGGCAGGGCTGTCCTCTATCACCTCTAATCTTTATCCTCTCCTTGGAACCCTTCCTGTGTATGGTACGGCTAGACCCCGGAAACCGTGGGCTACCAGGAAGCCTCTGGGGTGCATAAGGTGGTCGCTTTTGCGGATGATTTGATCTTCTTTGTGTCTGACCCACTGGTGTCTCTGATGAAGCTGTTACATTCGGTACTTTCCGATGGGCGAGCGATGTTATCCCCTATCTAGGAGTTAACATTACCTCAGACCCGGCTGCCCTTTATCAAGCCAATTTTGATCCACTGCTTACGCGAGTGAGGGCTGATCTCTTACACTGGCATACGCTTACCCTGACATGGTTCGGTCGCTGTAGTGCCCTGAAGATGACCTTACTACCCGGATCCTGTACTTGATGCAGGTGCTCCCTATCCTTCTGCCTCCCTCCTTTTTCAAATGCATAATCACCCTATTTCATGAGTTTGTCTGGTCCCATTAAAAACCGCATATCCAGCTCCAGCTCCTCCATCTTCCTAAAAATCAGGTTGGAGTGGGACTGCCTGATGTGAGGGCCTACTACAGGGCAATGCATCTCACAAGGTTGGTTGACTGGTACTGTCATGCCGAGGCTAAGCAGTGAGTGGCTATGGAATTGGAGGATTCAGAGAGGAAAAAGGGAAGTCTGGATGGCCGCACTTCAGCAAAAACGTCTTTATTAGGCAAAAGATAAAATCCAAAGTAGTGACATCTCATGCGATACAGCAAAACAGCAACAGTAGCTTACGCGTTTCACGCCTCAAAGGCGCTTAGTCATAGCTAAAGATAGAATGCAAAAAACAAAATATATATAGCTAAAGTCAGGTGACCGACATTGACTAAACAGCCAATCAGGCCACTACAGCTTAATCATTCTGGTGATTGCATTCAAAAGATCTCACCTGGCTGCAGCAGCCCACACCCAAATCCCAAAAGAAAAAACCATTGGAATAAAGGTATGGGTAGGACAGCCAGGATAAAGACCAACAACAAATTACATGCCAATAAAATGTATATAAATGTGTGGTTAACACAAAAATTACAGAAAAAATACATACAAAGAAAATAAGTATGTGTACAAAAACGTAGGTGTCAACATTGTGGTCCACTGAATAAAGGCTGCAAAAACAAGGGTATATGCACAATTCAAAAAAATAAAATAAGAACATAATTAAATCTGAAGAATATGTACATAACATCCAAAATGGGAATGGGTAAAAGATGATACAAAAGAGACCGGCACAAACTTCCAATATGAAAAAACGGGATACCGTATACAATGAAGAACAACCCACGTAGATGTTTGAGGTAAAACCAAAAGTGGCAAAATTCCAAAATGCAGCACAACACAAAATCGTATTAGGAGTGTAAAAAAGGACTCTACATCTGTCACCGCAATAAGATTTAAAATGGCGGTAGATGAGGATCTATATAACCATTCAGGCTGTGCTGTGGCATATGGAACATAGCATGTAAAAAGTAAAAAATATATGTAAGAATATATACATACATATATATAGGTACCCTGAAGGAATCTAAGTGTTTTTTTTTTTTTTTTTTTTTAATAATTAAATATAATTCAAAATATGATAGTAACACTACATTAATTTGAATTGAAACCCCAAATAAACCTGTGTCACAGGTTTATTTGGGGTTTCAATTCAAATTAATGTAGTGTTACTATCATATTTTGAATTATATTTAATTATTCAAAAAAAAAAACACTTAGATTCCTTCAGGGTACCTATATATATATGTATGTATATATTCTTACATATATTTTTTACTTTTTACATGCTATGTTCCATATGCCACAGCACAGCCTGAATGGTTATATAGATCCTCATCTACCGCCATTTTAAATCTTATTGCGGTGACAGATGTGGAGTCCTTTTTTACACTCCTAATGCGATTTTGTGTTGTGCTGCATTTTGGAATTTTGCCACTTTTGGTTTTACCTCAAACATCTACGTGGGTTGTTCTTCATTGTATACGGTATCCCGTTTTTTCATATTGGAAGTTTGTGCCGGTCTCTTTTGTATCATCTTTTACCCATTCCCATTTTGGATGTTATGTACATATTCTTCAGATTTAATTATGTTCTTATTTTATTTATTTATTTTTTTTGAATTGTGCATATACCCTTGTTTTTGCAGCCTTTATTCAGTGGACCACAATGTTGACACCTACGTTTTTGTACACATACTTATTTTCTTTGTATGTATTTTTTCTGTAATTTTTGTGTTAACCACACATTTATATACATTTTATTGGCATGTAATTTGTTGTTGGTCTTTATCCTGGCTGTCCTACCCATACCTTTATTCCAATGGTTTTTTCTTTTGGGATTTGGGTGTGGGCTGCTGCAGCCAGGTGAGATCTTTTGAATGCAATCACCAGAATGATTAAGCTGTAGTGGCCTGATTGGCTGTTTAGTCAATGTCGGTCACCTGACTTTAGCTATATATATTTTGTTTTTTGCATTCTATCTTTAGCTATGACTAAGCACCTTTGAGGCGTGAAACGCGTAAGCTACTGTTGCTGTTTTGCTGTATCGCATGAGATGTCACTACTTTGGATTTTATCTTTTGCCTAATAAAGAAGTTTTTGCTGAAGTGCGGCCATCCAGACTTCCCTTTTTCCTCTCTGTTGTGAGCAGAGCCTGCACCAGCTGTACCAAATCAGGGTGGACATCACTTTGCCTCCAGACTCAGAGCGGTATTCATATTCTTATCTCTCAGAATTGGAGGATTCAGACAGCACGTCAAAAAGTTGGCTGTGGATTCCCCCGCCACTCCTTAGATCACGTTGGGCAGCACCTTACAAGTATCTAGGGCAGTGTTCTGTATCACCTCGATTTCTCCTCTGCCATCCATCATGATCCCTATCCTGGGCAATTCGGAGTTTGAGCTTGGTCTCCAAAACCCGCAGTTCCTCCCCAGTGTCCAGCAGCCATGCACATCTCTGGGATTTCTTGGGGTCAGATGGCAAACTCTCCCCAGCCGCGCTTGCCTCTGCAGCCGACCCTCCCTTAGACTTTTGGCATTCAGCTTCGACATTTTCTCAATGCTCTCACGCTCCAGGTATCTCTCGCCAGCTCACCGAGCTGGAATGTCTGTGTCATAATGGGGGAACCAATTCGTCATGGCCTTTCTACCATCTACGCTGCCTTGACACGGCTGGCGCCTGACTTCTCTCCTCGCGCTGGGAGACTGACCTTGATATGCAATTTTCCGACTAGCAAAAGGAAAAAAAATCCTTCATTTTGCTCAGAAATCCTCCATAGCCACTAAGGTGCAAGAAACCAGCTACAAGATCCTGACAAGATGGTATAGGGTACCTACGACCCTATTTTCCTAAAAGTAACTGACACATGCTGGCAATGCAATACTGAGACAGGCACTATGTTACACATTTTTTGGGACTGCCTGAAAATTAAACCATTCTGGCAAGAGGTCGTCTGCACTATCAAACATCTAACCAATGTTGATCTAGCTGTCAATCCTGCGCCAAAGCATGTATTACCTTGTGCTGGAGGTCTGTGAATCCACCTTTGAGGTCTCTTTGGTTCTCTAAAATCAATGAGCTTAGGGACATGGAGGACCTTACAGCCATCTTCCACAATCGGGAGGAGTCCTTTCATGGCACATGGAGACCATGGCAACATTTAGTTTTCACTGATATGTATCTGCAGGCGGACTTACAACACAGGTGATTTCCTCTCTGTTTTTTGCAAAGCTCTGGATGAGCGAATTTGCCTCTCTGGCTCTCTTTTCTCTCCATGTCCCTATCTTTTGTCCTTCGGCGCAAGCCCCCTTTATCTGCCTCCTTTTCTCTGTTCGCCTCACTCTTCCTCAACCTGATTTCCCTCCTATTACTCTCCCCCCTTCAATGTGAGTTCTTCCAGCTTGGAAACCCCCCTTGCTGTAGTTTCCTTGCTACGTTTATGTAGCCAATCGGATATGATGGACTTTGTCCTCTTATGGAATTATGCTGACAGCTCGGGATCCTCCGCTGATCCCGGTGTTTCCCCCTTGTTTTTATTTTTACACCACAGGGTTACATTATTGTGCTAGGGCGTTCTACATAGAATTAGTGACATGGAGTTGCTTATCGTTGTGCCCTCTCAATTAAGAATATTTTATATGTGTTAGTTATGTTACACTGAGTATGCCTTGAATCTGTTAAGCTGCCTCTGAAGCTGTGACGAATATTCAATATGTGTCTTTAATATGCGTATACTATTGCAACATGTTTCACTTATTCTTTATATATCGTACTGTTAGTACAATAAAGGAATTACAAAAAAAAATAAAAAATTTAAAGAAAGAAATTCTTGAAATATATCACTCTGTGTGTAACACATCTATATAAAATATATGAGTTTCACTTTTTGAATTGGGTTACTGAAATAAATTAACTTTTTAATGATATTCATATTTTATGAGATGCACCTATATGTAATCTTTCCACCAATCTGAGTGTGCTGGTAGTCATGAATCCTGTCTCATCATTAATTAGTTGCAGTAACTAATATATTTAAAGCCAAACGCAAATATAAAATACACAAATTATTTCAACTTTGTAATCATTAATACATTAAATGTAAGTACTTGAATTTGACCTGGCATCAGCATTTTGCAGTCCTTGTAAAGTAAGGCTGGAGTGTGAGAGGAGGAAGCAGTACAGGGAGCCAATCAATAAATCAATCAATCAAATCATGTGCTGACAAGAAGCATGGTGAAAGGAGGAGGTGAGTTCAACAGTGTGAAAAGTGCCCTTTCATTGTCCATGTCCAGTAACAGTAGGCTGTGGTTGGTCAAAGACAGCCCGGGGTCAGAGGAAGTGGGTTGAGTGATGCTGGCCATCAGACTGAGGACACCTAATGGCAAAAAGTACTGTAGGGGAAATCTTGCTATTGCTATGTTGTTGAAATTAAATTAAGTACTATTTAATGTTGTCCCTAGAAATTGTTACTTATTATTTGTTGACCAAGGTTGATACCAGATTTTTAAGTGCAAAAAAAGTGACCCAATTAGCATCTACCTATTTTAATACGACATTTGTATTTATTTATTCTACTTACACAAGTTCTTTTTTTTTTTTTCCCTAAATAACATGGTGCCTTCAGCCGATTCAACAGACACAGAGTTTTCTGTTCATGAACATGTGGAAGATGGTGCAGAGGATGGAACTGGTAAGGACTAGCTGAAAACAGTCTTCCTAAAAATGGAGTAGACATATGTAATTACAGTCATGGTCAAAAATATTGGCACCCCTGCATTTCTGTCAGATAATGTACCACTTATCCTAGAAAATTGTTGCAATTACAAATGTTTAGGCATTCTCATGTTCATTTATTTTGTTTGTATTGGTATGACACAAAAAAGTGGAGAAACAAAAAGCCAAATCTGACACATTACACGCAATACTCCAAAAATGGACTGGACAAAATTATTGGCACCTTCTCAAAATTGTAAGACATAATTGCATTCCAAGTCTGTGATGCTCCTTTAATTTGTAAATTAACTCACCTGTATCAATTAACAGGTGCTGACAATATAGAAATCACACCGGCAACCAGTTAAAATGGTGAAACATTGACTCAACCTTTCTGTTGTGTGTGTCTGTGTGCCACACAGAGCACAGAGAAGAGAAAGAGCAGCAAATAATTGTCTGAGGATTTGAGAACAAAAATTGTGGAAAAGCATGGACAATCTCAAGGTTACAAGTCCATTAATGTTCCTGTGTGCACTGCCGCTACATTGTCAAGAAGTTTACAGTCCATGGCACTGTAGCTAATCTCCCTGGATGTGGGCGAAAGAGAAAAAATGATCAAAGATTGCAACAAAGGAATTTTTCGAATGGTAGATAAAAGAACCTTGATCAAGTTCCAGACAAATTCAAGCCGATCTTCAGGCACAGAGTACAACTGTGTAATTTCTCACTATACATCGCCATCTGAATGAAAATGGATGCTATGGTAGGAGACCCAGGAGGACCCTACTGCTGGCACACAAAAAAGCTGGAGTTTGCCAAAACTTACCTGAGAAAGGCAAAATCCATTTGGGAGAATGTGCTGTGGACAGACAAACAAAAATACAGCTTTTTGGTAAAGCCCATCACTCCACTGTTTTCAGAAAAATAAATGAGGCCTTTAAAGAAAAGAATACAGTCCCTACAGTAAAACATGGTGGAGGTTCACTGATGTTTTGGGGTTGCTTTGCTGCTTCAGGCACTGGATGTCTTGACCGTGTGCATGGCATTATGAAATCTACAGACTACCAACGAATTCTGGGGTGAAATGTAGGGCCCAGTGTCAGAAAGTCTCTGTCAGAAGTCATGGGTTTTACAGCAGGACAATGACTCAAAGCATACATCAAAAAGCACTTAAGAAATGGTTTAAGACAAAGCACTAGAGAGTACTGAACTGGCCAGCAATGAGTCCAGATCTAAATCCCATAGAGCACCTGTGTAGAGATCTCAAAACATCAGTTGGGAAAAAGGAACCCTTCTGATCTGAGAGACCTGGAGCATTTGGCAAAAGAAGAGTGGTCCAAAATCCCAGTAGAGAGATGTAAGAAACTCATTGATGGTTACAGAAAGCGATTTGCTACCAAATATTAAATTGAGGGTGTCAATAATTTTTTCCAGTCCATTTTTAGAGTTTTACGTGAAATGTGTCAGATTTGGCTTTTTGTTTCTTCACTTTTTTGTGTCTTACCAATACAAACAAAAGATATAAACATGAGAATGCCTAAAGATTTGTAATTGCAACAATTTTCTGGGCAAAGTGGTGCAATTATCTGACAAATACAGGAGTGTCAATATTTTTGGCTATCATCATTGATGTGTATGTAGTTGGCGCTATATAAATCCTGTATAATAATAATAATAATAATAATAATAATAATAATAATAATGTAGTGCTACCCCCAAAGGAGCTCCTGGAATTTGGCATATTTCCTCCACGCAGCACCCACAGCCAAACAAAAGGGCTTAAGAAACAGTCTCAGGGTTTTAGTTTAGAATGTTTATTTAGGGAAAATTGAACTTGGATGGGGATTGGGATACACGGGTTTCCCAGAACTGCCAAAACTGGTAAACTCCAAACAAGTGAATGAGGAACTGCTAAAGTCCCTGGCTGCCAAAGTCAAACTGAACTATGCTGCACATCAGTGGCAGTAATTGTGAAGCTGAAATAAAGGCAAACGTTCCAAAAAGTGCTACCTTAAAGGCTTACCTACATTCCATCTGTTGAACCCCCACCCATATATTAGGGATGCGGTGTTCATTCCCACACTGATTAACAGTCACGCTAACTTGCTAGACCAGGCACACTGTTCTTCCACTTAGACCATTGTCTACTCAGGCTTCTGTAACATGTTTATAAGGCAGTCATATATATGGTCAGATACTGCTCTAACCAAGTATAAGTAGATACTATGTTTACCGTTATTTGTTGTATTCTTTTTCTTTAATGATGTATTTATATGATTTAGGGATGTAAAGCTTTTTGTACATCACTGGGTTCCCTGGCTGGAAAAGTAGAACAGTAGAAATATTAGGGTGCTTCCAGCTGTCTTGCACTGCACTCAAGCTGTCCCCTTAGTTCCAAGACACAGCTAGTATTGCACTACACTGTCCTCTCTATGACTTTGGGTATGGTGCTGGTTTGTACTCCTTCAGTTTCCTAAATAGTTTCTTAAATCCAGAAAGCTGCTGCACTGGCCTATCTGCTGGGCAGGCTGTTCCTGGCTTGACTTGGAGTCTGCAGCTAAGCCTAGCTGAGGCTGTGCTGAGTGAAGACTTTCCGTTTTTCTCTCTCTCCTCTGCACTCGCTCCTTCTCTTCTGCCCCAAGGGCAGAGCACCCAGCACAGGGGTTGCCTCCAGATGGAACCCTGGATTCTGCTCCCAGACTGCCAGGCTGCTGCGTATTTATAGGTTTCACCTTCTGTGCCCACCCTCCCAGGGATTGGTGGAAACTCCACAAATATTCAAGCTGCAGCCTCTGTCCCTGCACCCACTATGTTCTTGAAGTTTCCAATGTGTTTAAAAAAACGGGGCGATAACAGAGCTCCATACCAGACTGGAGAAAGGAAAGGATTTTCCCGATCATATATTTCTGAGAATGACACTTTCTGGTTTCACACCAGACATTGTAGGATTTCCCAAACCTGTGATAGATACTCCTTCCTGGCATTCAACAGTGTATGCCTGGTCTGTCTCAGCCCCTCCCTCTGTCTCTTAGCCCCCCCATCTCTCAGTCCCCCCTCTGTCTCTCAGCCCCCTGTGTCTCTCCGACTCTCCTCCCGTCTCTCAGCCCCCCTCTCTGTCTCTCAGCCCCCCTCCTCTCTCTCTCCCCCTCCCTCACTCGCCCCCTCTCTCTTACACTCACCCCCTCTCTCACCCACCCCCTCTCATCCCCTTTCCCTCAACCCCCCTCTCTATCTCTCCCACCTCTCTCTCTCACCCTCTCATGATATACAATAATGGATCTGGGGGCCTTTTGGTGGGCGCAATTTTTTTTGGGGGGGGGGCAGCATTTTATTTAATTAAAGTGGGCCAGTCTGGATGAAGTCCAGGGCCACATTTTTGTCCCAGTTCAGCCCTGCATACGAGGTACCCCATCGCAGGCAAATTTTCAGATAGACCTCGGAGTGAAGAGACCATTCTCCCAGATGCAGCCGCTGGTGACTGAGATAGTCCACCTTCCAATTCTCAACCCTGGAATATAGACTGCTGGCAGAACTGGCACATGTCTCTCTGCCCAAGTCAGGATGTAGTTCATATCCTGAGCTACACGGCTCTTGGTGCTGCCTTGGTGGTTGTCAGGCTGAACCCTTATCGGACAACTCTGGAGCTTGACTGTCCAGAAAATCAGAGCCAGGCACCCTGCTCGTAGCACTAGAACATTGATGGTCAGACTTTGTTCCGACCGAGACCACTCTCCCTGAACCGTGGAGTCCTCCAGGACAGCCCCCAGCCAGAGAGACTGGCATCTGTGGTTACTATCTTCCAGTTCACCGGAAGGAAAGACTTTCTTCTTTCCAAATTCCTATCCACCAACCACCAATTGAGGCTTAGCTGGACCGTGGGAGATAAAAGCATGCGACAATCCAGAGCTGGTACTCTCTTGTTCCAGGCCGACAGAATGTTCAGTTGTAAAGGTCTGGAATGGAACTGTGTGTAAGGAATTGCCTCGAACAAGGACACCATTCTCCCCAGCAGACTTATATAGAGCCGAATGGAGGGATGCCCCCTGCTTATTTCTCAAACCTGATCCTTCAGAGCATTGACCTTTCTTGTAGGTAGGAACACTTTTGCTTGAGCTGTGTCTAGAACTAGTCCTAAATACTCTAGACACTGAACCCAGCTCTAAGGCTGACTTTTCAAAGATTAAGACCCAGCCCAGGTGTTCCAAAAAGTAAACCATGAAAGCCACATTCTGCATTAAGTTTTGTCCTGACTATTCCCTGAGCAAGAGGTCATCTAGATAACCTAACACCAAGATCCTTTGAGACCTTAGAAGGCCAAAAACCAGCGCCAGGTGTAAACACCTGGGGTGCTGTTGCAAGCCCAAGGGGCAGCGCCACAAATTGGAAATGCTGGTCCTCTATTGTGAAACAAAAAACTTTTCATGAGGTTGAAAAATTGGCAGATGCAGGTATGCATCCTTGATGTCTATGGATGCAAGAAAATCCCCTACCTGCAGCAAGGCTACCACCGAGTGGATTGACTCCATCCGAAAAGGACCGAGTGGTAAGCTATTGGTTCAAAGCCTTTGGCTCTAAGATAGGTCTCATGTCCCAATTCGGTTTTGGAACTGTGAACAGGTTCGAATAGAACCCTGCAAACCTTTCGGATACTGGTACCTCTATAATCACCCCTTGAAGCATCAAGTGGTCTAGTGCCTGAAATAACAAGCTCTTCTTAAGAAGATCTGAGAGAACGTTGGATCTCAAAAAACTATGAGGAGGAAAGGCCTCAAATTCCAGCCTGTACCCTACAAATACCGTGGAGATGACTCACTTGTCTCAAATCATTGTCTCCGCAGCCCTCTGCGGATGTCGAAACTGTCTGGAGGATGAAAAATTTGTAGCAGTAGCATCTGGACCCTTAAATGAATTATGCTTTTTCCTCTGGAGATTTTCTAGATATATTTATCCAGATCCTCATCAAACAAGTAGCTTCTTGTAAGGCAGCCCAGCTGACCAACTTTTTAACCACAGAATTCTGAGCATATGCATGCACTGACAAGAGAGCTAAACGCAAGACTTTCTGTATTGAGTCCTTGAGGGCATCCACGGCAAAGCACAAGGCCCGAAGTAAATCTGCCATATCCTCAGAAGAATCATCCTCCTGACCAGGCCTACTAACAGACACCAATTGCAGCCACAGTAGGCTGAGTAGCTGACCCAGTGAGAGAAAAAGAGGTCTTTAATAATTACTCCTATTTCTTATCAGCAGTATCATACAATATACACTATAGTGTATGTGAACAAAGGGGCTTCACCTACCAATCTCGCTGAAGGGCCTAAATAAGATTTAGAAGCCCAATCTTCCCCCATCACAGTGGGTTTTGTCACTAAGGACCTTCAAGGACTGGGTACTCTTTCCACTTTCTGTGTCCACTCCCTTGGACCTGTACAGCACCCTACCGAAATTGCCTTAGTTCTTCATCGCCCACGATTCTGCTACGCAGGGTTCAGCGGCAAAAAAGGTTGCATTACAGGCAAAACCTTGTTGTATCTTCCATCATCCCTACATGAGGCTCAGGTACCATTTATTTTAGCCCTTAATCCATTCCAAATGGATCTGATCACTTTAGTCCCTTGATTTTAAAAGAATCAGAACTCATAGAGAGCTTAATAACTGCGACGATCACCTTTGAAACACTGGCAGGAAAACTGAGGTACTTCATGTTTGGGGGGAGGGGGTTATATAGAGGGGGACTTCATGTCTGTTTTTGGTCAGCCAGTGTCCATTCATCTATAGGTGGTGCATAAACCAGATAGTTAAGTATAAAGCCTGCTCTGTGTCTCGTGATGTACGATAAAAAAACAAAACATTATAGGGTATGCTGTGTGAATGGAAATAATAAACATATAGTGGGGTTTCTCAATTTGACTGCAAAAGTGGATATTCGCTTTAAATGTATAGCTAGAGTATTATAAAATCCAACAGCAAAATGTACAATCATGCATTGTTGTATATAAAAATAGAATGACATTTTATTAAAACTTTAACGTGTTTTTTTTTTAGATTTCCACATCAAAGTGTATCCCATTTAAAAAAAAAACTGCTATATATTAAAATGATCTGCTATTTTAATGTGCATAACTGTACTTTCTAAAGAGTAAATTGCATTTTTTTTTTAATGTAGCTCTCTTTTAATGACATTATATGAATATACCTGTATTGTTAAGGTTCTTCTATGTGTAATATGTCATTCAATGCTCTTAGATAAACCTCATGGAAATGAAGACCAAAATAAAACAGCAGAAGAAAAAGTTGAAGATCTGAAAAATGCCCTTGACAATAAACTCATAGACAAGGATAACTGCAAACATAAAGTCAAGAAAGAAAAACAGAAAGAGGAAAAGCAGGCAAAGGATGAACAGGAGAAGGAGAGCAAGGACAAAGATGAAACATATGGTAAAATCTAGTTGTAGTAGGCTTTATAATACATAGTAAGTAGAACCTGAACCAAAGAAGAGTATGTTTAGCAAAGTTATTCATAGCCCAAAACCCCAAATTTGGGTGCAAAATCCAAAATTTCTTTCATTAATAATTAGGGGGAGACAAAGAAATTAATTAATCTAAATATAGTATAGCTTCTACCTCTAGAAGTCTCTTAGACAGTATGTAAAGCAGAAAAGGCACAACAATTTCATTGGCTGCCTTCCAAGAGTATGGTCTACCCCAGTTTTTTTCAACCAGGGTGCCATTTGGGTTCCCCTAAATCAGTGTCATGAGTTGTCCTAAATCAGTGTCATGAGTTGCCATGGTTCAGGCGGGATGGCTTCCAGCAGCCTAAAAAACAATGACATTGTAGGGCGGTATGCTGCTATGGTGTTGACAGGCAGCCTGACTGCATTTTGGCAGCTTATGATGCTGATCCAGGGAGAGGTGACAAGCAAGAGCTGCAATAGAAGATGGAAATCTAACTCCTTCAGACCTGCTCCACCTCTCAGGGAGGATGCTGACATATAGAGAGGTCTCTGGTGTGATAGGATACCTGAAATGAGGTGAGTGGCTCTGAGGTGATGGAGATTGGTGCCTCAAGATTTTGCATACTTTTAAGGGGCGTCATGACTAAACAACAGGTTAAGAAACACTGTTCACCCAATGAGACACAGACAGCAAAGAAAACAAAAAAAAACTGAAAGGGGTTTTAATCCAAAGCTAAAAAATGGCTATATGTACACTTTAACACCAGTTTGTTGCTTTTTATCCAATTTCTTACCCCTTTCTTACCCCTTCTTATCTTCTTCCCCTCTCCTTTTTAGCAGTTTTTCTTTTTTTTAATGGGAGAGAAATGGACCATGGCAATTCAACAAAATGTTTGCAATAACAGCTAAGATGGGAAATATAACAATACATACAGCCATTATGGTTTTGTAGCTTTGTCCTCCTGAAACACTGTCATTGCTTGTGAAATTATACCTCTTGCAAAGACTTTGGTGTATTTTATTAAATGAATGTTACCTTAATTCAGGGACTTATTTTAAACTGTTATTCAAGTATTATTCATAGCCCATTTGCTGCACTCCTGACATAATGGATGTAAGACTTAAGGGGGACATCTAATCCTTTTATAGCCACCCCTAAAGGCTCAAAAGGAATTAGCTTAGTACCCTTCCAACTATGAGTTTTTTGTGTCTTTGCAAATGAACTCATAACAAGAAACTGTATATCCACTGTTACTGTAATAATAGTAGTGTTTGCCATTATGATCATCATATTCATTACTGTGGCATTCAGTAGGATTTAATGGTAGATGTTGGTCTTCCATTCTTCAGAGTCAAAAATCATCTAATCAATAATTCTGGCAAACAAATAGCTGATCAGTGTAGATATACGTCAGAAGGACCTGTCCACTAATGGATAGATTTCTTAAGAGAAACCTGACCCACGATTCAGCAAAGCTTTGGTTCTCTCCCCGGCATCACTAGTGTGGGCACCCAGCTGTGACAGCTAGCGGCTCCACAGCCGGGTGTGCACTGCAACCTGAATGGGCAGGCAATTTTCTGCGACCTGTGACAAGTCCCAGAAGATTGCAGGGAGGGGGAGGGAGAGGAGAACTTCCGCTAGGTGGCCCAAATGGAAGTGGGCGCTGGGTACCTGTCAAAACGATGTACTTGCTCCCCCCCCCCCCCCAAAAAAAAATAACGAGCCAAATGTGGCATGTCAGGGGGTCAGGAGTCCTTAAAGCAGAACTTCCACTTTTGGGTGGAACTCCGCTTTAAGAGGGGAAGATGTAAACCAAGAGACCTTAATCAATACAATATACCAACCAAAAATGTAAACTTAACTCTTAACTTCAAAATAACCCTCAAATTAACCCTTAGCCTAAAGCAGGGGTGCCCAACCGCTGGCCCGCAGGTCACATGTGGCCTGCGGCGCCCTCCGGTGTGGCCCGCCATGTCTTGCTCTGAGATGGCGGGTCGTCAAAGCCCAGATCGCGGGTTCCCGACTCGCCATCTCCGAGCATTAGTGTGAAGAACGGAGTTGCCGCTAGAGGAAGCAGAGCCGATGCTTCCTGTATAGCGCCAGCTCCTTCACAGGCAGAGTGATACTAAATGTACTCTGCCTGTGACAGGAAGTATCTGTCTCTACTGCAGCTGCATGCTTCTTTAAGAATTATGCTCGGGGATTGCGGGTTGAGACACAGGAACCTGCGATCTGGGACAGCAGCCACCAGTACCAGCCACCAGTACCAGTACCAGCCAGCAGTACCAGTACCAGCCAGCAGTACCAGTACCAGCCAGCAGTACCAGTACCAACCAGCAGTACCAGTACCAACCAGCAGTACCAGTACCAGCCAGTAGTACCAGTCATCAGTACCAGTACCCACCATCCGTACCAGTCATCAGTACCAGCCAGCAGTATAAACCAGCAGTACCAGCCAAAAGTACCCACCAGCAGTACCAGTACCCACCATCCATACCAGTCATCAGTACCAGCCAGCAGTATAAACCAGCAGTACCAGTACCAGCTAGCAGTACCTGCCAGCAGTACCAGTACCAGCCACCAGTATTAGTACCAGCCAGCAATACCAGTACCATTCAGCAGTACCAGTACCCAACAGCAGTACCAGTCATCAGTACCAGTACCAGCCAGCAGTACCAGTGCCCACCAGCAATACTAGCCAGCAGTACCAGTCAGCAGTACCCACCAACAGTACCCGTACCAGCCAGCAGTACCACTACCCGCCAGCAGTACCAGTACCCGCCAGCAGTACTAGTACCAGCCAACAGTACCAGCCAGCAGTACCAGCACCTGTCAGCAGTACCCACTGGCTGTACCAGCCAGCTGCAGGAATCCTGAGGAAGAAGTGAAGATTGAGGTCAGTTGAGCAGCAGGTAAACCGCTGTGCATCAGTGTGAAAGTAACCTTAGGTCCCTTTCACATGATTGGTCCGATTGGGTCCGCCTGTCTGTTTTTCAGGTGGACTCAAATGGACTCCCCATTCACCTCTATAGAGTGGCAGATGTAAACAGAACTCTATAACTCGTGTCTGTTTACACCCACCTATCTGCAATCCGATCTCCTTAAAAAAAACAGAAGGGGATCTGTCCCCTTCTGTCTGGGCAGAGACCTACCATCCCCCCTTTATGCTCATTGTGGCCCGCGACCGTTTAACAAGTCGATAAAGTGGCCCTCGCTCCTCAAAAAGTTGGGCACCCCTGGCCTAAAGGTATTACTAAACAATACTCTCATGTTGAAAACCCTGTGATTTCCAGGACAAGGACTAATTACCTATTATTGGGGGTATAATCATTAAAACTGTAAAGCAAAATAGAAATATTCCTGTTTTTTCATCTGCAGCAAATCCATTTTTTGAGCCGGAACCACCAGGGATAATGCCAGGTGTGTGTATTCAAGACCTTGTCAAAGTCTATCCAAACAACTACAAGCCTGCAGTGGACATGGTCAATATAACCTTTTATGAAGGACAGATTACTGCTTTCCTAGGACACAATGGAGCTGGAAAAACAACAATATTGTAAGTTATTCTACCACGTTTCTTTATATAAAAACCTAAAGACAACGTGGGGGTATAAAAACTATTTGCATTATTTAAAATTTTCTTTGCATACAAAGCAGGCTTTACTGAAAGTAAACCTACCATGACAGAAATAGTTGGCCTAATATTACTGACCTCCTAAAATAGTTATGTTCCTTGTTGTTTCCTGACCTACTGGCTTCGGTACTCTCTGAATCAAGATTGTAAATTAGGAACGTAAGAGAAAAGTTAACTAAACTAAATAACTAAAATAAAAAAAGTTGTATTAAACCCTCAGATTTTTTTAGTCTAACACATTGAGCACAATAAACTGAACATACACTTTACAGTAAACTATTTGTTAAAATTCTAATGCCAGCACTTGCAGTTTACAACTTTCAAAGCTGTTGGCTCCTTCGCTCTCAGTGCTGCTTTCCCGAACATCTAGTCTTCACAGAGAAAACTTAACAGTGGACAGTGCAGTTTAGAGCCAGTCTGTTAGTTTAGAGAAGAGAGGGGGGAGTAGTAGGGAGGAGCAGGGGAGTGCTTTGACATCCTAGGCTACTGGGCTTTGTATTTCTATTGATGCACACAGTCACACAACTCTTGTCCCTGCATACAAGAGTGGCTCCTTAGGATACTGCAAGAGAAAGGAGCCACCCTGAAACAGGAAGCTGGAGTCAGTGGTCATAGCACCAGGTTAAACAGGAACATAGGCAAATATTAAAAGATAAAGAAGCTGCATACTTAGTAAACTATTAAATCAGCTATGGAGAGTGCTTCAAAACTGAGAGTATAATGTCACTGTAAGGTCAGAAGGTAAATATGAAAGCCAGGCACATTGCATTCTTAGGAGGACAGCACTATTGGCAACCTGGGTGCTTTTGCATGACAGGCTAAAGGTACTTTAACCTAATTTTCTGTTACCTAGTTCTTTGGAGCAGGCTGGATTTGGTATAAGGTACTCATCGAGGTTATGATCTTTTTGAAGGTGGTTATTCTCATCAAATGTTAACTGGGTAGGGATCCGTCTTAGGTTCGGTGCCCCTTTATTATATATGGTCAAGTGCCAATGAACTAGTGGGTATTCACGGCTATATCTCCTGTTAATTGTGCAATGTCTCCAAGTCGGTGTTGGAGGCCTAGCTCACACAAAGGTTTTATGTAAAGTGCCTCAAAAGCACCATTTATATTGTATTTGTCTAGAGAGAAAAAGGAGACCTTTACCTGTGCCACACCCAAATCTTTACGACATATTGAACAATTAGCAAGAACCAGTCCTGCTGATAGTGGACTTTAGTGGCAACCACGTGAGATCATTTTCTATAAAAAATATTACATTTTATTAATAATCTTTAAAAAATTACACCACTACATCAGTACATAATTTAAAATCAATAAATAGGCATATAATACAAACGTCCTCCTAGGGACCAATACACAGACACCTCTTTACATGGAAAACATTCAAAATGGAGGTAGAGGCGTGTATATTCTCATCCGCTGGTCAATGCATTTCGCAAATTGCATAGCTTCCTCAGGACTAACTTATGATGTATCATATTCTGATAAAATATACCCACGTCACATACGTCTGGTGGGCGGACACAAGGAATCAACTACTCAAAGTCTCACAAAAGATGTGAACATGAACCCCAATTCCAAGTATATAAAGTGCATCCGTAAAGTATTTACAGCGCTTCACTTTTTCCACATTTTATTATGTTATAGCCTTATTCCAAAATGGATTAAATTCATTATTTTCCTCAAAATTCGACAAACAATACCCCATAATGACACCTTGAAAGAAGTTGTTTTGAAATCTTTGCAAAAAAAATAAAAAACGAACAAAATGTACATAAGTATTCACAGCCTTTGTCGTGACACTCAAAATTGAGCTCAGGTGCATCCTTGAGATGTTTCTACAACTTGAATGGAGTCCACCTGTGGTAAATTCAGTTGATTGGAAATGATTTGGAAAGGCACACACCTGTCTATATAAGGTCCTAAAGTTGATGTGATTGTAAAGGCTTGTTTTTTTTTTTTGTTTTTTTAAATAATAAACGTTATACTTACCTGCTCTGTGCAGTTCGTTTTTGCACAGTGCAGCCCAGATCCTCCACTTCTCGGGTGCCTCTTTGCTGCTCCTAGCCCCTCCCTCCTGTTGAGCACCCCAACAGCAAGCAGCTTGCTATGGGGTCACCCGAGCTGAGCTGCAGCTCCATGTGTCAATTCAGACAGGCAGCTGCCATTCGGCACCACCCCCTCTCTCCCCTGATTGGCTAACTGACTTTGATTGACAGCCGTGGGAGCCAATGGCGCAGTTGCTGTGTCTCAGCCAATCAGGAGGGAAAGTCCCAGACGGGAATCGTGGACATTGCTGGACAGAGAGGGGGGTCAGGTAAGTATTAGGGGGTGCTGGGGAGGTTGCTACACACAGAATGCATTCTATGCATTCAGATAAAAAACCTTCTGCCTTTGCAACCCCTTTAACAGTGCATTTCAGAGCACAAACCAAGCCATGAAGTCCAAGGAATTGTCTCTAGGCCTCCGAGACAGGATTACATTGAGGCACAGATCTGGGGAAGGGTACAGAAAAATGTCAGCAGCATTGAAGGTCCCAATGAGAACAGTGGCCTCCATCATTCGTAAATGGAAAAAGTTTGGAACCACCAGGACTCTTCCTAGAACAAGCCGCCCCGCCAAACTGAGCAATTGGGGGAGAAGGGCCTTAGTCAGGGAGGTGGCCAAGAATCCAATGGTCACTCTGACAGAGCTCCAGGGTTTCTCTGTGAAGAGAGGGGAACCTTCCAGAAGAATAACCATTTCTGCAGCACTCCACTAATCAGGCCTGTATGGTAGAGTGGCCAGAGGGAAGCCACTCCTCAGTGAAAGGCACATGACAGCCCACCTGGAGTTTGCCAAAAGGCACCTGAAGGACTCTCAGACCATGAGAACCAAAATTCTCTGGTCTGATGTAGCAAAAATTGAACTCTTTGGCCTGAATGACAAGTGTCAACCAGACACCGCTCATCATCTGGTCAATACCATCCCTGAAGTGAAGCATGGTGGTGGCAGCATCATGCTGTGGGAATGTTTTTCAGTGGCAGGAACTAGGAGACTAGTCAGGATCGGGGGAAAGATGAATGCAGCAATGTACAGAGACATCCTTTTTTCAAAAAAGGTTTATTGAGCAGATTACATCACAGACATCCGGTATCAAATCAACATTAATAACAGTAAACATACATTTCTTCAGTTCTACTGTAGTGTCAGAATAAGTGCTGGTGTCCACTCTCCTGGAGTGTCTTTCCATTCCTACACCATTTGTTTCGCTCTCCTTTTTTTTTTTTTTGTGTGTAAACTGATATCGAAACAGTCGACATCAACCCAAAGAGTAAACCAGTTGCAACATTTTCATTACATTATATCCATACTCCTGTCCTCCTTATTACTCACGCTTGTTGTGCCTTGCCTTATCAGTCAAAGTTTCGATCGGAAATTCCTATTGTCTGTAGCAGTTCCGACGCGCAAAATTCCTGCGCATGCTTGGAAACAATTTTTGACGCATGCTCGGAAGCGTTGAACTTCATTTTCGCGGCTCGTCGTAGTGTTGTACGTCACCGCGTTCTTGACAGTCGAAAGTTAAGAAAACTTTTGTGTGACTGTGTGTATGCAAGCCAAGCTCGAGTTGGAAAAACCATCCAAGATTTTTCTGATGGAAAATCCGCTCGCCTTAGTTTTCCACCACACATAGTGTTTTGCTTTTAGGACAAAAAGTTCAAATTTGGTCTCATCTGATCAGAGCTTCTTCTTCCACATGTTTGCTGTGTCCCCCACATGGCTTCTCGTAAACTACAAATGGAACTTTTTATAGCTTTCTCTCAACAATGACTTTCTTCTTGCCACTCTTCCATAAAGGCCAGATTTGTGGAGTGCATGACTAATAGTTGTCCTGTGGACAGATTCTCCCACCTGAACTGTGCATCTCTGCAGCTTCTTCAGAGTAATCATGGGCCTCTTGGCTGCTTCTCTAATGAATGCTCTCCTTGCCCGGCCAGTCAGTTTAGGTGGACAATCATGTCTTAGTAGGTTTGCAGTTGTGTCATACTCTTTACATTTTCGGATGATGGATTGAACAATGCTCCGTGAGATGTTCAACGCCTGGGATATTTTTTTATAACCTAACCCCTGCTTTAAACTTCTCCACAACTTTGTCCCTGACCTGTCTGGTGTGTTCCTTGGCCTTCCTGATGCTGTTTGTTCACTAAGGTTCTCTAACAAACCTCTGAGGGCTTCACAGAACAACTGTGTATATAGTGAGAATAAATTACACATAGGTGGACTCTATTTACTATTTAGGGTGACTTCTGAAGGCAATTGGTTCCACTAGATTTTAGTTAAGGATTTCAGAGTAAAGGGGACTGAATACAAATCCTGCCACATATTTCAGATATTTATTTGTAAAAAATTTGGAAAATCATTTATCATTTTCCTTCCACTTCACGGTTATGTGCCACTTTGTGTTGGCCTATAACATAAAATCCTAATATAATACAGGTTAGGTTTTTGGTTGTAACATGACAATATGTGGAAAATTTCAAGTGGTATGAATACTTCTTCAAGGCACTGTATACAGTATGTACACAAATTATGATATCATTTCTTGCCAGAAGAAAGTTTGTTTCCATATAATTATTCAAAATATGTACGTTTATGTAAATTCTATTTATATATTTTAACTCTTATTTTTATTCTCATTTCCAACCAAACATGAATACAGGTCCATTATAACTGGATTATTCCCACCTACCTCGGGCACAGTGTGGATTCGTGGCAGAGATATTCAGACACACATGGACTCCATTCGGCAAAGTCTTGGCATGTGCCCTCAACATAACGTTATTTTTCGACAGTAAGTACTGAATATGATGTGCTTATATTTAATAGTATATGTCAGCTAACACAACCTACCTGGCAAATGGCTTTTATTTGGGCAATTATCTCCTTACCTTGCTGCTACATTCCTCTAGTTACCAGAAAGTATGTCTTAATTATAGCTTTTAATCTAAATCTAGAATGATGACTCCTAATTTGTTCCATGGTTCTAGCACCTTCTTTCTGGGGCAACTGCAGTCTTGCTCAAACACATTATCATTGGATGAAGACTGGACAGTAGAAAATGTGAAAAGGCTATAGATAAACAGAATATTAAAGTTCTCCTGGTGTGAAATAAATAGGTAGTCTGAAAATGAAAGACACATACAGTACATATCAGAGTTCCTTATTCCTTTTTCTTTATCGTACATCACAGGACACAGAGACGGTTATTATAATAATAACTCCTTGGGTTACACGCCACCTATAGGTGAATGGACACTGGTAGATCAATCAAACAGGAAGTCCTCCCCTATATAACCCCTTTTTCACGGGAAGCACATCATTTTTTTTTTTGCCAGTGTCTGTAAGGTGGTGGTCACTGATGCATGTGCTCTTGGAGCATACTTGGAGGTCTGGACGGTTCTATTAAGAATAATGGACTTCAAGCAGCTCTGACTGACTGTACAAATAGATGACATTATGTCCTTTTCTATTTGATGTATGTTTTGTTTTTGTTTAATGGAAGAGTTTCTCTCTTCCTCTGTTCTCTTAAGAAAAAAAATCTGATTTAAAAAAAAAGAATAATGGACTTCAATCGGATCCATTTGAAAAAAGCCAATCAGCCAAAATTGATGGTACCTGGGTACCTGGGCCTCATTGGAAGGAGAGAAGATTTCTTGAGGCTTTGCCTGTAATGCAGCCTTATGTGCAGTGTTTTTTCTGACCAAGGTGCTTTCCTACAGGGTGCTATACAGGTCCAGGGGAGTGGACCCCACATTAAGGGGGACCCAGTTTCTGAAGGTCTTTTATGACAAAACCATGATGGGTGAAGATTGGACTTCTGTTATGTTCAGAGTCCTGCAGTGGGAATGGTAAATTTGCATTTGTTTGCAGTTTCTCTTTTTTTTTTTTTAAAAGAAAGATGTGACTGTCTATTCTCCCGGTGGCCACTGGGGGCAGTGTGCTGTTAACCATGTTGTGTACTTCTTAGTCGTGTGAGCTGCGGTCTGTCCTCCACTAAAGGGGACAGGCGCTCGATCAGTATGGCCTATTTTTATATAGGCAGGATGTGCAAGGGCGGCCATGTTGCCATGTGGTCAACAGCTCAGCAGGGCTTCTGGTTGTTCATACCTCATACAGCATGTAACTTGGCCAGTCACGCCTGTCAGGCCATTCTTGTGTCCTTGGGACTTGAATTTGATCTTGACTGTTCTTGCAGAGGCCACTTTTTGAACCAATCGAGGGATTCTGTTGGTCCTTTTATCTCGGAAAGTGGCTTCTTTGGTTGCTATTACTTCACTCGGGAGTGTCAGAGGCTCTTTCATGCAAGAAGCCGTTCTTGGCCTAGCATCATAAGGTGATGTTGTGTCCTCATCCTTTTTTATTGCCTAAAGGGGTTTCTAGTTTTAACTTGAATCAGGACACTTGATCTGCAGTCAGCAGTGACCATACTCTAGAGGTTGTTGAAGCACTCAGGATCTACTTCAGTTGTCAGTACAGGTCAGAAATCCTGGTCTGTGCTGCCAGAAGAGCCCAGGAGGGGCAGGCGGCATCCAGGTCTAATATTTAGCAGTGGATCTGCCAGTTTATCAATGATACCTATGGTTTAATACAGACCGCTGCACGCCGATATACGTCCTAACTTTGAAGAGGAATATTGTTGTTATGGCAGCAGCTAGTTGCCATAACCACGGTATCTTCTTTTTTGGCCGGCGGTCTGCTTTCAGATAAAAGTGGTCTCTGCAGTGGATTCGCCGCAAGATCACTTTTATCGGTGGCAGGCCCCCCCCTCCCGCCACGCTCTGATGCCCTCCGCCGCTTACCGAAGCCGTCGGCAGCGGCAGAGGCGATTGGATCCTTTCACATGCTGGGTATGGAGACGAGTGAGGGGAAGATGGCCCCCATCTGTCTCCATACCATTGCAGGGCGGAAGCAAGGTCAAAACGTCACTTGCGCCCATAGCTCTTAAAGGGACATTTTTTTTTTAAATGACAAAATTTTTTATTTATTTTTTATTGCATTTTAGTGTAAATATGAGATCTGAGGTCTTTTTGACACCATATCTCATATTTAAGTGGTCCTGTCATGCTTTTTTTCTATTACAAAGGATGTTTACATTCCTTGTAATAGGAATAAAAGTGACACAATTATTTAAAAAAAAAAGAACAATGTGAAAATAAAAAAATAAAAGATAAAATAAATAAGACATTTTTTTTTTAAATGCGCCCCATGCCGCCAAGCTCGCGTGCAGAAGCGAGTGCTTACGTGAGTAGCGTCCGCATATGAAAACAGTGTTCAAACCACACATGTGAGGTATCGCCGGGATCAATAGAGCGAGAGCAATAATTCTAGCCTTAGACCTCCTCTGTAACTCAAAACATTCAACTTGTAGAATTTTTTAAACATTGCCTATGGAGATTTTTAAGGGTAAAAGTTTATCACCATTCCATGAGCGGGCTCAATTTTAAAGCGTGACATGTTGGGTATCAATTTACTCGGTGTAAAATTATCTTTCACAATATGAAAAAAAAATTGGCTAACATTACTGTTTTACTTTTTAATTCAAAAAAAGTGTATTTTTTAAAAAAATGTGCGCTTGTAAGACCGCTGCGCAAATACGGTGTTTCAAAAAGTATTGCAACAACTGCCATTTTATTCTCTAGGGTGTTAGAAAAAAAATGTATAATGTTTGCGGGTTCTAAGTAGTTCTTGAGCAAAAAAATCTGTTTTTAACTTGTAAACAACAAATCTCAAATCAATCTCAAATCTCAAAAAGAGGCTCGGTCCTTAAGTGATTAAATGGCAAAAGAAATTTTTTCTGGGGAGAGATTCTCTACACGTGTGGGGAAGTATCTTGGCCCATCCGTCATCAGGTGTCAGTGGCCCAGGTGTGCAAGACCACTATTGGTCTTTGGTTTATACATCTACAGTATTTTTACCAGATGGATGTCATGCCGTGTACACACGGTCGGACTTGCCAACGGAATAACCTCCGACGGAAAAATTTAGAACATGTTCTCTATCTAAGTCCATCGGAAATGCCGACAGAAAAAGTCCGATGGGGCATACACATGGTTGGAATATCCGACCAAAAGCTCCCATCTGACTTTTTCTGTCGGAAATTCCGACCTTGTGTATGGGGCATCAGTCACGTAGAAGATACTGCCTTTGGCCTCAGCGTATTACAAATAGCCAAGTAGGTCCTTCTATGGTGGCAGTTTCTATGATGGTGTCTCCCTCCTCTCAAGGATATTGCTTTGGGACATCCCAAGTAAATATTATTATAATAACTGGCTCTGTGTCCTGTGATGTATGATAAAGAAAATATGATTTTTCCTACAGCTTACCTGTAAAATCCTTTTCATGGAGTAAATCACAGGACACAGAGGTCCCTCGCCTCTTTTGGGAATTTATTGCTTGCTACAAAGCTCTGATGTGCTTCCTGTGAAGGAGGGGTTATATAGGGGAGAACTTCCTGTTTGATTCATTTACCAATGTCCATTCACCTATAGGTGGTGTATAACCCAAGTAGTTATTATAATAACCGTCTCTGTGTCCTGTGATGTACTCCAAGAAAAGGATTTTACAGGTAAGCTGTAGGAAAAAAAATATTTTTTCTGGACCAGTTAATCCATTAGACCAGAATGGTGAACAGAAAACTAGTATTTTCAGAAGGCGTCACCTATGGAAGCTTGCATGTTTGACCAATGTCATGCTTCCTTTTTGTAAATAATTAACCACCACAGAAAACCATAAATAATTTGTTGCCAGCATCCCTAAATTGTAGAAAATTTGAAAAATGGAGCAACCCCCAAAGGTACTGAGGGTACTTTAAAGGCAACTGAAGTAAAAGAAGATATTTTTATGGTATTAAACATAAAATTTTATTTAAACATGCATAAAATCGGATGGTACAACATTATTATGAATAGTAAAAAACATCAAGAGTAAAACCGCTGACTTGTTAAGGTATATATACAATAAGTGACACTCTGTTCTCTAATACCCACCACGTTTCAGGAAGAGTTCAATCCTTTCTTCAGGGGCGTTTAGGAGAGAGTCATAAATAAATCACTATAAAAACAAGATATGTAGATCAACACAGATGTGTAAAAGCATCCCTCTGTGGTCGGGGCCCCACATGTTCCACACAAGGATCCCCCCTGAAGACCATAAGAGCTTAGCCACAAATATCCTGATGTATGTATATAAGGAACCGGGGATCTTGAAACCTCATAAGTGTGCCCATACAGAGAGCCCCAAATGTTTCCACAGGAATGTCCAATCACTTTGAGTAGATGGTACATAGGGCACAGTATTGAGAGGTATGGTGTCGATCCCGGCATCCAGAAGACCTCCATCCAAAAAGAAACTTATAGCTCATCCTCTTTCTCCCCCCCAGACTCTAACACATTTCCAGGATACTTTTTTCACTTCTGAAATCCTTACCTAGGCAAGAATGATGTGCGATAGCCCATCCCCTGTGCAGCCTGCAACCTCCTGGGACACAGCACACCCTAGGAGGCTGCAGGAACAATCTCACTGCACTGCTGTACCTTGCACATGCTCATTTCAGTGCGTGGAAGGCAGTACTGAACTCCATGGACTGGTATCTGTTTCCTAAAAGTCAGACGTTTGCAGTACTGTACTTGTAGGTTCTGACTTTTAATTTTATACAACCCAAGTGAAGTTCCTCTTTAATTCCAGACACCTGCTAATGTTTAATACATACTCTTCATATACAATGGTGCAAATAAAAAATAAAAAATCATAGTTAATAATGCTGATTTTGATCTATTTTAACATCTCTCTATCCATCTGACATCCTTTGCAACACTTTTCTGACTATCAGAAATGTCCCCCAGAGTTTATTGCACTAGGATTATGAGAACATTTAGTAAATGTTTAGCTCTGTTAATGCAATATACATAAGAAAGATGCCTCTGGCTTGTCACCAGATGACACAGTAGCTGACCTCCTACCTACACATTTGATTGGATTCATCCTGTTACTCAAAATAAAGCGTGACCATAATGTGCAACCTGCTGGAAATAGGCTGTGAAAATGGGAGTGGGAGTACAACACATCATGCCAGAAATGTTTTTTTTGCAAATACTTAAAACAAGAGCTCACCAACTTGAAAAGAATAAAAATAAAATAAAAACAGGTGACTTATATTGTTTTTGGCCAGCTGCCCAAATCAATTGAAGTAAATATGACAGATAGTCGTAATAACTGTAATGCAGTAGTTGCTATTAAAGTCACCTTGCTTTATACTATGCAAATATTTAAAATAAGTCCTTCCTAAAGCCAGTAGTAGACTAGCTCTGGATCACAGAATGGGGAGTTTGCAGGGCACAGTACCAGGGAGGAGGTGAGTACTGCAGCCAAAGATACCAGTGCTGGGTTACTCATGTTTACATTTTTCTGTGGAGGTAAACTTTAAAATCATTTTAGAATCTCACATTTTACAGGCTTGCTTTTCTGTGTTTTTGATAAATAGCTCCCTCTAGTGGCTAATTTACAAATATCTACACCAAGGGCTCTATCAGTGGTTCAGTGCTATCATGTCTCTCTTCTAACGACTGTTGAGATAAGATATCAGCCACACAGGGAGTGCATTGTTTTTAGTGTGTTAACCGACTCATAGATTTGCTTTGTGACTAGGAATAGTCGAGTACAGCCATAGTGCAATACTGCAAATCAGGAAGCCGAGCCTGCACTTGTATTTAGCTAAAATTGTTTCTTTGTGTAAATTTAATAATACAACTCATACGAAACACAATTTTTTTTAAAGCATATGTAGAGGCCATAACCCCAAGGGGCGGCCTTGACTTTCTGGGCTTACCAGTTACCTCCTCGTGGCTTGTCGGTTGTTGTCTAGGGGTTCCCAGGGTTAGTACCCAGTGACTTCAGATGCTGACACATAAAAGTCCTTTTCAAGGTTTTTATTTTGCAGTGGTAACATCCAACATAACACAGTCTCTGGTGGGAATAGAGGGCACGGGCTACAAAACTCAGGCACTTTGAACTGCTGACATCCACTGAATGTCTCTAATCAACCCAGAGAGTAGCCACTCGCAGCTGGGCGCTTCACTGCCAGAAAAACCTTTAGCCAGAGATCTAGCAGCCAACATGTGATCCGGAAACTTTGCAAAGTCTCTGCCACAGACTAAATTGTAACTGAAGATAGATAGGAATCTTTCTCACAGTATCTAGATCTCTCTTGGCGATACTGTGTGAAGTGTGGATTCTTTAGTGTCCATACAACTCAGCTCCCAGGCTTTTACTGAGCAGCCAGCTTGTTGGCCCTCCTCCGAAGAGTCCTCCCCTGGTCACTTGTCTTGTCCCTCCAATACTGAGAGCACACTGGGACGCCTTTGAATCCTCCTTCAGTTTCTGGGCCTCGGACTAGCCAGTTCCGAGGCTCGGGAACAGACGGATCCCTGCCCCAGACCATGAGGGCCTCTGGCACTGGCCGGATTGACCATGCTTGCGGGACGGCAAACACTCCTAGGCCCGGACCAGAACCAGGCATCAAAGCCGCAGCCGAACCCTGAACACGTGACTTCAGCACCTTAAATACCCCTTCCCAGACTAGGCAGCAGGGCCAGACGTGCCCACTGATTGGCTCTGGGAAACATTGGTACCCAAGATGTCCAACCAGGCCTGGTTCTCAGCCTGTCACGGGTGTCTCACTGCAACTATGACCAGGCGGAACCTTAGTACAGCCCAGCCAATCCTGTACAATTAAACCTCAGAACTCCATTACAGTTCTGAGAAAAAAACTAAATTTGCACTGACCGCTACACATAAATGCATATTAATGAGGCTATTTACACCAAGCTGATCTAGTATTTCTGGCCATGGCCATTTTGATTAAGGGCAAATGATTAATGTAGCATTTACTTTCTGGAATCTATCTGGATTGGCCGAGAAAAGCCCTTTACCCCCCCCAAAGTCTGGGATGTATGACATAATTTACCCTGGCCTGAAAACCCGGAAGCTACTGAAGATATGTAAAAAAAGTTTAAAACAAGTAAATATAATATACTTTAATATACATTTTCGTATATATTTAATAATGATAACAGCATAAGAATTTAAAAAAAGTCAGTGTTGATTGAGAGAGTTAAGTTCGAATTTAACATCATGCCAGTGACTGCAATACTTTCTGAGTTATTGGACTGGTCAGGTCAGGTCAGAAGGTAATGAAGCCAAACATAGCCAGGAAAAAAGCAATAAAATATACAATAGTATGTAATAGGTGCGCTTAATAAACCTTAAAATCAATAAATAGTAAACCATATATTTTCTCTGTGAATAAACCGGATAGTGAATAATTTATAAACGTGACGTAAGAATAAACGTATAAAATCCAGTGTTAATAATAAAATACGTGATGTGGAGTGGATATATAAAAGATGGATCTGTGTACATATGAGTGTTCTAGAAATGTAAAAAAATCCTAAAATCGGTAAGTATTCCTCTTTCTCAGGGTGTTTAAAAGGACTAAAATCGCCTATATCCCATACACTGACCAATCAGTCGGTCAGCGTAAATAAATAAATAAATAAATGTGTGTTAAATATAATCAATCAGCATACATGGATGCTACAACTTAGGTAATTAGGATTGGATGCTTAGCATTTGGGTAATTAGCTTTCCCCTGCTGGGATCCACTGGCAAAAAAGACAGAGATTGGTGTGTCTATTTTGATCAAGGAAAAACCTTATATGCCCAGTGGAAATTGCATGTTGAAAATTAGAATTGCTACAATCGAACATATGAGCCGGTTAATATATGGTAAAAAAAATAATTAATTAAATAGTAATTAAATAGTGGTGACATGAAGCCGCTTTCCCTTTAATTAAAAAATATAATAGTAAAGAGAGAGTATCACTTCCTTGCTGAAGATCTTCTGTTTATAATACTTCTGGCTTCTCCTTGTCTGTGTTGCTTCTCCAATTTACATGTAAGAAGAAAAAAGATACAAAAAAGCCATTGCGCAGCGCTCCTCTACTGTATGTCAAGTGAGTGTTAATGTGGTTCTACTCACAAGCACCCAGCGCATTGCAATCGCGGTAGCTCTGTCAGTCAAGCTTGTGTGGGGCTATGCGCCCTGCTTGTCCTCACCCTGTGTGGACTCGGTGACGTCACTAGGCTCCTCCTCCCGACGCGTTGCGTCGCGGTCACGTGACTTTATCAAGGGATCAATTGAATCCCTTAATTTAATTAATTAATAATTTTTTTACCACATATTAACCGGCTCATATGTTCGATTGTAGCAATTCTAATTTTCAACATGCAATTTCCACTGGGCATATAAGGTTTTTCCTTGATCAAACTAGACACACCAATCTCTGTCTTTTTTGCCAGTGGATCCCAGCAGGGGAAAGCTAATTACCCAAATGCTGAGCATCCAATCCTAATTACCTAAGTTGTAGCATCCATTTATGCTGATTGATTATATTTAACACACATTTATTTATTTATTTATTTATGCTGACCGACTGATTGGTCAGTGTATGGGGTATAGGCGATTTTAGTCCTTATAAACACCCTGAGAAAGAGGAATACTTACCGATTTTAGGATTTTTTTACATTTCTAGAACAGTCATATGTACACAGATCCATCTTTTATATATCCACTCCACATCACGTATTTTATTATTAACACTGAATTTTATACGTTTATTCTTACGTCACGTTTATAAATTATTCACTATCCGGTTTATTCACAGAGAAAATATATGGTTTACTATTTATTGATTTTAAGGTTGATTAAGCGCATCTATTACATACTATTGTATATTGTATGACTTTTTCACGTGTGGGAACACTAATATATTGGCTGCAGCTACATCATTTAGCTATCTTAAATATCTTTGGTTATTTTGGATTTTAAACTCATATCAGCGCTTTAGTATTTTTACTATCAGGAAAAAAGCAATACCTGTGTATATTTTTTATGTATACAAGTTTTCTTTATTTTAAAAGCAAACTGCATCTTTAATCTGCATAAACTCTACATGCCCTATTCTAAACTTGTATTAACATTGACCAACACAGGAGAGCATCAGATGCAAATCCTCTATGTTATGAGGTTTTTTTTTTGGTGGACTTTGGAGTTTAGCTGTATTTAGTTCTTATATGAGCTAGGCCATTCCATGTTTTTTTTTAACATTAAACAAATATAAAAAGTTCTTTCCCACGGTGGACCCTTCCTTTAAGAGTTTGGAACTATTGATACACTTGAAAAGGTGTCTCAGATCCATAGTACTCCATAGCAGGGCCTGTCTTGGTTATGTCTTTTTCTTTTATTGTCTATGTATATGTCAACAGAGTAGATTTTATCAGTTATGATCTGGGGTTTACCTCTGAGAAAGAGAGTGAATATGAGAAAAAGACAATCGATCAAATCATTTTTAGTTTTGGAAATCCTGAATCTCCACAATATGCTCAATTCTGCCATTTTTAGCAAGTCATAATTTTTATTGAATTAGTAGAAGGGATTTACCAGGTCCTGCTGCATTTTATTTATTTTATATTAGACTTAAATAAAATAAATACAGACTATAGTGCTGTAACATGTGAAGGTAAAGCCAAGAACTAGAGTGAACAGACAGAAGATATAATCTACTGGTGTGCTCCTAAGCAGAATTGTTGGTTTTAGTTGGAGTTGACCATTATTCTACTCAGTAACTACATACTTTGTACTTTATGTCCACTGATGTAAATATTATATCTTTATTTTTATTCCTACAGTCTAACTGTGGAAGAGCATATCCTGTTTTATGCCCAGCTAAAAGGCAGATCTAGGAGACAAGCTGAGAGGGAGCTGGAAACGATGCTGGAGGATATGGGAATTCCTCAAAAAAGACACGAGGAAGCCCAAAACCTATCAGGTAATTATTTTGATCTTTCCACTCTTTAAGAAATAATTTCTCATCCTTACCTGGCAAACAGGAAGAAGCAATACATAGCAGACAGACTTATATGCTGTACATTGCATTTAGTCAGTGGCGTATCAATAAGGGTGCAGGAGGTGCGGTTCACACCATGTGCAGACTCGACTGGGGGTGCCACCCAACATTTCTTTGAGTTGTATGGCACTGCACCCCTTTCCCATCCAGTGCAGTACCATGGAAATCAAATGAAGAAATGTTAACCAGCACCCTTAGCTGAGTCTGCAGATGCCACTTTATGACAGCGGCAGGGCAGCTCAGAGGGGGAGAAAATCTCCTCCCTTCTCCCCTCATATGACTGAGCCGAGAGCAGGTCTTCCACTCACTGTGAGCTCCCACACCTCTGGAGAGTGAAGAGGAGAAGTGTAAAGAAGGTCTTTACTTAAGGTGGGGGGAGAGATGGGTTATGCATTTGTCTGTTCTGAGGACCTGTACTTGGGTGGTTATAGAGGGGTGTCTGTACTGAAGGTCTGAGCTTGGGGGGGGGGGGGGTTGTGGGGGGTGTCTGCAATGAGAATTTTCTACTTGGGTTGAGGTATAGAAGTTGTTTGTAATGAGGAGGAGTGCTGGGAGGGGGATTATGGGGGATCGGTCTGTACTGAGGGAATTGTGCTCAGGGTTATGGGGGGTGTCTGCACTGAGGATTCTTTATTTGAGGAAGGTATGGAGGGTGTCTATACTTAAAAGGGAGGGCTGGGCAGGGGATCTAGGAATATTGGGGGCTCAGTCTGTAATGAGGGTTTTGTACTGGGGGGATTAGTACTGAAGTGTCTGTGTTGAGGGGGCTGTCTGTGCTGGAGGAGTCAGTCTGTACTGAGGAGTCTGTGTTGAAGAGGGTTAGCCTGTGCTAGGGGGGTCCGACTGTGCTGGGGGGGGGTTGTGCTGAGGGGTTTGTGCTGGGTGCAGTCTGTACTAAGGGTTTGTTCCAAAGGGTTTGCACTGAGAAGTTTGTGCTGGAGGGTCTGTACTGTACTGAAGGGTCAAATTGGGAGGGGTGATTTTGGATGTTAGGGGAGATCTGTCCATGGTGTGGGAAAGGCTTGGGGAAAGATGATTTGTACTGGGAAGAGGGGGCAGTTTTGGTTGCACCCTGTAAGTTTTCCTGTGCGTTCCGCACCCCTGACCCCTGTGCTATAGACACTTATCTAAACTGAAGCAGACAGAATCTGGAGCAGCTACTGATCCTTGTTCAGATCGCTCTTCAGGGAACATTTGACAGACGGTGAGGAGACATTGTATTGCCTCCTCGCCGACTGATTAAATTCCTTGAATCCTGCATGCAGTTGCCAGGCACTTGCAGAGCGGCTCCATTCACTGAAAGTGACAGGAGCTATAATTCCCACCACAGCCGTGAAGCAAAGCATCATAGACGTGGTATGTGTACACTAGGGCTGAAACAACTAATCGATTAATCGACAACTAATCGATTATGAAAATAGTTGTCAACTATTTTCATAATCGATTAATCGGCCAGCCAATTAGTTGGCCTGCATACAGAATGTATTATTTGTTTACATATCAGGAAATACAGTGCAGCACATATACAGCTCAGTACACCATCCATACATGTCAGTAAGTGCCTGAGAACTTGTGAATGTGTGAGGAGCAATGCCTCATGGGACATGTAGTCCTGGGCAGGAAGTGAGTGGATCTAAAGGCAGAATTTTTTTTACCTTGCTATAGGTGCTCGCTATACTATAATTTGCAGCTTGCTATTGGGGCACTCTAAAGGCAGTAGGAGCCAGAAGCATCGGTGGGGGACCCCAGAAGAGAAGAATCAGGGCTGCTCTGTGCAAAACCGTTACACAGGGCAGGTAAGTATAGCATGTTTGTTGTTTTAAAAATAAATCACTTTAAAGGGAAGATCAGCATCTGAACCCAAAGAAGGTGGAGGCTGATAGACTGGAGGTAATAGCAGGAATTACTATTACATTTAAAGTAAACTTTTACATGGAGGCACATTACGTGGGAGCAGGGCACATTACGTGGGAGCAGGGCACATTACGTGGGAGCAGGGCACATTACGTGGAAGCAGGGCACATTACGTGGGAGCAGGGCACATTACGTGGGAGCAGGGCACATTATGTGGGAGCAGGGCACATTACATGCACCCCAGTGTGAAGAGGGTCTAAATAAAAAATGTGATCTCTGAGTCTGATGATATTTACCAGATTCAACCTCCAATAGTATATACAGTATATCTCTTCTCTCTGTTATTCTCAGAGTGGATTCGAGATTTTGCTCCCTAATCATATAGTTACTATATTTACCACTGCATATAGATTTTTAAGAATAAATTGCCTTTTTTTTAAACTTTACATATTAAATTATACACCACAATTTTTTTAAGGTTATTATCCGATTAATCAAAACAATAATCGGCCAACTAATCGATTATGAAAATAATTGTTAGTTGCAGCCCTAGTATACACCCCCGGCCACTACCTCTGCAGCTTTAAAGGGGGTAGCTGTTAGGGGCAGTAAAAGTGTGGTTCGACTGCAGAGTTTTACACCTCGTTAACTTCACGTGTGAACAAGTCCTTACTCTCTTGCGTATGGTACAGGACTGTGGCATATGTGTACTGAGAAAATGGGGAGTAGGCTCAGGTTTTATTTAAATATGCCTCTTTAATCCCCTTATACTTTTAGCTCAAATTGGCCACACATGCAAGTCGATGCGGCATGCGTAACGTGACAATTTTCTTTGTCTTATACATTTTTTTGGGGGGGATGTAAAAAAAAAAATTGTCCCTGGGTGCTAGATGTGCTAGGTATGCCACTGCTTTTAGTCCAATGCTGGGATGTAATGTTAGAATGTTTCGCAAACCATTAATGTTTTTGTATGGTAGCCATATATATTTTTGTTGTTGGATTGCACTTCTTTGCATTTCCCATTTCATTCTTTATCATGTTTTTAAGTACTTTTTTTTATTTTTTTAACTTGCAGGAGGAATGCAAAGAAAACTATCTGTTGCAATGGCATTTGTTGGTGAATCTAAAGTTGTGGTATTGGATGAACCAACCTCAGGTGTAGATCCCTATTCCAGAAGATCTATTTGGGACCTGCTTTTGAAATATCGATCAGGTAGACGCTAATTTAATACATACAGTATTTCAACCAGTTATTCTAAACACTAAAGTTAGTTAGCTACTAATATTGACCATAATTAATAGCAATTGGTTATGACATATAAGGAAAAAGGAGTGTTGCATGTATGTGTGATTAATCGTTAATGATTACACAATGCTCCAAACTTGTGCGATCAATCGCTGTTATATAGTACTGTATGTGTAGCATTTGCCAGCATTTAATTACAAGCAAGTAAATAATGGGAGCTGTGCTCTAAATAATGACATATAATCCAAAAAAAATGAAGTATGAAACACACTTAAAAAATGCGGAGGGAGGAGCGACGCGCTGACATCACTGCGCTGTTAACGTCCCGATAGGACGGGCGTTTGTACCATAGCCTGTCGGCTTATGTTCCACACTGGTAACGATTTACCCACATGTAAGTGATACTGTTTTTATTTATTAAACACCATCTGGTTTTACCTATGGCGATTCTTTCCTCCCTTTCCTTTGGGCTGGTTGGATCCTCGTTTTCAAGTGCGAATTTGAATGCTGGTTTCTCCGACCATCTCCAAGATCATTAATCTGATAGTGGTGTATGGAGGCTGTCTGTGGTCGATCGGCCATTTGCGGTTCTTGGAGGAAAAGGCCCTGGCTGGGTGTTAGCCACAAGCTTTAAAGCTTGTGCAGCTGGTAAGCGTGCACTCTTCATGGTGGTGGATTCACTATTGTCTGTCAATATCTAGTCATAATCACAGGAGGAAGTCACAGCACAGTGTGTTTTGGCTCATTCACCTTCATTCTACATTGAAGGATTTTTAAGAATTCTCATCCTAACTTGGAGGACTCACTTGTTTTTTGCCACATGGTTCACTAATGGGACTTGGAAAGGGTTTTTGGTGATCTGGTTCCCAATCCAGAACGCCAAAAGAAAAAGGGGGAGCTGGTGGACTATTGCGGTACTTGGTATGTGTAATTAGCTCACTGTCTGGATGATGGTACGGTACCCTTGATATTCTTTATATACCTTGCGGATTGGCCCCACACTTTTCACTAATGGGACTTGTTGATATTCATTTTTTAACTGTGTTTCATACTTCATTTTTTTGGGTTATATGTTTACATTTATATATGTTACATTATTTAGAGCGCAACTCCCATTATTTACTTATTTGTTTGTGTTATCTCACTTTAAGCTGCAGCTACATTTAGAGGTTAGGATAAAGCGCAGTTTTCTTTTTGCACATATCATTTAATTGCAAGCGATTGCTGCCGATTTTGGTAGCACAATAGCTCTACCAAAAATTGCCTAGATGCACACAGCATTAAAGTGTTACTAAACCCAGGACCCTGCATTTACTATAGCTGGTCTCCAACAGTACACAGAACATCAAAATAGTTTTAGCAATAGTTTTAGTAAATATAAACTGCTAAATTTTTTCATCAGCAGTCTTGTGACTTCTATCAGTGTCTGGTTAAAGCTTGTAGAAGTTTTCCTCCTGCTCTGACTGTCCTATCAGGCTGCAGGACCCCTGACCCTCTGCCCAGACAGTGCTGATTGGCCCTGTGCTGATCACATGCACCTTCCCGAGAAAAGTAAAAAACTTTATAGCAATACACACCAAACTGAGCATGTGCAGCTTGTCCGCTAACCTCTGTTCTATCAGGAGATGGTTTGGGGACTGTGGGAGAAGGGGAGGAACAGAGAAGTCAGGGTCAAACAGTCTTTTTACACAGTGCAGAGGATTAATAGGATTTTACTGTTGTGGGTTTAGTAACACTTTAACCACTTCAGCCCCGGAAGGATTTATCCCCTTCCTGACCAGAGCACTTTTTGCGAAACGACACTGCTTCGCTTTTGACAATTGCGCGGTCATGCGATGTTGTACCCAAACAAAATTGACGTCCTTTTTTTCCCCACAAATAGAGATTTCTTTTGGTGCTATTTGATCACCTCTGTGGTTTATATATTTTTTTTTCTATAAACAAAAAAAGAGCGACAATTTTGAAAAAAAAGCAATATTTTTTACTTTTTGCTATAAAAAATATCCCCAAAAAATACGAATTTCTTTCTCAGTTTAGGCCGATATGTATTCTTCTACATATTTTTGGTAAAAAAAATCTCAATAAGCGTATATTGATTGGTTTGCGCAAAAGATATAGCGTCTACAAAATAGGAATAGATTTATGGCATTTTTATTATTCATTTTTTTGGTATTAGGATTGGCGGCGATCTGCGATTTTTATGGTGACTGCGACATTATGGCGCACACATCGGATACTTTTGACACTATTTTGGGACCATTTTCATTTATACAGCGATTAGTGCTATAAAAATGCACTGATTACTGTGTAAATGACACTGGCAGGGAAGGGGGTTAATCAAGGGGTTTAAGTGTGTCCTAGGGAGTGATTCTAACTGTAGGGGGGATTGTCTCACTAGAACATGACAGAGATCACTGCTCCCAATGAAAGGGAGCAGTAGATCCCTGTCATGTTGCTAGGCAGAACAGGGAAATGCCTTGTTTACATTGGCATCTCCCCGTTATGCCGCTCCGTGACACGATCGCGGGCCCCCGGCAGACATCGAGCCCGCAGGCACGCTCAGGGAGCACACGGCGGGCGCACGCGCGCGCCCATTATGCTGCGATTTAAAGGGGACGTACCTGTACGCCCATTTTCCCAGCCATGCCATTGTGCCGACGTACATCGTCGTGCACAGGTCGTCAAGGTGTTAAATAGATTTTAAGAAAAGATTTTACTTTTCTATTAACCTTAAAGCATAACTCCAGCCCTAAATCAATTAAAATGTACACTGCCCTACACCTGTTAAATTTAAAAAGGCAGCGTTTGCATCAATACTTGCCTCAACTTTGGTGCGCTTTCCTTTGGGCTCATAACTACTGGTCCCAGATGCCCCACCTCTTCCAGGTTGAACGTTGCCCAGCATTATTTAACCCAAGTCTTGTAAATCCAAGCTGTCAGTGTCACACCTCCTGAGACTGCATCATTATGCCGCCTGGTCTCACAGTATGACTGCACTGAACAGAACTCACACCTCTTAGGAAATCGGTCACAGACAGTGAAACTTGGAGCCTTCACATCTGAATCCCGTGCAGTCTCCTATGGAGTCCCTCAAGGATCACCTTTGTCACCCGTGCTCTTCAACATTTACATCCGTCCACTCCTAAAAATCATCAGCAAATCTGATCTATGCTTCCACTCATACGCAGATGATACTCAACTCTACCTTCGGATCCCCGGACAAAAAGACCAATATCAGGAATTAGAAAAATGCCTCGCATCAATAGACGACTGGATGTCCACAAACTCCCTCAAACTTAACGGAACCAAAACAGAACTCCTTCTCCTAAATGCAAAACGGAAAACTAAATCTACGACACCATGGACTCCGCCCACCATCCTTGGACAGACCATCCCCCTAAGCATAAAAGCCAAAAGTCTCGGTGTCATCTTCGATTCAGAAATGTCAATGAATGCACAAATAGGATCAGTAGTCAGCGGATCCTACCACCTTCTACGCCTGCTACGTAGACTCATCCCCTTCATTCCAGAAAAGGACAAAGCCGTAGTGGTAGGAACAATCATCAACTCTCGACTCGACTACGCAAACTCCCTCTACATAGGACTACCTAAATTCCAGATTGCACGACTACAAGTCGTTCAAAACACGGCAGCAAGACTAGTCACAGGAAAAAAACCATGGGAATCCATCTCCCCATCCCTGAGGACCCTCCATTGGCTAACCGTAAAGAATCGGATCACATTCAAGACCCTCTGCTTGACCCACAAATGCACACAAGGAGATGCTCCTCAATACTTATGCGAAAAAATACAACACTACACCCCCAATCGCAACCTCTGATCTAACGACCAAAACCTCCTCCTTGTCCCCAAATCCCGGTACAAGTCAAAGGGAGAACGAAGATTTGCAGCCCAAGGACCACGGCTATGGAACGCTCTACCTACGAACATCCGCTTGGAAAAAGACCATCAGGCCTTCAGGAAAAAACTCAAGACCTACCTCTTCTAAGAAGGAATCAACGCAGGTCGGATCAAGCGCCTCGAGGCGATTTAGTTCGCAGTTGCAGCGCTATACAAATCATTCATTCATTCATTCATTACGCTTTGAGTTTTTGTTAAATATATTGTTAAAAAAATACTTAATTTTTTTCATTTAGGGCCAGTTCACACCAGATGTAGTTCCATGCAGTTCCGTTTTTTCTGCACCAATACAGTCAGTTCCGGTCAGTTTACGGTCAGTTTCTGCACCAGAAACTGACCAGAAACTGACTGCATGGTGTGAACTAGAGCCATTGGAATACATGAAAAACACTGTGCATGCATTTTTAGTGCAGAAAAAAAGCACACAGAACTGCGTCTGGTGTGAACTGGCCCTTAATATGTTTCGTAGGGTAACCTCAATAGTTCTGTTTGCATCCTGTGCACGTTATAGCCATTTACAAACATTTTGCAGCTGGTTAGGGGCCAGTTCACACCAGACGCAGTTCCGTGAAGTTTAGTGTGCTTTTTTTCTTCACAAAATGCATGCACAGTGTTTACCATGTATTCCAGTGGCTCTAGTTCACACCATGCGGTCAGTTTCTGCACCGGAAACTGACCGGAAACTGACTGCATGGTGTGAACTAGAGCCATTCGAATACATGAAAAACACTGTGCATGCATTTTTAGTGCATAAAAAAACTGAACTGTGTCTGGTGTGAACTAGCACTAAAACATGCCAAAATGCTTGGAGTTGGATCGTTTTAGACAATTAAGTAATTGTTTTCAATTAGGACTGTTTACAATAGGGCATCTATTGCATAGGTGTGTTTTGGAAATCTTTCACCTGGCATTGTAATCTATGGATGTACTCACAAAGGCTTGTAAATCTATAAAACGTCATAAACACTCAAGACAAGTTTTCAATGCCAAGAAACATCAGAATATGCTTCAAAATACTAGCTTGTAAAATGAAAATGCAATTCTATAAAATGTACCTAAAATGCTTTTATGTGCCCCTCCCCTCATAAAAAATCTAATAAATACTCAGGATTTTCAAGCACTTCTCAATGATCCTTTAGAGAGCTCTTCGTGTACTGTACTGTTAAGACGAGAAAATATGCTAATGTATTTATAATTCATCTCTTTCCTTTTCTGCCAAGATGATCAATCTAATATAAACCAGATAAGCAAAACTGCAGAAAAGTTTTATGACTATTGTTTTATGGCGGTCTTAAATTGAGACTGTATTCTAAAAAAAAAAAAAAATTGGATGCAGCTACTTTTATTGTATGCTATCACATTCAAATCTATATACTGTAACTTGATGAACACTTTTTATTTTTACTTTATGAATATATGGCAGAGCAGTGTGGCAAGTTTTCAATTGCAGAAAACCATAAAAAAAAAAATCTGGAATATCTAGAGCTAGCAAAATAGTATGAAATACATTTCATGTTTTAAATTCTTTTTTTAACTATATCATAACAGGTGGTGGAGGTCTTCCCAATATACACAATCTGTATAACTGAAAAGTTTGCAATTATATAAATGTATAAGACTAATGACATTTGTTTTGCAGGATTTAGGATAATAAAGCATAGTCCTTTATTGTATATTGTTTCTTGAATGTTTTTTGTAAGAGCATAGGTGTGCGCAGGGGGGTTTGCCGGGTGTGCCTGGGGACACCCTAATCACCAGGGTTGCCAACCATGCAGCGTCTGTAAAAAGCCTGAGCCTACAGTTGCTCTGCTGCCTCCTTAGCCAACAGCAACGACACTGTACACACCCCCTTTCCCAGCGTGCCTTATTTGACTTTACAACAGGAGGTTCTGGCAGCTGGAGCAGGGAGGAGTTAACAAAGCCTGCAGTGTGGGATGGACTTCAGCCTACCAGGAGAAGGTAAGCTGGGCTGAGCAGAATGTAGTCACATACATACACATGCATGTGTTTGAGCTTTGGGGTGCACACCCAAATGCAAAAGGCTGCGCACACCTATGTGTAAGAGTGTGCAATGTGCTGATACAGCTCGGAGGGGCCACTCTCCTGTCATTTTTAACTCCACAAGGGGAGAGAAGGTAATAGGGGTGCATACAAGAGAGAAGAATGGAGAGGGAAGAAATAAAAGGGGTGTAATTGGGGGTATGGGAAGAGTAGTGTTTGTGTTTAGAAAATAAGCCTTCCCACTTTATGTGTATTGACTTTTCTTTTAAACCAGGCAAAACCATTATTCTCTCTACTCATCACATGGACGAGGCAGACCTCCTAGGTGATAGAATTGCAATTATATCTCAAGGAAAGCTGTATTGCAGTGGATCACCATTGTTCTTAAAGAACTGTTTTGGAACGGGCTTCTACCTCACCCTGGTCCGACGGATGAGAAATGTTAAAGAATCAGGAAAGAAAGACTCTGTAAGTCTGTGATCCCCACACTCTTTTTGTTGCCAAATGAATTGGGTAGAGTGGGTCAGCTTGTTTGATGTAGTTTACAAAGTGTCTCTCCCAACTAAGAAGCCTCACAAATTATCAGTCATACATAAACCTGTTGTAATTAATTAATGAAACTGAAAGTGGGATATTAGTTGGAAAGACCAGTAATAGTAACCTCCTATTTTCTGACCATTTGCGACTGCTCAATAAATTCTATTGTTATATAAATATAAACGAAGACTGTATCCTTGTGGAATATACAGTATTGGGCAAAAGTTTTAGGCAGGTGTAAAAAAAATGCTGTAAATTAAGAATTATTTCACAAAAAGAAGTGTTGAAGCAAAGCTCTACCCAAAAGGGGAATCTCTGCTTGTTTACTCCCCCCCCCCCCCGCTGCCACATTTTGCACCTTGCAAGGGGGGCATATACCTGTCAAAACCAGGTATCTGCTCCCACTTCTGTGTAAGTTCGCCGCATCGTTGTATGGCGATCTACGAAACTTCCGGCCTCTCCTCCTTACCCCTGCTGTCTTCTGGAAGACGCACAGGTTCCTGAAGACAGCAAGACCATTCAGAAAGCGGCGTGCGACTCGTGCATGCGCACTAGGAAAAAGGCTGTGAAGCCGCAAGGCTTCACTTCCTGTTTCCCTTAGTAAGGATGCTAGCACCTGCACCCAGAGCCGATGGACGGATCGGCTTTTGGTGCCGACACCGCAGGCTCCCTGGACAGGTAATTGTCCTTATATTAAATACTGTAGCTGCTGACTTTTAATTTGTTTTCCCCTAGGCTGGGACTCCTCTTTAGTAGTTTTTTTTTTTTATCAGTTAACAAAATGGAAATGGAAAGTAAATAAACAGAAGAGAAACCCAAATCAAATCAATATTTGGTGTGACCACCCTTTGCCTTCAAAACAGCACAAATTCTTAAATTCTTCTAGGTAAACTTGCGCACACAGTTTTTGAAGGAACTCGGCAGGTAGGTTGTTCCAAACATCATGGAGAACTAACCACAGATCATCTGTGGATGTAGGCTGCCTCAAATATTTCTTTCTTCATGAAATCCCTGACAGACTCGATGCTGTTAAGATCAGGGCTCTGTTGGAGCCAAATCATCACTTCTAGGACTCCTTGCTCTTGACACTAAAGATAGTTCTTAATGACATTGATTTTATGTTTTAGGTTCATTGTCCTGCTGCAGAATACATTTGGGGACAATCACACGCCTCCCTGATGGTATGGCATGATGGATAAGTATCTCCCTGTATTTCTCAGCATTGAGGACAACAATTTGCATAAATGCAGCCCAAGACTTGCATGGAACCTCCACCATACCTCACTACCACCTGCAGACACTCATTATTGTACTTCTCTCCAGCCCTTCGTGCACAAACTGCCTTTTGCTACAGCCAAATATTTCACATTTTAACTCATCAGTCCACAGCACCTGCTGCCATTTTTCTGCTCCTCAGTCCATATGTTTTCATGCATAGTTGAGGTGCTTAGCCTTGTTTCCATGTCCTATGCACGAAAAGCTTTTGCACAGCACCGTATATTGTGAGGCACTCACTGCCAGGATTGTGAACAGTGTGTACGTGTCACCTAGGTATTTTAAATATGCATGGGGAGGGGCTCCAGAGTCTATGGCTGTTGTGGAGAAAATAAACATTTTGTTTAATCAGAATCTGAATAAGTTCTGTTCTGGGTCCTGAAGCCCCAAGCTTTGTAGAGATTTGGATGGGATAACGCCTCCATTCCTAGGTCTGCATCTCACCTAGTAGCCAGACCTTTTAAAAACCTTTTTCAGCCTCAGCTGACCACAGGCTTTATATGTGAGCTGACTGATGCTCAGAGCTCTCACTCTTTCTGCTATGAGGACCTGTTGCTATGTGAAAAGGCAGAATGCTTTCCTATCAGTACTGTTGGTTTCTAGGTATTTACCTTCAATTTGTAATACATGGTACATTTCATACTGTAAAATGTCCTACAAATACCGACATGCTTATGAATATAATTATGCATACCTATATATGTTATTGTTTAGTTATTTGTTTTCTTTGTTTACAAAATTTTTTATGCAGGTTAAACTTCTTTATTTGTTATCATTATTATAGACTTCGTGCCGCTCAGATTGTTCGTGCCCTTGTCCCAGCTGTGCACCCAAAGCCAAAGATAATCCACTGGAACAAGAGTTAGATGGTAAGATGCCCAAATGATTGAAATAGATCATGCCTTATCAATGTAAAATAGCTACTAGTTTTCCAAACTAAACTAGTTGATGTAAAGGGAGGATAGGTCAATATATGATTTTAGGAAAATTATTAATCTTTTTAAATATTACACTTAGGCCTAAAACATATCAATTGAAAATATGTGGGTCTTTTAAGCAAGCAAATACAAAATATTTACTATGAATATTTTATATTTACCTTGTTTGCAGCCAACAGGAGGTGCAGCTTATTTACCAATTACTTTTGAGAAATCTGTGTGATTTGATCCTATCAGATCTATTCACAACTCACATCCAGTTTAATGATCAGAGAAGGGACACACCTCCCACCCTTTGCTAGTTTATACAGACCCCATAAAGTTTTGTTTAGGCAGAGATAGTCAAAAAGTGAGCCAGCAATGTTGGACTTTTTTACTTGAAAGCCTGATCTACTCTGCAAATATAGTAGTGTGGTACAAAATATCTATATCTAAAACAAAGTACCTTTTAGATTTTTGGGATTTTAGCGATTAGACCCTTCCACTCCACTCCATGCCTTGCAGACACACTTTGGCGTTATATCACATTAAATGAGCAGTTATTCATGTATTGGATATGCAGGAGGGCTACAGGAAAAATACTACCTACTGTATGTAGTCTTGATTGACAGACAAATTTCTGTTTTTTCTGTGTCTAATTTTTTGTTAAATAAATATTACTGTATTTTTTACAAAAAAATCACGAGTGTCCTTCTCCTTATCAAGTACCGCTATAATCCCCTGTCTCTATCCCTTTCCACCCATTTATCACTACTGTATATAGTGGTCAGGCCCACTGATCTACAACTTCTGGTCTATGAAGCAGTAATGGATACACATACGCCTCCCGTACGGTATACAGTATTCATTCGGTGTTTCCCACTATTGCTTCCTGGCTCCTTGTCTAAAGCCACAAAATTCATGCTTTACTTCTTTCTGCTTGCCACCAGGAATGTGATTCCAAGACATTGGAAATCAACATCTTCTCCCACAATGGCTAAGTGGTACACTAATCTGACATGCCTCCAGCACCTAGAAGAACCAGTAGCCTGACATCATGACAGTTACCCCATGTATGTGGCCACTTGGACCGTATGGATCATTTTGTCAGGATCCTCAGGATTCAGAACCATTATCCCTTAAATGCTCATTGCAAATGGACTTGTTGGGGGGCTTGTCTCCTCGTCCTGACACCCAGCACCCTTCCCCCTCCTTCACCCCTAAACAAACTACATTTTTAATCTCCTATACCTCCTTCTCAGTGTTTGTCTATTGTTTCCCTTGTATGTTTTCCACCTTTTCTGATTTTTTTTTTATGCCAGGACCATGGAACCATACTGAGATTCTCATGCAAAAATGGTTCCAAACAACAATTACAATGTAAATCATACCCTCCATAGGGCCTCTAGTCTACGCTAATAAATCTCCTGTCACAGGACATATAGTACCCCTTATATCAATGCTTCTCAACTCCAGTCCTTAAGTACCCCCAACAGGGAAATCCTGAAAACATGACCTGTTGGGGGTACTTGAGGACTTGAGTTGAAACTAATTGCCTTATATGACCTGGAAGTTGCACTGGTTACATCCAGTTACATGTTTTTCTTGTGATCTTTCTACACCATTTGCTTTGCCAGCTTTTTGTTGCCCTGTCCTAACTTTTTTGAGATGTGTTGCTGCCATTCATTTCAAATTGACCCTATTTTTTTTTCGTAAATGATACATTTTTTTTAGTTTAAACATTTAATGTAGTTTCTATTTTCTAATTTGAATAAAATATGGGTTTATGATATTTGCAGATTATTGCATTCTGTTTTTATGTCGATTTTACATAGTGTTCCAACTTTTTTGGAATTGTGGTTTTAGGTTTAATGATCCTTTAACACTAAAATGTTTAATATATATGTGTATATTTAAATATTTTTAACAGGCGATGTAGCTGCATTGACTGAGCTTATCCATCACCATGTTCCTGAAGCCAAACTTATAGAAAGTATTGGACAAGAACTGATTTTTCTGCTTCCTAGTAAAGATTTCAAGTACAGAGCCTATGCCAGTCTATTCCGAGAGCTGGAGGAAACTATTGGGGATTTGGGTCTCAGCAGCTTTGGCATTTCTGATACTCCACTGGAAGAGGTAATGATAGCAAGTAAATTATTGCCATATCATTTAATTTTAGATTTTAATCTTCAACATATACTGCTTTTTTAAGATGTAAAAGTTTTGTGGTAGGCAATTAAGGCAACATACAGTGTTTTCATGTCTATTAAGTTGGTAAGCATACGTATTTGTTATGTAAGTGCTGTTAAATTCAAGAGACTTAGCATATAGTCTTGTAAGCACTCTTTCTTCTTGCTATATAGGCTAATTTTTTTCTTCACAGTCCCATCTTTGCAACCTAATATCAAGTTGAAAGAATGTTGTATCAGACTTACAATTTTAGGGTGGCTACGCTCCCTATGGTGCCCCAGCATAGTCACCTTGATGGGAGGCCACTCCGTGCACAGACAGATAATTAGGAAGCCACTGTGTGTGCAGACAGATGGATGGGTAATTGCTCTGTGCACAAGCAACACACACGTCTGCTTCATCTATCAGCTTCTGACTAAACAACAGAAGGTCTTTGAAACAGCAGCACACATGCACAGTACAGTACACACTTGCAATGGTTCATGGGACATGTAGTCAGAAAATCATGACTTCAGATGATGCTTGTGTCTACAATGTCTATGCTTCTTGACCAGAAAAACATGCAATCACAAATAAATATTAACACACATTAAATGCAAATTTACATTGTGTATACTGTATTATAATATCAGAATACATAACAATGTATACCTTTTCAATATGACTTCTGCAGATCTTCTTGAAGGTTACAGCTGATTCAGTGACAGGAACTGAAACTCCAGGTATTGACACCTTTTGAGACTGTCGCTTTTATTATACATCGAAGATAATACAATTGACGCAAATTGTCTCCCAGGATTTGTAAAAAAACATCATGCATGTACTAAGCTGTACATGTTAACATTATAATGTACATAACATTATACTTCTTAGTAGGTGTTAATTACCCTTTGGTATCAGAACGGGGATGCAGCGTCTGTAACATTTGGCAGAAATGGCCATGATAAGGATGAGCTAAGGCGTGTTCGCAAACAGCACGTGCAGAGTTCGCCAGGAAGTCCGATGAGCGGCTGCAGAGATCAGGAAATGTCTCACTTCTTGTGATTAGTGCTCCCCAGTGCCGACTTCCTGGCGGGCTCTGCGTGTGCTGTTTGCGAACACGCCTGAGCTCATCCTTAATCAAGAGTAAAGTGCCTTTAATATGACTGGACAGCAAAAATGGCAGGTGGTTGCAGAGTTTTGTGGAAGGGGTCTGGGAACCCAATTGAGGGTAGCCTTTTTAGAAAATGTACATGTATAATGGTAGTGTGCCACTGCCTATCAATGTTTCCTAGAAGTAGAAAGTAGAAATACTTGAAGTGTCTTCTCAAGGTCTTTGAAAGTATTTGAAGGTTTGAAATGAAAATCAAGTTCCTAAGACAACTTCTACTTGGAACATTTCAGTGTTAGGGGCTTTCTTACTTTAGTAAGACTACTTGCAACTTCATGTTCTCTCCTGCATGGAATTGAGGCATATTTTTTTAAAACAGAGTCTGTAATTTAACAAACATTTTCTGCAGATGAATCTTCCGGATCAATAAGTTTTAAATGACAGTGGTTGATTTTCCACCAGAGAATATTTGGTGAAAATCATTCACTGCTTTATAAATAGACCCCTTAGTGTCTTTGGATTGTAGTTGGTTAACACATACTATTTTACAGCAAGTTGGTAGCAGGGAGCAGGATGCAGAGATCATATCAATACAGGTTTTACAGTCTGGGGTGGAGATTTCGGTGGGAAAGCTCTTTCCAGAGCTGACCCTTCAAATGTGCATAGCATTTTCAATTAAAGCCCATTCAACAATGGTTTTATAACCATTTACTTAAGGCAGTCGGCTCTAAACAATTCTATTTTAGATTCTTTTGTTAACATGTGCTTGTTTTGACTTTCTTCTGGTTGAATGCACGAACAGAGGAATGGATGTTACAACAGCGGAAGTCCAGAACCAGTCTAGCAGTGGATCCAAAGTCAACAGTTGTCAATATTGAGAATAAAGGTGACTCAGGCAGAATAACGATGGGTAAAATAATAGGAATGTCTAGAGCCTTGCTTTCCACATACAACAATCACTCAATTAAATAACTGTCACTGCACGTTAAAAGTTTATCTAATTAGAGACTTGATGTCTCCATCTTTAAAAGTTGAACACGTGCTCAGACCCATGTACAAAAACATGCATTGTCAGGAGAATAATGTTTACAATGCTGTCCAATGTTGTACACAGAGGTATTTCTCAACATATTTTCTCCTGGTTTGCAAGTCTTATTAGTACTTTATTAAATGAGGAATGGGACTTCTTATGTTTATTTTTTTGCTAATGTTAAGACAGTTTTATCAGCCAGTATCAAAATTTAATATATGCTTTTTATTGATCAGGGAATCACAAATCCTCCCCCCCATACTAATACTGCTTTGATTGACCATTTGATGGTTCTGAAATTTTGGAAAACTTGAGAACCCATGCCTGCTATGACTCTGACATTTTAATCAATTTCACCTTAGTGCCACTTTCTTATAAGCTCCACATATTTAGCAGTGATGAGGGAGGTAACCAGCAAAAAGGTAGAAGTCTTCAGTTCTGTTGGATAAGGCTTTCCCAGGCTGAAAATACATAGGACAGTTTTACATCCAATGTGACAGAAGAGTCGAGCTCTGTCTGTTTACACTATAAGACTACAAACGGTAACTCTAAACCTTAATAGTATTTATGTAGGCCGTCTTGATAAATGGCCAAAAAATTGGTTTTCAAACATGATTATAAATCTCAGAAGTCAACACAGGAGACAAATTTTCAGTAAAATTGAACATGTTTCATATTGAAGACTTACAACATGCAATAAAAATACAGCTAAACTAAATAAAGCAGGTGTTTTTGCATACAGAACTTTCGCACAGTCAACATAGTTCAAAAACAAAATGGTTTATTAAATGCCGGACATTCCCTAGGTTACCCATCCTTATCTGGTACCTGAAACAAAATCCTTCCTTGCTAAGTATACTAGTGCCATTTCCTGCTTTTGCTTCTCTTCTATGGTCGTTGAAGCATACATCTATAGGTTGGAAACAGACTTTTCTCTGGGGTTAATTATTGTCTATGTAATGACTGTAATTAGATGCAGTAGCTTGCTTGCTGTCTAAATATGCGGTAGATTAAATTAAGCCAAGGTTAGATTTGGTAAATGACTACACCCAAAACAGCTCCTAAATATTCTGCCATCTCTAGGTGTCAATCTATATTTACTCTTATGTAGAATTTTATCTGAGAAACTTGTGTAAATAAAACAGAAATTAGTTATTAAATACTTACCATAATTTTCCTTTCCTGATTAACTCCATGGCCATATTTGTATGCTGCCATGGAGTTAATCAGGGAATTATTTTTAAAGGTGACAAAAAAATGAATTCAATTATGCATTCACTGGTAGATTAGTTGCTATGTGCGCTGCCATCACCTTTTAAGATCTTTAACAGAATGGATAATCTGCATTATGATCAGAGAGTAAGACCGGCCATACACGGTTCGAATTCGCTTGCAATTATTGCAAGCTGCTGCTATAGCCGCTAGCGATAATCACTGCCTTCTCCTGGCGGGGACAGCTCCTCCCCCCTTCCCCGCTAGGAGAAGTCAATGCCCCGGGCAGGAGGGATTCCTGCAACACTGTCTGTGTTGATGGGGAGAATTGAGCAACGTTCTTTCCTGCAACCTGTGATTGCAGGAGAGAAATTTGCTCCGTGTATGGCTGGCCATAACTTGCAGTTTACTAAGGAGATGCAAAGTTAGAAGCATTAATGCAAAACAAGTTCAGGATGAAAAAACATACATACACTGAAGAATAATGAATGCTGCACAAACATGGACTCTTCACAGCTTTGTCTCTGTGACTCACAGTATGGTCCAGGGTAGCTCTGACAACACAGGTAAATAGCTGGAGGGATTCAAAGACATAGGGCCACTCCACTGAAACTGGAGTACTGCTGTGGAAGGGGTTGGGTCTTTTGGTGCAACTAGCTGCTATTATGCTTCTGCCCAGCTGGCTACATGCTGATTCTGACAGTGGGAGGGAGGAAAGCAGAAAAATGTATCTTCCCTGTGCTTGTCCAGGAGCCCAAGGAGTTGTGTGAAAATAATTTAGAGGGGCATACACCTGCATCTGAGCCTGGTGAATAAATGGGCACTCCACTTTACACATTATGTAAAGATGTACTAAACAGCATGATGCTCATTATGTTTTGTTTACTATAATGTATTCCAGACTCATACCACAGCCAGGGCCAGATTTCCAGCACTTGAACCTGTAAGCACACATCCTTCATGCACAAAGCAACACATCTCTGCCAGGATCACCTTTTCATTTGTCGCTTATAAGCACAGGCGCACTGTGTCTAATGGTTAATCTAGCTATGGACACAGCTTAAGTGTTATTTCTTAACGTTTTTTTTATATAAAGCAAATAGTAGCTTGGTCTTGGCTTGGATTGCTTGGGTTGCAAATTATTTGTAGTTTAGAGCTTCAGAATGCCTAAAATCTTTGCAATACATTTTGCTGTCAAGAGCCTAGCACTGTTTGCTCTCAGTGTGAGTCTTTCAGCACCACTAAAGGCATGTGAAAATTATCCAAAATAGTCCATTACATTTGACTGACTCCTGACCCTAAATATTTTTGTTTAGTTTTTGTTAGAGTAGTCCCACAAGATTTTCTATACCCAGAAAACACAGCAGGAATATCTTTTCAAAGCAAGGCAATATCCCGTCTTAAGCCCCATACACACGCGCGGATTATCCGAGGACCAGGTCCGTCAGACCATGTCCGTCATACTTTGTCTGATGTTGGTTTTGCGTACACACGGTCGGACAAAGTTGTCGGAAAATCCGATCATTCTGAACGTGGTGACGTTTGTTGCCTACGACGGGACTACGTAGAGGCTAGTAGCCAATAGCTTTGGTCTTGTAATGTGATCTGAGCATGTGTAGCACTTTGTCCGGTCGGACTACCATACACACGATCGAATTTGGTGTGATCGGACCGTGTTGTCAGAAAATCTATCCAGCAGGAGATAGGACTTTGTCCGTCGGACAATACGACGTACACTGTCCGATGGTGCATACACACGGTCTGATTTTTCAACAACATTGTCCGATCGGACAGAATCCATGCGAAAATCCGACCGTGTGTATGGGGCTTTAGACTGTTGTAACCAGAACTCTGTTTACCCATTGGAAGATTACTTCTTACCTCTTGTTTCTGTGACAATTCAAAAATGTTGGATTTTCTGTCACTTTTTTGGAATAAAAAGTCACCAAGGACAAAAAGGGAGTGAGTCCCCCAAGGGGAGTTACAGGCAGCAATAACAACCTAGTTTTAACCCACACCTACTCTATCCAAAATTAACAATTTTACTCCAGGCGAGCGGCTTGTACAGCTACAATCATGTACCTGTACGTCACCACTGTCTTCCATGTTCAGGTTGGGTGCTCCCAACCCCTCATCCTCCCAACTGGCTCCCGCTGTGATTGAACACAGCAAGATTTTGTCAACAGGTTTCAGCCAATGATTGTGATGTAGCAGAATACAATTTGGCCTGAATGTATGAAGAAATTCGATTTTTTTTTTCTTATTGGATGTTTTAAAGAAGAAGGTAAAAGATATTGTTTTTAAAAAAAAATTGTGGTCTTTTTTTGATTATATCATAAAAAAAAAAACAGTGGTGAACTTCCAGTGAAATTCCACCAAACGAAAGCTCTATTTGTGTGGAAAAACTATATAAATTTCATTTGGGTACAGCGTTGCATGACCGCGCAGTTACCAGTTAAAATAGTACAGTGCAATGGCAAAAAATGGCCTGGTCATGAAGAGGGTAAAATCTTCTGGTGGTCAAATTGTTAAAAAATAAGTTTTTGCTTTGTATACACTTTAAGTCTAACTGAGGCCCTCAGCAAGGTAGCAGCTTTAAGCCATCCATCCACTGAGTTCAAATTGATGAGAACTGCATTCGGCACATGGAAGCACCCCATGTACATTCTCTGCACTGGAAAAAACAGTTCCATCAGCTACCGACTGCCTACAATTGCATCTTGCCTTGTGAAGCAACAGGAACATGACCGATTATGCTATCCCCCATGTTTACTGCTGGAATATGAAGATTGTAGCTGGGCCCCCTTGTACATCCATTGGGCTCCTGCCTAGGTTGGCTTACATACACTGAGACTCCACAATGCCAATGCTAAAAACAAATGATAAATTCTATTACTTTTTGCCTTAAAAGATTTCTGTTATATATTATTAAAAATACTTTGTTGCATTTTAACACATTTTACTACTGTTGCTAATCTCAGACCAACCATCAAATATCAGAAGGGAGTGTCAGAGAGTTGGTGCAGGAAATGTTCCATCTGCACCCAAAGCCTGCAATGAACAACCTGCTCCTACTGAAACAAATGGCAAAGGGTCCCGTCAGATCAAAGGCTCAGATCTTATGTACCAGCAGTTTACAGCACTTATAATTAAGCGATTCCAGCATGCTACACGCAGTCGCAAAGATTTCCTAGCACAGGTAATGTTTACGACATTAGACAATAAAACCTGTAGTTCACAATAGTTTTTCTTTCTGTATTATGCACAAAAATACCTGCCAACTGACTTTGTGTAAAAGCATGTAAAATAATTTGATTGCTTACAAGAAGTCTATTATTATATTTATGCTCATTATCGTCATAAATTTTGTAGAATAAAATAGTTTGCTTTAGTAATGCTGGCCATGCATTGTCTAATTTTCTTAGCCAGACAGTAAACAATGAAAAATAATCATTAGGAATCCTAGAACTGGTTCAATGCATCTTAGAGAATGCAGGACATTGTTAAGCTTTTACAATTAAAATGGCTTAAAGAGTAAGTGTTCTTTTAGAAAAAAAAAAACACCTTCAATCTTTTAATTAGATTCTACATTAGATGTACAGGTCTCAGATGCAGGCAAATCAAAATTCCCACTGCCTGGTTTACCCAGGACCGGCACAGCGTTACATCTTCTGGTGTTGGCATCTTCGGAAATCATTACACATGCTATAGGCCTATTTATCCATACATTGGCTTTACAGCTTGGAGTGGGCCCCTTCAAGAGTTTCTGGCATTCTTTGGTTGTAATTGACTGCTTTTCAAATTTCCACACCCTATCCTTGCTGTGTTGTTGGATTACCCTTTCCAATTATAGTTCAGGTCTTCCTTTTGGGTGAATTCCTCAGGTTAAGTTAGTAAATTGTGGTTGTTTTTATCTATCAGATAACCTGACCGGTCATCGCCTAAGCCTAAATGAATTAATTTAACTTCTGGAATTTTTACAACAACAAAGTTAACACACCACTGATAAATTTAATAGCTGATTCTTCAGTGCCATCTTTCTCTTGCAAGTAAGCGTGCCACACATATTTGGAGGACTTTCCACTCAAAGGCCCCCAAACCGAGTGTCATCTTGTTTTTGCTATATTCGTATAGTTACCAGTCTAATATGTGTATTATAAAAATGAGCATTAGATTTTCTAGACAAAATTATGTCTTTCATAAGATTTGGAAGACTGTGATATCTCCTGGGTAAGGTTACAGAAGCATTCGTTTCTATGGTCGTTTTTTTTATTTTTTATAACAGAACCTAATTACTTGAATCTAATAATGCTTTGAAAGTTGTATTTTTCCCACTACAATGTTAATCTTCATACTTTTTATATACTCCCCTGAACTTTAAAAACCCAATAAGATTTTTTCTGTGAAAAACAAAGTTATATTTCCCAAAGTTAGGTATATCTAGCCAATTCAGATCCATTCCACTGCCCATACAGACAGCCATCTGCTGATTTATCAACCTTTTCTTTCAAGCATCTTTTAAGCCAGGCATAGTCACGCCATTTTATAATATGTATTTTTTTGTTTAGATACCTAAAGTTTGTACAGCCATCTCAGGGGCAACTTAGAAGAGGAGCTAGAGCAGTTACCACCCTGTCTTGGACCCAGTGGTGTACCCAACCTATCTGAAGCCTGGGCAAATAATTGTTAGCACCCCCTATGCATCCAAATTATTTCCATTAATCATAATGAAATTAAATGTCATGCATGCTGAGATTGGGAGCAAAATTAGCTGGGAGACAGCAGAGATAAAGAACATAGCATATCAATCCACTTGACGTGCAGGAGCTCAGGCGCACTGGAGACGTGGCCAATAAAAGGGTGTCTGCATTGTGAATGGCTTGTGGTCACCAACAATCCTCACCAGCATTGGTAGTCAGTATGTACTTACCTGAATACATCCTCTAGCACAGAGCACTCTAAACACCAATGCTTGGACCGTGTATGCTTTGTATAGTTTTAAATAGAAATGACAGGATTCGGACCAAGTATTGCATAGAGAATAATGGCTGTCCCATGCAATGCACTATTATTAAAGTGTATCTAACCCAGACAGTTGTCACCAATACAGATATCCCCATTGAAAGACTTCTCCTCATCTGCTTTTTCCAGTGACACATTTTGGCTCTCCCATCACTTTCTATCCCAATGGTCACCAGGACACATTCAGAGGGTAAAGCGGAGACAGCAATAAAAATCTCACAGGTGTTTCAACACTTCCCTTCAAATTTGGAGGATACTAAACATTGCTCCAGTGTTTATAGCATCAGTTTGATTTGTCTGCATATGAGGTCTACCTTCCTTTTGGAGATTTTTTTTCCAGAGGCTGAGGTGATGTCAGTACCTACCCTCTGAAATCTAAAATATTTATTGAAATCTTAATGTTAGCAAAGTATCAAAAAAAATATATTCTGTGTAGTAAAGAGGTTAATATATTATTATATTGCTTGATTGCTATCACATGGTGTTTGCTGACTTTGTAGAAAACCTTCAAGACTTTGATTTTGTGTGCTATCAAATAAAATAGCAATCTATGTATGACCAACATAACTTCCAGGTTTGAAACAAAGGATAGTAGTTGTACATTACATTATGCTGAAAGCCCTTTGGTTACCCTTTTACGTTTCTTTCCTAACTTACCAAATCATTACCTTTTTTTTATGATGGGAGCCGAACATACGTGCAATTGCTTTTACTTCCTGCAGATTGTGCTCCCTGCCAGTTTTGTGTTGCTGGCTCTAGTGCTTACTCTGATTGTACCTCCATTTGGAGAATACCCCAGCTTAACCCTTCATCCATGGATCTACGGACAACAGTTTATTTTCTTCAGGTCAGACAATTGAGTAGAATAGTCAATAGATTCTTCCCATAGTATGTTCCAGTTTGCACCATAGAAAATTATTGTTATATCCTGAGTCAGCTGTGGTTCTATAATTTACAATATGACAGTTGGCTTTTGGACCAGAAGCATGGTAACACTTCACAGGGTCAGTCCCCCAAAGTGTCTAATGTATTCTTGTAGACGATAGAACCACAACTTCCTAATTGTCTCTGGGACTCCACTGGAGAAATCTCTGATCTTTTTTATTTTACAGACAAGTGACAAGGGGTGTGGGAGCACACTAAAGTGGAGTTCCCTAGATGTAAAAGAAGCCAGTAATTGACCATCAGACAACACTATTGAGAAATATCATTAGTGGACTGACCTTTTATGTAATTGTAAAATATAGTAGTTTACAACTGACATCAGGTCAGCAGTATAAAGTGTTCCCCCTAGTGTAAATGAATATATGAGTAACTAAGTCTATGAAAACAATTACAAAGTCATACTCTAGGACAGGGATACGCAATTAGCGGACCTCCAGCTGTTGCAAAACTACAAGTCCCATCAAGCCTCTGCCTCTGGGTGTCATGCTTGTGGCTGTCAGAGTTTTGCTATGCCTCATGGGACCTGTAGTTCTGCAACAGCTGGAGGTCTGCTAATTGCATATCCCTGCTCTAGGACCTCTCTCTACTGCTTGTAAAGCAGTAAACATTTTAGGGCGTATAAGCATAGACATACATGCCCCTAATGGTATATTGTACCAAAAACACTAGTGAATTGTTTAAAACAGATTGCCTTCTTCCTAAGCCCCCCAGTATATAAAATGTCTTGTACCCTACTTCTAAATGAGTCACTTCAACATTTTCATAGTGCTCTGCACCAAGCACACTTACATAAGTCACCTCTGTCGTTTCTGCTGCTTTTTATCATGTGCATTTAGGTCCTTGATACTCTCTATTGAAGAGCATGTTTGATATTTTCCTTACATCTAATATGTTACAGTAATGAGCACCCCGGCAGTGAGCAAGTGGTACCTATTACAGATGCCTTCCTGGACAGTCCGGGCTTTGGAACTCGCTGCATGAAAGACCAGCCATTAACGTAAGGGGTGTTTATTTATTTTTATAGGTACACAAACAGGAGAGGGTTGACCAGGATTTAGGATTTTATGGCAAACATGGACTGCATATGGGCAGAATATTAAGGAAAAGGTGGGATTTACCAGCCTAGATGAGTTGCCATTTGAGGAGTAAATCCTGTGACTGCAACATGCTATTATTTTAATTTAGAATACTGCATGCAAGATCCATTTTCCTTTGGTAAATAAAAGCCGAGGCAAGCTGATTCAAATATGGAAACTTCCCTTGGCAAATGCCAGAGTTTCCATATTGCCTTGTAGGTCTGCACTTGTTGGGATTAAGGCTGGGTTCACACTATTGCAAATTGGATGCAAGTTTCCCTGCATTCAATTTCCATGACCGTCTCTCAATGGAGCCTGTTCACTCAGCTCCGGGATGGCTGTGGAGCGAAATGCATAGAAGTCCTGTGCGTCTTCTGGTCTGTTTCAGGTCCAAATTCAGCCAAAAATTCTGACCGAAATCGGACCTGAAGCGGTGAACAGGGACACACGGGACCCTTGCTGTCACGGAGGTGTGAATTCAGTCTAAAGCAATTTAGTCTTTCTCTCACCTTTGATTATTTAACACAAAGTTTCTAAATGGGTGTATCCGTATCCCTTTGGGGTTATGGGAACCAAATGATGTAGATATGGAACTGGATCTCTAAAAATTTTAATAAAATTGATTATTGAGCCTTAAATAAATAAACAGAAATTGGCGTGATGTGTCAGATGACATGCCAGTAATTTTGTCAGTAACTTTACCTCGATTTCATGTTTTGACTGCACAAAAACAAAAGCCAAAAGGTCACATGTATTTGAGATTTGCTGTTCCTAGCTATCCATATTTAAGACCAAGCTCTTGACATTTTTTGATGTCATGCTGGTACCTATTAGGACTGGGGATGGTGATATGGACAATCGGGTGAAGGGGGTATGAGGACATATTGTGCATTGGACGTCTGTAATAATAATTAAAAAAAAAAAAGGTTAAGAACCCTTCATGTGAGATAAGGCAAATGGCAAGTTTTTTTTTTTTTTTTTTTTTTTAACAGGTGTCAAGTTTAAATTGCATCACAGTGCATGGTTCAATGCAGAAGTCCTGACACAAGGAAGTCCCCAACAGAATTTAAATACATATATAGCACAAGCACAACTGCCTTGAAGTAGAACTAAAGGCAAAACTTTTTTTAAATTTTGGATACAGTAAGAGAAGGTTATAACACCTGTCAGATTTTGCCACCTGTGTCCCATTGGGGAGATCTACCTTCACTTCCTGTCCCATAGCCAAAGCAGCAAGTGAGAGGAAATCCCTAAAAATTAAGGGATATACTTGTGGCCCTCTAGGCCACCAGAACTAGTGTCCCCATTGCATTAGTTCCCCTCTATTACTTTTCTGGAGACAACCCAAAATTTAGGATATTCTTTCATTTTCACTTTCAATGATAATGGTAAATAGGACAAATAGAGAGCATAAAGAGCATAGAGCATAAAATAAGTGTTACCGTTAGTTGTACTTTAAATCTGGCCATATATGGTTCAGTTTTTTTTTTTTTGTGGTTCAACCAGTGGACTGAATAAAAAAAAAACTGAACCTATTCCCCCATCCACTTATTTAAAGGTGGATGGGGGAATCCTCCCTCTTTGCCATTGTGTTCTGACAGCAGAGAGACTCCCTCGCTGTCAGAATACACAGATCAGTGCTGCAACCTATTGCCTGGAGTGCTATTTGAACAGCTTTTATTCTACATGGTGGTTAAATAGAAGTTGATCAGTAGATGAATTCTGTTCAACCGCAGTGGCCACAATGAGTCTAAATTCATCTGGTCCCTGCTGAACTGTCTGAATTTCGATATATGGCAAACTTTAGCAAAGCAGAGGTGATAGGTGTAGCCAAGCTTTAATCTTAAAGTAAATCTGTCTCATAATGTCCTACTTTGAGGGCATGTTGGATTTTATAGCAATGTTTAAGGCTAAGAAGAGGAAAAAGCATTGTCCGATGAGTATTATTAAAAAGAATGTCTGAATTTCACTGTTTTGGCAGTGTGGTAGATCATCAACATTATTGTCTTTTTAATTATAGTCAACATCCTCATAACGACCTACTGCTTTGTACTTCTTTTTCTTCCCCAGTAAAAAGTTCCCTTGTAAAAACATCTCTAGTGAATGGATCATCCCTACTGTGTCACCAAGTGTAACCAACATTCTGTTATCTCACGAATGGACTCCAAGTAATCCATCGCCTTCCTGTACTTGTAGTACAAAGAATAAGCTGATAATGCTGCCGGAATGTCCTGAGGGTGCTGGAGGGCGCCCTCCGCCACAGGTAAACAGGACTATCCCAAGATGACACTGATTATACCAATATCAATAATATATTCTTCTATGGCTTTATACCACATTAAAGTGGAATTCCAGACAGAAATTATAATTCCCTTAGATTTGTATGATTGACATTAACTTTTGTTTTGTTCACTTTTATAAATGGCCTATTAGAAAAACCAATTTCATCCATCCATTCAGGAGCCCTCTTCTCTCACACCGACAATGGCTAATGTGTGCAGCTGAATATGGCTGCTCACGGACACTTCCGTGGGCCGTTGTCGGTCCCTGCTCTCCACAGCCATTCAGCTCCGCTCTGTCCCACTCAGTCCCGCCTCTCACTCACCTCCTTGTGACAGAGGTATTCTGGAGCTGGAAGAGAGTGTACGCACCCACTAGCCAGCCTGTGTTTCCTAATGCAGGGGGGCTGCGGTCATGTGATAGGGGAATTTTTACGTAAAAAAAAAAATTTGATTTTTATCTTTTGGGGCATACAAAGATGTTTGGTGAGTGCATATGATTGCTGTGGCCCATTCAAGGCATTTAGGGTTTACAACAACTTTAAGACACAATTAAACCTTAATTTTAAACCTAGTAAATATACTGTATTTCCTGGTGCCTACCTGTATGCTGCCATGAAAAGGCACTAGGAAAAGAAAATTACAGTAAGTATGGCACAATTTTCTGCTTTCCTGGTGCCTCCATGGCAGCATACCAGTATGCCACCATGGATAGGCACCAGGAAAAGAAAATTACAGAAAGTATGGCACAATCTTCTGCTTTCCTGGTGCCTCCATGGCAGCATACCGGTATGCCACCATGGATAGGCACCAGGAAAAGAAAGCCCCTTACCAGCATGCAGCAGAGAAGGACCCTTGCTTTCAATGTGAATTCAGTGGTCTCTCTGCACAGTTCCGGCATGCCCCATGCAAAGTCATGGCTAAAATTCTCTAATCATCTGAGAGCAGGAGCTTTGCTATAGGTTTGACAGCAAGGGACATGTCAGACTTTTGCAGAGAGACTACTGATTTCACATAGAGAGCAAGAAAATTAAGCAGCATGCTGGCAGAGAACAGGCTTCTCTACTCAAGATGTGACTGCTTTGTTGAGAAAGCAAAAGGTACGACTTTTCACACCTATTGTTTTGATGCATTTGGAATATATTTAGCTCATTTAAACTGAAGGTTCAGTTGAAATGTAACAAATGAGCTAAAGACAGGGAAGCCCAATGAGTAAATACTATAAGAACAGAAAATGCAGCTTTTTCAACCTATATGGCCATGCAAAGGCAGAGCTATGCCCACACTGACATAGTTTGGTACTTGAGCTTCTATTGGCAAGCTTGTGAGGCTTCTTATGTAAGCAGCATTTAAAGAAAAAATCTAAGCTATCTACAATAAAATAAAACAAAACATACTAGCAGTGAAGCCATACAAGTATTCTCTTCAATAGTATGCACTGTACACTTAAATAGTATGTATTTTTCCTTTTTTATTTTTGGATAAAGTAGGAAAATTTAACTGTCTATGTCTATTTCCAGAGACTTCCCTTCCTATCTTGTCCTAGAGATTTAACAGGAAGTGAGAGGAAATCTTACAAAGCAAGTGGACATCCCTTCTTATGCCGTGTACACACGGTCGGATTTTCCGACGGGAAATGTTGGATGTGAGCTTGCTGTCGGAAAGTCTGACCGTGTGTATGCTCCATGGAACATTTGCTGTCGGACTTTCTGCCAACAAATGTTTGATAGCAGGCTCTCAAATTTTCCGCCAACAAAACTTTGTTGTCGTACGGGGCATAAGACATTTCTCACCAGAACAAGTGCCCCCACTGGAAGATTTACCCTCACTTATAGCTCTGGTGACAGCTGTAAAATGTTGTACTTTCCCCTCACTTTTTGTTTCGGTGGAAATGGTCCCCAGGAGAAATAGACCGAATACCTAGGGACACAGACAGCAGAAAAAAATGTGACAGGGGGTTTAACCTTTCCTTCTGTATCCAAAACGAAATAAAAGTTTAATATACTTGAAATCTCATTTGGAAACTTTTGAATCCTACACTTTATACTACTACAAATGGCGGACTGTCTTTAGTTCATAAATCAGTTGGTGAATGCTGTGTAGGGCTCATTCTACTCCATAACTTCAAACTGCTGATTATTTATTGTGATTTCTTTTTTTGTCAGAGAATTCAGCCCAGCTCAGAGATTCTCCAGGACCTCACAGAGCGAAATATTTCAGATTTTCTCCTGAAAACATACCCCACTTTGATAAGAAGCAGGTGTGTTGGACTTTGGGTTATGTCATTTTGATGGATAAATCTGTTTTACTTTGCAAGAAATTGGATTTCCTGGGATATAGTAAATTGTCCAATCAAGCTGTCTAGCAGATTCATATCAACGCCAGACAACTTTGTGGCACAGAAGCATTTTTGTGATTGCATATGAAGTTAATTATTGACACGAGTGGGATTGTTGTCAATAAAGCACTCGGCGACAGGCAGATTATTAGTAAACGCCTATTGGCCAGTCATTACCTCAGCGACTTTATCTCATATGTATACAAGTAGTATTATGCCCAGTTAAATCTGACCTTGGATAAGCTGATTATAAATTCTTTTACTCATGTAACTGGAATCTAGGGTGACAAAAGAAATAGAAGGAAGCCATGAGGTCGTATAAGAAGGCATATAATTAGTGTGTAAAGTATACATTTTCTGATAATTTAAGGGTTTTATTTATATAAGAAAACAATGCAACAAAGAAAATTGTAGGTGCTGCCTTAAACAGCCAATCAGATCACAAATTGGGAAGTTTCTATTAGAGATATTGAGAACTTTCTACCTCAAATCTTTGTTATCACCTACAAGGATAACCGTCACCTGTATCCAATCCTCACCATTGTATAGTGAATCGGCAAGAGTATCGGAATCAGAATTAAGGCAGATCATACATAATACATTTTCTTTTACTCAACCAGTGCATTGAACGAAAGAATATAAATTTTTTTTTTTAAACAATTAAATTTTATTGAGAAAAAATAACAGCTTACAGAAAATGTCAAATCGTCATGAGAATAATCGCTTAGTACATTCAGCAAGCATATACATATATTTGTAGAACATAGAAGAAGAATAAGAAAAAAAAAATAATATTAGGAATACAATCTTAGGTATAAGGTCTAAGTCTAAGTCTAAGGTAACCATTGTCTGGCACCGATTTGGCCATGTAAACTAGTGAGGTAAGCCAGCTAGAACTTCATCACGAAGCCTGAGTCAGTGCATTAGGCTATATCTAAGGAAGCCTAAGATGAAGGGGTATGAGTTGGGGGGGGGGGGGGGGGGGGGGGGGGGGGGGGGGAGGGGGGTAAGAGAAAAAAAAAAAAATAAATAAAAAGGTGGTGAGAGAGAACCTGCCTATGAGAGCCCGGGGGCCGTTGTGCTATCAAAGTTATTGTAAACCACACTAATATCTGCAGTTAGGCATCAATCTGCTACTTCTGAAAAAATTGTATACATAATATGACCTTCCGGTGGTGAGGAATAGTATCTGCTCCTGTTATTACAGTCGCCTCAGCCTGTATCAAGCTGTACATATTGATCAGAATACTGATATACCACCCATGGTGACCAGGTGCTATTAAATTTTTCAGTGGATTCTTTGGCTATGGCGGCCGTTTCCTCCATGTAATATATATTATTTACTGCATTGAACCATTCTGGTATGGAGGGAACGTCCCTTGATTTCCAGTGCCTTGGAATCAATTTTTTTGCTCCATTCAGCAGGTGTCTTGTTAGGGACTTTTTGTAGCGTTTCATAGAACAGTCCGCAATGTGCAGTAAACAGCACATAGGGGTAAGAGAGATTGTTGTGTCTGTAATGGTTTTAATTAGGTCACATACCTTATTCCAAAAAGGTTGTAATGTGGGACAGTCCCACCAAATGTGAAACAATGTGCCTGTATCCTGCTCACATCTCCAGCAGGAGTCCGAGGACAGTGGAAAGAATATTAATTGATTCCCCCATCCACCTCAAATGTGTGGATGGAGGAATCAATTCAGCTCTCAAGGAGGCTATTTTATTCTGACAGAGGAGAGTCTTCCCTGCTGTCTCAATACACTCATCAGCACTGCTGCTGGCTATAGCTGGTGTCACTGATCAAGAGAAAATTTTCCAACAGGCTGGTTGTACAGAAGCTGATCAAGAGGCCTCTGATGTCACAAACATCATGGCGGCGTGGGACAGATCAGTGGCAGAAGATGAGAGGATTTCAGAAGGGTAACGCTGGATCCACTGGGTGGGTGAGTATTTGAAATGTTCAGAACCCACCTCCTGGTAAGCTGGGGGAAGAAAAAAATAAAGTGGGAGTTGTACAGTGAAGATAAGCTTTAATGGTTCTAAAATACATTTTTCACTAAATTGTTTCTTACTATATTTTCTGCCTCCTTTTAATATCCTCAATGTGCTCCTGAACCTCTCATTTTCCCTTTTATTCCTGTTTGTTTGGAACAAGCAGTGCACATTAGTTGTGGTTGTGTGCACTGCTGTATGTACACTACACAGACATTCTATAGTTCATAGTACATCTCAGAAGTGAGCAAGAGAGGGTGGATACATTCCTACATACAGTGGGGCCATGGAGAACGAATGTAGCCACCCTCTAAGGCTGCTTTCACACCGGAGCGGTGGGGGCGGCGGCGGTAAAGCAGCGCTATATTTAGCGCTGCTTTACTGTCGTTTTAGCCGCGGTATGCGGCCGCAAGGGGGGTGGTTTTAACCCCCGCTAGCGCCCGAAAAAGGGTTCAAACCCCCCGCAAAGCGCTGCTGCAGCGGCGCTTTGCCTGACGGTATTACCGCGGTATCCCCGCGGTGTCCCATTGATTTCAATGGATAGGAGCGGTGAATACACCGCTCCCTCACCGCTCCAAAGATGCTGCTAGCATGACTTTTTTTTACCGTTCTGCTAGCGCACCGCTCCAGTGTGAAAGCCCTCAGGGCACAGCAGCAGCTGTTTCAGGTCGGTTTGCAGGTGCTATTTTTAGCGCAATAGCGCCTGCAAACCGCCCCAGTGTGAAAGCAGCCTAAGGAAGTTGCTCCTCTAGAAAGTTGGATTGCAGCAGCAGCAAATAAAAAAAAGTAAATTGGAGGTTTGTAGAAGCTTGAAAGCTATAAAAAGCGCTTTTGTGGGGGGTAAGGGTACATACAGTACTTGAATAAATTTTTTTTTTTTAAAACCAGAGTCTAGTGTTACTTCACAAAAACCTTTGTGCGCCCTTTGTAATCATATTCGTTTTTGCATGAAGGGCTCCCTAAACTGTGATCTGATCTACATCCACATCTTAGACCTAATAACTAATAAAAGGATTCAACATACACAGACATTTTGCAGTGACATATCAGTGTTGGGTATGTAGTTTAACCACTTCAGCCCCGGAAGGATTTGCCCCCTTTCTGACCAGGCCATTTTTTGTCCTTTATAGAGCTTTCTTTTGGTGGTATTTGATCACCTCTGCCGTTTTTTTTTTTGCGCTATAAACAAAAAAGGTGCGACAATTTTGAAAAAAAAAACACAATATTTTGTAATTTTTGCTATAATAAATATCCCCAAATTAAAAAAAAAAAAATGTTTTCCTCAGTTTAGGCCGATATGTATTCTTCTACATATTTTTGGTATAAAAAAATCGCAATAAGCATATATTGATTGGTTTGCGCAAAAGTTATAGCGTCTACAAAATAGGGCATAGATTTATGTAATTTTTAATACTATTTTTTTTTTACCAGTAATGGCGGCGATCTACGATTTTTATCAGGACGGCGACATTGGGGCGGACAGATAGGACACTTTTGACACTTTTTTGGGATCATTGACATTTATACAGTGATCAGAGCTAAAAATAGCCATTCATTATTGTATAAATGTTACTGGCAGGGAAGGGGTTAACACTAGGGGGCCATCAAGGGGTTAACTGTGTTCCCTCAGTGTGTTCTAACTGTAGGGGGATGGGACTGACTAGGGGAGGAGAGAGATCGTGTTCATACTTAGTATGAACACACAATCTCTCTCCTCTCCCCTGAGAGAACTGGGTGTGTTTGCACACACAGATCCCGGTTCTCGCGCAATTGCCCGGCAGTCATTGCACCTGCCAGGCACGCGCATCGGCACCGTGAACACGCGGCGGGCGCGTGCCTGCTGTGACGTCTTAAAGGAGCGGCGTACAGCGTAAACCATCCTCTCTCAACCTTTTCAACACAGAGGAACCCTTGAAATAACTCCAGGCTCAGGGAAGCCTGGAACCTACAACTCATGATACACTATTGTGATGGTCAGTGGGAAGAATGCTCCTTAGACTTGTGGTCATTGGGAAAATGTACCACCTTACAGATAGCTAAACAGATCAATGAGTGTCAGTAGAAACTTATCTGAGAGACAGAAATTGCTCAATGCTGAAGGATCCCCTAGCAACCTCTGGATGAACCCTGGTTGAGAAACTCTGGTTTAAACAATCAAGGTAATCAATTAAAAGAAAACAAAGCTAGTCATTTGGATAAGGCAAAGTGTTCTTTATGGAACTTACAGCAACCAATGTATTTTTCACTCATTTCACTAATTTGCTCTCAGTCTTTTGCTTTAGGACTCTGTGAAAGCAAAGATGTAGATGAATTGTAATGACACATCATAGTGTTTACTTTTTCATTTTAACTGTATTGAACTGTCACAGAATAACATTTCATTGATTTTTATGCACTGAAGCGGTTTCTGATTCTGTTTAGTGTTCATAACATGCTGCACTGAAAAAAAGCAGAGCTACTTTTTTCAGTGAACACCATGGCAGCACAGTGGTGGGAACTAAACTTATTGCCTTATCCGAGCACAAAGCCTAGTACACACCGGCTGAATGTTGGGCGGCATCAGCTGGTTCTATAGAAGTACTGCAGCCCGTCCGACAAAGGCTAGTCGTTCGGTTCCTGATCAGCACTCTCAGCCAATGGCTGAGAGTGCTGACCTGAGTGTTCTGGCAGGGGAGCCACCCTCCTGTCAGAACACAATACAACAGCAGTGGTACTCGATGTACTAACATTGCATAGTTAGTACAGTGGCTCCAACATGAACTGTCAGTTTTTTTTCTGTTCAGCAAGTTGGGTTGAATGCAAACAAAAAAAAATAGTAGTGTGTACTATGCTTTAGACAATACAAATAGCCTCTTATAGGATTAAATTGCCTCTTATAGGACTAAAGTTGTATCTGGACCTCTTAGCAGTTGTATGGCACTTCCGTCCCCATTTTTGTTACATTACACTACAAGCCAATGAGACTGTGGAGATCCTCTTGGATGTTGAAGCTGCCTGCCCAGGAACCAGATCATTTACATCGACATCAGTACTTTAAGACAGCAATACCAGTGAGATAATCCTATAGGTCCAGTGCTATTTTTCCACTTTCCTTAATTGTATATAAAATGAGGCTCACAGCTGAATTTCACTTTGCAGTTCATTGCTTTGCAAAAAATTTTAGTCCTTTTTTTTCTATTATCTTATTTTTTGTAATTATAATTTTGATGTTGATTATTTACTATCATTAACATTTTTTTATAAATATTTTTTTAGCATGAAGACCAAATACTGGGTCAATGAACAAAGGTAAGTGACACAAATAAAAACTCAAAATAAGTGTACTACAAAAAAAGAAAGGAAAAAAAAAAAATCAATTACACAGATATCAAAAAATACTTCTTAAACTTCATTGTGGTCTGTGCTGCCCTCTAGTGGCCATTTTAACAATCTACTTGTTCAATTAAGCAAGGATCTGGAGCAGCTGGTATAATTAAACTATGTAAGTGATTTGGAAGTGATCCTATAAGGATAAGAACATGGTTGATGCAACTGCTGGTGATATTTTTTAAGGTTCAGGCTGTGGGGCTGTCATACTAATCTTCACTTCATAGTAAATAATTCAGAACACAATTCTGATCAGTAACCTACTATGTAAGGAAGCCAGGACCATGTCAAGTTTTTTTGTTTAATAGAGTAAGAAAGGGTTTAACCCCTGTTGGGTTAGTGTTTTGCTTTCTGTTCTGAATCTCTAGAAAATAAGTAAGATATATCACTGGAACAGATAATAAAAAAAAAATCCCTTAACTCCTATTCTTTCGCCTCAACTCTTGTTCTTGTGACAACTAATAACATGTTTTATTTCTCTGCACAATTTGTCCTGATGATAATTGTCACATGGACAAATACAGAGTGCAATTCTTTCTTAATGGTACTGAGCATTTTACCTACTTGCTCACAGTAGGTAATATTGTGGATAACTCTCCCAGTTAGAATAAAATCACCTGTGCAGTTCTTTCTTTAAAAAGTGCAAAGTGGCACAAAAGTTAACCTATACTTTGCCCATACCAGGCAAAATAACAGGTATACTCTACAGAAGGGATCAGAAGAAGGCAGTGCTACCTGTAGCCCCCTCTGCCCCGATTTACTGCCAAACTGCCTTAGGTGTGTATTTATGAAAGGGCATGCACATTTGTTCCGTGCAGATTGAGCACAAAATGAACAGTACAGGGGGGTCCCCTACTAACAAAAATCCAACTTACAAACGACTTCTACTTACAAACAGAGGGAGACAACAGGAAGTCAGAGGAAATCTACCCCTAGGAAGGGAAATTCTCTCCTGTAAGAGTTAATATGGGAAAAAGGTGTCTCCACTGATGCTTTATCACCAGTCCATGTTTCCCTAATAACCCAAAATTTTCAAAATCCAATTGTCATTGGGAGAGAAAGTGCGATGAAATCTTCTCAACAGGGGCACAGACAGCAAAACAAATGTTACAGGGGTCATAACCCTTCCCAATGCTATCCAAAAAGCTTAAAAATAGATTTTTTGGCTTGAACTACACTTGTACTACAAAATGTACCTGTTACAAATTACAAACAGATTTAACTTAAGAACAAGCCTACAGTCCCTATCTTGTTTGCAACCCAGGGGCTGCCTCTATTGGGCTGTTTCCTGTGCTGTTTGAATACCTGTATTGATTTAAAATGGAAAATACAACATTTGGCCTCAAGATGGCACTAAGTGTCATAGGAATTTCCAACCGAAAATTCTGAAATGTATCGCCAGCTTATGTTTGAACTTTCTGCTCCCCCATTACCCCATCCAACAGCACCTGGAGACTGGCCATTCAGGCAACAAATGAGGCATTGTGAGGAGGGAAGTGAAGTGTCACATGTTCATCCATACTCAGACATAACGTGCATTTCTCAGGTCAATGGCAATGGATTGTAAAAAAAATAAGTACTTTTTCTTTTTTTTACACTCCAGTAGAGTGAACCTGTTACCCATCTATATTAGTCACAGGTAAGAACAGGTTCACTGTAAACATAGTGTGGGTTTGTCTAAATATATGACATTGTTGATATATGGAAATATATTTGAACAGTTCTGAACTGAGAACTTGAACCTTAATTATTACTTTGGTTTGTTTTTCACCCACTGTTCCTTGTAGATATGGAGGTTTTTCTGTTGGAGCAAAGCTTCCTGTTCTTGACATAAAAGGAGAAACTATAGCAGAGTTCTTCGGCCATCTGGGTGACATGACCAATGTCTCAGCAGTGAGTTTAAAAAATCGAATTTGATTGGGAAACATTATTAGATGGTCCTGATAATGAATCTTTGTGTATCTGATAGGGCCCTGTGGCGAAGTCCGTTTCCCGTGACTTGCAGGCTTTCCTTTCAAACCTGGAAACAGAGAACAATGTCAAGGTACATAGTCATTATTGTCAAATTCATGATAATCATTTCTCCCAGAACATTGATCCTTGTGACCATCTCAAGGACCTGCAGAACTGCCAAACCAAACTGATTAAAAGATCCTGAAAGGTATTTCTAGGAGAAGTGGTAAGATGATAAACTTTCACTTTAGAGTGTACTTTCTAAGCAGAATACACTAAAAGAACATAACTGAGTATTTTAATTCACCAGTTATTTGTTGTTATATCGAAAATGTATTTCTATGGTCTTTCCTTGATCTTCCATCTTTATATTATTGTTGTACATTGGATTAGCCATGCAGGTAGTGCATTGGTGTTAATGAGTGAGTTAGCTGGCATAAAAACTTGCTTTGTGAGAAGATGCAGTAAAACACAACCATTATGTAGTACAGTGTTTCTCAAACAGAAATAATCTCCTGCGCTTTGGTGTATAGTCTCTATTGCATGGTGCGACCAACTCTTTACCTTCAAGCAATGCCTATAGTCTTGCAGCCCTCCTCAGAATAATGGGTATTCATGTAACTAGAAAGAAAAGAAAGAAGGAGGGCGCACCGACCTTGTGCATTACCAATGGCAAGTTTTTCATTTTAAGCATAAAAACAATGTTTATACTCACAAACAAATGAACAATTCAGGCTTATCAAATGATAAAACAGCGTCTCTGAACACCGAACCTGATGTTACGGGGATCAAGCGATATATTAAACGGCTGACGCGTTTCAAGGGCGTACCCTTTTCCTCAGAGCCTACACATGGTCTGTGTAAGCTCTGAGGGAAAAGGGTACGCCATTGAAATGTGTCAGCCGTTTAGGATATCGTTTGATCCCCATAACATCATGTCTGGTTTGCCGGTGTTCAGAGACACTGTTTTATCATTTGATAAGCCTGAATTGCTCATTTGTTTGTGAGTATAAACATTGTTTTTATGCTTAAAATTAAAAACTTGCCATTGGTAATGCACAAGGTTGGTGCAACCTCCTTCTTTCTTTTCTGTACAGTGTTTCTCAACCCGGGTTCCGCGGCACCCTGTGGTACCATCAGGAGTCCTTAGGGGTGCTCAGCCCGATCTGAGCGATTGTCTGTTAGCTCCTGTGCTACAGGAAAGAGAGCACAGGGTTATCTCCTGTGTACAGAAGAGGCAGAAAACTGTGCCCACACCTCCCCCACTCTCTGCTCCTTTCTGTACTCTTGCTAGCAAAAGAGAAAGCTGAGCTGGCCGCTCGAACACATCCTGCCAACTGATGACATCATAGGTTTGCAAAGGACTTGCCAGCAAGAGCACAGAGAAGAGCAGTGAGTGGTGGAGGTGTGGGCACAGCTCTCTGCCTCCTCTGTACACAGGAGGTATCTATGCTTTCTCCCTTCTGTTAATGGTTAAAAGAGGATCGCTCAGATCTCAGGAAGGAGAGGAGCTTGGGGGGGGGGGGAGAAAAAGCACAACCCACACCATGTCCTGGCTCCCTCCCCTCTTGGCTACTGTCACTACTGTAAGGAAGAGGGGTGATTTGGGGGTAGTTGCGCTATATGGAGGATTTAGGAGTAGATGGGGGGTTTGTGCTAGGAGGGGGGATTTTGGGGGGGGTTGTGCTGGGAGGGAGTATGTGTGGCATTTTGTGCTGGGAGGGGGATTTTGGTGGGGGGATGTGCTCGGAGGGAGGGTTTGTGCTGGGAGGATGATTTTTTTGGTGGGGGGGTTGTGCTTGGAGGGGGGTTTGTGCTGGGAGTGTTATTTGGGTGGGGGGTTGTGCTAGGAGGGGGGTTTGTGCTGGGAGTGTTATTTGGGTAGGGGTTTGTGCTAGGAGGGGGGTTTGTGCTGGGAGGGGGGTGGGGGTGGGGAGGGGGGTTTGTGCTGGGAGGGTTATTTGGGTGGGGGGGGGTTGTGCTAGGAGGGGGGTTTGTGCTGGGAGGGTTATTTGGGTGGGGAGGGGGGTTTGTGCTGGGAGGGTTATTTGGGTGGGGGCGTTGTGCTAGGAGCGGGGATTTGGTTGGGTTGTGCTAGATGGGGAGATTTGGTGGAGTTGTGCTAGGAGGGGAACATGCAAAAAAGAGTTTGCACTCAGATGCACCTCCTGGTGCGAATAAGCCCTCAGACTGGTGTGCCTCTAAGATTGTTTGCGATTCTAAAGGGTGCCTTAGCTGAAAAAAGGTTAAAAAGCACTGATGTAGTACTTCAAAGCAGCTGCTAGAGGGCCTTGCTGTGTTATGCTAAACATTATGCCTCCACTACAAACAGCTTAAAGTTTACCGTAAGACTAATATAAGAGGCACCCATTGATGTATATACTGTAACTAATATCAGTTCCTAGATTTGATATCAGGATCCAGTAATCGCCTTTATTGCAGCACTTGGACTAGTGAGAGAGGGACAACTCACATTCACTGAGGGACAATCACTCGCACAAAATTACCATTTTAAGAAAAAAAATAAGGTCATTTTGGAATTGATAGCAGCAACACATCTCAGAAAAGTTGGGGCAAGGCAACAAAAAGCTGAAACAGAAAGTGTCACCAACAAGGGAGAGCTGGAAAAACATTTTGCAACTAATTAGGTTAATTGACAACAGGTCAGTAACATAATTGGGTATAAAAAAGAGGATGTTAGAGAGTCTGAGTGTCTCAATAGTAAAAATGGGCAGAGGTTCACCAATCTATAAAAAAGCTGCGTCTAAACATTGTCGAACAATTTCAGAATAATGCTCCTCAGCGTAAAATTTCAAAGACTTTAAATATATCATCATCTACAGTACAGTACAGACCTCCCAGCTTGGAAGTGCATTAGTGCATATGGAATGGGCAGCTTGCACATCTGGAAAAGCACCATCAATGTTAAAAGAAATATCCAGGTTTTAGAGCAGCATATGCTCAGGCAAGAATGGGACAACAAACAACAAAACTCCAGCAACTGTCTCCTCACTGTGTCCCAACTTTTTCAGAATTGAGGTTGTACTTGCTGACAGGAAGGCAAGTGAGCTGAATGTTAGCCTCATCACTGTGCTGCATCTGCTTCACTGTCCTATCAGTGGGTTGGGGTTGTGTACCTGACCAAGCAATAAAGGGCAATTGCTGTGCTGCCTGGCAGGGGTGCCTGAATCAGAAAACTGGTCTACACAGAATTACTGATCATTCTGTAGGTAAAACAGTACAGATTTATGTACTGTATATCACCTATAGCTCTAGCTGCCTGCCCAGAGTTTAGCATCAACCAAAGCCTTTGTTAAATTCTTTGGTTTACAAATGATATTTGAATTCTACTGATTGTTTCTATGATTTTCCTTCGGAAAATTTATGACTAAGACTGCAGTAAGCGGCAGTTGAAGCTATTTTCTAGCCTGAGCTCCACCTCTCACTTAATATACATCCCTCTTAACTGGGCTATTATGTTTGGCTTAACAGTAAGGACTCATGCACACTGCAGCTCAGGAAAAGCTGCTTTTACAGGCATTTGAGCTTTTATTTCAGCTTGGAGAAGCTTGTGCTTTTTTGTGCTCTTGTACACATCTTTATTGAGCTTCTTCAAGCTCCTTTGAGCTTTTTTGAGCTTTTTTGAGCATAAGCGTTTTTTTCACAAACCCTCCCAGATAGTATTTTCTTAACCACTGTATAAACAAAACAAAAAGCTGGAAGTAACATTTTCGCGCATTTTCGAAGCTTCTTTGGGGCACTAGCTCCTCTCAAAACGAAAGCTTGGGGGGGGGGGGGGGTCTGCCTGTAGGAGCATATGCCTGAAATCGCCTCAAAAGTCATAGTGTGCATGGACACATTGGCTAACATGGAGGTGAGTTTCCAGGCAGAAACAAATAAGAGCTTAAAAGAGCTCAAATACCTGTAGAAGCCGCTTCTTTGAGCTCCTTTGAGTTGCTGTGTGCATGAGTCCTAATAATAAAGGCAACAGCACACAAAGTGGTCCAAATCATTTGGTGTACTGGGGATTATGGTGTGGGGTTGTTTTTCAGGGGATGGGCTTGGCCCCTTAGTTCCAGTGAAGGGAAATCTTAAGGCATCAGCATAACAAGACATTTTGGACAATTTCATGCTCCCAACTTTGTGTTCCGAACTTTGTGGGAACAGTGGATGGTCCCTTCCTGTTCCAACATGAATATGTACCAGTGCACAAAGCAAGGTCCATAAAGACATGGAAGAGTGAGTGAGAGTGGAGAAACTTGACTGGCCTGACCTCAACCTGATAGAACACCTTTGGGATGAATTAGAGCAGAGACTGTTAGCCAGGCCTTCTCGTCCAACATCAGTGCCTGACCCCACAAATGTGCTTCTAGAAGAATGGTAAACATTCCTATAGACACACTCCTAAACCTCATGGACAGCCTTCCCAGAAGAGTTGAAGCTGTTACAGCTGCAAAGGGTGGGCCAACTCAATATTGAACCCTACAGACTAAAACTGGGATGCCATTAAAGTTCATATGCGTGTAAAGGCAGGTGTCCCAATACTTTTGGTAATATAGTGTACCTGGGCATAGTTGCTGCCCTTTTAGGCAAACTGACCAGTAATCATTTACTTATGTTCAATACTATAAAATGTAAACTTTTTACTTAATTTCTAACTTAATTTGATGTTTGCCAATACTGTAGTGCTGTGTGCTTTGTGAAGCCTCTTCCTTACAGTTACTTTGCTAAAATAGGCCTAGATGACTTATAAGAGACACACACTGGTGTCTCTGCATTAGCAAAGACATTACATTTTTTATCAGAGACTTATCATCTAGGGGTGTCTACCAAGGTCAGTGGTGGTGAAAAAAACATTGCCAAGTCCTGCCAAAATTGGCAAGATGAGCAGAAGATTATCTAATGTCTAATGGCCCATACACACGAGAGGATTTTCCGTCGTAAAAATCTTGGATGTTTTTTCCGACGGAATTCCGCTCAAGCTTGGCTTGCATACACGCGGTCACACAAAAGTTCTCTGAACTTTCGACTGTCAAGAACGCTGTGATGTACAACACTACGACGAGCCGAGAAAATGAAGTTCAATGCTTCCGAGCATGCGTCAAATTGTTTCCGAGCATGCGTAGGAATTTTGCGCGTCAGAATCGCTACAGACGAACGCATTTTCGTGTAGGAACTTTTTCCGACCGAAAAATAGAGAACCTGCTCTCAATCTTTTGCTGGCGGGTATTCCACCAGCAAAAGTCTGATGCAGTATACACATGGTCGCATTTTCCACCCAAAAGCTCTCATCGGACTATTGGTGGCGTGATTTCCGATCGTGTGTACGCGGCATAAGGGTACCTTTAGACAGAGCTAAAGTTTGTGTTTTAGAATCTATGTAGATGCAAGTATTATTATTATAATTATTAATATATCATGGTTATTATTGACAGGGAACACATGTTTTTTTAACTATGTGGCATCACCTAATAAATATAATATGGCTTTTTTTTTCTAGGTTTGGTTTAATAACAAGGGCTGGCATGCTATGGTCATCTTCATCAATGTTGCCAACAATGCTATTCTCAGGGCCAACCTGGGGGAAGATAAAGACCCTGAAGAGTATGGTATAACTGCAGTGAACCACCCCCTCAACCTCACCAAAGATCAGCTGTCCGAGGTCACAGTGTAAGCACAAAGCCATCATATGAAGTATTACCAGATAGTGTTTTATATAACCACCAGTAAAGAGCCCCTTTCACATGGCCATTTTGATGCATCATTGAATTCCAGAGGTAAGAATTAGCGGATTCTCACTGCCAGAATGACCGCGGAATGTGAATAGCGGCGACTGCTCAGCCTATATAAACTAATAACAGGCTGACAGTGGCTGCCATTGTTCTCATGAAGCCGCACATTAAGTGCATACCTCCCAACTTTTTGAGATGGGAACGAGGGACAGCAAAAGTATGAAGACATAGGACACACACCCTGCCACACCCCCTTAACCGCTTCCCGACCGCCTCCTGTAGATATACGTCTACAGAATGGCACGGCTAGGCAAAGGCACGTATATATACGTCCCCTTTATTTGCCTAGCCGGGAGCTCCGTGACCACGGCCGCAGGACCAGCGGACCCGATCGCCGCTGGTGTCCCGCGATCGGGTTACAGAGCTGAAGAACGGGGAGAGGCCTGTGTAAACAAACCTCTCCCCACGCTTCCTATTCTGCCTGTCATTGATCGGCTGTTCCCTGTCATCGGGAAAGCCGATCAATGACGTCAGACGTACAGCCCCGCCCCCCCTACTGTAAAAAAAACACAACACGTCACACTAACTCCTCCCCGCCCCCTAGTGGTTAACTCCTTCACTGCCACTGTCATTTACATAGGAATCAGTGCTATTTAAATAGCACTGATTTCTGTATAAATGACAATGGTCCCAAAAATGTGTCAAAAATGTCCGATGTGTCCGCCATAATGTCGCAGTCACAATAAAAATCGCTGATCGCCGCCATTACTAGTAAAAAAAAAAATATTAATAAAAATGCTATAAAAACTATCCCCTATTTTGTAAACTCTATAACTTTTGCGCAAACAAATCAATAATCGCTAATGCGATTTTTTTTACCAAAGATATGTAGAAGAATACGTATCGGCCTAAACTGAGGAAAAAAACATTTTTTATATATTTTTTGGGGATATTTATTATAGCAAAAAGTAAAAAATAATGCATTTTTTTCAAAATTGTTGCTCTATTTTTGTTTATAGCGCAAAAAATAAAAACCGCAGGGGCGATCAAATACCACCAGAAAGCTCTATTTATGGGAAAAAAGGACGCCAATTTTGTTTGGGAGCCAATTGCACGACCGCGCAATTGTCAGTTAAAGCGACGCAGTGCCGAATCGCAAAAAGGGGCCTGGTCCTTTGGCTGCAAATTGGTGCTGAAGTGGTTAAAGGAGAATATAAAAAAAAAAAATTAGTTAAACCCACAAGCGCTTTCTTTTACCACTACTATTTCTTCATATTGGGTTTTGAAATTTACAAATGCAGCATTTAGAAATTGGATGAAATGTTTAGCTCTGGGAAACACTTTTTGAAAATAAAAAGTGCATTTTATATACAACTATATAGATCGAACCAAAATGAGGGACAAATGAGGAGGACAGAGGGACAGAGGGACATTGCTCGAAATCAGGGACAGTCCCTCGAAATCAGGGACAGTTGGGTGCTATGTAAGTGTTTACATGTGGATGCCCAAGCCTGGATGCAGTCAGCTACATTCAGGAAAGGATATCTGCAGATAAATGCTTGGTGTGTGACTACACACCAAGTAGTCTGTGACTACGAATAGCGGCAGCTGCTGTCCTCTCATTAGTTTATATAGGCTTAGTCGCCACTGCTATTTGCATACAAATGAAAACTCTTTTTGCGCTTAGTGATTTAAATTGTGGATGCTGCACAGAAACTACCTGAATACAAGATAGTAACTAGAATACTGAAAAATAGGTCGCTTCCACAATCATTTGAATCAGTACGTAGCGCTACCCCAGCAGGAGCTGCTGGTTAGGATGGGCCTTCTGTTCTTTGTCTTGACCTCTTTAAGAACTTCAGCCCCTCTCACACACTAGGCTGAGTGTACAAAGCATGTAATATCACAGAAAATCACTGAATGTAATACTTAGTACCCGATAGTAGTCAGTGGCAGCTGGTGTTTTTTTTGGGGGGAGGGTGGCAGACAACTTCCCCCAAACCATCCCCCCCCCCCGGGGGTCACACGGTCGTTAATCGGTAATACCCCATATAGGTTTCAGGCGGGCAGTGCTCCTACAGACAGCGGGCGTCTCCTCCTCCTCTGCATCACGAGGGCTTAAGCTGTGTGTCTCCTCCTCCTGGGCGTCCAATAGGATCGCCCCTCCTTTCAGCCTATGGGGTGAGGGGCCCCGCTTCCTGATTGTCTAGAAGCAGGATCAGTGTGAGGATAGGGAATAATCATTCGCTATTGTCACACAACTGGGTGGGCTTGGAGCGCAATGCTCTGCATTGTGAGCAGTGATAAAGCTTGATTTACAGAACAAGAGAACTATACTGCCAGAGTGTATTGATGGTGAATATGTTAGACCTAGTCAAACTGGATGTGCACTGTCAATGAAAATGAAGGAATTGGGAGAAGGGAACAAAGAGGACTTGCAGGATGATTTTAAGGAATAGGGTAGTCTTTTATGTTATTCTTCTGCTGGCTGTTGTTGATACACTTAAAGTGGTTGTAAACCCTTACAAACCACTTTGACCTACAGGTAAGCCTAAATTAAGGCTTACCTGTAGGTCCAATAAATATCTCCTAAACCTACATGGTTTAGGAGATATTTAGAAAAGAAAAGGCACCCCTGTCTACGGCGCATGCGCCGCAGACAGCTGTGCGCAGGCGCACTGAGCAAGCCGAGATCACAGCGTTATGCCGCTCTCGTGCGCATGCGCAGGGGGTGACGTCATCGCCGCTCCAGCGAATGACAGCGATGAAGCGGCGAGACCCGGAAGTCACTCCGCGATTAATGGCGCCGGCGGAGGTCGTGGACGAGGGTCGATTCGTGGGCTTCATTCTCAGGTAAGTTATGCATAATGAGCTAGTATGCTATGCATACTAGCTCATTATGCCTTTGCCTTGCAGGTTCCTTTTTTTAATTTTTTTTTTAAAAGAGGCTTTACTTCCTCTTTAACAACAGTTTTAGTAAACCAACATGCAGTATACTGTAGGTGCAGTAAAGAAGCAGTAGAGATGCAGTAAACCTGTGGTATAGCTGTACAGGTGCAGTATATTTAATGTCCTACCTCCAGTAACTCAGTTCATGCTAGCAGTGTAAATGATGGGCAGCGCCCTCTCACTAGTCCCTCTGGTGCGGCTGTGAACTCTCACTGTAAAAGGGAGGGCTCCCTCAGTCCCTCCATAGAATGCCTCCATAGTTTCAGCAGCGGGAAGTAGAAGATGAGAGGATGCTATGGTCTCTCTGTGGCAACGGTGCAATTGCGATTGCTGTGATTTGTGCTGAGCTGCCTTGGGTGTCTCCAATTGTCTGGTCTCTCAGCAATCTGGTCAGTATGCAGCATATGTGCTCTCTTCAATTCCCACAGTGCCAAATAAGAGAGCATAGCTGAGCAGTCTCAGAAAAACAGCTCCACTGCTCCTCCTTGAACCCAGTGTCTCCTGGGAATATTGCATAGAGTCCATAAGCTTCACAATATGGCTTACTCCCTGGACTTCAAATCCCATAATCTTCGGCCTTCTATATAGGAACCCATAGGCCAGAAAAGGCTATAGTTCTCCCTCTGCTGACAACATTTAGCATAACAGCAGAAAGTGAAAGTAAACTGATTATAATGGGAGAAATGTCTTTCTCCAGGTTTCTGTGGTCCAGCACCTGGCTACAGGTAATACAAACAAACGAGTGGATAAATCATACGTGTGCATATAAAACCAATGAGTGAATAATAATCCTCAAAAAATAGTAATAAAAAAGTTATCACACATATTTAAAAAAAAAAAAAACAATTAGCGCACATGTCAATAATTGTGAGAAATTGTGAAAGTATAGTGAAAATCTGTACACTCCTCACCTTAAAGTTATTGTAAAGAATCACCTTGTAAAACAACCCATTCCGTTTAAAATAGAAATAAATTGAAAATCATTTGTTTATAGATATAAAAAAAAAAAAAAAATACCTTTTTTCCCTTTTTTATAAGTGATCACATTCCCTCGGTTTTCAGTTGCATAAAAGCTGGGAGAGGAGAAGCAACAGCACACTGAGCTTCCCATTGAATGGCTGTGCAGCAGGGGTGTGTCAGGATAAGTCTGTTCATTGGAGGAGAGCACACTGAGTTCCCAGCATAGCTAGAGAACTGCCCACAGTGTGCTCTCCTGTTTAGTCTGATCAGTTTTTTATTAAGAAAGCAAGGGGACTAGCAGGGTCACCAGGGATTTCATATAAAGGAAGCAATACAAAGAGAACAGGAGACTTTCTCATACAGTACATGGTGCAGCAGGCACATATCAGGAATATGTAGTGTTGGGGTATCAAACGCTTTAAATGTAATCTAGGATTTACAAAAACAAACAAATGTTGTCTTGCCATACTCCACATGTAAAATTTGCAGCCTCTTACCAGAGCTCCTTGATCTTTAAATAAAGAGATCAATAGCACTTGTAAAGTAGATGAACAAACAGATGGCCATTTCAGATAATTCAGCTCTTGTGCTTCTGCCTTCGTGGCACTCAATACCGCCAAATAGAATGCTAGCGCCAAACCCCAGTCATACCACTCATAAGAATTTTCTGTTGAAATTTGGAAAATGCAGCTAACCGACCGTGTGAAGGAGGCCTTACCTAACCCTGGTATACACTAGTTTCTGCCACAGGGGTTTGAGAATAATGATCCAAGCATAAAGACACTCTCCAGTCAAAACGGAAAATAAAATTTGAACAGCATGCTCAGTACCCCAATTTTTCATCTAGGATTTTCTATAGAACATCATTCCACCTCAGGTCCATCTGTATAGCAATCTTTAGTTCTGGAAACCCCTGCTTTTGATGAAGGAGCTCTATTCCCAAACACTCCCACTGCAGATTTGTTGTCTTTCACAAACAGACTCATATAAAACATGCCAATACCAAGAAGTTTCTCAAAGCCACCAGTGAGATTTGAAATTACCTTTGAGTGTAACTGTAGAGCTTAGACCTTGATGAAGGGGACATACACCGAAAGCTTGTCCTAAAAAAAATTGTATGTTAGTGCAAAAAAAAAAAGTATTGCAGACAGTACTCAATTGTCTCGAGTTAAATGAAGTCCTACTTGTTGCACTTTTGATGCATTTCCATCACAATAGTGCTCCACTGTTGTCAGTGGGAAGAGTAGTGCCCCATTGTTGGTGTCAGTGAGAGGAATAGTGCCCCATTGTTGGTGTTAATGGGAGTAATAATGCCTCATATTAGTGGGAGGAACAAAGCAGAGAGTAGTAATCATAGGTAAAAAATCCTCATTAAACCAATAAAGGGTTCATTTTAGCAAAGTCAGAGCGGTAAAGGATGACTTGCCGATAGTTTGTCATACTGTATATTACTGAATTTACCATATTGCTTTTGTTTTTAGACGATGTCTTTTAAGTGAAACCTTTTTTTTTTTTTTTTTTTTTTTTTTAGGCTGACTACTTCGGTGGATGTTGTGGTTGCCATTTGTGTGATTTTTGCTATGTCATTCATCCCAGCAAGTTTTTTGTTGTATTTGATCCAAGAAAGGGTGTCCAATGCCAAGCACCTTCAGTTTGTTAGCGGAGTTACTCCAGCTGTGTACTGGTTCACAAACTTTGCATGGGACATTGTGAGTAATATATGTTTTTGTTGTTAAATTTACATACACTTCATCATTAGAATAAAGGAAGGGAGATTTCTCAAAACTGTTTCTGTTACCAAAAATTGTTGTCCAGATTCTGTCATTAGGATACTGTCAATAGGGCTTTTTTTGTGCCAGGTTTCATAAATATTGCCAACCATCAGTCACATACAGTAGATAATGTTATGTGTTTTATTGTTAGTTTGTTAAAAATGTGCTCTGGTCATTTGTCTCCATCAGCAAAATGGGGAAATATGCTTTAATTAAATTCAGCTTATTAAATGGCCACTCCATCCAATATTTCAGCTTGCATTATGTGGAGACTTAGAAGACTCACAAGGGTCTGGAAGGATTAAATGATGCATACAAAACTCTAAGGTTCTGCTTTATCAAAAATAATACTTATCTTTATTCAGATGTGTACAGTGGTCATCCATAATGTTTTCTCCATGTAGTGTCAAAGTTCAGGTCAGACTAGGTTATTAAAGCTGATACCATATCACATACTAGATGTACAGTACTAGTGCTAAAAATTGCTATAATGAGTTTAAACAGTTATACCTTAATCAATCATAGATGATTCCCAGTATTAACCAATCTAAAAGCTCACAATACCATTACCGGTTTCATATCATCATTAAAATAAGATAATCAAACCATTACTACAGTTAGTATAATGGATAACATTTAAAAAGAAACAATCAGTAAAGTGGTAATAAACCCAAAAATAAAAATGTTTTATATTACAGTTTACCAATTATAAGATGCGGTGGCTGCATTATTTTCACCTGGTGATCTTGACCAGATTATCATAAGAAAATAAAGGAATAGTCTAAAAAAAATCTAAATGCAACCACCACTTTCAAGGATTTGTAAGCTGCAATATATTACATTTTTGTTTTGAGGGTTATTAACACTTTATACCTGATAGTGACAAGAATAGTTAAGTGAAAAATTTCCAATAAAATGTCATTGGATACATGATATATATACAGTGTAATTTTTTTACCTAGATTTACAATGCAAGTATTTGTGAAGTATTTGGCTATAGTTAGCAAAGATTAACTCTAACAGCGGAAAAAGGCATTTCTTCTACACAGCTAATAGTGGATCCTAGCATGCATGAAACACCCACTAGCTTCTTACTTTCCTTTGGAGGTGAGGGGCTCATTTATAAGTAAACCTTATATTTTTATTTGATATCTGGTTTAAACGGTGTGTATCCTGTTAGGAGGTGATTCACTTTAATAATGAATAAGGTTTTAGACCCCTTTCACGCTGGGTCCGCCCATGCGTTAGCGTTAAAGCGCCGCTCGTTTTAGCGGCACTTTACGTTTAAGCGGCACTTTTTGTCCAGAGAAGGGGTGAAAAATGCCCATGTTGCGGCGCTTCCAAAATGTTTTCAGGCACTTTGGAAGCGCTGCCTATTCATTGCAATGGGCACGGGCGTTTTGCCCCAAAGATGCTGCTTGCATGACGTTTTCTAACGTCCCACAAGCGCACCGCCCCAGTGTGAAAGAAAGTTTTCACACTCGGACGGCATGGGAGGCAGTTTTCAGGCACTTTACAGGCGCTATATCTAGCGCTAAAACACCTGAAAACTGCCTCAGTGGGAAAGGAGTCTTAAAGTGGAGCGCCACCCAAAAGGGAAGCTCCACTTGTTTGCTGCCTCCCCCTCTCCGCTGCCACATTTAGCACCTTTCCAAATTTGAAATATGGTTATCCTGTTATGTATTTATTAGAGGTACTTATATAGCGTCGACAATTATTTCACTTTTACTGTATTTAGTGAAGTGATAGTTATAGTACATATTTTAAAAATAAAAAGTGTTCCTGTGTCTTCAGGCAAACTACGCCATAAGTGTGGCTATGGTGGTCATCATATTCATTGTGTTTGAAAAGAAAGCATATACATCATCCACAAACCTACCAGCACTCATAGCACTGCTGTTTTTCTATGGGTAAGTAATTATACATGTTCATGTGTTTTTACAGATATTATTGTTTACATATGCATATTTTATAAATCACAGTTGCTATCATTTTCATATAGTTCTTTCATCTGAAATACCTGGTTGATCCTGCCAGTCACTTTTCTTCTGTGTTCGAAACTGACCTCACAAAGTTAAGAAGCTGATCTGTGTTTTTATGGTCAGTTTTTATCCTTTGGCTGGCCATTCAGAGGTACAGGACACACAGCATGCCTGTATTGGGTAGTTTTTTCAGCCACCACATCCTTGACCAATCACAGCCTGCCTCTGGCACACACCCCCTTCCAATCACAGCCTGCCTCTTGAAAAAAACCCTCTGCTCAAGCACGGCCTGCCTGCATCTTATCTCAGGCTGAACAGCCAATGGAATCCAAGCACACTGTGTATCTGCACAGTGTCCTGTCACTCTTGCCTCCACTACCAGGATGCATGGTCACATGAGAGAACTTTTTACCTTGTAAAAAAATGTAAGAAAATAATTTCTGAAACTAACCATAAACAGTTATAGTGCCTGAATAGTCATAACTGTATTAGAAAGTTACTTCTTTAAAGGCCAAGTCCACCTTTAGTACAAAAGCAATAAATGCACATATTTTTGCAGAAAAAAGGTGCATTTATTATTTTTTTTTTGAAAATGAGCATGTCAATTATTGTGTAGCATTCCATTGAACCCCGAGGCATGTTTTTTTTTTTTTTTAATCTCAAAGACAGGGTAGGCTAGCATTTTCCCAGGCATGAGTCCATAATTGAAAGGTAGGTGATGTGTAACAATTGGGGTGACAGTCACTTTAAGTATTTTTAAAGATCGTATTCCTTACTGCATCACATGGGAGAGAGGGATAGGGAATTCCAAACACCCTTACTAACTTGCAGACTAACAAACTCCATCTACAAACCTCAGTACAGTCAACAAGGGCCTTTAAGCTGAAACCAGCAACCTGAAACCAGCACTTTCACTAGCAACCGCAGCCCCAGTGAACCTCTTGATGCTTTCCCAGGCTCTCTGTTAATTCCTTGACTTCAAGATCCCCAGCTGCAGACTCACCTCTGGGATTGCATCCCAGGCGTCATCTGCGGGACTCCCTCTTTCACACACCCTGCCCAGGCCACAGCCCTGGGAAAGAGAGCGCTCACAAGGTACACCCTAAATATTTGTGCTGTCTTCAGCATGCACCAGTGGCAATACACCTCCTACTGGCTGGCCAGGCAAACATAAATATTCATAACTCTTAATTACTGTTGCATCTCACTCTATCATTACACCAGTGAAACCTACTAGTAACAGAAAGAGACAACAGCAACACTGAGCTTAGGGAAAAAACAAAATGAGCAAATAGACTATAGAAATGTTTGTCTACCACCCAGAAAGACTACATTTAGATGCTTTGGGCAGGATGGCTACAACTGCAATGCCAGGCTCCTGTAGACCCTTCCTCTAGCTCCCTGTCTGTACCAGTTAGAGAGGAAAGGTTGATGAATTACGATTTTGCTGATCACTGCATTTGTATTCCATTGAGAACTACAAGTTCATCTATTTGGTGCAGGAGGGCTGCAGCTGTTGTACTATGTTGGGATAGCGTGTGCCATTCCCACTACTGTGGTATAGTGTTAAACCGCGCTTAGTGTTCAGAAATATAAAGCAGCCAGCACTAAAAGAGACAACTTGTGCAAAAAAAGGGTATAAATAGTGCAGTGCTAAAAACATAAATCATACAAATATGAATTAATATGAATCATAAAGTGAAAACAATTATACAAGTGAATATATAGAAAAACTCATAAGCTCATAAACAGTTCATGTTTCGAAGGAGAGTCCATATATTCGTGTTTCAAATATTAATGTTCAATCACCCCAGATTATGTCTGACTGAGACGAAACGCGTTGGGTCTACTGTCCTGTCTATGCCACTACAACTTTACTTTCTGTGCATTTTATGTTTTAATGAAATGTGAGTGATTTACATTTTTTTTAAAACAAATTTTATGTTCGGTTTTACACTGTCGAGTCTCCTAGCTTTTCTCCTTGGATTCATGTCCTAACAGAGTATTGATGAGAGGACTCCACACGCTGAAAGGTTTTATAAGTTTACATACCATTCCATTGGCTATGGTGGTTGTCGTCATTTGTCGATGATTCCAGTGAAGATTCCCTATTCAAGTGTTGAGACACCAAAGCCCGTTTGACCCATTTGGTATATGCTAAATAGGGTCCCACTGTTTCGGTAAGCCTCCTTACACTATATTTGGTGGCAGAAGGTTTTCACAGCGATGATTTCTTTTCACTTGGGTGATTGAACATTAATATTTGAATCACGAATATATGGACTCTCCTTTCGAAACATGAACTGTTTATGAACTTATGAGTTTTTCTATATATTCACTTGTATAATTTTTTTCACCTTATGATTCATATTAATTCATATTTGTATGATTTATGTTTTTATCGCTGCACTGTTTATACCCTTTTATTCCCACTGCTATGCAGTGCATCGGAAAGCCAGTCCAAGATGCAATTGCAGCTCCCTCAATAAAAGCCATTGTTTCAAAGAGATTGATAACATATTTTGAAATTTCACAAACATGTTAAGGACTACTGTATATATGAGATTGTAGTAATTAGGTTTATATCTACATTAATCCTTTTTATTTTAAATATATATCCAAACTTGTTTGAAAACAGCTAATATAAAAGATATCATTGCTTGTCTATAAATGTCCTCTAGATAGAGCTGTTGTACACTCTTATCACAGTTTTTTTTTTTTTTTGTTCACAAACTGACTTTTTACAGTACTTGACCTACAACGGCCATAAAATAAAGTATTTAATATGAATCACAATAAAAATCAATATATTGACATATTTAGCTATTACTGTCTGTCACCATCCAATTTTTTCACTACACAAATATAAGTATAATATAAATATGGTTTTAAATCCAACGTTTTGTTTTTTTACCCTAATGCATTATCTGCATTAAGGTAAAATAAAAAACCCAGGTACCTAATCTGTCCCTAAACACTTACCTGCCTGAATCACCGGCCCAGTGCTGTCCTGGCAGCAGCACGGGTCCTCTCACTTCCTGCTTTCACAAGAGACACTAAGTGCAGTGGGAATCACAAACATTTGTGAGGAGGATCGGGGCTGCTCTGTGCAATATTGTTGAACAGAGCAGGCAAGTAAAACGTATTTTTTATTTTAATTAAAAAACAATAACTTTCTCTATTACTTTAACATATACTAAATAGAACTGTACAAAACTTAAAGCGGAACTTAATTAATTTCAGCAACCTTTGGTTCTGCGCATGCGCACAAAATGGTAGGTTGCTAGAGTGACCATAGAAACGGTTGCCCTTTGTGCGCATGCTCAGAAAGTCCCAGCACATGCGCAAAAGCACCGCCAGTCTTTGCCAGCTCCCAAATACCCAGCATGGATAAAATTTGTAAGATGGTGAAGCAGAAGAGGGGTGGGAGGAGGGGATTAAATCAGCTGTGGGGTTCCACATTTAAGCTGAACTCTAGCCTTACCCTCGGTCTTGCACAACGGCAGACTTCCTGTACTGAAATGACTTACTTATTTCACTGCATAATGTGAGCGTCTTACAACATACATTAGCAGCTGCAGTATAATCTAGTGTCTTGGCCTACCATTTCAGTCATGGAGTCTAAGAAAGTAAGCATGCAATTACAGTCTTCCCTTGGATAATCCACTCCTCCAGACTGACATCCACCCACATGGGCATTTTGATATTTGCATGATGCCTCCCAAGCACCATCCTACTGCTTGCATCGGGGCTGGAGGTTCTTAAGAGGAATGCTGGGGTAAGATGTTTTCAGGAAGCTATGCGCAGCACCCTGCTGTACCCTTCCACCAGTCATGATCTAAATACATTGCATAGTAATGTATCTAGGCCTAAAATAATGTATGTGATGCAACAGAAAGGTATGTAAAAATGGCATTAGCATGTTGCTGGGGTAAAGGGGAACCAGGAAAAGCAAGATATAAGCAGAGTCAATTTCAGCTTTAATATACATTATACGTTAAATTGGCACAAATATTTGTAGTAGATATGGTTTGAATGGCGATTGCTGCATTGTCAGTTTTGTTTTTGCTTAGTAAGTGCAATAGACAAACCACAATTCAGTAGTCAGCCTATGTTTACCCTTTAAAACTATGAATGATTATTTTCAGATGGGCTGTAATTCCTATGATGTATCCAGCATCATATTTCTTCAATGTGCCAAGCACGGCCTATGTTGCATTATCTTGTATGAATCTCTTCATTGGCATAAACAGTAGCGCCATTACTTTCATCCTTGATCTCTTTGAAAATAACAGGGTGAGTAAAATCTGCTGCAGAATATATGCTTAGAAACACAATGCAGAGAGCATTATTGATAAGTAATTTTCCATTGTTATGATTGACTTTCACTACATCTAGAATGTATCCAAAGGCATTTGTTTTTTGTTATGGATATGGTGACCATCGCTCCCAGAACAAGAATAGAGGGATCATTTTTTAATGGTAACACCTGCTCTGATGACAACTGCCTATAAGGGTATATCATTAATGCCCCGTACACACTATGAGAAAATCGGGCGAACAAATGGACGGTTTTCCTCCAGTGTTTCACAGCAAGTCGGAACCAAGGATAGAAATAATGTACGAAAATTCTCCTACAACAAAGGCTTTTTTCTGTTATTTGTTGTTTTTGTCTTTCATATCTGATATTTCTCATATGAAAATCATTCAAAATCAGTACACATTACACGAAAATCATTCGCTGTGTTCCTGTGCGAGAAAGATTTTGGCATTTGTCCCTTCAAAAAATTGCGTCTGGAAAGTCGGAATCGGCTGTCGAAAGTTGTGTACACACTATCAGAAAATCGTATGATCGTTTCTTGGATCACAATGTTCGCCCGATTTTCTTGTGTGTACAGGGCTTAACTTTAGAGAGATTTTCCCTCCTTTTCTTTTGTGTTTACACTGGGAAGTGAAAAGAAACCTTCCTGATGAGAACAGATTTTGAAAAAAAAAAACCTGAGGCAGATTTGAACCATTCCCTATTCGATCCAAAATATAAAAATGTGCATTAAATATAGGCTGGCCATACACTGAATGAACTTGGCAGGAACCTAATAAACTTGCTAAAATTCACTCAGTGGGTGGCCATGTCGGCCCTGTTCCAGCTGACAAAAGTTGACTGCCTGCTGGAAAAGTTTTGGATGAACCCATCAGATGCAGCTAATGTTCGGGAGCTGTCAGAATATTATAGCCCGGAATGGGGGGGTGTTAGTATATGGCCAGCTTTAGCTTATGGTTGCTATTGACCCCCTTAAAGGATGGTGCCACCACTTCTCACGATGGGTAAAAAAAAAAAGAATTGTGAGGTTTTCAGGGATAGATACAATTGTACAAACCCAAGATGGCTTAGATGAAGTAAAGCTGAACATACAGCACATACAACCTCTAAAATCGTCTTTAGGTTTTGAAGGTATTCAATCAAGAGGGTAAATAGAATGATTGCAGGCTCCTACTTATGAGAGCACTTTAGACTATATAAATGTTGATGTAGACATGCTTACAGTGCTCATAGAAAGGTATGTGGACACTGAATATACATAAGAATGCTGCCTGCAGTCACTCAGGTATATTCAACACTTACTGAGTCCATGATTGGTTTTACTCTTGGACACCGTTGAACACAACAGTCTCTATGGTGAATATAATAATAGCAGAAATGTTCAAGTGGTTTGGGGCATACTTTGCAGATTACATTATGCAACAGGAGGCAACAATTAGTCAGTATGGCCAGTATTGTCATAAATCATGTGATGTGGTTGTTAGTCTACTAGCAGAGTGGTGTTTCGATTTATTATCATTTTTTTTTCTTGTAGTCTCTGCTGAAATTCAATGAGAGGCTGAAGGACTTACTTTTAGTCTTCCCACACTTCTGCCTTGGTCGAGGTCTTATTGACTTGGCTATGAATCAAGCTGTGACTGACGTGTATGCTCGATTTGGTGAGTGTGAAGCAGACTTGTTTTATTCCACTTGTCCACATTTACAGTATCTGGATTTTAAGATTCCTGGTAGTGTTTATAAAACTAGCTTCATGTAAAAGGAAAAGTCATTATAAATGGGCTTATGCTTACATTTATATACAAATATATAAATGTTCCATCAGTTTATCTCTTTGAAAATATTGGAGATAAAAATGATTACATTGGAGTAAAAATGTGTTTATGCATACTGGAGTAAATTTGGCATACATTACCAACTGCCACTGTGTGACATCTTTTGCATATAAATACAATGATAAATAATGCATTTTTTCAGCGAGAACATCATAGAACATCACAGAGACACATATATGCGGTGTCTTAGCATTAGGGTCCACCCTCAGTGTTGCCACATGACACTGTCATAAAAAGGTTAAGCCACTAACTGAAATGATTAACAGGGTATCCCTAATGGGTTCCCTAACACAAACAGGCAGTATTTGTACCATTTTAGTGTTTGGTCAGCAGCCAACCTTTTCACACAACAGTAGGATCTTACATCAGACAGAGTGAGAGACAGCTCTGAGCGTCATTCAGCTCACATATAAAAGGCCTGTGCAAAGCTGAGACTAATAATTAGGTTTGACTACCAAGTAAGATGTGGACATAGAAATGGAGGCTTCATCCTACCCAATACTCAACAAGCCTCCAGGCTCAAAGACCTAGAACAAACCTTATTGAGACCCAGAGAAATAAAAAATTAGAGTAACTAACAAAAACATTCCCCTCTGGGTGATGTATGTACATTACAAGAATTTTAACAAATTTTGTTGCATATTCCTACCTTTAGTTATTCTAGAAATCCCTGTGTGTTTGTCTGTGTCCATGTGGGAAAGTGAATCTAATGGGAGTGGTTTCATGATTATCGATAAGCTGCAGCACCCGCAGGGCACAAATGAGGAAAATTGCAGGGTCTGCATTCCTTTAGATGTGATTTCCTATTGGGAGAATCTCACCAAAAATGACATTTTTGTTGCAGGGGATGCCTGATATCTGACTTATATCTTAGTGTAGATTTCTGTGAAAATTAGTGAGCCAGTCGCACAAGCAGGAAATTGTGATAATGAGTAGGTTTAAAATGTAAAGGTGTTGGCGCTAAAACATACAAAATGAATGTGAACAATATTCTGAAAAAGCATATTGTGATTGAAAAAGCAAATAAGTATATAAAGTCCAAAGTGACAATCCCAACACCATAAATAAATGAAATCTTTTGGTTTTGATGTTCCTTCAAATAAAAGCTTCACCACAAGTGCTCATGAGGTAGATAGCAACTCACCAAAGGTGTCTGACCACTTTTTACAGTAGCTTAAAATGTGCTTAGGTTGAATGGACCAGAGGAACCCTAGGTATGCATCTCTCCACTGAGTGACCCCCTCCAGATGGCGGCTGAGGATAAGGGAACAGACTCCACCAAGGACACACAAAAAGATCTCTTATGGTGTAGTAAGTTTTTTTAAAAAGGTAACAAAAGATTTTGCACTCACATGTGACTGTGCTATGCTCAGCACTAAGGTGTCTACAGCATATGCAGGTGAATATACTGGAATTGCGGTGGCGTGCGATCCACGCCTTGTTCTGGATATACCAAAAGGATGTAACATAAAGGACCCGAAAGTGACGAGTCCGTGCTTCTATGTACGTTTCACCGTACTGGCGTCATCAGGAAGTGACAAACTCCCATTTCCTGTTTGCTTTTATAATGCACAAAGGGGTGTGATTGGCTAGGCTTCCCAAACATTGAGATTGGGGACAAAAAAGTAATCTACCTCATTCCCAGATATCATCCTCCCATGCCGCACACACCTAAACAATTGCAACTTACAATGATATCTATAAATTCATAAAAACCTCTATTTAAAAATAAAACTAGTTTAAAGTGGTTGTAAACCCTTACAAACCACTTTGACCTACAGGTAAGCCTAGATTAAGGCTTACCTGTAGGTCCAATAAATATCTCCTAAACCTACATGGCATCGCTGTCTACGGCGCATGCGCCATAGACAGCGGCGCGCAGGTGCACTGAGCATGCCGAGATCACGGCGATATGCCGCTCTCGCGCGCATGCGCGGAAGTGACTTCATCGCCGCTCCAGAGAATGACAGCGATGGAGCGGCGAGACCCGGAAGTCACTCCGGGATTGATGGCGGCGGAGGAGGTCGTGGACGAGGGTCACTTCGGGGGCTTCGTTCTCAGGTAAGTTATTCATAATGAGCTAGTATGCTATGCATACTAGCTCATTATGCCTTTGCCTTGCAGGTTCCGTTTTTTGTTTTTTGTAACCGCTTCCCGACTGCCTCCTGCACATTTACGTCGGCAGAATGGCACGGCTAGGCAAAAGCACGTACAGGTACGTCCCCTTTAATTGCCTGGCCGGTGGTGTGCTCGCGACTCGGTTGGGAGCTCCGTGACCCCTGGACCAGTGGACCCGATCGCCGCTGGTGTCCCGCGATCGGGTCACAGAGCTGAAGAACGGGGAGAGGTCTGTGTAAACAAACCTCTCCCTGCGCTTCCTACACTGCCTGTCACTGATCGGCTGTTCCCTGTCATCGGGAAAGCCGATCAGTGACGTCAGACGTCAACCATGCCCCCTACTGTGAAAAAAAAACACACACACGTCACACTAACTCCTCCCCCGCCCCCTAGTGGTTAACTGCCACTGTCATTTACATAGGAATCAGTGCATTTAAATAGCACTGATTTCTGTATAAATGACAATGGTCCCAAAAATGTGTCAAAAATGTCCGATGTGTCCGCCATAATGTCGCAGTCACAATAAAAATCGCTAATTGCCGCCATTACTAGTAAAAAAAAAATATTAATAAAAATGCTATAAAACTACCCCTATTTTGTAAACGCTATAACTTTTGTGCAAACCAATCAATAATCGCTAATTGCGATTTTTTTTTACCAAAAATAAGTAGAAGAATACGTATTGGCCTAAACTGAGGAAAAAAAAAATTTTTATATATTTTTTGGGGATATTTATTATAGCAAAAAGTAAAAAAAAAAATGCATTTTTTTTCAAAGTTGTTGCTCTATTTTTGTTTATAGCGCAAAAAATGTTTGGGAGCCACGTCGCACGACCGCGCAATTGTCAGTTAAAGCGACGCAGTGCCGAATCGCAAAAACGGGCCTGGTCCTTTGGCTGCAAATTGGTCCGGGGCTGAAGTGGTTAAAGGAGGCTTTACTTCCTCTTTAAAATGAAATAGATATCTAATATAACATATGCCCCATCACAAACATGGTTTCCTAGATTGGGTATACCATGTGTGGACAAAACACTCTTTGGCTCCCTCTAGTGGAGGAATTAAAATACCATAAATTGGATTTCGAAGTAGAAATGGTGATGGTATTACAGTAGATTCCTCCATGTTTGGGGAGCCTAGCCAATCACACCCCTTTATGCATTATAAAAGCAAACAGGAAATGGGAGTTTGTCACTTCCTGATGACTCCAGTACAGTGAAGCATACGTAGAAGTGCGGACTCATCACTTCTGTGTCCTCTATGTGACATCCTTTTGGTATATCCAGAATGAGGAGTGGATCGTGTGCTGCTGCGATTCCAATATATCCACCCGCACATGCTGTAGACACCTTAGTGCTGGGCATAGCACAGTCACATGTGAGTGCAAAATCTTTTGTTACCTTTTTTAATATTTTTTAGTAAAACTTACTACACCATAAGAGATCTTTTTGTGTGTCCTTGCCTTATCCTCAGCTGAAATCTGGAGGGGGTCACTCAGTGGAGAGATGCATACCCAGGATTCCTCTGGTCCATTCAACCTAAGCGCATTTTGACCTACTGTAAAAAGTGGTCAGACACCTTTCGTGAGTTGCCATCTACCTCATGCGCACTCGTGGTGAAGCTTTTATTTGAAGGAACATCAAACCTGAAGATTTCATTTATTTATGGTGTTGGGATTGTCACTTTGGACTTTATATATTTATTTGCTTTTTCAATCACCATATGCTTTTTCTTAATATTGTTCACATTCATTTTGTATGTTTTTAAGCAGGAAATTATGTTTCTGGGGGGCATGCTGTACACAATCTATGTTCAGAACACCTCCAGGTAGCCACATTACATTACATTTTACAGAAAATTACAGAGCTGCAGATTGAAAAGGAAAGGTCATTTTTAATAACATTAAATTATAATACAGTGTTGCAATTGTACTGTATATGCTATATTATTTTTTTTTTTTTATTTGCTTTTTTTTTCCCCACAGAAGGGGAGTTACCCTTTTATTTTCTGTCCATCAGCCATAGGCCCTGGAGCCCCCAAATCATGTGACAGCCATAGCATCAGGGCCTTAAAATGGCAGAAATAAGTATCCTGCACACATAGAATCTCCTAACAAAACCGATTCAATGCTTTTCTGCATTAGGTGCAAGCCATTTTAAAGGAACCATACTGCCAGCAAAAGTATCGTAACTACTTTTTGGAAGTATATATATATATATATATATATATATATATATATATATATACAGTGGATATAAAAAGTCTACACACCTTTTTCAAAATGTCAGGTTCCTGTGATGTAAATAAATAAGACAAAGATAAATAATTTCCAGGATTATCAGCATGGCACATCTTGACTTGGCAATATTTGCCAAATGTTCTTTGCAAAAACACTTCATATCTGTCAGATTGCGAGGGCATCTCCTGTGCATAGCCCTCTTCAGAACACCCCACAGATTTTTAATCAGATTCAGGTCTTGGCTCTGGCTGTGCCATTCCAAAACCTTAATCTTCTTCTAGTGAAGCCATTCCTTTATTGATTTAAATGTATGCTTTGGGTTGTTGTCATGCTGAAAGATGAAGTTCCTCTTCATTTTCAGCTTTCTAGTAGAAGCCTGAAGGTTTTGTGCCACTATTGACTGGTATTTGGAACTGTTCATATTTCCCTCTACCTTGACTAAGGTCCCTGTTCAAGCTGAAGAAAAACAGCCCCATAGCATGATGCTGCCACCACCATGCTTCACTGTGGGTATGGTGTTCTTTTGGTGATGTGCAGTGTTGTTTTTGCACCAAACATATCTTTTGGAATAATGGTCAGAAAGTTCAACCTTGGTTTCATCAGACCATAATACATTTTCCCACATGGTTTTGCGAGACTTCAGATGTGTTTTTGCAATATTTAGCGGGGTTTAGATGTTTTTCTTCGTAAGAAAAGGCTTCTGTCTTGCCACTCTACCCCATAGCCCAGACATATGAAGAATACTGGAGATTGTTGTCACATGTACCACACAGCCAGTACTTGCCAGATATTCCTGCAGCTCCTTTAACCAGTTCCCTACCGCCGTATTGTAAAATGACGGCGCCCGGAACCGTTCCTCCCTCCGGGTGGGCGTCATATGACATCCTCGGCTTCCCGGCATTGTGGAGAGGGCGCGCGCCGCATCACTGGGGACCCGATGCGTGTGCCCGGCAGACATCGTGGCCACCCGCAATTGCTCATCACAGAGCAGGGACGTGGATCTGTATGTGTAAACACACAGATCCACGTCCTGTCAGGGGAGAGGAGAACTGATCGTATATTACTTGCACAGCGGAACACTGATCGGTCTCCTCCCCTCATCAGTCCCCTCCCCCCACAGTTAGAATTACTCCCTAGGACACACATTTAACCCCTGCAGCGCCCCCTAGTCTTAACCCCAATCCGCCGGACTTTCCAGCCGGGCCTCCATGTGACATGAGCTGGATAGTCCCACCGGATAGTCCGCTCGTGTGTACGTGGCATTAGTTGACATACAAATAAAATACTAAGTAACAGGTCACTGTTATACAAATTGTGAAAATTTTGGTGCTAAAAAACACAATAGAATGTTTTACCTAATTCAAATGATTAATGTCTAACCTTATGTGCATGCAATGTTGTATCTTTGCTTTGTTTTATTCTTCCTCACTTAAGAAACGCTGTACTGTGTTCATCGTAAATTAGAGAGTCGTGGAATACTAAGCCTTGGCATCTGCCATCTGGCCTCTCTTAAAGTACAGGAAACCAAGAAACGTATAGTCGCTGATTTGCATCCAGAGCACAGCGTAATTTGTAATTCATTTTTATTGAACTGAATTAAATATTGAATTTATTGAATTAATTAAGGTTTATTAGGAATATTAAGAAGAGAAAACCACCTTGCATCAGAAGTATTGTGTTTGTTAAGTGTTTATAGTAGAGAATTTTGTAGACTTAGTAGCCTAATAATGAACAAAACAAAGCAATTATACATGCTATAGGTAATCTCTGTCATCAGAAAGCCCAAGGTGTGTCGTCTTATTTCTTTGCTGTGTCTTGCAGGTGAAGAGCATATTACAAACCCTTTCCAGTGGGATTTTCTGGGGAAAAACATATTTGCAATGGCAGTTGAAGGAATTGTATACTTTGTTTTAAATCTGCTCATTCAGAACCGCTTCTTTTTTACCGCGTGGTAAGCATCCTCAAAATGTACAATATTTATTATATTGATATACTGACCGATAAATCAGTCTGGATGTCACACCACTTCCTCAAACTCAATCTTTCCAAAACCAAGCTCATATTTCCTCCCCCTGACTTCTCTGTTAAGATTAGTGGCACAACCATCAACCTGTCCCCGATGCCAAGGTTCTAGGTGTAATCCTGGACTCTGAACTATCCTTTCGGCCCCACATCCAATCCATGTTTACAGCTTGCCACCTCAATCTCCACAACATCTCCAAAATAGGCCCCTTTCTAACCAATGATATGACAAAGCTTCTAATTCACTCTCTGGTCATCTCTCACCTTGACTACTGCAACTCCATCCTCATTCGATTACCTTTACATAGACTATTCCCTCTTTAACCACTTAAGGACTAAACCTCTTTCTGAGATTTGCTGTTTACAAGTTAAAAACAGTTTTTTTTTTGCTAGAAAATTACTTAGAACCCCAAACATTATATATATTTTTTCTAACACCCTAGAGAATAAAATGGTGGTCGTTGCAATACTTTGTCACACCGTATTTGTGCAGCGGTCTTACAAGTGCACTTTTTTTGGAAAAAAAATCACTTTTTTAAAATAATAAAAAAGACAACAGTAAAGTTAGCCCAATTTTTTTTTTTATATTGTGAAAGATAATGTTACGCTGAGTAAATTGATACCCAACATGTCACGCTTCCACGCTCGTGGAATGGCGACAAACTTTTACCCTTAAAAATCTCCATAGGCGACGTTTAAAAAAATTCTAATTTTAGTTACTGAGGAGGTCTAAGGCTAGAATTATTGCTCTCGCTCTAACGATCGCGGCGATACTTCACATATGTGGTTTAAACACCTTTTTCATCTGTGGGCACTGCTCACGTATGCGTTCGCTTCTGCGCGCAAGCTTCTTATTTATTTTAGCTTTTATTTAAAATTTTTACACTGTTCTTTTAAAAAAATAAAAATTTGGGTCACTTTTATTCCAATTACAAGGAATGTAAACATCCCTTGTAATAGAAAAAAAGCATGACAGGACCTCTTAAATATGAGATCTGGGGTCAAAACGACACACTTAAAATGCTCATCCACCTTACCAACTGTTCAGTTTCTGCTACTCCTCTCTGCCAATCCCTTCATAGGCTGCCACTCACCCAAAAAATTTAATTCAAAATACTAACAACAACTTACAAAGCCATCCACAACTCGGCCTCCAGCTATATCACTAACCTAGCCTTATAATACCAACCAAATTGTTCCCTTCATTCCTACCAAGACCCCCTGCTCTCTAGTTCCCTTGTCACCTCCTCCCATGCTCATCTTCTCCTGAGCCTCTCCTATCCTATTGAACTATCTTCTACTCTCTTGACATTTAGGCGATCCCTGAAAACCCTTCTCTTCAGAGAAGCCTATCCCGCCTCCACTTAACAACTGTTTCCACTATCTCCATCAGCTCATCCCCCACAGTTATTGACCCTTCCTTTTAGATTGTAAGCTCTAACGAGCAGGGCCCTCCTATTCCTCCTGTATTTATTGTAAGGCCGCGTACACACGAGCAGACATTACCGCGGGAATGTCCGCCGGACTGGAGTCCGCCGGACAATCCGCCCGTGTGTGGGCTCCGGCGGACTTTTTCCTCCCAAAAGTCCGGCGGACTAAGTGCTAGTCCACGGGACTTTTGAAATGAACGAACTTGCCTCGCACACGGAGGAAGGTCCATTCATTTAGAACGTGACTGCAGGTAGACGGGACTAGCGAAGGCAGTGAATGCCGCCGCGCTAGCCCCGTCACCTGGTATGGATTTAAAGGGGAATCCCTACGCCGAAAAAACGGCGTGGGGGTCCCCCCAAATCCATCTCAGACCCTTATCTGAGCACGCAGCCCGGCCGGCCAGGAAAGGGGGTGGGGACGAGCGAGCGCCCCCCCTCCTCCTGAGCCGTACCAGGCCGCGTGCCCTCAACATGGGGGGTGCCCTGGGGAAAGGGGGGCCCTGCGGCCCCCCCACCCCAAAGCACCTTGTCCCCATGTTGATGAGGACAAGGGCCTCTTCCCGACAACCCTGGCCATTGGTTGTTGGGGTCTGCGGGCGGGGGGCTTATCGGAATCCGGGAGCCCCCTTTAATAAGGGGGCCCCCAGATCCTGGCCCCCCACCCTATGTGAATGAGTATGGGGTACGATGTACCATTCACCTAAGGTGTAAAAGTGTAAATAAAAAAAACACACAATTTTTTAAAATATTTTATTGCACAGCTCCGGGGGTCTTCTTCCGTCTTGGGGGGTCTTCTCCTGGACTCCTCCGCTATCTTCTGCTCTTTTACCTAGCTCTTTTACCTAGCGGAGGAGCCCGGCTTCCTTCTTCGTCGCCGCTGTCGTCTGGGGGTCTCATTCCGCCTTCGGGGGTCTCTTCTGTTCTTGCCACTGTCGCTGCCTTCTGCGCCGTCTTCTTCTTTCTCTTCTTCTTTCTCTTCTTCTTCTTCCGATGTTGACTCGTCGCTCTCTCTGACCGGAATGGCAGAGACACGCTGTGTTGTGATTTATATAGGGACAAGGGGCGGGGTCACATGCTCATGTCACATGGTGATCCCGCCCCCATATGATGTCACAGTCCCAGCATCCTCCGGGACTGTGACGTCATATGGGGGTGGGGTCACCATGTGACATGAGCATGTGACCCCGCCCCTTGTCCCTATATAAGTCACAACACCGCGTGTCTCTGCCATTCCGGCCAGATAGAGCGACGAGTCAACATCGGAAGAAGAAGTAGAAGAAGAAGAAGTAGAAGACGGCGCAGAAGGCGGCGACAGTGGCAAGAACAGAAGAGACCCCCGAAGACCCCCGAAGGCGGAACGAGACCCCCAGACGACAGCAGCGACGAAGAAGAAAGCCGGGCTCCTCCGCTAGGTAAAAGAGCTAGGTAAAAGAGCAGAAGATAGTGGAGGAGTCCAGCGAGAAGACCCCCCAAGACGAAAGAAGACCCCCGGAGCTGTGCAATAAAATATTTTAAAAAATTGTGTGTTTTTTTTATTTACACTTTTACACCTTAGGTGAATGGGTAGGGGTACATCGTACCCCATACTCATTCACATAGGGTGGGGGGGCCGGGATCTGGGGGCCCCCTTATTAAAGGGGGCTCCTTGATTCCGATAAGCCCCCCGCCCGCAGACCCCGACAACCAACGGCCAGGGTGCTCGCTCGTCCCCACCCCCTTTCCTGGCCGGCCGGGCTGCGTGCTCGGATAAGGGTCTGAGATGGATTTAGGGGGGACGTTTTTTCGGCGTAGGGATTCCCCTTTAAATCCATGCCAGGTGACGGGGCTAGCGCGGCGGCATTCACTGTTTTCGCTAGTACCGTCTACCTGCAGTTACGTTCTAAATGAACGGACTTTCCGATCGTGTGTCGGCAAGTCCGTTCATTTCAAAAGTCCCGCTGACTTTTTCCCGCGGATTAACCTCCGCTCGGAAAGTCCGGGGGACCTCCGCTGTAAAGTTCGGTGGTTTGTCCGCTGGACTAGGTCCGGCGGACAATCCCGCCGGAAAGTCTGAGCGTGTGTACGCCGCATAACTGTGCGGTTTGCCCTGATGTTGTAAAATACTGTGATGACTGTTGGCACTATATAAAACCTGTATAATAATAATAATAATAATAATATATTCAATTCAATTAATTTTTAGCATAACTATTTACAAGAGAGACACAAAAAGACAAAGAACAACAGTATACCTTACTACCATAGATAAAGACAATGAACATTTGTGCATTTGGGACCTAAATGTATAACTGAATTTTCACTAAATAATAAAAACAAATAAGCTATTCACTTTGCAAGGGAATTTTCATTTTTTAAGGGAATTTTCCCCAGAGCTTAGTAAATGTGTTGAAAATGTACTTTACAAAGAACTTGGATATAGGCAGGTGTAATCGCCCTGTCAATAGGGCTGCATGAACCTTCAAACTAATCTAGAGGAAGTCAATAAACTTTTTTTTAACGCTCACCTTACGTCCTAGCCCCTGGACCCTGTTCCTTCTCAAATATTACGGTCCCCCTCTGGCTCTATCCTTCACTCTTCAACTCATATCTTCAACCTCTCCCTCTCTACTGACATCTTCCCCTACAATCTAAAACATGCTCTAGTCACTCCTATACCAAAAAAGGACCCCACCAATCTTAACAACCTAAGACCCATCTCATTACTCCCTTTTGTCTCCAAACTCCTTGAACGTTTAGACTACAACCGACTGAGCGACCACCTCATTGAGAATACCCTTCTTGATCCCCTTCAGTCTGGATTTTGCCCACAGCACTTCACAGAAACTGCCCTCCTAAAACTCACAAACGACTTACTAACAGCCAAAACCAATGGTCATTATTCCGTACTCCTACTCTTGGGCTCCATGGCTGCGCTCACCATTGGTTTGAATCTCACCGCACCTTCAGGGTCACATATAACTCCACTTCCTCCTCTCCAACTTCTCTTACCGTTGGGGTCCCCCAAGGTTCTGTCCTTGGACCTCTATTATTCTCGATCTACACGTCCTCCCTGGGTCAGCTGATAGCCTCCCATGGCTTCCGCTACCATTTATATGCCGATGACACCAAAATCTATCTCTCTGCCCCTTAGCTCACCATCAGTCTCCTCACGCATCACTGATTTACTAACAGACATATTAGCCTGGATGTCACACCACTTCCTCAAACTGAATCTATCTAAAACCGAGCTCTTAATATTTCCTCCCCCACGTGGCCCTTCCCTGGACTTCTCTGTCAAGATTAATGGCACATCTGACAATCCGTCCCCTCATGCCAGGGTGCTAGGGGTAACCTTAGACTCTGAACTGTCCTTTCAGGCCCACATCCAATCCCTGTCCAAATCATGTCCCCTTATCCGCCGCAACATTTCTAGAATGCGTCCCTTTTTAACTAATGACACCACGACCACCACAAGCTTGTAATTCACTCCCTGGTCATCTCTCGCCTCGACTACTGCAACTCCATTGGATTAAATTTACGTAGACTATCCTCCCTTAAGTCCATAATAAATGCCGCTGCAAGACTCACCCACCTTACCAACCATTCAGTGTCCTCCACCCCCCTCTGAAAGCCATCCATAACTCTGTCCCCATCACTAACCTAGTCTCAAAATACTAACCAAGCTGCTCTCTTTGGTCCTCCCAAGATCTCCTGTTCTCTAGCTCCCTTGTCACCTCCTCCCATGCTCACCTCCAGGATTTCTCCAGAATTTCTCCCATCCTTTGGAACTCCCTACCCCAATCTGTCCGACTGTCCCCTAATCTATCCATCGTTAAACAATCCCTGAAAACCCTTCTCTTTAAAGAAGTGTATCCTGCTTCTAACTAATACACTGTTTTACTTTCTCCATCAGTTTATCCCCCACAGCTATTACCTTTTGTATCAATTGACCCTCCCTTTTAGATTGTAGGCTCTAATGAGCAGGGCCCTCTAATTCCTCTTGTACCAAATTGTATTTTAACTGTAATGTCTGCCTAAATTTTGTTAAGCGCTGCGCAAACTCTTGACGCTATATACATCGTGTATAATAATTAGATCCACTTGAAAATCTGACAGACAGACCTGATCAGAATACCCATGTTAGAGGGCCCTATGACGGCTCTGACTTTCTGAAATGATCATAGGTATTTTACTATGTTCATATAACAAAATGCTTTCAATTGTATATTTAACAGGCCAAAAGAGAGCAATTGAAGTGTTACTAAACCCACAACAGTAAAATCAGTCTGTATATGCAGTATAGCATGCTTGTTATACTCACTGTGGAACTTAAGGGGTTAATCCTCTGCATTGTGTAAAAAGGCTAATAGCACCTAAAATAGCAGCATAAAATCACCATGGGCAGGTACATAAAATATATAAAACTTGACGCACATAAAAAATTAATCAATATAAGTGAGCATATAAAATGTGGGTAAACATATACAATGTGAATAAAAAATATCAAGTAGTGCTCTCCTTGATATTTTTTATTCACATTGTATATGTTTACCCACATTTTATATGCTCACTTATATTGATTAATTTTTTATGTGCGTCAAGTTTTATATATTTTATGTACCTGCCCATGGTGATTTTATGCTGCTATTTTAGGTGCTATTAGTTTTTTACAACACTCTCGTACCTGATTACCTAATTTTATTGATATTTATTAGTGCTAAAATTTAGTATCTATTGGTCTTTATATCTATTATTGTATACTGTTTGGGAGGTACCCAATCTAATAAGGACATTGTCTCCTAAGATAGCTCATACACAGCTGTCTTCTTTACCACCATTTTAGTATAGGGGGTTTCCATTCACCCCGATACTGCTAGCTAGCAGTAGCTACACCCACTTCCCTAGGGAACAGCGCAGCACCACCCCCATTCTTACTATCCCTCTACTGGCTACTTTACAAATTTCTAGATTTAATACAATGGGAAAAAATTTATGACCAAGTATGTAAAAAAACATTACGTGAAAAATTACTTCTAGGTAAACGCTGCACTAATAACTCAAGCCATACTGTATGCTCACATTATATATGCTTTAGAGCATTACTATTATTGGCATGTGATGGTCACTCCAAGATATTTCTGTTTTCACAGTTGTCATTCTCTTTAATAGGTTTGCTGAACCTCCAAAAGAGCAAATTGAAGGTGAAGATGAAGATGTTGCACAGGAGAGACTCAGAGTCCTGAAAGGAGGAGGAAAAAATGATATATTAAAACTAAAAGAACTGACAAAAGTAAATGTTTCTGCCCTTTTGAAAAGTATTTAAATATACTGTGTTGATCATGTTTGCACAAAGATAGACATGCAAAACCTGAAAGGGTCAATTCATGTATGAGTTAAGCAGGCCATACTCAGAGCAAATTTAAGCTGGTTCCTGATGAACCAGACAAAATTCAAACCATGGGTGGCCCTCCAGTCTGACCATTTCTGATCTAAAAATATAAGAACCCGGAGGAAAAATCGACAGCCAAACAACAGCTATATCCAATAAGATGCAGCCACTATTTGCGTATTTTGACAGCTGCAAGTGTTGACTGTTGTAAGGCAATAGCTGTCAGGGGAGATTCCTCCATCCATGTTGTTTAGTGTGGATGAGGGAATAGGCAGATATCTTACAGTGTATGTTTAGTTTTATTGTAACTGTGTTCATTACTTTATCCCATGATCATTTTCTTAGTTCATGAACATTAACATCATATACATGTGAAATCAGATTTCTTTCTTCTTAACTATTGCAAGCCTTACATTTTTTGAATTCAACAATTTTTTCCTGATTTTGATAAAGAATTTAACTAATAGATAAAAAAAATAATGCGCTGTAATAAATTATTAAATACTGCATGTATTATGTTTTAGTAAACTGACTCACAGTTCTCTCTACCATATACAGGTTTATGTTGGTAAACACACTCCTGCTGTGGACAAGCTTTGTATTGGTATCCGGCCTGGAGAGGTGAGTAACAACATATGAAAGATTCCATACTGTTCAGCTCTTCCTATGCCCAATGTAACATGCTTGACAAATGTATGGGTAAGAAAAGGCATACCTAATAGAAATAGAAATCTCAAATCTGGACAGCTTTGAAGCTGACCTATAGGCAGATATAAAAACACAAATGAATCCAGTTATGTATTAATTAAAATATATCAATATATTTTTACAGAAAACTACCATAATTGCCAGCTTCACTCTTGATATAAGCCTACTGTACTCCTCTCTATAGAAGCACAAACAAAAATGGGAAAGTCAGCACTTTTTATAGTGCTGTTGGTTTTCTCTCCTGCATGTGCTTACAGAAGGAAAGAGCAAAAGGTGACCTTATCAGTGTGCTGTTTTGCCTTTACTCTTCGGTAAGCAACTACATTGCTTAAAGCATATCTAAATCCAAATTGTGAATTCTTGCAGCTTACTAGCCTTGTATGGCTCCATTACTTTTTTTTTTCCAGACAATTTTCCCTTTATTTTCGTCTGGTAATCTTGAGACTAAAACACGTCCTGTGCTTGGGTTACTTTACCAAAAGAGGCAGCTATGGTTGTCACCCAGGCTGGACTTCAAAACATGTCTGCCTTTCTCATCTCTGTTACGTACTGCCTAACTCATGGCAACCAATCAAAAATACTCTTTCTCTGATCTGACATCAGTAAACCAATTTTTGATTATTATATATTAATGAATTCTGCTTAAAACGAAACTTTGCTTGTGCTTTTTAAAGCCCAACTCCAGGCCAAACTTTTTTTTTCTATTTTGTTATAGGGTGGGGAAAGGTTAGAACTATTGTGTTTTTATTATTGTCTGTGTTCTTATTGGAAATGTTTTGCCTGAACATAAAGGGATGGGAAATCTCGCCAATGAGGAAAAACAAAACTACATATTTTGTAGAATTAGGAAGGGTTTGAACATCCAGCATGTCTTTGCTGCTATCTGTGCCTTCCTGATATAGTGATATCCACTCCCTCCATTTCATGTCCTGGTGTCACAGGTATAGAAAGGAAACATTTCCCCCAATGGAATCCAATCCAAAACTAAAAATGCCTGACAAAACCATTTTCCACTCTATCCAGAGTTAAAAAGTTTGGCTTTTATTATGCTTGAAAGGGTGTTTTTCTTTTTTTGGTGATTTGGGCATAGATTAACAGTACATATGTTCCACCTAGTGTTTCGGGCTGCTGGGAGTAAATGGAGCCGGAAAAACCACCACATTCAAGATGCTCACTGGAGATATTGATGTGACATCAGGAGATGCAACTGTTGCTGGATACAGGTACGTGTAAAAGTGGGTAATTTGGGACTGTTTAGAGTCCCGGACCAAAAACCTTACTGGTCGAACACTGCAACCTCTGCAAAATGGAAATTGGACATCAAAATATTAAGGCAATAAAGAGTAAATAATTGTTAATAGTGTAATGCATAGTTTGTACATTTCCTACACTGTACGTTAAGGCAGAAACCAAAATGTCAGTTGACTTTGGACTTTGGTTTTGAATGTTTCTGAAATCATCCAGAATTTATTAAATTGTAAATTCATCCGGCAGTTGACCACCTCCTGAGTTGCATTTGACCAGCTTCAAGTGGATTTTGCTTTTCCATAGACTTGTAAGGGAATGTGAACCCTGCTTGAAATGTATAATCTGTCAGATGTTGTTTTTGGGGAGAGGAAGAACATAGCCTCACTTTCTGTCCCAGTGATACTTTATCACCCTACGATACGCAGGGTGTCTCAAGGTCAGAAAGTGGAGTTTTTCCACATTCAGTGAACATACAGAAATACAAATCTAGGAGGGGTTCTTACTCTCCTTTGTGATAACATGGTGTTTCTCCCTCTCTGAAATTTAAGCCTTTAAAAAGATAATAATTTAGATCATAACACAGGAACTAGAGGTATGAGGTTCATCCCAGGCCTCACTAATCCACTGTATAATTTTGAAAGTATATTGGAAGAGCCAGATTACTAAATAGGCAGAGTAGGCACCAGCCTATGGGCTCCATGCCGTTTAAGGGTCCCGTGACAAAAGTTCAAAATAACATTGAATTGATCTTGAAAGAAAACTACAATTAAGTTTTCTTAAATTGTTTACAAAAGATAACAAAAAAAACACCTCAAAGAAACAAAAACTTTACATTAAAGTGGGAGTAAACTCCCTTGGTTAATTTTTACCTATAGGTACAGTAAATATCTCCTAAATGGGCACCGTTTAGGAGATATTTACTTTAGAAGCAGCCAGTGACATCACCAGCATATGTGCTCTAAAGGAATGGCATACCGTGCCGTACCCTCAGAGCCCGATGCCGTAAACAGTGACTCCCGCGCACATGTGTGGGAGTGACATCATTGCGGCTCAACCTTTCAAATCGCCGAAGCCCACAAACCTAGAAGGAGGACTGGGTGAAGATGGAAGCACCTACAGCTGTGACATCATGCCGCTGAAAGGCTTCGTATTCAGATAAGTCTGTCATAATGTGCTAGTATGCTTGCCTCGGCCCCAAATCTTTTTTTTGTATGTACGATCCCACAGTGCTAAGCCAGGTTTTATTGTGTCTGCCAGATTCAAAGAGACTGGGAGACAGAATATTACCAAATTTTTTAGCACAACGGCTTGAAAATCTACAGCCTGTCGTAATAATTGGTGCCAAATCATTATCTGTGGAGAGTATAGGTAAATGTTTTTGTATAATATTTTTAATTTCGTTGAACTCCAAGGAGAAGGCGTGACCAGATTCCTCTCCCTGGTATTCATGTCAAATTTACTAGTTTTAACTCTCCCACGGTCAGCATTTTCCAAAAGGAAATGTGTATTTTTCTCTAAGGCCAGACGGGCTGCTCTATCAAAATTAAGTAAGTCTTGATGTAATAGTATTACATTCTTTCTTAAAAGTGTCTTTAGTAGAGCAATTGCGTCTGGCCATAGTAAACTCCCCTATCGGAATTGATTGCTTGGTGTGTCCTTGCAATATGTATGGGTAGTTTCGATACCCTGGACAGCATCTCCCATTAACGTTAACTTTGTCACTGTTATAAGATGCCCTATGGAAATGTCCACAAACTCTTGCTCTTAATGGTCTAGAAGTACAGCCTACATATTGTTTATTACAGCATGATGTTTAGTAATTGAGGGAGGGGCATAAACCATCCTTGATGTTTTTGTATATGTGTCCATTTTATTATTCACATGTGTCCTGTGAACAAGGCTTTTCGCCAAAACACGTCTGCCACTGTCTGTGTACTTACTGATATGGCAAAATAAAATACTTGAGGACTATGGAGTTGCCAGTCTCGATGACTGTCTTGTCTTTTGGTGGATGGGAGGGCACCACAGCTTAGGCACCCAGTTTGCGATTTCCAGTCTTTACCTAAACTCCACTGCTCCTAAACTCCACATTTTGTTTAAATCACATAAACCATAGACATCAAGTTCACATTACAGTTTGCCTCTTAAAAGCTCATCTTCTTTCAGTTGTCAGTTTGTAAAAAATGTTGGTGCAACCTACGTACGTGTAATGTACAGTAGTAATGGTCATCCCCATGTAGCGGCTGACGTGCACACTACTTAATTCAACGTTATACCACTAAAGCGCATGTACGAGAAACCTGTGGGGGGGGGGGCAAGGTTTTGACTGCCTAGGGGCCTCCACAGAGTTTAATTGAGCACTATATATTGGTCTGCCCTATATGGTTAAGTCTTTACTAGAAGGGAACTGGGTTAATGCATGAAATGGTGTAGTTTTATTTTCCCAATTGTGACCATTTAAAATATTTTTTAAAGTGTATAGTATGACATCCCCATTGGGGAGAGTTTTCCTCACCTCCTTTCCTGTGTGACATCAGGACAGCAAATGGGTGGAAAACAGTTGTCTCCTGGATAGGATGGCACGAACATCAATCAAAAAGTTCTAACCCTTCCTTAAAAATGTTGACCTCTGGTTTATTATGTTTAGTAGATTATGCATATCAACATGGGTTTCTTTGCCAAGCCAGTTACAGATAAGGGGAACATATCTCCAAAGCAGAATTGTGGACAGCAGTGGAAAGTGTATGCCTTAGTAACCTTGATAGTGCTATAAGGCTAGTCGGAGTCATGTAAGACTATCATGTTCTTCTGAGACGCTAATGAACAGAGAAAGAGTTTCTACTTTTTTGCTGTAGGTGCTAAAATGACAATTGTGTTGGAATGTTCAGAACATAAATGCGTGACATTGACCAACTTAAATTACTTTAAAGCCTCAAAAAGGTTAAAGCATATCTAATGCCAAAACATTAAAAATTTTGGATAAAGCAGGGAATGATTAAAAACACTATCAATTTATTTTGCTATCTGTTTTCCATTGGCGAGATTTTCTTAACTTCCTGTCTTGTAGACACAACAGTAAGTGAGAGGAAACATTTCCAGTGTGGTAGGAAGTCCTTACTTTGACAGTGAGACTAGAGATTATTGTCCCTATTGTAACATTTTATTTCTATTCCTGTTCTAGTGGCAACTGAAAATGTAATATTTTCACATAGCTTTCATGACCAGGACACAAAGAAAGGACCGAATCCCCGGGGGGGAAACACAGACAGCACAAAAAAAAACAGACAGGTTTTAATCCTTTCAAATTCTATACAACTAAAAAAAGTTTGGGGTTTAGATACACTTTTAATATCCAAAATGAAAATATTTTATCTTCAGACAATTATGCATGTTCTATTCTCTAATAGTGTTAACAGTGTTTCTCAACTACAGTCCTCAAGCCGCCAACAGGTCATGTTTTCAGGATTGAAACGGCTGTGGTAATTACTAAGGCGGTGAAACCGATCAAATCACCTGTGCAAAATAATGGAGAGCCTGAAAACATGACCTGTTGGGGCACCTTGAGGACTGGAGTTGAGAAACACTGCTCTACAACTTGGAGCACAGTGGTGAAGATTACAATACAAGCTGTGTCAAATCTTTCTCCATTTACCACTCTGATGCAATTATTTACTGGAGGGGTTCCTAAAACATATCATCTCTGCTTTGACTATAGCCCAGAACCAGGGTCTGTCTCCCATTATCTCTTTGTATAATAATGTCTATAATAATGATAATAAATAAAGAAGTTTAACCTACATAAAAAAAAATTGTAAACAAAGAAAACAAATAGCTAAACAATACCATACAGCAGGGATATGCAATTAGCGGACCTCCAGCTGTTGCAGAACTACAAGTCCCATGAGGCATAGCAAGACTCTGACAGCCACAAGCATGACACCCAGAGACAGAGCATGATGGGACTTGTAGTTTTGCAACAGCTGGAGGTCCACTAATTGCATATCCCTGCCATACAGTATCTCAGAAAAGTGAGTACACCCCTCACATTTTTAAATATTTTATTATATCTTTTCATGTGACAACACTGAAGAAATGACACTTTGCGACAATGTAAAGTAGTGAGTGTACAGCTTGTATAACAGTGTAAATTTGCTGTCCCCTCAAAATAACTTAACACACAGCCATTAATGTCTAAACCGCTGGCAACAAAAGTGAGTACACCCCTAAGTGAAAATGTTGTTATGTGACTCGTTAGTGTTACAAGGTCTCAGGTGTGAATGGGGAGCAGGTGTGTTAAATTTGGTGTTATCGCTCTCACTCTCTCATACTGGTCACTGGAAGTTCAACGTGGCACTTCATGGAAAAGAACTCTCTGAGGATCTGAAAAAAATTATTATTGCTCCACATAAAGATGTCATAGGCTATAAGAAGATTGCCAAGACCCTGAAACTAAGATGCAGCACGGTGGCCAAGACCATACAGCGGTTTAACAGGACAGGTTCCACTCAGAACAGGCCTCGCCATGGTCGACCAAAGAGGTTGAGTGCACATGCTCACCATGATATCCAGAGGTTGCCTTTGTGAAATAGACGTATGAGGGCTGCCAGCATTGCTGCAGAGGTTGAAGGGGTAGGGATCAGCCTGTCAGTGCTCAGACCATACGCCGCACACTGTATCAAATTGGTCTGCATGGCTGTCATCCCAGGAGGAAGCCTCTTCTAAAGATGATGCAGAAGAAAGCCTGCAAACAGTTTGCTGAAGACAAGCAGACTAAGGACATGGATTACTGGAACCATGTCCTGTGGTCTGATGCGACCAAGATAAACTTATTTGGTTCAGATGGTGTCAAGCGTGTGTGGTGGCAACCGGGTGAGGAGTACAAAAACAAGTGTGTCTTGCCTACAGTGAAGAATGGTGGTGGGAGTGTCATGGTATAGGGCTGCATGAGTGCTGCTGGCACTCGGGAGCTACAGTTCATTGAGGGAACCATGAATGCCAACATGTACTGTGATATACTGAAGCAGAGCATGATTCCCTCCCTTCGGAGACTGGGCCACAGGGCAGTATTCCAACATAACACACCTCCAAGATGATCACTGCCTTGCTATAGAAGCTGAGGGTAAAGGTGATGTACTGGCAAGTACATGTATTCATTGGCGCAGCTTTATCCAATCCTATAAAGGTGATGGACTGGCAAGCATGTCCCCAGACCTAAACCCTATTGAGCATTTGTTGGGCATCCTCAAACGGAAGGAGGAGGAGCGCAAGGTCTCTAACATCCACAAGCTCCATGATGTCATCATAGAGGAGTGGAAGAGGACTCCAGTGGCAACCTGGTGAACTCCATGCCCAATAGGGTTAAGATAGTGCTGGAAAATAATGGTGGCCACACAAAATATTAACACTTTGGGCCCAGTTTGGACATTTTCACTTCACAGTGTAATTTCTTCAGTGTTGTCACATGAATAGATATAATAAAATATTTCCAAAAATGTGAGGGGTGTGCGCACTTTTGTGAGATACTGTATATACGGTTGTAATTTAAATTTCTTTCTAAATTTCCTACTGCTTGTAGGCATATATAGGAGATGGATATGGATGTAAATTTAGGAGGTATACGGGATCAAGTATTGCAGAATGTACAGCTGGTTTCACTGTCACCAATCCACAGGGTAACCCAGCTTTTCATTCTGTATAGGGTATATCGCACCCCTGAACTTTTGCACAAAGTATGTAGTAGGGATAATTCTCAATGCACAAGATGTGCTCAGTCCCCTGGCTCCTTTATGCATCTTTTTTGGAGATGTCCTAAACTTTACCCTTATTAGCAGGAGGTGTTAGATACTCGAAAAACTGTCTACAGCTCTGTATTGACTTTAGACCATATGCCTATTGGGGTGGTATATGTGAAATCCAACGATCTGAACCATGACCAGGTATAGGCTATTGTGAGATTGCTTTTTGTGGGACGCAAGTTAAAAACTTCCCGCTGGGTTTTGTCTGATTCTACCTACCTTTGAAGATTGAATACTGGAAATGAATAAACATGTAATGTTTGAGAAGTATACATATGCCCAATGTAATGTTTCTCATAAAGATGATGTTGTGAAGGTGTGAATACAGAATTTGTGTGGTTCAAAATGTTGTAAATAGTAAATAACATGAAGTGAAATAGCCAGAAAACAGACAAAGCAACCTAATTTTATTATCCTTAGACAACCTAACTCAATTCCTGTCATGCTTGCATTTTTTTATTATTATTAATGTTAGGGTATTTTATTGATATTACATTTTATTGATATTACAGTTTACCGGAAATGAAGCAATAACTTTAAGAAAAAAAGACTTGTGCTAAGCCAAGAATTAGAACTGCTGTAAATGTTAAATCTCAAAGCACCTTCATTGATTTGCACTTTGCTGCCCTCTCACTTATTATTCCAGGGGGGAACATCAACCAGGCAAGGGAGATATTTGCTCTCTGAAATGTCTTTTGATAATGAAAGTGTAAAAAGCATCCAGCTAACATTGTTGTAGGTTTTTTTCTATACCTAAAGGACCAGTATTGCATTCTGATAACTGCATGAAGTTGATATATGTTCTAGTAGTATTTACCATATGATTTTTTTCACATGCCTTTTTTCTCATATTTACATGTAGAGCAAGTTCACTATGGCCACAAAAGACACAACCGGATTGAAACAAACTAAAATACTGCCAAGCCTACTTCAACAGTTACCTAAGATTGCCATAGTTTATAGCCCAGTGCCGGTCTACAGCTTCCTCTCCCCTATTTGCTCCTCTTCCCTGATTTGCAGCACTCCCGCCCCTTTAAAAAAAAACTGTAAATATAATTTTCTAAAGGTGCCTTCACCATAGGTCTTCATCCCTATTCTTCTTGTGGCTGTGGGCGGATCTTGAATGCTGGACAGGGCAGGCCTACATCGCACAGGACGTGGGTTGAATGGCACTGGGCATCATTCAACCATCTATAGGAGCAGCACTGGATCACTGAGCAGTTGAGTCTGCACAGGATAGCATCAGGTAAAGCTGAATATTGCAGTTAGAGTTTTTATTTTTATTTTTTTTGCTACTGGGGATTGCTGTTTTTATCATTTTGCCCAAGATGGACCTACATTTAAAATCTTCTCTTTACAAAAAAACTGGTGGTACAAATGCTCATGTACCCTTGGCAGTGCTGTGGTTTGTTCCAATTTCTTTCACTGTCATTTGTACTGGACAGCTTGGCCTGCATGTAAGGTTAGTGCAAAATGTAAATGAAGGCATGTAAATGCAAAAAGGAATTGTACTGAATACTATCATTACATGTATGATCTCCATACAGTGTTAGAATAATATTAGAAAATGTTTGCTCTAGTGGTTTCCTTAAAATATAGCCATGTATGATATGCTCTCTGTCAAAGAAAACGGAAAATTGAATACTTACCTTCCGTAATTTTCCTTTCCTGGTGCCTACCCATGGCAGCATACCAATGGTTGGTTGCCCCACCCCCAACCAGCCCACAGGACCACTTCAAACTCTAGAAATAGGAGAGTTGCACCCCCTGTCAGTATTCTTGTAACTAGCCTCCAAACCTCTTAAGGATTATTGAAGGGAGGGTGTATGCTGCCATGGGTAGGCACCAGGAAAGGAAAATTACGGAAGGTAAGTATTCAATTTTACGTTTTCCTGGTGCCTCCATGGCAGCATACCAATGGTTAATAACTCGCTTACAGGGAGGGTACTGCAATAATAATTTTAATAACAACTACAGTACAGAAAATTGCAAGGTTTTTTTCCCAAAATCTCGGGAAGTGAGAGCTGCTGGATCCACACTATAGTGGGACATGAAAGTGCTGAATGATGACCAGCTGGCTGCCCGACAGATCGTCTCTGGGGAGACCCGTGCCAAAGCTGCCCAAGAGGCGGCCATCCCTCGTGTTGAATGTGCATTGACCGCATTTGGAGCAGGCAGACCACTAGCCCGGTATGCCCTTTGTATTAATTTCACAATCCAGCTTGCCAGGGTTGTCTTTGATGCCGCTTTCCCCTTCTTTGCGCCTTTGCTGATGATAAACAGCCTTTGATCTTTCCGGAACCGTTGTGTTAACAGCAAGTAGTGTTTCAGGGATCTGGCTACGTCTAGTTCGTGAAGCTTTGTGGAGGATGGTTCCTCCTCAAAGGTTGGTAGAACCCATTCGTGACTGAGGTGATAGATTGAAGGTACCTTTGGGACGAACTGATGGATGGGTTGCAAGACCACCCTATCCGGGAAAAAGGTGGTGTAAGGTTCTTGAGCCCCTAGGGCTTGGATTTCCGATATCCTGCGCCCCGAGGTGATGGCGATTAGGAATACCGTTTTCATGGTGATATCCTCCAGAGAGCATTCTTCCGTGGGTGCGAAAGGAGGGCTTGATAAAACATTGAGTACTATTGTTAGGTCCCATTTTGGATACAGAGTTTTTCTGGGGGGCCGAAGCCTTAGTACCGCCTTTAAGAAGCGTTCCACTAAAGGGTTCAGCGCCCAGCGTGTATCTGTCAGAGCTGAGAGGGCCGAGACTTGAACTTTCAAGGTGTTTAGGCCTAGCCCTAAATCTAAACCGGCCTGCAGAAACAGGAGAATGTTCTGTACCCCCGGCTCCAGGGGGTCAAACTGGTTAGCTTCAGCCATTTCTGTAAATTTCCTCCATATTCTGTAGTATGTGGAGTTGGTGGTAGCCTTTCTAGCCTGCAACAAAGTTTGGATGACACTAGGCGCACACCCTAGCTTGTCCAGCCTTTCCGGCTCAATTTCCATACCCTCAGATCCAAGATTTCTGGGTGTTGGTGAGAGAGGTCGCCCTGCGACAGCAGGTTGTTCCTGTAAGGAAGACGGAGCGGCTTGCACATGGCCAATTTGACTAGTAGCGCGAACCATGGTCTTTTGGGCCAGTATGGGATTACTGCCAGGACTGTGACCTTCTCTGACGTCAGCCTCTGGAGAAATCTCAATATCAGGGGAGTTGGCGGGAACGCATACCCCTTCCGGAAGTCCCAAGGTTGAATCAGGGCGTCCACCCCCGCTGTTCCTAGTGATGGGAACCTCGAGAAAAATCGGGGTGTTTTCGCATTGAGGGGAGAGGCGAAGAGATCTATTTGGGGAGTGCCCCACTGTTGGCATAACCACCAGAAGGTTTCCTGACTGAGAGACCACTCGTTGTTGTCGACAAAGGTTCTTGACAACTGATCGGCTAGCTGGTTCTCGGGACCTGGAATGTAAAAAGCCCGTAGGTCGACTAAGTTCTTCTCGGCCCAGTTCAGGATGGGTGCCACCTCGCTGAGAAGGGATTTGCTGTGTGTTCCCCCCTGGTTTTGGACGTAGGCTACTGCCGCCTTGTTGTCCATCCGTAGAAGTATGGATTTTCCCCTGAGATAGGGGGCCAGGTTCTGAACTGCCATCCATGCCGCCCTTATTTCTAGAATGTTGGACACAACATTGACTGGGTTGAATTGCCATCTTCCCTGAACTAGTTGACTCTGTACGTGTGCTCCCCAGCCCACTTGACTTGCATCTGATGTGAGGACGGTCCACGGGATGGGCCCTAGGGAGCAGTGTACCTGAAGATTGGCCGTTCTCGTCCACCACCAAAGACTGGACTTCATGGAGGGGGTAATCCATATACCCTGATCTAGGCGGACCTTTTTCCACTGTGATAGGAACCCTAATTGGAATCCCCGCAGGTGCCATCTGGCCCACTTGACCATGGGGATACAAGAGGATAGGGACCCCAGCAGGCTCAGGCAATCTGATGCAGGTATGCGATGGCCCGCTAGCATCCTTTTTACCTTGGCTATTAGAGCCGGCACTTTCCCTGATGGCAGCGATACTGCACTTTTGGGGGTGTTGAAGAAAGCCCCTAAATATACCATCCTCTGGGTGGGAATCAGCTGACTTTTGGAATGGTTCACCAGCCATCCAAACCTGTCTAATGTGTTCAGGACCTTTTGCACATGTTCTTCCAGGCTCTCCCTGTGTTGGGACAATATTAGGATATCGTCCAAGTAATGCAACACTCGGATCCCTTCTTCCCGTAGGGGAGCTAGAATCGCCACTAATACCTTGGTAAAAGTCCTCGGAGCTGTCGAGATCCCAAAGGGGAGACATTGAAACTGGAGGCGTAAGTCCCCTATTTTGAAGCGCAGGAAGGGTTGGAATTGCTCCCGAACCGGAATGTGAAGATAGGCACCTTGGAGATCTATAGAGGCCATCCAATCCCCCGGCTGAACTGACAGAATCACGGTATTTAGTGATTCCATTTTGAAATGTTCTATCTGGATGTATCTGTTTAATTTTTTGAGATCCAGTACCGGTCTCCATCCGCCCGATTTTTTGGGGACCAGGAAGATCGGGGAATAGAACCCCAAGTGTTCTTCTGAAGCTGGGACTGGTACCACGGCCTGCTGAAGTACCAGAGCTTGTACATACTGCCGAAGAGCTTCCCTTTTTCCCGTGGAGGTCGGGATTTTGGTGGGCTGAAAGGATAGGCGTGGGGGGTGTCTTTTGAACCTCCAATGATGACCCCGCTGGACCGTGGATACGGCCCACTGATCTGTACAGTTTTCCACCCAAACCTGGGCGAATGCTCTGAGTCGAGCACCTACTAGCCCTGTCTGGGTGGGGAGAGAGTCAAAAGGACTTCTGGCCCTCCGTCGCGGAAGTTGAGGCCTTGGGTTTTCCCGACTTCAGGAAAGTTGCCTGTGACCCTTTCCATCCTCTCCTATACTCCCTACCTGGGCGGTAGGATCTGGAATCTTTTGTTCTTTGATTTGTCGGGCGCGACACAAACCTCTTTCTCCTGCTTCTGTCTTGGGGAATTAAGCCACTCTTCCCCCCCGTGACCCGGGTGATTGCTGCATCCATCTTGTCGCCAAATAATGCTTTTCCGTTATACGGGATACGGCACCAAGATTGTTTAGAGGTGGGATCGGCTGCCCACGGTTTAAGCCACAATGCCCTTCTGGCCGTAATAGAATATAACATGGCCCTGGAGGAACACTTTATAATGTCAATGGCGGCCTCCGCCATGAGGTCTGAGGCCAATTTCAGCTCATCTAGTGCCTTAATGATTTCTTCCACATCCACACCTTGTCTGAGGGCTATTTCAATGTTGTCTGACCATACCCTTGTGGCCCTGGAAATCGAGGTTAGGGCGACTGCTGGTTTGCATGCCCCCCCCGTTGCCTGGTAGGATTTTTTCAGGTCTGAATCTATTCTCCGATCCAGGACGTCCTTAAAGGAGACAGCGTCTTCCAAGGGGAGTGTTGTATTCCTGGCTAATCTCATAATTGAGGCGTCTACCATTGGGACAGCATCAAACAATTGTGCGTCTGCTTCTGAAAAGGGGTACAATTTTGAAAAACGGTTATAGGCCAACGGCCTTTTATCCACCTTCTGCCATTCGTCTGTTATTACCTCCTTGATCTCCTCCATCAGGGGGAAGGTTGACAATTTTCTTTTCAGGTGTGGAAAATATTTTTTGGATTTGGCCGGAGGCTCTGGGTCCTCCTCCCACTGGATCGCATCTTTTACAGCATTAATAAAGGGTTCCACTAGAGCGAAATCAAAAGATGATGGGTTCTCCTCCACCAATTCTGTTTCCTCCTCAGATAGTGCTTCAGGGTCATGGTGTAGGGTGGGGGTAATCACTGATTCACCTGAAGACGGAGCAGCCTGGTCTTGACTTACCGCTAGCTCGCGGATAGAATCCTTTATTAGCTGCTTGATGGAGTCCATGGATTCCTGTTTGTCTTTCTCTTTGTCTCCTGCGGCTTCTCGGAGACATTGGGCACATACCAGTTTGTCTGGGAGGGCTTGTTTTCCACATACCCAGCAGGCTTTCTGACCTGGATACCCTGATCTTTTTGACGAGACATGTCTGTCTGTGGAGTGTCGGGGTGACTTTTGGCCACTGCGAGAGGCATGGGTTGATGAGGAGTGGGAGTGACCCGAACTTCTATGCCCCCCCGACCTCCTATCTTGGGACCCCCTGTGGGATGACCGGCGGGATGATCCGTGCGGGCTGAGTAAGAGAGTGAGGGGGGGAGAGAAGAGGGAAGAGGGGAGAGAAAAAAGGAAAGTTTTTTTAAAACCCGTTTATTTTAAAAAGTGCTCTTTTTTAAAAACCTTACCTGACTGTTGCAGCCCTTACCTAGTGGTATGTTGAGGATCTTTTTGATGCGGTGTTAAATTGCTATGGGCAGCTAAGAATAAAGGTAGGAGAGGTACTTAATTGGACTTATGTGAAGTATAAACAAATGAACATCCAATTGTCAAAAAAAAACTTTAACATATAAGATCAGAAGAAAAAAGGGGAAAAGTATATTGCCCCTTCCAGTACCTTGGCTTGGTTCCATATCCAGGAAAAAAAAGACTGGACAGCAGGAGAGGAGTGCTTGAGGTGTGTTCCCTTATGTAGCTGACACCAGACTGAAGCTGTGCTCTCCTTTTATACTGAGAGCGCTTAGGGAGTACCAAGATGGCCGCCGATGGCTTCAGAGTAGCTACAGCGCATGCTCCGTCTACGTCACGCCTCGGCTCCGCCCTCCGCCGGGAAAACAGAGCGGAACGGCGCGCGCGAAGCGCCGCACACACAGGGAGACGCTGAGGAGGGGAAGATGTTTCCCTAATGCTGCCATAACTCAAAGGGGAACTGTATGTCGCCTGCCTTTGTGTGTTACAATGCGGGGGTATATAGAGGAGAAAGACAAGCGGCTCCTGTTGATCCCCAACCCTAAAAAGATCCACAGAAAAACGGGTTTCCTATACTTATCTGGTGCCTTTAGCAACCCAAGCCATGGGACTCCATGCTGCAGGAGAGCATTAACCTGCAATGGTTGCACCATAGAGCGGTGAGGAAGGGCTGGCCGTGATCCTGCAGGTATGAGGACAGAGAAAAGAATACTGACAGGGGGTGCAACTCTCCTATTTCTAGAGTTTGAAGTGGTCCTGTGGGTTGGTTGGGGGCGGGGCAACCAACCATTGGTATGCTGCCATGGAGGCACCAGGAAAATATGATTGGAAAAGATTACTGTACATGGTAGAGGAAAAAAAACATGAAATACATGAGAAAAACGAATTCTAATTCATTGTCACTTGCAGCATCTCAGCTTTTCTGTTCATGCAAATGTTACCAATTTTCATTGAATTTGATTGTTTTATTTAATTTAGATGTTAAGAAATGTTACAAAAGTTACAATAAGCAGGCATAGTCTACATTTGCAAGTAAGCCAAGTGTATAAGGATAAAAAGAAAATATTTAACATAGTCCTTAATAGGGATGAGCCCGATGTTCGCCGAATAGTGAACAATTTGTGGTGTTCGTGGCAAATTCGAAAGCCACGGAACCAGGGCTGGTGCAAGGATATTTGACACCCTAGGCGAAACCTAATTTTGACGCCCCCCGAGTTCAGATTTCTGATTGTGCAGTCCAGTCTCCTGTCATTACTGACACTTCCAGATCTATGACAGCCATCACTACACAGATGTGACAGGTATACTTAGCCTCGATTCACACTATAAATTGCAAGTAATTCACATGAGATTCTGTGTGTTGTGATTTGAGCCCATTCATTTTAAATGGGCTCAAATTGTGCCACATTGCACAAAAGTTGTGCAGCACATATTTTGGAACTGCACTGCAACCGGATTGCATGGTCCATTTGTACCATGTGATCAGGTGCAGGCAAATGCACTGCATTTGTGACCTGCATGTGGGGTTTTATTAACAATGCACTGACACCCACTGCAGATTGCAAGAGCAATGCAATTTGAATGCGGTGTGGGAAATGCACATGGATGGTGGTTTTCCTGCACCGCTGTCAAGAAAGGCGTTCAGTACCTTTTTCTGCCAGCAGGAGAATCGGCTATGGTATGTCCAGCAAAAGAGCCGCTCAGCGCGCGCGCGGGCGCGCGCACGCACGCGCGGGAGCGCGCACGCACGCTGTTTGAGCCCGTTTTGGCGCCAGAAGCGCTATTTAAGGAAGTGCCTGTCCATGCTGTCTTGCTGTCCGGTCTACAGCGTTCCCGTGACCCCCAGCTACCAGCTACCTGTGAATTACCTGACTTCTGATACCTGACTACCCGGCTTGTTCCTGATACCCCGTACCTGCTGCCTGTCCTCGATCCCGGCTTGTCCTGACATCTCTTCTGCCTGCTCCTTGGTACTCTGCTGTCCGCCTGTTAAACGACCCGGCCTGCTTCACGACTACGCCTTGCCTGCTGATTTGGTACCGCACCTGCCTGCCCGTGTTTGACCCGGCCTGTCTGTGACCTGCTTCAGCTCCGGACTCCAGTCTCTTCCGGCTATCCGCAAGTTCCACCTGCCTGTCTACTACGACTGGGTTCCTGCCCTAGTCCTCTACTGGTCGTCCTACAGTACTCCAGACGTCGGGACCAGCCCTTCACCTGTAACCCGCCAGGCACTTGTGCCCCTTTGTGCTTCCGAGCCCCTGTCTATTCTACCAGGGGTTCCCGAGCCGGAGGTATACGAGACGCCGCTCCCTGCATTCGTGGGCTCAACCACCAGGTACGTGACAGTACCGGACAGCCATGTCCGAGCCCACGCAGGGAGCTGCTCCAGTGGATGATCTGTGTCGCCACCTGGCTGGCCTAACCCAGGCAGTGAAGAGTCTTCAGGAAGGCTATACCCGGCTCGAGGAACGTGTTCAGATCCTATCCACAGTTACGTCACCTTCACCTGCGATTCCTGCTGCTCCTTCAGTAGTGATGATGCCACCTGAACCTAAGGTTCCCACTCCTGAGCGGTTTTCTGGGGACCGTAGCAAATTTCGAGCTTTCCACAATGCTTGTGAACTTTTCTTTGCTCTGCAGCCTAGGACTTTTTCGCTTGACGCCACCAAAGTAGGCTTTGTCATTTCCCTGCTGTCAGGAGATCCACAAGCTTGGGCCCATCGGCTTTTGGAACAGAAGGATGCCGCCCTTGACAATTTGAACTCTTTCTTTCATGCTATGTCCCAGCTCTACGAGGACCCGCAACTAACAGCAACTGCAGAAACGGCCCTGCATTCCCTACAGCAAGGTCGCAGACCAGCGGAAGATTATGCGTCCGAATTCAGGCGCTGGAGTTCCGATACTAACTGGAATGACTCCGCTCTGCGGTACCAATTCCGCATGGGCCTCTCTGAATCATTGAAGGACGAACTGGCCAGAGTGGATACACCTGAGACTTTAGACGCACTCATTAACCTGTCCATACAGATTGACAGGCGACTACGACAACGGAGGTCTGAACGTGCCGCCGGTCCCTCCAGACCAATCTGGATGCTTCCCCGTGTACCCAGTCAGCCTCCACCGAATCCCAGAACTCCCGTGGCCTATACCTCTGATACTCCGGAACCTATGCAGCTAGGATTGCTGCGCCCATCTCTGACACCTGAAGAGCGACAACGCAGGCGATCCAATAATCTGTGCCTCTACTGTGGCGAATCGGGACATTATGTGAGATCCTGTCCTGCTAAACTCCGTAAGTCCTGCACTACCTCTTTTGCTCTTACTCCCACTCTGCCGAATAATACGTCTCACCTGGCTGTCTCCGTTCTTTTTCAGCTCCCCAGAGGGAATATCCGGGTAACCGCTATCATTGACTCCGGAGCCTGCAGCGGTTTCATGGACTCAGCTTTCGCCACCCGGCATCATATTCCTCTTCGACCAAAAGCAAAAGGCCTTTCTATACATCTGGCAGACGGCTCGGCTCTTAAATCTGGACCTGTCACACAAGAGACTGTGCCAATATTTACCACTATGGCCGGTAACCACCAAGAACTATTATGCCTGAACATCATCCAATCCCCTCTGTTTCCAGTTATTCTAGGCATGCCCTGGTTGAGGGCTCATAACCCATTCATTGACTGGACCACTGGGGAGATCAGCTTTCCCTCCTCCTATTGTCACCAATATTGCCTACCTGAGACGGCTCAAGCACTTTCACCCCTACTCTGCATGGAAGCTGATGAAGAGACCCGTCAAGCCGTGCCTGAAGTCTACCATGAGTTTTTAGACGTCTTCAGCAAGAAGGGCGCAGATACTCTTCCTCCTCACAGGCCTTATGACTGCCCAATTGAAATCCTTCCTGGCGCAGAAGTTCCATTTGGGAGAATCTTCCCCTTAACTGAACTTGAACTTGGCACTTTGAAGGCCTATATTGATGATAATCTGGAGAAGGGGTTCATTCGGCCCTCCACTTCCCCAGCAGGGGCAGGAATTTTCTTCGTAGAGAAAAAAGACCATTCCCTACGCCCCTGCGTAGACTACAGGGAACTTAACAAAGTTACCATCAAAAATCGGTACCCTCTCCCTTTGGTACCTGAATTATTTCAAAGACTGGGATCTGCAGCGACGTTCACAAAACTGGACCTTCGCGGGGCATACAACCTTATTCGCATCCGGAGCGGTGACGAGTGGAAGACTGCCTTTCGCACCCGATTCGGGCATTTTGAATATTTGGTTATGCCATTCGGACTCTGCAACGCCCCTGCTACGTTCCAGCATTTTGTGAACGATATCTTCAGAGACTATCTTGACCTGTTCGTCATAGTATATTTGGACGACATCCTGATCTTCTCGCCTTCCCTGACAGAGCATCGCCAACATGTTAAAAAGGTGCTAACCAGACTTCGACGCCACGGCTTGTATGCGAAACCGGAAAAATGTGTATTCGAGCAACAGAGCATCCAGTTCCTAGGATTGATTATTTCCGTGGAAGGTATCAAAATGGACCCACAGAAGGTCTCTGCCATCCTGGATTGGCCAGCTCCTACCGACAGGAAGGGTGTTCAACGTTTTGTGGGATTCGCAAATTTCTACCGGAAATTCATCAAAGGATTCTCCACTATCATTTCACCCATCACGAATCTAACCAAGCAGAGCACTAAGTTTTCTTGGTCTCCCGGAGCGCAGGCAGCCTTTGCAACCTTGAAAGATCGATTCACGTCGGCATCAGTTCTGAAGCATCCTGACCCAGCGTTACCGTACATACTTGAGGTTGATGCCTCGGAAATAGCAGTCGGGGCAGTGTTATCTCAGAGACAAGGGCCTAAAGCTCTGTTGCATCCAGTTGCGTTCTTCTCCCGCAAACTATCTGAGGCGGAACGAAATTACGACGTGGGAGACCGAGAACTATTGGCCATCAAAGCGGCCCTTGAAGAATGGCGATATCTTTTGGAAGGAGCGACACATCCGATTCTTGTGTATACGGATCACAAGAATCTCGAATATTTAAAAACCGCTAAGAGACTGAGACCACGCCAGGCCAGGTGGGCACTTTTCTTTACGCGATTTTCTCTCCACATAACTTACAGGCCCGGGTCGAAGAACACCAAACCAGACGCCCTCTCTAGGATGTTTAGTGAACCTGAAACTTCTTCTCCTCCGGACACCATCTTGTCTTCTGGAAGTTTTCTTTTGCTCCAAGAAGATTTGCTGGCTCAGATAAAACAGGCTTCCGTAGGAATTTCTTCCCCACCTGATATCACTCTACAAACCAGAGACGATCTGTTATGGTACGGAGAAAAGATCTTCGTACCTAAGGAGGTGCGAGTGGCTGTTCTGAACTTCTGTCATGACCATGAGTTAGCTGGTCATTTTGGGGTGCACAAGACATCTGAATTGCTCCAACGCATGTTTTGGTGGCCACAGTTAACAAAGGACTGTAGGGATTATGTGGAATCATGCACCGTCTGTATCCAGAACAAAGGCAACAAATCAAAAGCTTGGGGGCTGTTGAAACCATTACCTGTCCCAGAGAGACCATGGAGAATGATCTCTATGGATTTTATTGTTGAGCTGCCTCCCTCAGAAGATCATTCAACCATCTTCGTAGTGGTGGATAGACTCTCTAAAATGGCTCACTTCCTTCCCATGAAGGGTACTCCTTCTGCGGCCGAAACCGCGAGAATTTTCATTAAGGAAATCGTAAGACTTCATGGCATTCCGGCAAACATAACCTCAGATCGTGGGGTACAATTCACCTCAAAATTCTGGAGGGCATTATGTGGCTCTCTGAAGATCAATCTGTCCTTTTCTTCAGCTTACCATCCTCAAACAAACGGCCAGACAGAAAGGACGAATCAAACATTGGAGCAGTACTTACGTTGCTTTTCATCATTCTCACAAGATGATTGGGTTCCTCTATTGCCGCTGGCCGAATTTGCCTATAACAATTCAATTCATTCTGCTACAAAACAGACTCCTTTCTTTGCAAATTATGGTTTTCACCCTTTATTTCTATCAAACAGTATACCGGAATGTCCTGTACCTGCTGCTCAGGAAACGCTGAATTTTTTTAGTGCCAATAATAAACTACTCCAGGAGACAATGACAAGAACTCAGGAATATTACAAGGAGGTCTTTGACAGGAAGAGAAGGGGAGAACTCAATTTAAAACCAGGAGATCAAGTCTGGCTGTCTACATTAAACTTGAAATTGGCATGCCCCTCCAAGAAGCTTGGCCCTAAGTTTGTGGGTCCTTTCCCTGTGGAAAAAAAAATCAATAGTGTAACTTATAAATTAAAACTACCCGAATCATTCCGGATCCACCCAGTCTTCCATGTAGCTCTGCTCAAACCTACTGTCCCAGATCCTTTTGTTGGCCGAAATACGGGGCCTCCTGAACCGGTACTCATTGATGGGGAAATGGAATTCGAGGTGGAGTCGATCCTGGATTGTAGGAGAAGAGGCGGGCGTGTGCAGTATCTGGTGAAATGGAAGGGGTACGGCCCGGAAGAAAATTCGTGGGAACCGGAATCCAACATTCATGCAAAGAGGCTGATTCGGGCATTTAATAATGCACACGCAAGTAAGATGGTTCAGTTGGGCATCCGGAGGCTGCCCCTTAGGGGGGGGCAATGTCAAGAAAGGCGTTCAGTACCTTTTTCTGCCAGCAGGAGAATCGGCTATGGTATGTCCAGCAAAAGAGCCGCTCAGCGCGCGCGCGGGCGCGCGCACGCACGCGCGGGAGCGCGCACGCACGCTGTTTGAGCCCGTTTTGGCGCCAGAAGCGCTATTTAAGGAAGTGCCTGTCCATGCTGTCTTGCTGTCCGGTCTACAGCGTTCCCGTGACCCCCAGCTACCAGCTACCTGTGAATTACCTGACTTCTGATACCTGACTACCCGGCTTGTTCCTGATACCCCGTACCTGCTGCCTGTCCTCGATCCCGGCTTGTCCTGACATCTCTTCTGCCTGCTCCTTGGTACTCTGCTGTCCGCCTGTTAAACGACCCGGCCTGCTTCACGACTACGCCTTGCCTGCTGATTTGGTACCGCACCTGCCTGCCCGTGTTTGACCCGGCCTGTCTGTGACCTGCTTCAGCTCCGGACTCCAGTCTCTTCCGGCTATCCGCAAGTTCCACCTGCCTGTCTACTACGACTGGGTTCCTGCCCTAGTCCTCTACTGGTCGTCCTACAGTACTCCAGACGTCGGGACCAGCCCTTCACCTGTAACCCGCCAGGCACTTGTGCCCCTTTGTGCTTCCGAGCCCCTGTCTATTCTACCAGGGGTTCCCGAGCCGGAGGTATACGAGACGCCGCTCCCTGCATTCGTGGGCTCAACCACCAGGTACGTGACAACCGCATTCTAGTGTGAACTGGGGCTAAGAGTCTGGTGTGTGAGGGCCAGCTCTGTATATGCCAGCAATCACCAGGCAGAATGGACAGGACAGATCCCTGGACCCCTCATCTTTGTGTACTCTAGGCCTGGCCAGTGATCAGGGATGGTAGATCAGATCAGAGATGGCTGAGCAGTGATATGTACAATTATGGAGGATTTCCCCCTCCAAAATACAAAAAATGTAGCAGCAATAAAGAATTACTGCTGCTAATAAAATAAGTTACCTTGTGAGTTGTAGCATGAATGGACCACAATATAAAATATAATACATTTATTAAAATCCATCTAAAAAACAATGTGTCACAATGACTAACAAGCATAAATATTAAATATCAAATATTCTACAATGCCACTGAAGACAAAGTTGTTTTAACACGCAATGAGTCACTAAAAAACACACTTATTGTATGTAGGCTGGGGGAGTCACATCTGTATAAACTACTCACCTAACCCTACAATCACTGAGATATCCAATTTTATTTATACTTTATGGAAGGGATTTTAAGTGGATGCAGTGGATCCATGATCTGTCTGTGTTTGGCAGCAAAACGGACAATGCAAAGTTGCAAGCAGTGTAAAGCACACATAAATCCTTCAATACATAAATCCTCCAATATTAGAACAGGAGGCAGCAAGCAGCATAGGTCTGTCAACCAGTGCAGGACATAATACTACATTTGACATATGTGTGGGGTGCAGTTCAGTCAGTATTACATGATGCTATGAGCAATGCTACCATCACTCTGGTTGTGTCTCACCCAACCTGTGTGCATCTGCATGCCTGCCAGGGCTCTGAAGCAGTGACAGGACATCCTTCACAAAGCTATAGTCTGGCTGCTCAATCCCACTACACAGACTGTCAGGATTCTGTATGTGCAGATCCCCAGCCACCCCCGGTGTCCTGTTTCCTGGCTCAGACCCTGTACAGTACACATGGCTTGCCTGGTGACATGTTTTTCAGCTACCTTCTTCTGACTGGGCTGCAGCATCATGCGGGACATGTGCCTGTTTTCCAGGCTCCACTACAGGTGACCACAGCCTCACTGGGAGGAGAATGAAGCTGAGGAGAAACAGCAGCAGAGATCTTAGATTACCCGGGGGAAGGAGGATGGGTTTTGTCTCTCTGCTTTCCTGATCTCACTACCGCAGGGGCTGTACAATTATCTGAAGACACATACTGGGCTGGGGATGAAGTAGCTTACCAGCAGAGGGAATGTTGGCAGTGTTGTGCCGGCAGGAGAGAACTCTGACCCCACAGAGTGCCCGCACAGCGGAGGCTGAAAGTACCGCGGACATCGATGAAAAGACTGAGGGAGGGAAAGAGGCAGAGTTGTGAGGGAAGAACGGACCATGCGGCGTATGGGAACTAGGCAGAGAGAGAGGCAGAGCTGGCTGTAGTAGAACATGATCAGAGACTGATGGTGACGGTGAGACACAGACAGGCAAGTCACTACACTAGCAGTCTGGTACTGTGATGATCAGAGGCGCAGCGGATGTTTCCTTTCCTTCCTCCATTCGATTCAGTCGGGACACAGACACAGTTCTCTGCCACCACTGCGCCTCTGACACTGTACAGAGGGACTCGGGAGCGGCTGCTTATTGTGTTGAGACTGACTTAGTTACTGGCTGCAGAGAGAGGGAAGAGGGTCACCAGTAGCCGGGCTCCCTGGGCCGCAGTGCGCCCTAGGCGGCTGCCTAGTCCGCCTAGTGGTAGCACCGGCCCTGCGTGGAACACCATTTAAAAGTCTATGGGAGAAATCAAAAGTGCTCATTTTAAAGGCTTATATGCTTGGTATTGTCATAAGAAGTGTTTGGGGACCTGGGTCCTGCCCCAGGTGACATGTATCAATGCAAAAAAAAGTTTTAAAAACTGCTTTTTTTCGGGAGCACTGATTTTAATAATGCTTAAAGTGAAGCAATAAAAGTGAAATATTCCTTTAAATTTCATACCTGGGGGGTGTCTATAGTATTCTTGTAAAGTGGCACATTTTTCCCATGTTTAGAACAGTCCCTGCACAAAATGACATTTCTAAAGGAAAAAAAAGTCATTTAAAACTACTGGCAGCTATAATGAATTGTCGGGTCTCGGCAATACAGAAAAAAGTCATTGAAAAAAACAGCATGGGGGTCCCCCCAAAAATCCATACCAGGCCCTTTGGGTCTGGTATGAATATTAAGGGGAACCCCAAACCAAAATGTAAAAAAAAATTGGGTGGGGGTCCCCCCAGATTCCATACCAGAGGCCCTTCAGGTCTGGTATGGATATTAAGGGGAACCCTGTGCCAAAATAAAAAAAAGGGCGTGGGGGTCCCCCCAAAAATCCACACCAGACCCTTATCCGAGCACGCAACCTGGCAGGCCGCAGGAAAAGAGGGGGGAAGAGAGAGCGCATCCCCCTCCTGAACCGTACCTGGCCACATGCCCTCAACATGGAGGGTGCTTTGGGGTCTCATCCCCACAACCCTTGCCTGGTGGTTGTGGGGGTCTGCAGGCAGGGGGCTTATCAGAATCTGGAAGCCCCCTTTAACAAGGGGACCCCCAGATCTGCCCCCCTGTTTGAAATGGTAACGGGTACCATTTTACAAAAAAAGTGTAAAAATTTCAAAAACCACAAGACACATCTTTGGACAAGTTCTTTATTTAAAATAAAAAAATAAAAATGTCCCACAAAATCCATTCACCTTCTTCTCTTGCTCCACCAATGGACCGGAAAAAAACCCTGCAAGCCGCCACCGATCTGCCTCCATGGGATGCACCCGCCGTGATTACCGCCCTCTCAGGTGACAGTTCTTTTATAACTGAGGGCGGGGCCACACAGTGACGTACCCGGGTGACCCCACCCCGCCCTGACACAAGGGGACTTTCCAATGGCTTTCCTGAGGCGTCGGCGAAGCGAGAGAAGAAGATGAATGGATGGGGGCCTTCCATATTCCGATAAGCCCCCCACCCGCAGACCACCACAACCACCGGGAAAGGGTTGTGGGGATGAGGCCCTTGTCCCCATCAACATGGGGACAAGGTGCTTTGGGGGGCTACCCCAAAGCACCCTCCCCATGTTGAGGGGATGTGGCCTGGTACGGTTCAGGAGGGGGGTGGCGCTCTCTCATCCCCCCTCTTTTCCTGCGGCCTGCCAGGTTGCGTGCTCAGATAAGGGCCTGGTATGGATTTTTGGGGGACCCCCACGCCATTTTTTTTACCTTGGCGCGGGGTTCCCCTTAAAATCCATTCCAGACTGGAAGGGTCTGGTATGGATTTTGAGGGGTACCCCTACGTCATTTTTAAAAAAATGTGATGCAGGGTTCCCCTTAATATCCATACCAGACCTGAAGGGCTTGGTATGGAATTTGGGGGGACCCCCAATTTTTTTTAAATTTTGAATAATAATAATAATTTTGAATAATAATAATAATTTTGAATAATATTCATACCAGAACCAAAGGGCCTGGTATGGATTTTTGGGGGGTCCCCAAACACTTCTTATGAAAATAACTTCAATATTAATAATATATAATATAATAATATAATAATATGAATATATATATAATTAATAATATTATAATTGAATTTAGATTTTTCACGTTCGTGTCCCATAGACTTTAACGGTGTTTGCGTGTTCGAACTAATTTTTTGCCTGTTCGCATGGTCTGCTGCGAACCGAACCGGGGGTTGTTCGGCTCATTCCTAGTCCTTAATTTGTGCTGTTACAATAAATAAGAAATCTGACATATTTAATGGGAATGTATAGTGTTTTATACTGTAGCTTATTTATGATGGTTAGAGCTGAAATACTTTCATTTTGTTCTTTCAGATAAATATTAAATATTGTATATATGTATTTAATATTTTTCGTCCGCAGCCAGCAGGCAGTCTGCTCTGCATTACTTTTGTTATGGCATTTTATTACTTTGTTCTGTACAGGTTGTAATTCCATCTGCTATCCAGAGCATGCATACAGCCAAATGCAACAGAGAAGGACATGTCCCCTCCCTCTTCTGCAACTCCTTATGAAGTTTCAGCATTTTTAGAGTTTCAGAAAGATTGTATCATGTATTAAATTAATTTATGCAAGAATTATAAAATATAATATAAAAGATCAGTCTACATTTAAAGTGTTACTAAACCCAGGACCCTGCATTCAATATATCTGGTCTCCCACAGTACAGAGAACATGGAAATGCAATTATTTTAGTAAATATAAACTGCTAAATACCTTTTCTCATCAGCAGTATATAGCAGTCTTGTGACTTCTATCAGTGTCTGGTTAAATCTTGTAGGAGGAGTTTTCATTCTACTCTGACTGTCCAATGAGTCTGCAGGACCCTCTGTCTGGACAGTGCCGATTGGCCCTGTCCTGATCACATGCACCATCCCAAGAAAAATAAAAAACTCTCTAGCAACACGCACCAAAATGAGCATGTGCAGAGTGACTCCAAAGGCTTTGTCTTATCAGGAGATGGATTGGGTAGAGTGGAAGAAGGGGAGGATCAGAGAAGACAGGATCAAACAGCCTTTTTCCACAATGTGGATGATTAACCCATTAGGTTCAACAGTGACTACATTACTGCATATACAGACTGATTTTACTGTTTAGTAGGTTTAGTAACACTTTAATATATATCAGTGCTAAATGAAACAGACTGAATGAGCAGGTGCTAATACAGATCTTTCTCCAACCAGCTACTTGGGACTCGCCCATACGCCGTTCTCCAGTGCAGGCTGTAGTCATGATGCCATTCTGACACTGGTTTTCGACATGAATAAATATTGGTCATCTCAGTAGTTCAGGAGTGATTTACAACTCACCAATAAATTTAACAAATTTCTGCTCTCATAAAAAATGTGCAATTTATATCTTGCTTTGATGCCCCTTAAGATCTATTTCTTTCTCTGTTAACACATTTGTAATTTAGTGCCATTGGTCTATACATTGTGGAAAATGTGTTATCCTGGATAATATTATTTATTAAATTTGAAATATATCTTATGATTTTTTTAGTTTTGGATAGCCTATGGAGTAGTGAAAACCCTGATAGTGTATTTCTGCGGTCTCTTACCTTTTAACAGATTTTCCTTCACTTCCTGTCTCAAGACACAACAGGAAGTCAGAGTAGATCTCTTAAAGGAAGATAATTCTTTTCCTAGACAGTACCACAGAAAAAAGTGTCCCCATCAGAAGAATTCCCATTTATTTCAGTGAAGACACAACATTTTGGATTTTCGCCCACTTTCAGACCCGAGGACAATATTGAACAGTGCATGAACAAAGAAAGCAGTTGTAAACCTTCCCTAATTTATCCAAAATTATGAAAAAAAATATTAATTTCAGAACCATTTTAGAGCTTGCTCAAACCTCACACCATCTTGTTGTGGTAATGAACCATGTGTGTGGTGGTAAGCTGCGGTGCCATTCTTTCTAAATGTCACCCAATTGTACCTGTGCTACACTGCAAAAAAATGCAGCCTGCACCAAATGTTCATGCAATAAGGTGAATTGTAGTGTGAACTGGTTCTTAAAGTTATAAGGTGAACAAGTCTAGGTATGGTGATAGGTACAAACCATATAGTATCGGACTAAGGTGCCCAAAGAGAAGAGGTAAATAAAGCAGAAATTAGTTTCAATAGCAGAACAGCAGGTAGACTGAGGAGTGGAAATAAGACAAGCTCCTCTAGGCCTGTATATATTGTAGAGTTTAACATGAGGGGCCTTGCTGCATGTGGTAAGATAGGTCATAAAGCTTAAGAACAAAAAGACACCACTGTTTGCCCACCACATTGTTTACATTGGAGCAAAAAACAAACATGCAGAAACATTTATGGTTTCATGATTCACTAAGTGGGATTGATTTACTAAAATTTGAAAGTGCAAAATCTGGTGCAGCTATGCATGGTACCCAATTGGCTTCTAACTTCATCTTGCTCAATTAAAGTGTTTGTAAACCTAAAAAAAAAAAAACCTGCCTGGTTCTGCCCTCCTCCCTGTAAACTGTCCATAGTTTATCATGGCTGCTGAGCCCTGACACCGTGGTCTGTTTATGTACCTCCGTCATCTGCAGCTCTCCTCTGTCCTCTCCACCCTCCCCTCCCTGCTTGTCAGCTGTGTCCGCTCTCCAATCCTCCCCTCCTGCTGTTTTCATAACAGTGTAATGTCTCTACAATCCTCTCTGTTAGGTAACAAGAATTGCCTCACTGTATGTCCTTTATTTTTAAAAAAGCAGATATTTTAGAGCTCCTCCCAGAGCTAACGTGACCGACCGCCTCGCTTATTCTAACACAAACATATTTTAGGAGGATCTTGGGTAGAATCAGGCTTTATCAATTGTAGCCAGGTGCTGGCTATTTAATAATGAAGTTCTGGGACACTTATAAGCGGCACTATAGATTAAGCCTTTTCCCTCTAATGTTGATGAGGACAAGGGCCTCTTCCCGACAACCCTGGCCATTGGTTGTCAGGGTCTGCGGGCGGAGGGCTTATCGGAATCTGGGAGCCCCCTTTTATAAGGGGGCCCCCAGATCCCGGCCCCCCACCCTATGTGAATGAGTATGGGGTACGATGTACCCCTACCCATTCACCTAAGGTGTAAAATGTAAAGTAAAAAACACACACTTTTGAAAAAATATTTTATTGCACTGCTCCGGGGTTCTTCTTCCGTCTTGGGGGTCTTCTCGCTGGACTCCTCCGCCATTTACCTAGCTCTTTTACCGAGCGGAGCAGTCCGGCTACCTTCTTCGTCGTCGCCGCCGTCGTCTGGGGTCTCGATCCGCCTTCGGGGGTCTTCCGGGGTCTCTTCTGTTCTTGCCGCGGTCGTCGTTTTCCGCGCCGCCACCGGCGCCTTCTTCTTCTTCTTCCGATGTTGACTCGTCGCTCCCTCTGGCCGGAATGCCAGAGCCGCCCTGTGCTGGGACTTATATAGGGACAAGGGGACAGGGTCACATGCTCATGTCACATGGTGACCCCGCCCCCCTGTGATGTCACAGTCCCAGCATCCTCCGGGACTGTGACATCACAAGGGGCGGGGTCACCATGTGACATGAGCATGTGACCCTGTCCCCTTGTCCCTATATAAGTCCCAGCACAGCGCGGCTCTGGCATTCCGGCCAGAGGGAGCGACGAGTCAGAAGAAGACGAAGAAGAGTCAGAAGAGTCAGAATAAGAGTCAGAATAAGAGTCAGAAGAGTCAGAAGAAGAAGAGTCAGAAGAAGAGTCAGAAGAGTCAGAAGAAGAAGAGTCAGAAGAAGAAGAAGAGTCAGAAGAAGAGTAAGAAGAGTCAGAAGAAGAAGAAGACGAAGAGTCAGAAGAAGAGTAAGAAGAGTCAGAAGAAGAAGAAGAAGAGTCAGAGTCAGAAGAGTCAGAGTCAGAGTCAGAGTCAGAAGAAGAGTCAGAAGAGTCAGAGTCAGAAGAGTCAGAAGAAGAAGAGTCAGAAGAGTCAGAAGAAGAAGAGTCAGAAGAAGAAGAAGAGTCAGAAGAAGAGTCAGAGTCAGAGTCAGAAGAAGAGTCAGAAGAGTCAGAAGAGTCAGAAGAGTCAGAGTCAGAAGAAGAAGAAGAAGAAGAGTAAGAAGAAGAGTAAGAAGAAGAAGAAGAGTCAGAAGAAGAGTCAGAAGAAGAAGAGTCAGAAGAAGAAGAAGAGTCAGAAGAAGAAGAGTCAGAAGAAGAAGAAGAAGAAGAAGAATCAGAAGAGTCAGAAGAGTCAGAAGAAGAAGAAGAAGAAGAAGAGTCAGAAGAAGAAGAAGAGTCAGAAGAAGAAGAAGAGTCAGAAGAAGAAGAAGAAGAAAAGAAGAAGAAAAAGAAGAAGAAGAAGAAACCCCGGGAGACCCCCAGACGACGGTGGAGACGACGACGAAGAAGGTAGCCGGACTTCTCCGCTCGGTAAAAGAGCTAGGTAAATGGCGGAGGAGTCCGGCGAGAAGACCCCCAAGACGGAAGAAGACCCCCGGAGCAGTGCAATAAAATATTTTTTCAAAAGTGTGTGTTTTTTACTTTACAGTTTACACCTTAGGTGAATGGGTAGGGGTACATTACCCCATACTCATTCACATAGGGTGGGGGGCCGGGAAGCCCCCCGCCCGCAGACCCCGACAACCAAGGCCAGGGTTGTCGGGGAGGCCCTTGTCCTCATCAACATGGGGACAGGTGCTTTGGGGTGGGGGGGGCACGGCCCCCCTTTCCCCAGGGCACCCCCCTGTTGAGGGCATGCGGCCTGGTATGGCTCAGGATGGGGGGCGCTCGCTTGTCCCCACCCCTTTCCTGGCCTGCCGGGCTGCGTGCTCGGATAAGGGTCAGAGATGGATTTGGGGGGACCCCCACCGTTTTTTCCTGAAAGTTTTTCAAGCAACATAAGGACTCTCAACTGAAATTTTTCTGTGTGTGGGCAAGTCCGTTCATTTTCAAAAGTCCCGCAGACTTTTTCCCGCGGATTGTCCGCCGGAGAAGGCGTGTGTGGGCAAGTCACATGCTCGGAAAGTCCGGCAAAGCCCCGCTGGAAAGTCCGGATTGTCCGCTGGACTAGGTCCGGCGGAAAAAGTCTGAACGTGTGTACGGGGCATCAGAGTATCTTACTTAGATATACATATACCTGCGCGTGCTTTTTGGTGCATTGGTGGCCCAGAGGGAGCTGATAGACTAAATCACTCTTCCCTCTCTTTCAGCCAGTGTTACATTGAGGTGGTTGCATCTAGTTACACGTAACTGTTTAAACCTGTTAAACATTTCTAATTGATTGATGTGATTGTATTTAGTATATACTGCTTCTATGCTCTGAATGGGACTGTTTATACTTGTCCAATTACTTTCTATGGTCTACTTGTTGATCAAATTCTAATATAGAGGTGTTACAAAAGAATTCTGTCTCTTGCTTCATGGTTATCTATTGTTAAAATATGTCTGAACCTAGAGTGTCAGAAGGATCAGGAAACTTACAAGGTCAGGGCAACAATCAGGGACAAACATCAGTCAGTGACCCCCATACGGGGGTAGCGCTACAAAAAAAAAAAGGAAGTAACTTCATTCATCATCAGCACTGATTTCAGAATTTTTTTTTATAATTATATTATTCAAAACCTTATACAGTATAACTCACATTTGTTATGCCAAGATAACAATTAAAACAAAAATAATGCCATCTATGCAGGAAACCATTTATTACAGACAGTCTTAGTAATGTTGCTATTCTTGTTACTAATTTATTCGATTTCTATCTCTAAAACTTGAAAAATGTCATATACCACAGATGAATGCCCCTTCCCCCTCTGCCCAGAGGCAGCATCTTGTGCTGGGGACATGCTCTGACAGGATGCAGAAAGTCAACACGCACATTTATTTGTGTAGTTAAACTAAACAGCATCAGCAAAATGAATTTGTTTTTGTAAAGCATTTACATCCAATCTGGCAGGTCATTTTGAAAACATGTTTTTCATATCTAGACTGTGCAAAATAGCATTTGCCACGTGTTCAGCTCATGGAAATTTGGTGACCCAGGGCAGAGCTGATGCCAGCCAGTACCCACGTTGCTGTTTATCTGCAGTGTTAATGTCTAGGAGGGTGTCTGCAAGTTAATGATATGGTATTAGAGAACCCCCGATGGAGTGTTTTGGTTTTTGCCAGTAAATGTACATGTTGTTTTGGACTGCATGCTTCCTACTGATGCATCATTAAAATGTGTCATAATGAAATCAGCATGATAAGTAGTACATATTAATCGATTTAATGGAATAAACAAGATACAGTAAATCATTGCAGCTCTAGATAAATTGTGCATTTGTTTTTATTTATTTGGCCTTATGTAATCCTAAAAACTCTAGAAACCCACAAGTATAGAAGATCAGGCACACTAAGAGACCAACACATATCTCACATTTTACTGGCAAGCCTCCAGTGCTCCCATTGAGTTCCCAGGAACATAGCCCCATTCTGCATCCTATATAGAAATGAACAGGCCTCAGAAGAGTTGCAGACATTGCAAGAATATTGGCACAGTTTTCTTGTGCTGTGACTTTCAAAAAATCAGCCCTTTATCTGACTTTTAAAGTAGAAATAAAGCCAAAACTTATTTTTTTCCTTTTGTATAAAGTGAGGGAGGGTTAATAATCCCTGTCAGTTTTTCATGTGTCTCATTGGGGAGATTTCCCTTTATTACCAGTTCCAAAGCCGAAACACCAAGTGAGAGGAAATCACTCCAAAGTGAGGGAATCCCTGCCCATCACCAGTGTCCCCATTGGAAGATTACCCCTCTATTCCTGTTTTGGGGACATCCCAAAATGTGGGATTTTATTTGTTACTTTCAGGAATAATGGTAAACATGACCAATGCAGAGGGTAAATGTCCCTAACAGGGACACAGGCAGCAATTCCCCCTCCACTCTAAAACAGAAAAAAAGTTTTGTGGCCTTAGTTACACCACTTTAAGTGCTTTTATGCAAAAACAAGGTGGCGTGGCATGCGTTAATGGAAGGTAAATAGACTCCAAAATAGTGCTTCAACAACTGGATGAGTAAGTGTATTAGAGAAAATAACTGCCACTGTATTTATGAATATTCAATTTAAGAGTTCTTCATATAAATATGGCATCTAATTATGTTCTCATATGGATCTGAAGTTATACAGAGGTCAAGTGTTTTTCCACAAATTGCACAATAAAATAGTTTTGGGCAGTTTATAATGATCTGATTTGCAGCATCACAGCAAAGATACCCAACTTTATTTTTTAGTTGGGAATAGAATAAATGTAAACTTCACAGTCTCAATCACGAAAAAGGATTGTTTATAAAGTAAATGCTGTAAACCCCTTTGAGTAATAGTGAGAAATTATCATCCTGCACTCTCACACCTCAGATTAGCCCTAATTCCTGCAACTCCAGTCCTCAGATCAGCCCCAATTCATGCACCCTTACAACTCAGATCACTGTCCCCCCTACAACTCTGTTCCACCACTGTACCCCCTTGTACATCTGACCCATCACTGTACCACCCTGCTCTTCTGCTCTAACTCTGTTCATCTGTCCCACCACTGTAATCCCTTGCTTATCTACCCTACCAATGTACCCCTTTCTCATATGCCCCACCACTGCACATCTGCTCCACCGCTGTAACCCCATGCTCTGTCTCACCGCTGAACCATCATCTCATCTGTCCTAACACTGAACTTATCTGCTCATCTGCCGCACCACTGTAACCCCCTTTCTCATCTGCCCCACCACTGTACCTCCTGTACATCTGTCCCACCTGCTCTTCTGCCCCACCACTGTAACTCCCTGCTCCTGTGTTTCATTGATGTACCTCCTTTTTCCTCTGTACATCTGCCCCACCTCTATACCCCCTGCTCTTCTGTCCCATTGCCGAACCCCCTTCTCATCTCATCCCTGGGATGGATACCCAGCTACCCACAAGACGCACATCCCCACCAGCCATTGGACCGGTTGCAGAGCCTGCAGAGCGGCATTAGAAACCGCCAGTACTGATCATATCTTGATGGGCATGAATTTATTTTTGGATCTTGTAAAAGTTTTTACCCTGTGCATTAAATGCTGAACTTTTTAATACTACATTTAGTTGGCGTCTCCCTTTCTCTGCTCTTCCACATGTTCTGGACACCCTCTGAGAATGGCTGCCTTATTTAACTGCCTACCTTAGTCATTAGTATGGACTATTAGACTTTGTTATTACAGCCATTACCCATTGTTTTATATCTAGGACATACACCATTTGGAGCGCCAGACCTCCCCTTACTATATCTTTCACCTCTGTACCTCCCTGCTCTTCTGCCCCACCACTGTAACCCCCTGCTCATCTGTCCCACCAATACACCTCCTTTCACATCTACCCCACTGCTCTACCCCCTTGCTCATATGTCCCACCACTGTAACCCCCTTCTTATCTGGCCCAACACTGAACCCCCCTGCTCATATGTCCCACCACTGTAACCCCCCTGCTCATCTGCCACATCACTGTACCCCCTGTTCTTCTGTCCCACTGCTGAACACCCTCCTCATCTCTTCCACCCCTGCCCCCATGCTCATCTGCCCCACCCCTGTCCCCCCTGCTCATCTGCCCCACCGCTGTACCCTCCTGCTCATCTGCCCCACCGCTGTACCCTCTTCTGCAGAGTGGTGAAAGGAATCAGAGATGAGACACATCTACCTGTCCTGGCTGATATACCTTTCGTATCCAGCCCACGTGCTTATATCTGATGCATGTGATGTCACATACAAGCATCTGGAATGGATGTGCAATGATGAGCTAAGGTCAGGGGCATTTTCTGAAGTGGAACTGTGTGCTGTCAGTGCAGATCATAAGTTGGGCAGTCGCAGCTGAGAGAAAGTGCAGCGCTCTACATCGCAGTAAAAGTTGGGTGTGAATTTCATTGCGTTGAATACTGGCTGTGGCTTAAAGGGGTTCAGTAGTAAGTGATGCAAAGGTTCAGAAATAATTTCAACAAAGTTCCCAGAAGCTCAACAGTAATTCCACAAACTGTCATCCTTTCTTTCTGAGATTGGTAGTGGCAACCAAGCGAGTCATCTTCCTCCAGATGGTGGGTGGGGCTTGCTGGACTGTGATTGGCTTTAGCAGTGGCCAATCACAGTCCTCCTCCTCCTGGAAACAGGGATGCCCCCCCCCCCCCCCTAGCAGAACTGCACCCAATCTCTTCCCCAACACAAAGCTGATGATTGCAGCTCGAGCAAAGTTAGAGAGCCAAACAATGTTTCGCATCTTTTAATATAGCGCAGGAATTCTGAAATTGGAATGCCTTAGTGTTTCACTGACACCTCCCTGCACTGCTATGCTGATGGGGAGGAAGTCGAGTGCCGGCAAAAGAAGCTTTGCGTGCCGCTTGCGGCACCAGTGACGGTGGTTGCCTACCCCTGTTCTATTCAATGAAAAAATGTGCACTGTGTCAGAAAGATGACATAGTACCAAGTGCCACATAGGTGACCCCTGGGAAATAATTACCAGAATTGCATGATGGTGAATTTAATTATAACTTATTGAAAAAAGACCAATTGTACAGAATACAGCGATTCAACACCTAACACTATAAATAGACATATAGGTCTGGGGACAAGGATAAACCACAAACACACACAAGACAAAACGATAGACACCCGCCCAAATAAAGTATTGTCACCAATATTATACTGTATGTACAGATTAAGGTAACTGCATCACCAACCAATATCTGATTTCAATGAAGGCAACGACCGTTGCAATATTCAAAAAAATATAAGAATATATACCAGTCCGTGGTTAATAAGGGGGGCTGTGTGACAGGATCAGTCCAAAGGGTGAGAAGAAGACAAGGACAGAAAATTCATCTGCAGGTCCACAGATCATGTGTAGTCCACTAGGCTATGAAGGGTAATCAGAGCTGCATGTCCACAGATTTATGTGATCCAATAGGCTATGACTTGCCTATGAGTGATCAAAGCTGCTATTACTTGCCAAACTTTCACTGGAACAACATAATGAATGATGGTCCGTTCCCGGACAATAGCATAATTCAAAGTGAGAAACTGACAATGGTTCAGATAGCAATGCTTGATGACACAAATGGATTAGTTACTTACTGTAAGGCCCCTTTCACACGTGTGGACCGTATGTCTGTTTTTCATCCATCCGTTTTCGGATGGAAAACAGACATACATGTACCCCTATGGGATAGCGGGTGTCAGCGGATGAGCATCCGCTGACACACGATATCGTCCGCCTCCGCTATGGTCCGATTCTGCAAACGGAGGAAAACCCTATTTTTCCATCCGTCTACAGAGCGGATTGGATGAGCACGGACAGACGGTCCGTGTTCATCCGATCCCCCATAGGGGAGAGCAGAGATCTGAAAGGGCAATCCCTGCACAGCGGAGCAATCCCCACTGAGCAGCGGATGTTGACGGGGCGGATCATTACGGATACGCCCCGTGTGAAAGGACCCTTAGGTCCGGTTCACACTGCTGCGGTGCGGGAACGCTGCAAATCTACTGCGGGTTCCCGCACCGCATGTCTCCCGCAGGCAGTTCACATTGCCCTATGCGAGCTGCTGGGAGTGTCAGTGAACGGTTAATGACACCCCCACATCAGCTCGCATATCGCAGTGCGATCTGAAAACTCGGACAGGAATCGGATCGCATGGTGAGAACACCATGCGATCCGATTCTGCTGCGGACCGAAAAAAAGGGTCCTGTGCGAGTTTGGGCCGAATGCAATGCTAATTCAGCCATACTATCTGTATGGCTGAATTCGCATCGCACAGAGATCGCATATGATTTGAACTGCAGTGCGGTGCGAATCATATGTGATCTCCCGCATCGCAGCAGTCTGAACCGGGCCTTAATGTGGAACTGTGAAGGCAGCACTATGCAGCACAGCTGTGAACTGCTGATCAGAGCTTCCAAGAACTTTTGTGATATCTCTTCATAGCTGTAAAGCCGAATACTGGTTCCAAGAAAGTCATAATGGCTAGTTGATTCTGTTTGATTCTGTTTGATTCTGTTTCTAAATAGCCATTGACAATTTTAGATCATGCTGTGTGTGCACTACTATAATCTACTTATTTATTTAATTTTCTATTTTTCTATTCTCTATTTATTTCTTTTATTTTTCATGTCTTCTTTTTTTTTTTATTAGTCCCGCTCGTATTGAGTGTGTAGATAAATACCGGTTGGCACCGTGGTGTACCCTATCCTATTGGTTCCCCTTCCTCTCCTTTGTTATATCCTTATTCTATTCACTTGGAAAGATTTTCCAACTCCTCCTTTCCCGGTGACAGAGCTTGCTGATATGGATGATGACTAATTTAGAGGTTGAATCGGTAGCCATGAGTACACTGCAGATCACCTTCCAGCCTTTGGCTTCCTGTGATTTGCTACATGGCATCCTATGATTATCACCCCAAGCCTAAAAGTATTCTGTTTATAGTGTTTCTGGTAAATGCGATGGCTGTTGTGTGTTGTGCTACCTTAAAGAAGTCACTTGGTAATTTGGATTTTCTGTTCTGTGCCTTGACTCTAAGAACAACCTCAGCCCCTCTGACACATCTGATTGAGTGAAAGTTACTGCAAGCACCCATAGGATCACAAATGTAGATACCTTTAACTTGGTTATGAATTAGTACAAGGAAATAGACCAGTGATTCTCAAACTGTGTGCGGCGTGAGATTTGCAGCTGTGTTGTGGGAGTTTTGAAAAATCTTTAGAGTTGCTAGCATTTTGAAATCTTGAACATATCAAAAAAATTATGAGAAAAGTGAAAAGTCAATAAATAACATGAACATAATAATCCAAAGAGTGTTAATATAAGTCCATTCCAGCAACAAGGGCTGAGTGAAAAAAACAATTAATTAGATGAATGAACCTTAAACTAAAGTGCTTGTGCAAAGCAAATCCAAAAAGGAGTCGTCCACCTTGTGACGTCACCAACAGTAAAGTCAGTATGTGCTCTTACCCCAAATGGTGGACCCTTAATTATGGAAGGTCATATAGGCATTTGGATATCCCAGCTGTTATGTATGTATGGAATATACAGTGCAGATGGAGTGCGCCTCACAAAGCGTTCCTCCTACACTGAGCGTAGATCATCCAGGTAACCCCCCAACTTTCTGAGATGGGAATGAGGGATGTATGTAGGCATAGTACACATGCCCCCAGCCATGCCCCCTAGACCAAACCTAATAGTAAATCCAAAAGTTAAAAAAGTAACCTAAATAAAAATGCAATCTCTGTCAGTCTGTCATTCATTGGTTGTAACGTGCGACTTGTACAAGATCTTGGGAGAACTCAATAGCTCTAATTATATTATAGTAATAGAGATCGTTCCATTCCAACTTTGATGCATTGTTTAGTGATGGAGAAATACTTAATCATGTCTGGAACTCTGAAATGAGAATATTGATTTGCTATTGTCACTCAACTGGGTGGGCTAAATCTTTTTTGAAGCCTAAATCTCTGGCTCTAATCACGTGCTTCAAAAAAATTAAAAATAAACATTGGAATCCATGGTCCACATGTAGATTAGGGGGACGGCGCCCCTGCGCCCTGCATTTCGGACCGCCACTGAAGGGGAGATGAACATTTTTAGAGTTGTCACTGGAACAGTTGTACACAGGAACAAACCAAAAAACCTGACATGAGTTGTAAGCTTAAACATAGAAAGTGGGTCATATTTCAATTGTAATGAAGGGTCAGTTTCTGCATGTTTGCTGTTTTCTCAATTATTTTCCAAGTTTTATCATATATTGATCATCTTCCAGCATATTGTCAGACATTGCGGACGTACATCAGAACATGGGTTACTGCCCTCAGTTTGATGCCATTGATCATCTGCTGACTGGACGTGAACACTTACAATTGTATGGTCGTCTTAGGGGAGTTCCTGAGGAAGAAATTGACATGGTAAGATGAATGTACTGTATATCAGTGGTGCAACTTCTTGGATTGTATTATATAATTATAATTATAGTAATTATACCAATATTATAAGTATCCTGCCCTCTGTGTAAACTCCATTCTCTTTGACAGGTTGCAGATTGGGGAATTGAAAAGTTGGGCCTTAGAAAATATGCAGACCAGGCAGCTGGAACCTACAGTGGTGGAAACAAACGCAAACTGTCTACTGCGATTGCTTTAATAGGCTGTCCTCCAGTGGTGCTGCTGGTTGGTATTTTTGTATACTTCTCTTTTCTGTCTGATCTCAGTTCTTTAAATGGTTTTATTCTAGCTCAATCAATAGGCTACCAGCACCAAATTTAAAGTGTTATTGAAAGCTGCAAATGCCCCTCTCCATCTACTATAACAAACCTACTTTACTATTGCTACTATTTCCACTAGCCTGCCCTTGTCTCTCCCCATGCCTCCTGCTGCTTTCAATCTGCCCTGTGACGAGAGAGAGAGAGTGGAGAGAGCTGCTGCTCGTTGGCACAGGGCTGGATTGAGAATGGGCTTAGGTAAGTATAAGGGGAGTTTTAAAATGGTGGGAGAGATGCATACAGATTTGTTTTTTTAGATCTTAATGCATAGAATGTATTAAGGAAAAAAAAACTTTGTACCTTTACAACCCCTTTAACTTGTTATCAGACTCTGGAATTCCTTTACCATTTAGGCAGATAAAACATCTTGTATTTATTTGTTTCTTTGAAACTAAGTTTTATTAGTGTTTCTTAGTGTCTTCACTATGTGAGCTATTATTCTAGGTTTATTGCCAACTACATTGTAACATGAAACTGATATAAAGAGGCGTACGCAAAACATCACCAGATGCAGCATAATGCTTTCTAGAAAAGGCAGTAAAAATATACCTTACTCATACAGTACAGGACACAGCCAACTTATTTATTTCCCCTCCAGGGGTGCACCCACCCCACTCTGTGGGTCCTCCGTTTTTTGCTAGTGTCTGTAGGTGATGGACCTCTTCTCCTTCCCTAAAAAACCTGCGTCACTAGTTTATTATTATTTTCTAAATATTTCTTCAATCAACCTCACTGTCTACATAAGCAATATATCAGTGTGACCTTAGTAGAACCTTGGGAACCATACCCTCAACCCATGCTGTGCGGATGGTCTGTAATGTTGCTTTGGGACTGAATCCTGTAATGGGTGCTTGCTTTGGCACTTGATGTAACAAGCTGAGTTGGCTGCAGGGTGTTATACAGGTCCAAGGCCATGTTTCATCACAATGGAACTCAGTTTCAGCAGGCTGTTCTGTGGATACGCCCACAGTGATAGGTGAAGCCTGGACTTTATTTACAGTCTAGCATTGTGAACAAGACAGGGTCACCTTGTATCTTTGACCGTGACTGTATAAAATGGGGCTATGTTTGCAATATATTCACCTTAAAATTTGCATTTTTCAATCTTGATGCTAAAATCCTGCCAATCAGAGCTCAGCCTCAGGTGAATTACCAGGTGTTACATCACAACACTACTCACTCTTTTTAACACCATTTTGTCCTAGAACCTTCATAAGGAATTCAGATGCTTCTGCCCTCCTTTTTGTCATTTGTTGCATACGGTCTAAACCTGGGTTACTGCATACTCCCACCAGACACGCTTACCTATCACCAACACTCTACTCTGTGAGTACCTCCAGAGGAATACCCTCACTTGACGCTATGGCAGAGACAAGGTGAAAGGGAGCCAACTCTAAACAGCAGGTGAACATTTTCTCTGCCAATAGCCCGCTCAATACTCTGCCTCAAATTAACGATGCGCCCCTTGCTTCGAAGCAGGGATTGGTCTTAACACTAGCTACTGAATACAATTCTAGTTTTATTTCAGGCACATAAGTGGCCTGTTTGACAAAAGCAGCATTTTCTGCATCTATGTCACAATTGCTCAGTTAGCTTATGGTCTTAATACAATCGCCTCTTCTCCTACTTCTGTTTCTCAACTGGTGTCAGACCCTGATATGCTGTTGCTAGATGAGTCTGAATTAGACAGAAGTGAAGAGGATGTAGTAGTGTTGGAAGAAAGCTGCAGGATATTTCTCTCCCCACACTGTCACCATATTGAATAGAGAGCTTCCTGCATTGTGCTAGCTAATGTTGAAAAGCTTATTGCCTCGTACACGAAAGCCTTGGTATTGTACAGGTAGATTCCCCTCTGTCTCACCATGCCCCTCTGGGCACAAAGAGACCTACTAAGCCTTGAAAAAATTCAATGTTAATGAACAGATAGAATGGACAGTCTATGATGATTGGGAGACTCCTGAAAGATTTTTACTCCCCCAAATATTTTTACTGAACTCTATTCAGTTGAGAGAGTTTACTAAGAAACAGTTAATCACTGTGGTTGACCCTGCAGTCTCTGTCCTAAACAAACTCACTGTACTCATTGAAGATGTTCTATCTTTTAAACACTCTGTGGACAGGAAATTTCTGACTTTTTTAAAAGCTGTCTTTACCCTGGCAAGCCCAGCTCTGTCACTAGCTCTGGCTGCTATTTTAACATGTCAACCACAGCAAACTAGACCAGGAAAATGAACAATCAACATGGCCATCTTTAAGTATCATGCAGTTGTGGAGAATTACAGCTTCCTTTATCTGCTCTACTTTTTTGTGTGGATGCCCTGGAACACATCATGAGACAAATTTCCAGAATGGCTCTTATCTCTGTTATTATGCACAGGAGTCACTGGTTAAAAGTTTGGACAGCTAAACCTGCCAGCAAAACATGCCTCAAGTGTATGCCTTTTCAAGGAAGATGCATTTTTTGGTGAGGCACTTGAACAATTTATTAAATAAGTCACAGGCGGAAAGGTTTTGCTTCTTCAGAGAAAGTTAAGAACACCCTCCTCTTTAGGTGCTTTTACCTCTTTTAAATGCAAAGCACCTTCTCGCTTCTCCCAGGCAACAACTTCAAAACCTAAGTTCGGCCCTTCCTTCTGGCATAAGGCCTGGCCCAAAAAGGCCACCAAGCCCTCTCCAAAGTACTCTTCTGAATGAAGGGGCACCCTCACATCAGTGGGTGATGTCTACTAAACTGGATATCTCACTACCCTTCAGAAGTCCCAACACAATCGGTCCAATCGGGATTTACTAGAGTCACAAAATAGAGTCCAAAACTCGACCGTCTCACCATTCCCTCTTGTCAAATCACCCAAAAACTGTCCAAAACCAGTCAGGTTTCCTGAGGGACCTGTATCACCACTTGTCCCAGGTCATTTTTCTGACAGTACCATCGCATCATAAGCTCAAGTGATTCTTTTAAAACCTGTCCATGATCTAAAAAAAAGGAAGGAATTGTCCCTCAAAAAACTTCCTCACCCAGGATGTTTTAAAAAATGCTCCTGCCTCTTTTCAGAACTCACAGGACAGACTATCTAGATAATGTTCTTCTGAAGATACAGAACACTTTATTAATCCCAAGGGAAATTGGGAAATTATTACGACACAAAGACAACACAAGATTACAACCATAAACACAACAAAATAAAAACTACACTACAAATAAAACATCCATACAATTAAAATAACAGACAAACAAACTACTAAATACAAATAATACACCACTTTCTCTAACACCACCCAAATAATAACCAACACAATAGCAACATACTATAAAAACAACACAAAATCCTGATCATAAACCAGAAGTAAATCTTCACCGCCAGCCCTCAAAGAAAATAATTACTGTATTTATTGGCGTATAACACGCACTTTTTCCCCCTTAAAATCAGGGGGAAATTGTGGGTGCGTGTTATACGCCGACCCCCCGCCGATTGTGAGCCTCTCTGTGGCTTTCGGCCATTCTCTGTGGCTTTCGGCCATTCTTGCAGTCCCGCCTGAGCCGCTGAAAGCCACCAAAAGTGGCTGGGCGCGGCTGAAAGTCGGCGAGAGCTACCGAGCGCCGCCGAGATACACAGGACATCCGGTCTGTATCTCGGTGGCGCAATTTTTAAACGGCAAGGCTGCAAATGACACTGACAAGGCTGCACAAGGCTGCAAATGACACTGACAAGGCTGCAAATGACACTGACAAAGCTGCAGATGGACACTGACAAGGGTGCAATGATGTGGAAATTTGTTTGTTATACGAGTACTTTGGATTACAAACATGTTTTCGGAACAAATTATGCTCGCAATCCAAGGTTTTACTGTACATCCAAATCTTTTTCCCCTGTAGTGCTGGCCAACACTGTACCAACAATGTTGTACTCTCTCAAGGGATGTTTTGAACTGCATATCTACTGAACCACCCAAGGGTTAAAGTCCTAACTTGTACAACTATTGTATTATATCATTATGTGGAACTGTATCAAATGCCTTGCTGAAATCAAGATATTCTATGTCCACAGCACCACCCTGGTTCAAAACACTGGTAATATAGTAAAAAAAGATTAGTCTGATATGATCTGCCCTTAGTTAAGCCATGTTGCTTTGGGTCTAAAAAGTTGTGTATTTTTAAGTAATCAATTATCGTTCTTTTCCGGAGTGATTCCATTTAGTTGACTACAACCGATGTTAAAGTGGTTGTAAACCCGTACCGACCACTTTAACCTACAGGTAAGCCTAGATTAAGGCTTACCTGTAGGTGCAAGAAATATCTCCTTAACCTACAGGGTTAAGGAGATATTTTCCAAAAAACGGGCACAATGTCTACGGTGCGCAAGCGCACTGAGCGTGCCGTTAGTGACGGCGATCATGCCGTCACTGCTGGCTCCCGCGCACATGCGCCGGAGTGACGTCATCGCTGCTCCGGCCAGTCACAGCGCCAGAGCAGCGATACCCAGAAGTGACTCCGGGTGATATGGCGGCGATGGTGGAGGAGAACGAGGGTCTCTGCGGGGGCTTCGATCTCAGTTAAGTAATTCATAATGAGCTAGTATGCTATGCATACTAGCTCATTATGCCTTTGTCCTGCAGGGTGTTTTTTTTTTTTTTTTAGAGAGGGTTTACCTTCTCTTTAAACTTACTGGTCTGTAATTGCCAGTTTCTACCTTGTTGCTCTTCTTGTGGATAGGTACAATATTAGCTGTCTGCCAGTCATGGGGAACTCCTCCTGTTAGAAAAGATTGATTAAAAAGATCTGTTATGATCCAACAACTTCTCTTAGTTCTCTTAGAACTCTGGGATGAATACCATCAGGACCCATTGCTTTATTAACCACTTACAGACCGGAAGATTTGCCCGTTTAACCGCTTCCATACCCGCGTATTGTCATATGACGCCCACAAGGTGGATCACCCATCCTGGGTGGGCGTCATATGACGTCCTCCCATTCCTGGCCGCCTGGGGGGGGCGCGCACGCCCGCGTCGTCGCTCGGGACCCGGTGCGAGTGCCCGGCGGCCGGGATGTCCGCCGGGCACCCGCGATTGCCCGTTAAAACAACGGGACCATGCGGGACCGTGGAGCTGTGTGTGTAAACACACAGCTCCACGTCCTGTCAGCGGAGAGGAGACCGATCATGTGATCCCAGTACGGAGGAACACATGATTGGTCTCCTCCCCTTGAGTCCCCTCCCCCCACAGATAGAATCACTCCTATAGGGAACACATTAACCCCTGCAGCGCCCCCTAGTGTTAACCCCTTCCCTGCCAGTCACATTTACAGAGTAATCAGTGCAATTTTATAGCAACGATCGCTGTGTAAATGTGAATGGTTCCAATAATGTGTCAAAAGTGTCCGAAGTGTCCGCCGCAATGTCGCAGTCACGAAAAAAAAAAAAATCGCAGATCGCCGCCATTACTAGTAAAAAAAAAAAAAAAATGCAATAAATCTATCCCCTATTTTGTAGACGCTATAACTTTTGCGCAAACAGATCAATATACGCTTATTGCGATTTTTTTTACCAAAAATATGTAGAAGAATACGTATCGGCCTAAACTGAGTAAAAAAATTGTTATTTTTTTTTTAATTGGATATTTATTATAGCAAAAAGTAAAAAAATATTGTGTTTTTTTTCAAAAATGTCGCTCTTCTTTTGTTTATAGCGCAAAAAATAAAAACCGCAGGGGCGATCAAATACCACCAAAAGAAAGCTCTATTTGTGGGGAAAAAAGGACGTCAATTTTGTTTGGGTGTAACGTCGCATGACCGCGCAGTTGTTAGTTAAAGCGACGCAGTGCCGAATCGCAAAAAGTGCTCTGGTAAGGAAGGGTGTAAAATGGCCCGGTGCTGAAGTGGTTAATGACCAGCCCATTTTTTGCGATACAGCACTGCGTCGCTTTAACTGACAATTGCGTGGTTGTGCGACATTGTATCCTTTTTTTCCCCACAAATAGAGCTTTCTTTTGGTGGTATTTCATCACCTCTGCGGTTTTTATTTTTTGCGCTATAAACAAAAAAAGAGCAACAATTTTGGGAAAAAAAACAATATTTTTTACTTTTTGCGATAATAAATATCCCCAAAAATGTTTTTAAAAAACACATTTCTTCATTTGTTTAGGCCAATATGTATTCTACATATTTTTGGTAAAAAAATTACAATAAGCGTATATTGATTGGTTTGCGCAAAAGTTATAGTGTCTACAAACTATGGGAAAGATTTATGGCATTTTTTTTGTATTCTTTTTTTTTTACTATTAATGGCGGTGACCTGTGATTTTTAGCGGTACTGCGACATTGCGGCAGACAGATCGGACACTTTTGACACATTTTTGGGACCATTGACATTTATACAGCGATCAGCGCTATAAAAATGCACTGATTGCTGTGTAAATATCACTGGCAGGGAAGGGGTTAACACTAGGGGGATCAAGGGGTTAAATGTGTTCCCTCGTGAGTGTTTTTTACCGTGGGGGATGGGACCGACTGAGGGAGCTTGCCGCTCCACTGCCGGGTATCCAGTAGCGCTGCACATCATGACTGTTCGATGCAGTCTTCTGGGACCTGTCAGTGTCCCAGAAGACTGGGGGGAGGGAGGCAGGAGAACTTCCATTTTGACAACCTAGGCAGTCGGAACGGAAGTGGGAGTGAGTACCTGTCAAAGTTGGGTACTCGTTTCCCCCCCCCCCTTCCCACGCTCCTCAAAAGTGCCAATTCTTCAAGAGGAGCTTGGGATGAGTCCTTAAAGCGGAACTTCACCTTTTGGGTGGAGCTCCACTTCAACACAACAAGAGAATACAGAGGATAATGTGTAAAAAAAGAGCCAAAGGCTCTATCTGCTCAGAATAGGCTACATAATATTTATATGCAATATATTTTTTAATTTACCTGACTTTAAAAAAAAAAAAAAATTTCCTGACCTTGTTGAAGAAAGATAGAAAACACCTTTTAAAGTATCATCTATAATGTTAATTTAGTGATTCTCTTTTTTTAATATGTGCAATAAGTGCCACTGCCATTTCATCAATATATTACCATAATGGTGTATACTTTGACAATTTAGGATGAACCAACAACAGGAATGGATCCACAGTCTCGTCGCTTCCTGTGGAATTCTATTGTCGGTATTATCAAAGAAGGCCGAGCTGTTGTGTTAACCTCTCACAGGTAATTGTAGATTGTAGTACTGGCCAGTAGCAAAGCATGAGTTACCAGCCACATGGGGCAATGCAGGTATTGCACCTCATGGACTGTTAGCACTCTGAGTCCCTTGCACCAATATATATATATATATATATATATATATATATATATATATATATATATATATATATATATATATATATATATATATATATATATATATATATTTATTTATTTATTTATATTTATATCACCTTTTTTGGTTGTAACATGACAAAATGTGGAAAGTTTCAATGGGTGTGAATACTTTTTTTGGGCGCTGTATATAATACATAGTAAGGCAAATCTGTGCCTTACCTGAGTTTCTTTGTCTGGCTTCCCCACCCCACTCATAGTGGTGACTCCTGTGGCCCTCTGCCACCACTGGAGAGACTGGAGGCTGATGCCCACCTGGCAACACCTCAACATACAGTGGCCCTTGGCCCTGTACAGTTGAGCAGTCAGGCACAGTACTGTAGCTCAGGCTGCCCCCTGGAGCAGGGTTGATGAGAGTATGTCCTTCTGAGTAGGCATTGTGGCACCGGTTTTCCCTGGGGGGACCCATAGGGTGTAATCCAGGGTGAGGATCCAGAAGAAGGTCCTGCAGACTCTAAGCCCAGCCCATGTTATCCCCCATAATCAGGGTATTTGGGAGGCAATGAGCTGATTCTGGAGCCCAGGGTGGCCTCGCAAAGATCAAGGGTACCAATGGTAACTGACATACATGGTGGCAGCTGGTTGCCAGCTAGCTGCATATTGGATTCATGCCCCCCGTTCCCAGCTCTGCTCCTCGATGGCTCTGAATCAGACAGTCCTAGACATGCCACTTTTTGTGTACAAAGCTCTATTAGTCAAAGAACACCAATCACAGGTGACATCAGCCCTCCTAGGGCGAGCTCCAAGAGTGAGCTATTTGTTTATTTATTATTACTACTTTCATTTTTTGTTTCTTTTGAAATTTTGTGCTCCTAAGAAATTTGTGCCCATGGCAACTGCCCCTGTGGCCTCACCCATGCTACGCTACTGGTACTGCCATTATCTTATCTTCCCCAGCTGTTTCTTTATAGCATGCCAAGTATAAAATCCCTTGGTTGTAGTTTGAACCTGTTTAAAAATGTTTATAGCGTCTGCTTACAGTAGTTTTATAGCGCCAACATGTTAGATAGCACTTTACAGAACACACTGAGCCAGTCCATCAGTTTTCTACCCCTGAAAAAAAAAATCACATATTTAAAGAACAGTTTTGATTGAAATTAACGCTTTCATTTTTAATGGCAGAGTGTTTTTGTTTTCTAATTATAATTATATTATATTAACAGAACTTTCCTTCTAGATTGTAAGATCTATTCTATTTTATCTTTTTTATGAATGTAGAGGTTTATACTATGCACCTGTATGTACTTAAAAGAGAAGTGTGAGAATCTACTAAAATAATAAACAATCATATTCCCCTAGATGGCTTCAGCATCGAGCCAAGCTTCAGCTGTCCCCCAGCGCTTTACAATGAGAACTGCGCGATCAAAGACCACTGATCGCTCAGTTCTCTGTCTGCTCTGAGCAGAGAGTGGTGATTGTCAGTCACCTCTCTGTGCTCTGCCTCTACAGCACTCACTAGAGCCCTGGGCTGTGGAGGAATCAGGATCAGCAGGATCCCAACATTATTATTGGGATCCCTCCAGAGCTGGGACCGGCTCTGTGACATCAGCTGATAGCGGACTTTCGCGTGCATTCCTGTGACCCACAGGAGAGGTATGACCAAAAGAGCTTTGGCCATACTTCTCGTTTAATACTTTTTTCTGTTTTGTGTATTTGTATTACCTTACCCTTTACTGTATCACTTTGTACATTAATATGAAAGATGGTGGTGCTATATAGAAACAATTTCTAGCAAATTATTCTAGTTACCTAACTGAGCAGAATATCATTGCCATTAGACAGAGAAGGTATGTGCTTATAGGCAATAGGTATAGGGGTGGATTTCCTTGTATAAATATTGGCCACACCACACAGTCATCTTAAAGGGGTTGTAAAGGAGATTTTTAATTTTTTTAAATAACAAACATGTTATACTTTACCTCCACTGTGCAGCTCGTTTTGCACAGAGTTGCCCCGAACCTGGTCTTCTGGGGTCTCTCAGCGGCTGTCTCGGCTCCCCCCGCAAGTACTGCTCACCTCGCATGGTGTGGAGTACTCCCGTGAGTACTCCCGTGATACAGCCGATGGCTATAGCCCCTCGCTGTATCACTCGGCCCCGCCCCCGGCACCCGCGTCATTGGATGTGATTGACAGCAGCGCGAGCGAATGGCTGCGCTGCTTTCAATCCATCCACTCCAGCCAATCAATGGCCAGGGTGAGCGGCGAAGAGGATGTCGGGGGCGACCGCGGGACTTTCGAGGGGTCAGGTAAGTAAAACGGGGGGGTTGGGGGGGCGGTATTGTCAGATGTTTTTTCACCTTAATGCATACCCTTACAGCCCCTAAATTTACCTCTACAATATTCTAAACCAGAGAAGGAGATGTTTTCTCTAAATTAGAGCCAAAGCACCAAAGACTTTGTGGCTACAGTGACAGAAATCTCGTTTTGTGTTTGTCATGCGTTAAGAGCACCAAAAGTCATGCCATGCCTATGCTTGTTCCCACCATTGATAAATATGACTAGCTGGAAGAGGGGCATATCCCACTACTATTTTTTCACATACATGTATAATTATTATTGATAAAGAACCTCCAAAACAATAAATTATTTAGTAATGTTTGATGTAAACAGTGCTTACTGGACTTCTTTTCCTCTACCCCAGTCGTTCCTATACAGTAGGACTAGTTTGAGTGGAAGCTAATAACACTATGTGTATGTTTAAATTAGCTCTTTTCAGCCTTTTACTCCAGAGGAACCCTTCATGTCTCGGGGGACAAATTAATTAATTGGCGTCAGAAGGAAAAATGTTACTTGCATTTATGGTCAGTGGGAAGAATAGTTTCCCTACAATGTTGATCAGAATGCTCCTGGGTATGCCAAAGTGGTGCTAAACCTAGGGTTATGCAAGCACCCTCAGGTGAGAAGTCAGTCAGCCACAGCTCAAGGGACCTCTATCATCCTCTTGAGGTACCCTAGGGTTCCACAGGATCCTGGTAAAAAATAATAGCTGGTTTAGATTGTGCAAAGAAATCCACACAGCTTATATAGTGTTTCAGTGAGAATTACATTTTATATTCCAGCTTTGCAAGGTAGAGCTGCCAGTTATTTTGACCACTATTCTGACAAAAACACAACTACAGTATAAAAATGTGCAGATTAACCTTATGTTGTTTTTTACTTTTTACTCTAGTATGGAAGAATGTGAAGCTCTCTGCACCCGCCTTGCCATAATGGTTAAAGGCACCTTTAAATGTCTTGGCACAATCCAGCATCTAAAATACAAGTATGGCAATTTTAAATGTTATATTGGTGGCATCATAAATGTTTGTGTTGTTTTGCAGACAGAAAACTTATTTTGCATTACTACTTAATAGTAATATATATATATATATATATATATATATATATATATATATATATATATATATATATATATAGTAATAATAGTTAATGATGGGTAAAATGTATGAAACCCACAGTCTAGGATGACAAAACATAATTTACAACATGTAAGGAAAGTTCCTAAACTACCACACTGTTTGCCATTTTATTCTCTCCTTGTCTGAAATTTTTCTTCCCCTGTACAGTTCCAGCAATTTACTTGATGGAAAACAGTACTGTGTACCCACAATTTACTATGCTTTGGGTCTGTATCCAGGGCCGGCGCTACCAATAGTCAAGGTAGGCACCGGCCTAGAGCGCACATCAGTAGGGAGCGCTGAGCCGGCGTGCTGCTGGCGTGTTAAGCAAGCGCACCGCCCCTATTACCTCCAGTGTTTTGCCCTGTCTCCTCCCCTGCAACTCCACCTCTTCCCCTCCCTCAGCCTTTCCAGCGATCTCCAGGGTTCGGTTCTTTCAGCCTCAGCTGTGCAGGCACTGTGCGGACACTGTTTAATGTACATTATTCCTTCTCTTTCTGTATGTGGATGATGGCACTTTCATTATTTTAATTTAAAAAATGTAAGTATCTTTTTTCCTAATCGTTATAGAGCTGTCACATGGTCCAGCTCTTTCTCAACCTGTCTGTAAGGAAACAGTGGCAGGAGGAACTTCTAGTCCTCTACTACTGGTCACATGTTCAAAATAAAAAAGTCCTTTGGAATACAGAGTAAATACAAACATTCTAGCTGCTGTCTTTTAATACAAGGACACTTACCTGTCCAGGGATCCAGCGCTGTCCTCAACCAAGCCGATTTTTCAATAGGCTTCGGGTCAGGTGCCGGCATTTTAACTAAGGGAAACTGGCCGTATAGCCTTGCAGCTACACAGCCGGATACCCACTGCACATGTAGTCAAAAACAGATACCTGTTCCACTGTTCAGATGAACTCGCACGATTTCAAAGCCATGTTCAGTGTGAATGAGGGCTTAAAACTGAGCATGTGGCAACACTGCTCTGCAAAATACCCAACTGTAGTGGGGACATGGACAGGAGGAGAGACAGAGAAACAGCAGGATCAACAAGGTTTTTAGCAGAATACAGAAAACTAATCTCATAGTGACTGAGTGAGTATGAACAGCATGTAATATAGCATTTATTGATAGTTTTCAATGATGTGAGTTTAATAACGCTTTAAATTTGACCTTCAGATATATATAAAACACAATTGAATGCAGTTGTGTACTCCTTTATAAATCATTAAATGTATTTAGGTATAATTATGGTAAGTACCTAAATCTGTCTTGATATCAACCTCTTGTCATCCCTTGTACAACATCATGCAAACTGGGATAGGGTGGGGCAGCACTAAGGACCTATTAGGTTCTGCTGCATGCACATGTGCTGACAGCAAATAATAAAATAAATGGTATTAACGCTAATTAATACTGAATAAAGTTAATGAGATCATTGTGTTGCTGCTCCTTAGGTGTGCAGTCAGCAAACTGCAGGTGAGATAGTGACACCACTGTTTCAAAAACTTCACAATGTTTTGTATATGGAATCAGTTATGTCTCTCATGTAATATTGTTATTTGTATTTAAACCACTATGAAGTTATTAGCAAACCTTCTCCATATTGGATTATTGTTTAGCGTTTACTTTCTTCTGCAGATTTGGGGATGGTTATATTGTAACCATGAAATTGAGAGCCCAGAAGCTTGGAACAGTCCCTCACCCAGGTCCTGTAGAGAAGTTCATCCAGGCCAACTTCCCTGGCAGCTTACAGAGGGAGAAACATTACAATATGTTACAGTATCAAATATCATCCTCATCCTTGGCCAAAATTTTTCAGTTACTCATCTCCAACAAAGACAGCCTCAACATTGAAGAATACTCTGTGTCTCAGACGACATTAGACCAGGTAACACATGATAGTAACTATGTAAGAAATTGACTGTCAAGTCAGTATTGAGCCTGTATTCATTATTCCTTGAGCTATGAATGAATGAACCTTTAACTCAAAATGGAAACTCATATCTCAGTTTAGGACAAAATTTGTTTTTGCAAAATACTTACAATTTTCTCTAATAAATTCCAAGCATGGAGGAACATGTGACTTGCTCCTATGTGACATTGCTGGGGCTAGCAGCCATTTACTAGGCTCAAGCACCGCATCACCAGAGGAGGAACATCATTGTTGGCCCCTGGTCACCGATACAGCTTATTTCAGCACTGGCTGCATAGAAGCAAGGAGCTGTGAGGTAGTGCACATTGGGTGAGTGTATGGGCATTGGTACGAGGAACTTTCTAGAGAAACTGCCAACTTGCCAGGTATAATAGTGTTCCAACTCCTATCCTCTCTACTAAAATATAGTTTTTGTCTGTGTCACTGTTGACAAGATTTTCCATTACTTCTTGTAATAACCCTATTAGGGACATAGAACACAACAACAATCTAACAGAGGTTCTTACCTTTCCCTACTTTATCCAAAATGAAATGCAATTTTTTTGGCTGGCGTTGGGCTTTTGACCAGCAAACCAATTTCATGACATGTATCACAGCTTCATTTATTTGATGATTACACATATCCAAACATTTAATTACAATAAAGGGATTTGGACTCTCTTTGGGGTTGCCACAATCCTATGCAACAAATTCTACTTCAAAATTCTCTCCAATGTGTATGCTGGGCCTAATGGAGGAGGTAGCACCACATAGGGCACAAAGCTCCCTTCTCTCATTTGCTCTTCTTTATGCTTGCAAAGCCAACTTGCTCTACTGGAAGAATCAGGAGGCCCCTTCACTATTATACTGGAAGGGCATTATTAACAAGGTTTTATCTATGTACAGGGCCACATACTTGAGTAGGGGTTGTCCAAATAGGTTTGAAAAAGTATGGCAGTGTTGGCTTTCAGACACTGACACTCTTGGTTGAACTGAATTGTTGTCTTTAGTACTATGGTAGTAGCACTGACGCATTTCTCTCACATGAGCATTGTAGGGTTTTAACCAAGGGATCCTTATTGCTTCATATCTTTACTATCCGATGATGATGATGATGAACGTAGATGATAGGGCTCTTAGTCCTTGTTTAGTTTTCCTATTGACTTAAGGAACGTTGCACATACGGGAAGGAAGGTGGGGGGAATTTTGTTATTTTCTTGTATTTACACATAGTTGGTTTTCTATGTTAATGAGGTTACTAACTCGGTGAGATCTGATACCGGGTTGTACCTGTCATTTTTGTATGTTTTGTGTGTATTTTTCTTTTTGTTGGTAAGGAAAACTTTAATAAAAATAATTTTCCAATAAAAAATGCTCTTCAATCGGATTTTAAGGGCAACAAATTGAGATTACAATGAAGGACATAGTTCTCTTTATTTTATACTTTATAAAACATATGCCATGTAATAAAAACAAAAACATACATGCAAAATGGCTGAAAATAATCACAAATACTATATAGTAGCCAAACCCAGTTTTGACCCAGATAGGACTTTTTACATGTAAATTCTATTTTGTTTCTATATCGAAGACCATTCACTGGGTAACCCAAGGCATTTCAATGGTCTTTATCTCCATCAGGGGTAAGGGTATGTCACTCTGGAATAAATTCAAAATTAATCAACACTGTTTTGTGGTATAATACCAAGAATTACAAAAGTCAAACATTTCTTCCACTTAAATATCTAATCATGTGAGATTGGCTTCATTGATATTTACAATGGTTTGGGCTGGCCTTTGTGTATCCATTTGAAGATCTTAGAGGTAGATGTGTGCCCCGACTAACTAGAGAGAAGACATCCAGATTTTAGAATAATGGCTGATGATTTAAAGTGATATTAAAGGCTTTTTTTTTTTTTAAAATAACAAACGTTATACTTAACGGCTCTGTGCAGCGTTTTTGTACAGAGCAGCCTTAATCCTCCTTTTCTCAGGTCCCTTGCTGGCTATTTCTATCCCCTCCCTCCACCAAGTGCCCCCAGAGCAACAGCTTGCAATGTGGGCACTCTAGCAAGCTCACTCCCAAGCCGCAGCTCTGCGTGTCCATTCACACACATAGCCGTGGCTCGACCATGCCCCCTCTCTCTCCTCACTGGCTTGCTTGACAGCAGCGGGAGCAAATGGCCAATGAGGAGGGAAAGTTTTCAGAGAGCCAAGGCTCTTGCACATATTGCTGGATCGAGATGGGGTAAATATTAGGAGGGCTGCTGCACAGAAAGGGTTTTTTACCTTCATGCATAGAATGCATGAAAGTAAAAAATCTTGAGCCTTTAAAACCACTTAAATATCGATTTATACATGTAAAATCCACAATTAAAGAGGAAGAAAGATCCAACTTCTGCAATTCTTGGTATTATATTGTTATTATTATACAGTTATTGTTATTATTATACAGTGCTGATTGATTTTTGATTTATTCCAGAGTGGCATACCCTTGCCAACAATTAAGATAAAGACAAAGACATTGATAAGCATTGGGTTACCTTGTCAAGGGACTTAGATGAAGAAACAAAATAGTCTTTATTTGTAAAAAGTCCTATCTGTGTCAAAATTGGGCTTGGGTGCTATATAATATTTGTGATTATTTTCAGCCATTAGTGTGTATGCTGTTTTTATTACATGGCACGTGTTTTGTAATGCATACAATAAAAAGAAATCTGTTACTAATTGTAGTATAGATGCATTGCTTTTAAAATCCCATTGGAGAGATTATGAAGTAGAATTTGTCACATCCAAACATATAGCTTACAATTACTGCAATGTGCTGAACCAATCCACCTTTTGTGCTTCATCCATTGTGAACATGATGCAATAATTATAATCTATGATTTGTTTTTTACAGGTATTTGTAAATTTTGCTAAACAACAAACAGAAGATGAGGATATCCGTTTACATCCTCGTGTTGCAGGAGCCACACGGGACGTCAAAGTTGCACCCGCCCCTCTACCTAAAGAAAAATAAATTTGTAAAGAACTGGCTTTGTTCACTCTAATTTTCAGTGTAATTCACCAAATGTGACAGTGGAATCCTGAGATGATGAGATGGCATCTACAGGCACCCTAGAGGGCTGTAACTCTGCATACAAAACTAGCACACAGTGACAGTACTTGCCATACCTCACTACAGAACAGCTTCCTAGAGCAAAATGAACAGAATGCATCTGCAAAGGTGCTGCTCTGATGTAAACTAATGTTGACATTTTAGCATGTTGGATAAGAACAGTAATAATGAACATGGAAGTAATCTTTGTAGCTATGGCTTATAATGCCAAGCACCATGACCCTTTATGTTTTTTTCAGTTATTATATAATACATGTCTTCTAAAGGTAATACACAAATATAATGTAAAAACAAATTGATTTCTACCCTGGGTCTGCCTAAGCTTCAAGATCTAAAAATTGCTCTCTAGGCACCACTTTTTACTGCACAATGCTAACTAAGCTAGATCACAAAATTACTATCCAGGCCCTTTGTTGGAACTGCAGAGTGCTGCCATGTTACAAATGCTAAATGTTAACCCTTAAAGACTATTCCCTTTTAAAATCCAATATATGAGTCATACGAAGAGACAGTTCTTTTTTCTGCTGATTTAATTTTCCTCTATCTGTAGGTGAGACTGCTCATTACAGTTTCTAATAAATTCCATTTAAAGCTGAATTTCAGGTATTGTTTGTATTTTGTATGGCATATGCATACTTACATTATTCCATGTATGTATGCATGTATTATGTATGTATGCATATGCCATACCTACCTATCAGATCCCTGTGGAAGCTGGAAATCAATGCTACAATGAACAGATCACTGCTATCCTCCCGATCTGTGTGTGGCTGCCCAGTTGCATAGTAGATACATGGGGGTAGCTTGCTTGACATGGACACCGTTCAAAGAATGCCTTGCATTTTTCTCAATGAATGCAAGGCAGTTTCTGATTGGATGACATGGAGAAGCAAGACGGTTATAGCCTAATCTCTACCTAATCCAATTAGAAAACACCTCAACACAGGCCCTGGAAGATAGGGGAAATCACTATAGTGGCGGAGACTACTACAGTTATTTCCAGCTTCCATAGATATGGCATATGCCTGATTTGTTCCAAGCTGTGTTTTTTTTTTTTAACTATGTAATAACGTCCATACCTGGAGTTCAGCTTTAGGAATAAGCAAATGGAATCAGCAAAGGCAGATTTACAGATACACTACTTTGAAAGGTTCAAAAAGTATGGCTATCAGAACTTGGTTTATGTCATTTAATTACAACACTGTGACACACCGATTGAAAACATATTAGATATGTGGTCACTTTGTAAGAACAACCCCTGTTTTGCACATCTTATCTTCAATTCCCCTTTCTAGTGATCAGCTGTACAGGAAGACTAAATAAGACTGTATAATAGGTGCCAGAGTTAGATCCAGTGCATTCTGTAATGCAGCAGACCTATCCCTTCGAATTCTCTGCAATACAAATCTGTGTTGGAAAGCTTATGATAAGAGGTGTGGCTGTTACTCAGCTCTGCCAGAGCAGTGCACAGCAGTATCACAGAGGAAAGGGGTAATTTTAGGCATTTTCTAGCAAAATCTGTCACAAATCACAACATGCAGAGTTCAGGACTATAACGATTTAAAAAGGCTTGAGCCTTTAATTCTAGCAAAGTACAGACAAACATCGAATTCTCTTACAAATTAAAGTATATTTGAACTTTTACTAAATAATCTACATGTGTATTTGTTCCATCAGTCGCTGAAGGAGTATCAATATGATGTCTTACATTTATTGCGGAAAAGTCCTGTTTACAGCAATACTGCTCACATCCACCTGGCTGTGAGCACAACCTTTTGTATGCTTTGAATAGAGACGGGTTGCTCATTCAACTCAGTCAAGAGCAGATTTGCAGTCTCTATGACCCCATACACACAACACAACTCTTGTTGTCTGATTTTCTTTAGATATACCAAAACCATGTAGTGCAAGGACCTGCCTAATTGCATACAAATTGAAACTCTTAAGGTTTGACCTCATATAATATGGTTTTGGTAAATCTTAAGGAAAAAATCTACAGAAAATTGTATAGTGTGTAGCCAGCTTAAACAGCACCGTCTAGCGGTGGCCAGGAATCAATTGTGTTAATAAATCTTTCATAAAGATAACCTATTATATTGGCATTTTTTAATGACTGGCTGCAGAGCCTAATACAAATGCATCATGTATGGTGAAAATCCAATTATACTCTAAACTCTAGTTTATTTTTTTCTGAATGCAGGCTAATGCTGGATCCTTTTCAAATGACAAATTGAATTACATTGTGTATTGCCTGTGTTACTATAAGACATTATGAAGGCTACATTATTTATAGATTTGCTTGGCCTTTTTTTACATGCTTAACAATAAAGTTTAGTTGACTGAAGTTTTTGTTTTGTAATGTCTGTAAAGCAATTGATATGAAACACTTTAAACGTATTACAGGGTTACATTTTCTGTAATTAAATCTGGCTATATCAATAAAGGGATTGATTTGATTTCACCTTTCTGCAGTTAATGCAGTCAAAACAATAAAATATGTTTGCGGATTAGCTGCTATGGGTTAGAGAACGCTGTATGTTATTTTATTATGGACACAGGGTTGAGGAAGGTAGCAAACCATAGAGTAGATCCAACGTTAAATAAATTCATGCCTACGTCCACCATTTTTATTTACAATACAAAACAGTAAGGCTCCATGCACACTGGAGCTCAAAAAAGCTTTTTCTGGATGCCAGATTTCTGGCAGAAAACGCTGGTTGAAAAACGTGTTTTTTAGCGTTAGCATTTATGGGCGTTTTTAATAAAAATACACAGAGGACACTCCAAAAATCCCACAATGCATTCCCAAACTCCCACAGTGCATTGAAAAAATAGAACGCTAATTAACGCAGTTTATGCGCATTTACCAGCGTTTTTTGTGGTCAGAAAAACTTCACTTTGAACGCGATTTTATGGCGTTCAGAGAACAGCCCATAAACTCCACTGCTGAAAAAAGCTAAAAAAAACGTCCATGTGTGCATGGACACATAGGATAACTTAGAGTGGATTTTATGGGCTGTTAAAAAAAAAACCGCCCAAACTCCAAAAAACTTCCGTTTATGAGCTCCAGTGTGCATGGAGCCTATAAAAAAATAAAATACCATACAGAGAATACTAGGCAAAAGAGTGTTACACTACAGTAAGTACCACCACCACAGTACGGTTGCAAAAGATATCTGGAAAATGAATGTCAATATAAGAATCTTCTGAACTCCACCTCCATGAAATTCAGACAAGGTATCAATCAAGGGCTTAGGTACATCTGAGCTGACCTTGTAGTAAAATCACCTGGTGTTAATAAGTGTAAAAGATAACTGTAAAAAATTTAGATGGGCTAGTTCACACCACAAAAAAGTTCTCTAGATCCATTCTGGATGCTTTACCAAATGTGTTTTTTTTTAACAAGTTTTTGATGCATTTCCAGATGCTTTCCAGATGCTTTTTTCTTCTTTTTTCCTGTTTTCTTTTTCACTGTATTGGGGTCCAGTGGTTTTTATGGTACTTTGTACTGCGTTCTAGTACAGTTCTGTGCAGGAAAAAGGCAGCATGTTGTACTTTTTTTTTCTGGAACTAAAAAGCACTGGAACACACTACGCTGGTGTGAACTATGCCACTGGAACCCATATAACCTACTCTCCATGCTTTTTTGATGCAAAAAAATTAAAATAAATCACCACACTGCATGTGGTATGAACTTGCCCTTATACTTTACATTGGAGAAAAGTTCCATCTGTCAAAGCAGTGTCTCCTCACTAGCTGCATGATCAGGTGGTTGTATGGGCTTAGACAGCACCCCGAAATATGGGACAAAATACTACATGTACTTTCTCCTCTGGGGAACAGAACACATTAACCGGTTCCTGATTGGCTCACGTAGATATACGGCTGCAGAATGGCTCTCCTGGGCGAAACCCCATATGGGTACAGCTTTCCCTTTAAGAGTGGCCAGAGGGAACCCGATGTGCGTGACCGGCAAGCGCGAGTGCCGCCGGCCACAGGAGATCGCGTGCACGAGAGCCAGCACAGGGGTTTGTGTGTGTAAACACTCAAATCCCTGTTCTGTCAGGGGAGAGGAGACATATCATTTGTTCCTACTAGGAACAACGATATATATCCCCCCCCCCCAGTCAGTCCTATCCCCATACAGTTAGAACACATCTAGGGAACACACATTTAACCCCTTGATCACCCCTAGTGTTAACCCCTTTCCTACCCGTGACATTTACACAGTAATCAGTGCATATTTATAGCACTGATCGCTGTATAAATGTCAATGGTCCCAAAAATGTGTCAAAAGTGTCCGATCTGTCCATCGCAATGTCGCAGTACCGCTAAAAATCGCAGATCAATCGCTATTGCTAGTAAAAGAAAAATAATAAAAAAACAAATTTCATAAATCTATCCCTTAGTTTGTAGACACTATAGACTGGATATTTATTATAGCAAGAAGTAAAAAATATAATTTTTTTTCAAAATTGCCGCTTTTTCTTGTTTATAGCGCAAAAAATAAAAACTGCAGAGGTGACCAAATACCACCAAAAGAAAGCTCTGTTTGTGGGAAAAAAAATAATTTTGTTTGGATACAGCATTGCATGACCGCGCAATTGTCAGTTAAAGCGACGCAGTGCCAAATTGTAAAAAGTGCTCTGGTCAGGAAGGGGGTAAAATCTTCCAGGGGGCTGAAGTGGTTAATAAAAATTGATATGAGACTTCTTTAAGGCAAAGCTTCTAAGAGCTTTAAGTGGAACTAAAGTCAGCAATGCTTACATCTGCTGCAACAGTCCGACGCCCATGAGGACCTTTTACCCGGCTTCTGTCATGTGTTGGTCTTTGGCTGGCATGCCATGCATGCACAGAAAACTGCAAGCAGTTAGGTAAGCTTATGCATGTCTTGCATGTCTCCTCTACAAAATAGAGTCAGCCCTTTTCATTTTCTTTTGTCTTTTATTTTTTTGTAATGTAACATAACATATCAGGTTAAGCTAGGTTTAAGAGGTATGAGGACTAAGGTTCAAAACAATTAGTGGCCTTAAGGGTCAGAGGTCCCGGGGAACCTTGACCGTACTTTTTTACCCCGAAAAAAGACCTACCCCAAAATGAAGCCCTACTGTGATTTTCGGGGAGGGCTGCTTACCCCGAATATAAGCCCTATTTGGAAGGGTTGTGAAGTCCTAAAATGCACTGCATTACAGTGTTGTGTGGTCTAGACCAGGGTTTCTCAACCCGTGGTACGCGTACCCCTGGGGGTACATGCACCAAGGGCAGGGGGTACGCGGCCTAAGCCACTGTGTGGGCTGCTCTGATGCCAGGTAAATTGAGGACACAGCCACCCCTGCTAACCAGTAACATTTCCCTACACTTCCAGAACTGGTTGCTAAAGCTGGCCCCACCTGGCGTCTAACAACCAGTGACATCACAGACTCACTCTCTCAGACAGCGAGGCCGGGAGTGAAGCCCACGCCTAGTACTGCACTGTTCCCTCTGCACCTCCTTCTCTGGTGCCCAGCGGCAAGCAGCAGGGTCTGGTGTGTGACTCTCCAGAGTCCAGACAGTGTCTTCTCTTTGGAACTTGGAAGGTGAGGGAAAAAAGTAATGAAGAAGAAGGTGACAGTCACACAGCTGGACACTGGTCAGTAATGAAGGTGACAAGTGACTTCAGTGAGGGGAAGGTGACACTGGGAAACATGGGTGGCAAGTGACATGGTTGTGGGCGACAGACTGCAGACGTCAAGTGACATGGCTGCAGGTGGCAAGTGACATGGCTTCGGGTGGCAGGCTGCATGTGGCAAGTGACATGGCGGCAGGTTGCAGGCTGTGGGTGGCAAGTGACCGGCTGCATGTGGCAAGTGACATGGCTGCAGGTGGCAAGTGACATGGCTGCAGGTGGCAGGCTGCGGGTGGCAAAAGACTTGGCTGCAGGTGGCAAGTGACATGGCTGCATGTGGAAAGTGACATGGCTGCAGGTGGCAGGCTGCGGGTGGCAAGTGACATGGCTGCAGGTGGCAGGCTTCGGGTGGCAAGTGACATGGCTGTAGGTGGCAGGCTGTGGGTGGCAAGTGACATGGTTGCATGTGGCAAGGGACATGGCTGCAGGTGGCAGGGTGTGGGTGACAAGTGACATGGCTGGCTGACATGGATTTAACCCCTTGCTAGTGGGGGATTAAAACCACCCTGTTAGCGGCCGGTAAAGCGGCGCTAAAAATAGCACCGCTTTACTGCTGATGCCCGGGGCAGACCAGTGTGAAAGGGTCTGAGAGTCTGAGCCAGTTGCCGATCCAGGCATCTGGGTGGATCTTGACTGTAAAGTCAGGATCGTTTTCACAGCCTGGACTAGCTTAGAGACATCAATTCCACTGTTGGCTGAAACCGGGTAACTGGAATGCGGATTGAAATGCACTCCTGTTACCCCCAGGAGAAATATAGTCAAAATAGCTTTGACTATACTACTACTTTAAACTTTAGTGCGACTTTAACATCATTTCTTTTTTTTTACTTTTTTTTTATTAAGATATTTATTTTGTTTACAAAATACATCAATATCAAACATACCCTCAAACCCCCCCCCCCCATTCTTCCCACCCCTCTATCACATACATATATATATATATATATATATATATATATATATATATATATATATATATATAAAAATATATATATATATATATATAAAAGAACAATTAATAAATCGTTCAAATCTTGGGGGATTGGCGTCGTAGGGATAGTCCTATCTGGTTTCCCATTTAAATCTAAATTCCTGCTCAGTCACCCTTCCCTCTCATCCCCATACATTCCTCTCACTCATCCTTCCTTTTCATTCCTCTTCTCAATCTAATTTCTGTTGGGGGACTTTTCATCATTAAAATACTTTTCCAAAATAAAACCCTATGCCTACAACCCTATATACTCTGAACAGCAGTATATAGGTGGTGCAAACAAGACACGGACTGTAGGTTTGTTCTTAAGTAAAATCTGAACAGGTACATTATGAAGTGTAGCTCCATCCCAAAAAAAATCAATTTTTAAGCTTTTTGTAGAACATAGGGAGGGTTATCACCCCTGTAACATTTGCTGTCTTTGCACATCTGTTCAGAACATGTCACCTCACTTTCCGTCCCAATGACAAATGTTTTTGGAAAAGTGGGGTTTTAATTGAAACAAGGATTGGTGATAAAGCATCAGTAGAGAGGAGATACCTTTTTCCCAAATTAAATCTAACATGATAGAATTTCCCTTCCTAGGGGTAGATTTCCTCTCACTTCCTGTTTTCTCTTTCCGTTTGCAAGTAGGAGTCGTTTGTAAGTTGGATGTTTGAAAGTAGGGGCCTGCCGTATATACTCTGCAGAAATTTGCCCTATTAGATGTTGGTGTAGCCACAAGACTGGTGGGCACAGGAATGGGCCCTGCTGTGAGTTAATAGATCAAGATTTGTACTTGCATGCACCTGTTGAACAGGGCAGAAAAATTGGGCCTTTGGCGGTGGTGGTGGTGGACGGTGTTGCCACAAGACTGTAGGCCCTCATAGGTACTCTTGGTGGGCACAGGAATGGGCCCTGCTGTGAACTATTAGATCAAGATTTGTAATTACACGCCCCTGTTAAACAGGGGCTGAAAAATTGTGCCTTAGGCATTGGTGCTGGTGCCACAACACTGCAACCCCTCACAGACACTGTACTCTTAGCACAGCAATGAGACCTGTTGCAAAGCATTGCCTAAAAATTGTAATTACACGCCCCAACGGGCTGAAAAATTGTGCCTTAGGCACTGGTGCCACAACACTGCAACCCCTCACAGATACTGTACTTGGAGCACAGCAGTCACACCTGTTGCGAAGCATCTTTTTAAAAAATTGTAATTACACGCCCCTGTTAAACAGGGGCTGAAAAATTGTGCCTTAGGCATTGGTGCTGGTGCCACAACACTGCAACCCCTCACAGATACTGTACTCTTAGCACAGCAATGAGACCTGTTGCAAAGCATTGCCTAAAAATTTTAATTACACGCCCCAACAGGGGCTGGAAAATTGTGCCTTAGGCACTGTTGCCACAACACTGCAACCCCTCACAGATACTGTACTTGGAGCACAGCAGTCACACCTGTTGCAAAGCATCTTTTTAAAAAATTGTAATTACACGCCCCTGTTAAACAGGGGCTGAAAAATTGTGCCTTAGGCATTGGTGCTGATGCCACAACACTGCAACCCCTCACAGATACTGTACTCTTAGCACAGCAATGAGACCTGTTGCAAAGCATTGCCTAAAAATTGTAATTACACGCCCCAACAGGGGCTGAAAAATTGTGCCCTAGGCACTGGTGCTGGTGCCACAACACTGCAACCCCTCACAGATACTGTACTTGGAGCACAGCAGTCACACGTTTTGCCAAGCATTTTAAAAAAAAATTGTAAGTACACGCCCCTGTTATACAGGGGCTGAAAAATTGTGCCTTCGGCACTGGTGTGGTGGCATGGATCATTGAGGAGGAGGAAGAGGATAGTCAGTGAACATAACAGGACAGTCACTCAGCATCAGCATAGGCAGTCTTGAAGGGATGTGGCATTATAAATTATTCTGTTATATCCGCTTCAGGTGCCTGGTAGCTGGTGGTGATCCAAGACTGATTCATTTTTATGAAGGTCAGTCGATCAACCGAGTCAGTGGACAGGCGCACCCTATGATCGGTGACAAATCCTCCAGCAGCACTGAATGTGCGTTCGGAAAGAACGCTGGAGGCAGGACAGGCCAGTAGCTCAATTGCATACTGTGCAAGCTCTGGCCAGTGATCCATCCTCAGGACCCAGTAAGCCAGAGGATTTTTGGTGGGAAAGGTGTCCAAGTCTGACCTTGCCCCTAGGGATTCCTGCACCATGTATATCAGACGCTGGCGATGGTTGCTGGAACCGATCATACCTTGGGGCTGCGGACTAAAAAAAATTCTGAACGCATCGGTCAGACGTCCACCTTCCCCACCGCTCCTTCTGCTACTGACCGAAGCCTCAGCAACTCGTCGTCCAGGACCAGGAGTTTGTAACCTCCCAGTTTCTGGGAACGCGTTGCACAGACCTTTCTGCAAGGCCTCCCTGAGATGTCTCATCCTCTGCTCCCTCTGCGACGGCAAGATAAGGTCCGCAACCTTACCCTTGTACCGTGGATCAAGGAGAGTGGCCAGCCAGTAATGGTCCCTCTCCTTGATCCGAAGAACACGAGGATCCTTCCGCAGGCTTTTCAGGATCAGGGAGGCCATGCAGCGTAGGTTAGCTGAGGCATTCGGTCCGGAGTCTTCTGGGTCACTGAGGATGACATGATCGCCAGCCACCTCCTCCCAGCCACGTACAAGTCCACTGGTTTGTTGGGACTGTACATCATCCCTAAAAGACTGCTGTTGCTGATGCTGAGTGCCAGGCTCGACCTCCATGCTCACACAATCCTCCTCCTCCTCCTCATCCTCTTCCTGTGTGATGGGTGGGACAGAAGGAACACTGTCCGGATAAAGGGGGCCTTGAGAGGCAAGGAAGTCCTCCTCTTCCTGCCTCTGTTCTGCCTCAAGTGCCCTGTCCATTATCCCACGCAGCGTATGCTCCAACAGGTGGACAAGAGGTACAGTGTCACTGATGCATGCACTGTCACTGCTCACCATCCTCGTGGCCTCCTCAAATGGTGAGAGGACAGTGCATGCATCCCTGATCATGCTCCACTGGCGTGGGGAAAAAAGCCAAGCTCCCCTGACCCTGTCCTGGTGCCGTAGTCGCAAAGGTACTCATTGATGGCCCTCTTCTGCGTGTGCAGTCGCTGCAGCATGGCCAACGTTGAGTTCCACCTGGTGGGCATATCACATATTAGGCGGTTCTTGGGCAGGTTCAGCTCCTTTTGCAGCTCAGTCAGCCGAGCACTGGCATTATAAGATCGGCGGAAATGCACACAGACTTTCCTGGCCTGCCTCAGGACATCCTGTAAGCCTGGGAACCTGCCCAAGAACCGCTGCACCACCAGGTTGAGGACGTGAGCCATACAGGGCACATGGGTGAGCTGCCCCTGTCGCAGGGCGGAGAGGAGGTTGGTGCCATTGTCAGAAACGACCATTCCTGGCTTAAGCTGGCGTGGCATCAACCACCTCTCGGCCTGCCCCTGCAGAGCTGCCAGAACCTCTGGCCCAGTGTGGCTCCTGTCCCCCAAACACACCAGTGCAAGCACGGCATGGCATCTTTTTGCCTGCGTACTTGCGTAGCCCCTTGTACGCCTACGGAGAACCGCTGGTTCCGAGGACAGAGCACTGGAGGAAGAAGAAGAGGAGGGGGTGGAGGAGAGAGGTGTGTCACAACCAGTAGCAGTAGTAGCATTTTGGAGGCGTGGTGGCGGAACAACCTCCAACACTACTGCACCTTGTCCTGCATCCCTCCCAGCTGCCAATAGAGTGACCCAATGGGCCGTGAAAGAAAGATAACGTCCCTGTCCATGCCTGCTGGACCATGAGTCAGCGGTAATATGCACCTTACCGCTGACCGCCCTGTCCAGCGAGGCATGGACATTGCCTTCCACATGCCGGTAGAGAGACGGAATCGCCTTCCGTGAGAAAAAGTGGCGTTTGGGAACCTGCCACTGAGGAACCGCACATTGAACAAACTCACGGAAGGGGGCCGAGTCTACCAACTGAAAAGGCAGCAGTTGAAGTGCTAGCAATTTAGCCAAGCTAGCATTCAACCGCTGGGCATGTGGATGGCTGGGAGTGTACTTCTTTCGACGGTCCAGCAGCTGGGGCAGGGAAATTTGCCTGCTACAATCGGACGTCGGTGTACTGCAAGTACTTGGTTGTGACACACCTAATTCTACACCTTCAGTCCTCTCAGAGCAGCTTTCAGAGAGGACTGAAGATGTAGTGGGGATGGAGATCCCAGCTGATGAGGAGCAAGGAGAGGTCCGCTTTGTTCTTTGGTGTGGGTCTTTTATGTGTGCCTGCCAACGAGCTGCATGGCAGGTCGACATATGTCTGCTCATGCTTGTGGTGCCCAAGCGGCTGATGTTTTGGCCACGCGAGATACGCTTGAGACAAATATTGCAAATAGCAGTGGTGCGATCTGATGCACTCGTCTCAAAAAAGGCCCACACCAAAGAACTTTTCTGGTAACGTGCAGAGGCAGCGCCCTGCACAGGCGGAGCTCTGCGGTGTGGTACAGTTGCTGTGCTGGCCTCTAGCTGGCCTCCAGGGGGCATCCTGCCTCGTTGGACATGTGACGCGGCATCCTCCTCCTCCTCGTCCTCCTCCTCCTCGTCCTCCTCCTCATCCTCTCTCCCTTCAGGCACCCACGTGGAGTCAGTGACCTCATCATCCCCTCCCTCTTCACCACTAGAGCAAACCTGGCAGTAAGCTGCAGCTGGTGGAACAGTACTGCCAGATTGCTGTCCTTCAGCATCCCCTCTCTCTGCGCGCACACTACTGACTTCCTCAAGCTGGGTATCATCATAGTTTCATAGTTAGTAAGGTTGAATAAAGACATCAGTCCATCCAGTTCAACCTGAGCAAGTGTCTACAATTTTCCCCATCCCTGTACATTGCACACTCACATCAGTCCCTACCCTCAAGGAGCCCACAATCTAAGGTCCCCATTCATATACTAGGGCCAATTTTTGGACAGAAGCCAATTAACCTACCTGCATGTCTTTGGATTGTGGGAGGAAACCGGAGTACCCGGAGGAAACCCACACAGGCACAGGGAGAACATGCAAACTCCAGGCAGGAAGTGTTGTGGTTGGGATTCGAACCAGCGACCCTTCTTACTGCTAGGTGAGAGTGCTAACCACTACACCACTGTGCCGCCCCTCATCCGAGCCTTCGAATTGTTGGGCATCCTCCTGGAGCATGTACCCAACACTGTGCTCAATGAGTTCGGGGGACTCCTCAGGAGGACATGGTGGGTCTAGGGAAGGGGTGACTGATGATGCCATTGAGTACGCGTTGGCAGGTGCTCTGCCAGTACCCTGAGCCTGGGTGAGAGAGGATGAGGAGGATGAGGAGGGCTTGGTCATCCATTCTACCAAGCCTTCAGCATGATGCGGCTCCACATGTCCAGCTGCCGAAAACAAAGACAAGCGTGTCCCATGGCCACGTGCTGATGACGATGAACGAGCACGTCCACGGCCAGCACTGTTGTCTCTAGAAACAGAGCCTGCCTGCCCTGTGTTCTTGCCTCTGCACGCTCTGCCTCTCCTTGGCGGTCTTCCAGCCATTGTAGTCGGTAGTGTATATAGTATAAAAAATAGAGCTCCTATGTGTGCTCACAACACACTGTAGGTCCTATGGGTGCTGACACTAACACACTATAGGTACTATGTGTGCTGCTGACAAGAAAATATAGGAGCCCTGTTTGCTGCCACTAACACACTAGAAGTCCTATGGGTGCTGCTGAGAAGAAAATATAGGAGCTCTGTGTGATGCCACTAACACACTAGAAGTCCTATGGGTGCTTCTGCAAAGAAAATATAGGAGCTCTGTGTGATGCCACTAACACACTAGAAGTCCTGTGGGTGCTGCTGAGAAGAAAATATAGGAGCTCTGTGTGATGCCACTAACACACTAGAAGTCCTATGGGTGCTTCTGCGAAGAAAATATAGGAGCTCTGTGTGATGCCACTAACACACTAGAAGTCCTGTGGGTGCTGCTGAGAAGAAAATATAGGAGCTCTGTGTGATGCCACTAACACACTAGAAGTCCTATGGGTGCTTCTGCAAAGAAAATATAGGAGCTCTGTGTGATGCCACTAACACACTAGAAGTCCTGTGGGTGCTGCTGAGAAGAAAATATAGGAGCTCTGTGTGATGCCACTAACACACAATTGAAGTCCTATGGGTGCTTCTGCGAAGAAAATATAGGAGCTCTGTGTGATGCCACTAACACACTAGAAGTCCTGTGGGTGCTGCTGAGAAGAAAATATAGGAGCTCTGCGTGATGCCACTAACACACTAGAAGTCCTATGGGTGCTTCTGGGAAGAAAATATAGGAGCTCTGTGTGATGCCACTAACACACTAGAAGTCCTATGGGTGCTTCTGCAAAGAAAATATAGGAGCTCTGTGTGATGCCACTAACACACTAGAAGTCCTGTGGGTGCTGCTGAGAAGAAAATATAGGAGCTCTGTGTGATGCCACTAACACACAATTGAAGTCTTATGGGTGCTTCTGCGAAGAAAATATAGGAGCTCTGTGTGATGCCACTAACACACTAGAAGTCCTGTGGGTGCTGCTGAGAAGAAAATATAGGAGCTCTGTGTGATGCCACTAACACACTAGAAGTCCTATGGGTGCTTCTGGGAAGAAAATATAGGAGCTCTGTGTGATGCCACTAACACACAATTGAAGTCCTATGGGTGCTTCTGCGAAGAAAATATAGGAGCTCTGTGTGATGCCACTAACACACTAGAAGTCCTATGGGTGCTTCTGGGAAGAAAATATAGGAGCTCTGTGTGATGCCACTAACACACAATTGAAGTCCTATGGGTGCTTCTGCGAAGAAAATATAGGAGCTCTGTGTGATGCCACTAACACACTAGAAGTCCTGTGGGTGCTGCTGAGAAGAAAATATAGGAGCTCTGTGTGATGCCACTAACACACTAGAAGTCCTATGGGTGCTTCTGCAAAGAAAATATAGGAGCTCTGTGTGATGCCACTAACACACTAGAAGTCCTGTGGGTGCTGCTGAGAAGAAAATATAGGAGCTCTGTGTGATGCCACTAACACACTAGAAGTCCTATGGGTGCTTCTGGGAAGAAAATATAGGAACTCTGTGTGATGCCACTAACACAGTAGAAGTCCTATGGGTGCTTCTGCAAAGAAAATATAGGAGCTCTGTGTGATGCCACTAACACACTAGAAGTCCTGTGGGTGCTGCTGAGAAGAAAATATAGGAGCTCTGTGTGATGCCACTAACACACTAGAAGTCCTATGGGTGCTTCTGGGAAGAAAATATAGGAACTCTGTGTGATGCCACTAACACAGTAGAAGTCCTATGGGTGCTTCTGGGAAGAAAATATAGGAACTCTGTGTGATGCCACTAACACAGTAGAAGTCCTATGGGTGCTTCTGGGAAGAAAATATAGGAACTCTGTGTGATGCCACTAACACAGTAGAAGTCCTATGGGTGCTTCTGCAAAGAAAATATAGGAGCTCTGTGTGATGCCACTAACACACTAGAAGTCCTGTGGGTGCTGCTGAGAAGAAAATATAGGAGCTCTGTGTGATGCCACTAACACACAATTGAAGTCCTATGGGTGCTTCTGCGAAGAAAATATAGGAGCTCTGTGTGATGCCACTAACACACTAGAAGTCCTGTGGGTGCTGCTGAGAAGAAAATATAGGAGCTCTGCGTGATGCCACTAACACACTAGAAGTCCTATGGGTGCTTCTGGGAAGAAAATATAGGAGCTCTGTGTGATGCCACTAACACACTAGAAGTCCTATGGGTGCTTCTGCAAAGAAAATATAGGAGCTCTGTGTGATGCCACTAACACACTAGAAGTCCTGTGGGTGCTGCTGAGAAGAAAATATAGGAGCTCTGTGTGATGCCACTAACACACAATTGAAGTCTTATGGGTGCTTCTGCGAAGAAAATATAGGAGCTCTGTGTGATGCCACTAACACACTAGAAGTCCTGTGGGTGCTGCTGAGAAGAAAATATAGGAGCTCTGTGTGATGCCACTAACACACTAGAAGTCCTATGGGTGCTTCTGGGAAGAAAATATAGGAGCTCTGTGTGATGCCACTAACACACTAGAAGTCCTATGGGTGCTTCTGGGAAGAAAATATAGGAGCTCTGTGTGATGCCACTAACACACAATTGAAGTCCTATGGGTGCTTCTGCGAAGAAAATATAGGAGCTCTGTGTGATGCCACTAACACACTAGAAGTCCTATGGGTGCTTCTGGGAAGAAAATATAGGAGCTCTGTGTGATGCCACTAACACACAATTGAAGTCCTATGGGTGCTTCTGCGAAGAAAATATAGGAGCTCTGTGTGATGCCACTAACACACTAGAAGTCCTGTGGGTGCTGCTGAGAAGAAAATATAGGAGCTCTGTGTGATGCCACTAACACACTAGAAGTCCTATGGGTGCTTCTGCAAAGAAAATATAGGAGCTCTGTGTGATGCCACTAACACACTAGAAGTCCTGTGGGTGCTGCTGAGAAGAAAATATAGGAGCTCTGTGTGATGCCACTAACACACTAGAAGTCCTATGGGTGCTTCTGGGAAGAAAATATAGGAACTCTGTGTGATGCCACTAACACAGTAGAAGTCCTATGGGTGCTTCTGGGAAGAAAATATAGGAACTCTGTGTGATGCCACTAACACAGTAGAAGTCCTATGGGTGCTTCTGGGAAGAAAATATAGGAACTCTGTGTGATGCCACTAACACAGTAGAAGTCCTATGAGTGCTTCTGGGAAGAAAATATAGGAACTCTGTTTGCTGCCACTAACACACTAGAAGTCCTATGGGTGCTTTTGGGGTGCAATGCTCTGCTAACAGCACTGCGGTTGGTACTACTGAAATACTGTACTAACAGTAAAACACGCACCAGACTAATCCCCAGCAGCAGCTAATAACACACTAACCAGCAGCAATGGACGATCAATGACAGGTAGCAATGGTTTAGCAAATAAATAGCCAATGGTTTAGCAAAGAAGAGCAAATCTTTCTGTAGCAATGAATCAAGCAAAGACACAGAATCAGCCTGATCTCTCCTAAAGCCGGAACTCATGTGACCGGCGCCGACGGCGTGGCGGCCTTTTAAATGGTGGGGCGTGTACTAAAGCCCCTGAGCTGTAATTGGCTACAGGCGTCCTGCCTGTAGCCAATTATTGCTCTCCGAGTTTCCGGCGCTGTGATTGGCCAAGCATGCGGGGTCACAGTGCATGCTTGGCCAATCATCAGCCAGCAATGCACTGCGCCGGCCGTGCCGGCCGCAATGCATTGCGGGGCCGCTCGCATCACACGAATGTGATGCGAACGGCCCAAATAGTTCTGGGCTCGCCGAGCGAGCGAACGCCCGGTGCTCGATGCGAACGTGGGTTCGCATCGAGCACCGGGCCATCCCTACTTGTCATATTTCTTTAAAATCCCTTGTTTTATATATACAGATTTCTCTTTGAGAATGACCACATTCCTACTATTTATCCATTCTCTACTGGACGGAGGTGACAACGACTGCCATCTCAGGGCAATCAGTTTCCTTGCCTGAAATAAGCATCTCAGAACCGCTGTCTGGGTATCCCCCGGCTTTCCCACTCCTTCAACTATTCCCAGGAGGTAGTGCTTCGCCTCCAACCTAATGGAGGTTCCAAACACCCGGTAAATGGTTCTTGTCACCTCCGTCCAGTAGCGAAACAGCTTTGGGCATCTCCAGAACATATGTATCATATCCCCCTCTGTGTCCCCACACTGGGGGCAGTTTGCATCCGGCCGCCGACCAAACTGAAAGAGTTTGCGAGGGGTATAATAGGAACAGGTGTGACATCCTCTGAGAAGGGGAAAGTGATACCAGCGGAGCAAGTTCAAGAATTCTATTCCATTGTACTTTGGAAATATTTCCCACATCTTTTTCCCACTTCCTCTTATACATAGGGGCCTCCATCCCTCCCAATCTCCCCTTGTTTATATGTGAGTAAATTTTCTAAATGAAACCTTTCCCTGTTTCTGTATTAATTATTTTTTGGAGAACTGGAATTGTGCTCCATTCTAGAGTCCTCTCTCTAAACCAGGGGTCTCAAACTGGTGGCCCTCCAGCTGTTGCGAAACTACAAATCCCATCATGCCTCTGCCTGTGGAAGACATGATTGTAACTGTCAGCCTTGCAATGCCTCATGGGACTTGTAGTTTTCCAACAGCTGGAGGGCCGCCAGTTTGAGACCCCTGCTCTAAACTGTTCCTCCAATGCATGCCTGACCTGCAAGTACCTATAAAAGGATTTGTTCGATAGAGCGAAATAGTCTCTCAGTTCCTGAAAAGTTTTCAGGGTACCATCTTGATATAGTTGGGCGATAAATTTTATTCCACATCTCTCCCATTCTCTTACTGCCCCCATCTACTGCAGTTCTCCCAGTTTGCTAATTTCACATAGGGGGGTGTACTCGGTGAGTACTCTATACTTTAATACGGCCTTCGCTGTATCCCACACTCTCGTCATTAAACTCAGGGTGGGAAGTCCTGGTGAAAAGGATCCTGCCTCCAGAGCTTCCACTATTGAATCGGGTGTGGGGTATTTTGTATGAGCATCTTTCTCCCTACCTCTCCCCCTTCTAGGTTACACCCCCCCCCCCCCCCATGTACTTGAGTTGTGACGGGAGAAAGTAGCTACAGGGGTGTGGGAGCGCTACTCCTCCTTCCTGTTTTTGTAACTGGAGAGTGCTCAATCGTATTCTTGCTGACCCGCCCTTCCAGATCAATTCCCTGAACACAGTGTCCATCCTTTGAAACCATATTTTTATACAACCAGATTGGGGAGTAATGTAGTACATAAAGAAGCTGCGGCATCCAAATCATTTTAATTAAGTTACAACGACCTGCCACAGAAATTGGCATGCATTTCCACACTTTTATCTTCCTCCTAAATTTAGCCAGTAACGGGACTATATTATCTGCTGTGTACTGTTGAGGATCTCTAGATACATTTATGCCCAAGTATTTGAATTTATTCACCACTTGGATCTTCGCCAGCTCCTCAGGCAGGGGGCCTCCCAAAGGGTCTACTGGCAGAAGGCTAGATTTTTCCCAATTTATCTTAAGTCCAGAGATTTGATCAAATTTAACATCATTACACAGATTCTTCAGTAATGATATTAAAGCAGTACTAAAGGCAGAATTGAAAAAGGACTATGACTGAGTATTGTGCAAGTTTTAAGAAAGTGTGGGAAAATGCTATACATAAAGAATGCTTTCAGAAATAGAAGTGTTAATAGTTTATTTTTATCAATTAACAAATTGAAGAGTAAATGAATAGAAGAGAAACCTAAATCAAAGCAATATTTTGTGTGACCACCCCTTGCTTTCAAAACTGCACCAATCCTTCTATGTACCTCGAACACTCAGTTCTTGAAAAAAACTTGGCAGGTAGGTTGTACCACACATCTTGGAGAACTAACCACACCTCTTCTTCGGATGTAGGCTGCCTCAAATCCTTCTGTCTCTTCATATAATCCCAGATAGACTCAATGATGTTGAGAATAGGGCTCTGTGGGGGCCAAACCATCACTTCCAGGACTCCTTGTTCTTCTTTACACTTAAGAGAATTCTCAGTGACATTGGCTGTATGTTTGGGGAAATCCGTGTTCCAAAAAGACCAGAAAAACTTAATGTGAACAAATCATTAGGACCAGATGGTTTGCAGGCGCATGTCCTCAATGAACTTAGACAGGCTATTGCTAGACCATTATTCCTAATCTTTAAAGAGGAACTGCAGTCTGCTCACATAATTTGTAATTAAAACATCTTTGCCATTCTAAGCTTCCCTTAAAACCCCTTTGCATATTATTTTATATATACTGAGATTCTGTACTTGCTAAATATGCTGCAGAAATCTCCCTCCACTAAGTCTGGCTGCAGCCAGTTTAACTGTGGGCAGCTGAAGCTGCTGCCTGGTCACTTCCTGGATTTACACAGTGGCACGCCTCCTGCTCTGCAGAAAAAAAAAAGTTTTACTATCCAAAGTTAAAACAAGGGCAGAAGGTTTAATAGATGGCTGAAATTTGCATTTGGTGAGACACAGGTTGCATTTGATGGGACACAGGCTGGATTTGATGGGACACAGGCTGCCTTTGGTGGGACACAGGCTGGTTGCCTTTGGTGGGACTTAGGCTGGCTGCCTTTGGTGGGACACAGGCTGGCTGCCTTTAAGGACGGACTTCGCTGGGGACACCTGATGGCATCTGGTGGCAGACGATATGGCTAGTGGCACACTCAGGGCTCCCACTGATTCGGCATTATGGTGAGTTGAATGATTTAATTTTATATTACAATGTAATACAAGAAATAATGTGCTTCAATCATCCTGACACCATAACGTGTCATAAGCCTAGGCTTTTTTTTACCAGACAAGAAAATGGAAGTGGGCTGTATACGGTATTTGCTGGCAGAAAAAAACATTTTACTATCCAAAGTTAAAACAACAAGGGCAGAAGGTTTAATAGATGGGGACACCTGATGGAATATGGTGGCAGGCGACATAGCTAGTGACACGCTCAGGGCTCCCACTGATTCTGCATTATGGTGAGTTGAATGATTTAATTTTATAATCAAATAATGCGCTTCACCCTGACACCATAACCATGGTGCCGTGATGATTGAAGTGCCAACACCAGGTGTTTGGAGTATCTTTATCTGCTGATTGTTAAACTTTCTAGAATACATATATTTATATTGTTGTGTAGGATCTGGGCATGCTGTCTCTCTCTCTCTCTGTCTCTCTCTCTCACAGACGCTAACCATACCACCTCAGAGCCACGCCCACTATTTTGCTGAAACCACGCTTATTTTCACCAAGTGGGAGGGGTCAAAAAGGAAGGGCAGAGTCTGGCGCCCCCCCATCCTAAAACTTCACCAGCCGCCACTGATGTGGACCCTACATTGTTCTTCAAGGTCGCACAGGATAGCTAACAGATCAGTACAGCCAAAACTGAGATTTTGATTAAGTATCAAAACCAGGAACATAGGTGTGCGCAGGGGGGTGTGCCTGGGCACACCTTAATCACCATATGCAGTGCCAATTCCCCCTACTGCCCAGGCTTCCCCTCAGTGCTGCTGGCTCACCTCTCTCCCTGACTGCTGCAGGAGAGGTTTCAGGATGGAGAGCGGAGGAAGGGGCTAGTAAATATGTAATTTACTGGCTCCTTCCTTTTCTTTTTTTAATTTATATAATCTTTATTTATTTTCTTCATTATCGTACAAAATACAAAATTCATACATAAGTTTACTTTACATAGAATCTATTTCTCACAATTTGCTAAAAATACCCTTTAACCTTTAGTTCTTTTATCCCTCCCACCCTTCCTTCATTACTTCTGATATGTTCTTTTTTATCTTATTCACTTTTCCTGTATGCTCTCTTTTTCCTCTTTCCCCTCTCCCTGTCTCCCTCTGTTTTGCCTATATGGGATTTTTCTCTGTTAGTTCTCCCTCCCCACCTATCCGCTACAATGGGCATCCCAACTTATCCAGCCATGTTTTCCAAATTTTTTCAAATTCTTTCAGGTTTCCTCTCCTTGTATATACTGTTTTTTCCTTCCATGCTGTTTCTGTGATTAATCTCGCCCATTCTCCTGCCGTGGGGGGTTTCTCAGCCTGCCACCTTTGCGCTATTAACTTTCTCGCCTGGAACAGACATCTCATCACTACAATGATTATACAGTAGACATGTTCACAACAAAAAAATTCGTTTATTTTCGTTTCCGAAAAAAAATTGTTTTTTTTTCGTTTCGTTTTTTTAGTTTCCGTTGATTCGTAACGATTCGTACATTCGTAAGTTGTCGGTGTTCGGATTCGTAACGATTCGTAAGTCATCGGTGTTCGTATTCGTAACGATTCGTACATTCGTAAGAGTTATTTTTTCGTTGATTCGTTTTTTCGTTGAATTTTCGGACACATTCGTATTTATTCGTACATTCGTAACATTCGTAGATTCGTAATCGGAGCATAATTCATAATTTTATGTAATGTGTATGCTATTATTACATTTTAATAATTTACGAATCGAAAAAAAAAGTTACGAATCGAAAAAAAAAAGTTCCGAATCGAAAAAAAAGTTACGAATGTACGAATTTTTTTGTTCAATAGAGACACGGAAAATTACAAATCGAAGAAAAAAAAAAAAGTTACGAATCGAAAAAAAAAGTTATGAATGTACGAATTTTTTTGTTCAATCCATTCGAAGCACGTTTAGCAGCACCATTGTAAGGGACACGGAAAATTACCAATTCAACAAAAAAAAAAGTTACCAATGTACGAATTTTTTCGTTCGTTTTCGTTCTTCGGATTTTCTTCATTAGTACATTCATTGTTTCTAATTAGTTTTTTTCGGATTTTCGTTGTTTTTCGGATTCGTTCGATTCGAATGATTCGTTAAACGGATTTGTACGATTCGAACGATTCGTTATTCGGATTCGTACGGTTTGAACGATTCGTTCATTCGTACGAAAACAAACGAACGAAAATAACGAAAAACAAAAAAAAACGAAACTAATTGCATATGTCTATTATACAGGAACCACCATTTATTCCCTCATCCAGTCCCAATATACACAGTCTGGGGTTCATTTCTAACCTTACATCATATACTGTATTCAAAATGTCAAGGATTTCTGACCAATAGCGGAACAATTTTGGACATTTCCATATCATATGTGCTAAATCCCCAGTATCTTGACACCTAGGGCACCTGGCATCCTTTCTCCACCCAAACTCAAAAAGTCTCTTAGGGGTATAATATGTCCTATGTAGTAGCATCAGATATGAGACCCTTTGTGCGGGCGAGACCGATACCACGTGTCCTTTCTCCAGTATCCTCAACCACTGTTCATCTGACAACGTTCCGAATTCCTTCTCCCACTTCCCCCTGCTCTTAAGTCGTTCTGGACTTTCTATACTGCCTTCACATATGTATGGATACATTTCTGCTATAAATCCTTTTAGTCTTATCTTGGGAGCCTATTCTTTGATATACCGGAGAGTTATTCCAGTTTGGTCCTTGTTTCTCAAATTGCCTATTTAAAGCGTGTCTGATTTGTAAGTATTTGTAGAATGAATGTTTAGATATATCATAATTTGCTCTCAATGTAGTAAATGTCCTTAGTATCTTTCCCTCATACATCTGGGCTAGCTTATCTATCCCCTTTATTTCCCACTCTTTAACCTTCCCTATCTTCTCTACTTCCTGCAAGTTCTTGTTGTTCCAGAGGGGGGCATATTTTGTCGTACCCTCTAACTCTTTTACTACTTTTACTGCCTTCCACACTTTTAACGCAAGTCTCACCGTAGGGATTCTATAACAAAATGAGTTTGCCTCAAGAACTTCTATTATTGATTTGTGTGGGGTTCCTGCAATCATTAATTCCTTATTACTTCCTCCAACCATAGCTCCTAGATGTTGCAGTTGGGCTGCTAAAAAGTAGCTTCGCGGGTGCGGCACTGCCATCCCTCCCTTTCTTGTTGCTAGTTGTGATGTTTGTAACCCTATCCTAGGCTGGCCTCCTTTCCATATAAGTTCTCTAAACAACATATCGATTTTCCTAAACCATTTTTTATCTATCCATGTCGGGCAGTTGTGCAGCAAGTATAAAAGCTGTGGCTGCCACAGCATCTTAATCAGGTTACATCTCCCTGCCACCGATAGTGGGAGACGTCTCCAGATTGCAATTTTACCTTTAAATTTAGCTAATAGTGGTGCTATATTATCGTTTATGTAGTTATTAGGATTCTTTTTTATATATATATACCTAAATATTTAATTTGTTCAACCACTTCTAACTGTAAGCTATCCGGTATCCTCTGATTCCCTAAGGGGTCTATGGGCATTAGTGCAGATTACTCCCAATTTATGGTCAGTCCTGAAATTTTGCCAAAATCTATGAGGATGTTCATCACCTGCCTGAGGGATTGCTCCGCATCCCCCAGGAAGAGGACGACGTCATCCGCATACAATGCGATTCTCCCTTCTCCCCCCAATCTTCGAAAACCCCTGCATATTTGTGTTTGATCTAATTGCACTAGCCAAGGGTTCCATTGCGAGAGCAAAAAAGTAGGGGGGACAATGGGCACCCCTGCCTTGTCCCCCTCTCTAATTGAATCTTGTCCGAATAATCATTATTGACCTTAATTTTGGCGCTAGGACCCATATATAAGGTTTTTATCCATTTGATAAATGAGGGGCCAAATCCAAATTCCCCCAAAACTCACCATAGATATCCCCATTCTAGGCTATCGAAAGCTTTGACCACATCTAGGGCCATAAATGCCCTTGTACCTGCGATCTCTGTTGGTATCTGCAAGTTGAGATACAGCCTCCTAATATTCATGCTGGTGGATCTACAGGGGATAAATCCTGTTTGGTCCGGATGTATGAGTCTAGAGATGATTTTATTTAGTCTGATTGCCATTGCTTTCGCTAATATTTTAGCGTCCGAGCAGAGTAGGGTGATAGGTCTATAAGACTTAGTCTCTAACGGGTCCTTCCCCTCTTTATGCAGAACTATTATTGTTGCCTCCGTCATAGACGTTGGCAACTTCTCCTCCTCCTTCGCCCAGTTTAATACCTTAAGAAGCTCTGGCAATAGTATTTTCCCATATTGCTTATAAGTTTCTGCAGGGAGGCCGTCTGGTCCTGGTGATTTCTGGTTGGTCATTTCTTTCACCGCCAGTTGGATTTCCTCCAACGTTAACGGTGCCTCCATTGCCTCTCTTTCTTCTTCAGTGAGAACCGGGATTTCAACATGTCTAAAAAATATATCCAATTCCCCTTCCTCCACCGTCCCTCTCAATCTATACAATTCATCATAATATGCTCTAAAAGTTTCTGTAATTACTGACATCTTTGATGAAATTTCTCCTTTTTCAGTCTTAATCACCGGGACACTGGAGGGAGATTAATTAGTTCTTACTAAATGTGCTAACATTTTCCCAACTTTTTCCCCCTCCCCGTAAGCCACTTGTTTCTGAAACAGTCTCTTGTTCTCTGATTTCCTAATAACTGTGAGAAAGGGGGGGTGGTCTGTATACTATCTCTTAATATGACACAACTCCATCCCTATAATATATATAAAGTAGAACAAGTTAGCCCATGGGACTTTAAATGAGTTGTTCATATAGATCATAACGTATAAGTAATTTGAAAAAAGATTTTATTAGAGTTTCACAGACATAGTCACAGACATAGTCATAAAATAGTATATATAAAAACCATCATAAACCATAACTTGACCATAAACAAATATTGTTATAGTGCTAGAAGTACAAAAGTATACATATACAGCTTATATACTCGACGCGTTTCGCAAGCTCTGCTTGCTTCCTCAGGAGTAGATGTATATGTAGGGTATCTAAAAAGATAATAAGTATAAATAAGATATGGCATATAAATGGTAATTCGTTCAAAAAAGAGCATATGGCCTCCAAGAGGCACTCCATATTTACATTGTGGTCAGTTGGTCCAATGGACTGATCTCCAGAGGCGAAAGTGGTGAGTGCCTCCACCGGGAGCTGAAGAGGCATGGTTCGCAGCAAGCCACACGGGGGGACAAGTTGAGGGCAGACATGGCGATGAAGGGAAAGGAAGGATGTGATGTATCCTAAAATGCCCCATGACCACCAGTGTCGTAGCAGCTGAAATGAGAGTATATATGTATCTAAATCAATTAACAAAGTATTTGATGATAATCTGAGAGTATAAATGATATGATGTCACTATGGTCAAGTGAAATCATGACATAGTGGGCATGGATGCAGATAGGGGGGAGTGTGTGGAAAGGAAGTGCAGAGAGTGCAGCAATGTGAGAGGAAAGGAAAAATAGAAAAAGAAAAGAGAGAAAGGAAAAAGAAAAGAGAAGCGAAAAAGAAAAAAGAAGGAAGGAAAGATACCCTATGGCGTGCCTCTTTAACAGAAACAGCGTGGCAGGAAAAATGGCAATGAATGTAGATGTGAAAAATAGTAATCACCATGATGGTTGTATGGATGTATGGAAGTATAAATGTCTTTGTGCCATTCGTGTCACAGGCTGAAATGGAAAGAGAGCAAGACAGGGGTGGAAAATAAAAGAAATGATAGGGAAAAGGAAGGGCGAAAAAGAAATGAAAATTGTGTAGATGAAAGAAGTGAATGGTGCTGATAATGGGAAATGTAAATCTCAAATTTGTATGAGCAAGTGCAATAAAGTGAAATTAAATGACATATTAGATGTCAAAAGTGTGCTTACCCCTATATCAAACCTCGAGTGGTGCAACAACCTGCAGGGTGGAGGAAAAGCAAGAGTGTTCGCCAGGTCAGGAGCCCCCCGACCTATATCCCTGAGTGCGAGCGTTGGACCACGCCCCTAACGCCATGCGTGACGCGGCTATGGTACGTGCCCGCGCAGCGCATATGCGAGCACGTTCAGCCATCGTGATGACGCAATATACACCAGGCGTGGAGCCGCCGCAAATGCGGAAGTCCCACATTGGGTACAATAACATGGCGCCGATGTACTGGTGGCCCCTCCCCATTTCTGGAGAGGGGAGGGGACAGCAGGGAGGGTTAGTATAGTATAGTATAGTATAAAGTTAGTATAAAGTCCCATGGGCTAACTTGTTCTACTTCCTAATAACTGTATCTTTATATTCCTGTTGTTTGATTAGCCATATACTTTATTTGTCTGGGGTAGGGTTTTCGACGTATTCTCTTTCTGTTTTCATCAACTCTCTCTTAATCTTATTCTCCCATTCTCTTGAGATCTTTTTAATTTTTGATACTGATTGAATAAGGATACCTCTTAAATACACCTTCAAGGCATCCCACATTACTCCTCTTGTCACAGTCTCTTTATTAAACTTTATAAATTCTTCCAATTTTAATAACACCTCATTTGGATCCCCTATTATTTCAAACCAAACTGGGTTCATTTTCCATACTACAGGAGATCTTTTTCCTTCTAAATTTGTTGAGACAATCAGCAGTGCATGGTCCGATACTCCTCTAGGCTGGTATTCTATATCCCTTACTGTTTGACATGCTTCTCCATTTCCCAAGGCTAGATCTATCCTTGAAAGTGTAGAATAGGAGCTTGAGAAACATGAGAATTGCAACACATCTGGGTTCCGCACTCTCCACATGTCAAAGAGCCCCGCTTCTTGTAAAAACTGATATAATCGACTCTCATCTACCTTCTGTCTCTGTGCACATAATGGGAACCTGTCTAGTTTTTTATTAATAACCTCGTTAAAGTCCCCCACTGCTATAACTGGTATCCTATCTTTGTCTGTTAAGAATTCCATTAAACTATACATAACATTGAGCTTAAATGGAGGAGGAATATAAATATTTGCAAGAACATATTCTCGATTTTCAATTACACAGTGCAGGAAAATATACCGTCCCTCCCTATCTATACTGATCTGCAGACAGGAAAACCCCACCTCTTTACCTCTTTTCTTACCATCACAGCCACTCCTCTTAAATAGGAGGTGTGTACTGAATGGTATTGATATTGATATTTCTTACTTTGATTTAGTAACTTAGAGTCTTGAGTTAGGTGCGTCTCCTGTAGGCAGATCAGTCCTACCTCACTCCTTTCCAGGGTCTCTACCACAGCTGCTCTCTTTGCCGGTGTGCCCAACCCCCGCACATTCCAGGAACCAATATTCAATACCCTAGTCTGCATGGTTTATCATAGGGAAAGAAAATAAAAATAAAAGAAAACAATATAAAAGGAGATCCGCCCACCTACCCCCATTAAAAAAAGGGAAGGGGAAAGAAATCGAGTACAGAAGCCATTTGATCCCATCTTATACTATAAAAAGCACCCATCCTATCAATACATAAGACATAATAATAATAATGCAAAAAAAAAAAAGGGGGGGGGAGAACAACAACAACAACAACAAAAAAAAAAGGGAAGAAGAGAAAAAGGGAAGAGGAAGAAAACCTTTGACCAGAGGGAAAAACCCTTGTGAGCAAAAAATCCTTCAACTATCTTAATATTCTCCTCTAAGTGAAAAAATGTGAATCTTTTTTCTAAATGTTTATCTATCAGTGTTTTTAGCTTACCTCCATATAAATTGCATATTTTTTCCATATTTTACATCGTTTACCCTTCAGCCCCCCTCCCCCCTTATACCATTCTAGGTTAAGGACTTTTTTTGTGACCGTTACCAAACATTCCTTACCTACAAACTTCCCTCCCCACCCTTCTCTTATATACAAATCCACTCCCACCCTCCACCCTCCTCCCTCCTCCCTCCCCCCTCCCCTCCCCCATCCTTACACACACCAAAAAGTGTATTTTGATCCTCACCCCACCCGTTCATATCCTTACTGTTGTGCTATATGACTCCCACCACCCTCCAATCCATATGCATATATTTTCTCTGAAACACATCCCTTCGCATCCCTCTATGTTTATTCCTCTTCCCTTAAGCCTATCATCCCCTCATTTTAATCATTAATTGGTCCTTTCTGTCCTCCAACCATGTTGTCACACTTGCTGGGGAATAAAAAAAAAAAGTCTCTCCCATTGCTACCACACGTAGCCGAGCTGGATACAATAAAGCATAAGTAACATCAAATTTCTGAAGTCTGCGTTTGGTTTCTATAAAATCTGCTCTGCGCTTCTGTAAATCGGGCGAAAAATCGGGGTACAGTGAGATTTTCACTCCATTATAAAAGATACTCCCCATCTCTCTAGCCCTGCGGAGAAGCATTATTTTATCTTTAAAGTTCAGAAATTTCATTAGTATGGATCTGGGAGGCCCTCCTTGGGGTGGGGGTCTAAACGGGACCCTATGTGCCCTTTCAACTGAAAACTGTTGTGGAAGAGAGACTTTCCCAAATATTTCGATAAGCCACTTTTCCATGAATACAATCGGATCAGATCCTTCACTTTTTTACGGTAGGCCTACAAGCCTCGCATTGTCCCTTCGGAGTCTATTTTCCATTTCGTTCAATTTTCCTGCGAATTTATCCGATTGTTCTTTTAAAATTTTAACCTCTTGGCTTAATGGGTACATGTCATCCTCAATTTGACTAATTTTCCCTTCTGTTGCGGTTATTCTGTCAGCCGTCTTTTCAAGCTCATGGCGCATCAGGGATAATTCCTCTTTAATATTTTTCATTTGGCCACATAACTCCCCTAGGGACTGTTTACATAAATTAACCGCCGCCAATACATCCTTGAGCCTGGGTTCAGACTAGTGCAGTGCGAATTGAAGGCCCTGCGTGACTGCACAGTAAAAAGTCGGCTGTTCTGCGGATTGTACGCGTTTTAGGTGCGAATCAGCTGCAAATTCATTAGTAACCCTTCCTGCCTAATTTGAGTTGCTAATTTTGTGCTGAGCAAGCTTTTTGGCTAATTGTCTGGCTGCTTATAAAACCTGGTAGGTCTGTGTACACTTCCTGGTTGTCCAGCAGTCTGTACCTGTGTTTTGTGTGTTTCTTTGCAAGATGTGTGCTGCTCTGCCAATGATAATGCCAACAGTTGTTGCTGCAACAGCAGCAATCTTGCTTGAAGACGAAAATAGGAGAAGGATGCGGAGAAGAAGAAGATACTGGGTTCATCGCATCATTGCAAATCATGAAGAGAGAGGCCAGTTCATGATCTTGTATGGTCACCTCCGTGGGCATGAAGAGAAATTTTTCAATTTCACCTGCATGTCAATTAGTAGGCGAGTACTGTTTCTGCCAAACAATACTTAATTTGTAGCCATTGATGTATAGTGTGTTTTATATTTGCAAGACACAAGTCCATCCAGTCTAACCTATGTGTGATTATGTCATCATAAGATTATTGTAACTAATAAACCTTGCCCCCCCCCCCCCAAATACAAACTGTACATTATTTCAGCATGCAGCCTCAAGGGCACAAAATGAGCGTCAGCTAGCACCCCCTCCTGGTGTAAGCCAGGTTATATTCCCTTTTTTTGGGATATTTTACCCCCCAAATACCTTGGCCCAAAATTGCTAGTGACAAGTTGCTTTGTGGGTGGTGGTGATGTCACGCAGCTTTGTTTAGCATTTTTGGCTCAGACAATTGTTACTGTTAAATTAAAAGGCCAGTGGCTTCTTCTTTGTTGAAATGAGGACCCATATGCCATTTTTTTTTCCTGCCACTTATTTAGCCATAATTATATTGGAACTAAGGATGCCTGCCTTGTTACCATAAATAATGTCCTTAACCACTTACCTTACTCTTTTTTTTTACAGTATGCCCAATTGTTTTTCCCACATGTATTTATGAATTAATTTATTTTTTTACTCAGTTTTGATGAATTGCTGGGCTTAATCTCCCCTCGCTTGGAGCGTCAGAACACGAGCTTCAGAAAAAAGTATCCAGCCTGCTGAAAGATTATTGATCACATTAAGGTAATCATCATCACTCATGTCATTTGTCATGCATTATATTGACCATGTTTTTTGTATTTTTTATGTTTTTTTACCTGGGTATTTTTTAAAATATGACGGCACAAAAAATGTAGGAATAATTATTTATTCACGTATCATAAAATATGATAAAAATATAAACTTTACCCATGTATAAAACATAAATTAACTCTGAAATAACTTAAAAACAAAAAACTTGCCTGTCAAGTAGGCCTCTTCCCTGTTTTATCAAAATGTGTCATGTTGGTCCTTAACCATGAACAGACCTCATCACAGATTCTGATATGTTTTTTGGAAAGGGGCCTCATAGGAGTATTGAGTTGCGGAAGCTGGGTCATCACTGGTAGTGTGGGGAGCAGGCCTAGCCTCCCCTTGTTGACTTTGCACATACATACCCTGAGTTTTGGGGGGGGCCTAATTGAAGGAAGTGGGGATGGGATGGGATAGGGAAGGTTACTGTGTGGCCCTTCATATCTGGAGATTGGCTTGTCATAACTTGAGGGATATGATGGTGGATTATAGGGGTAAGGATGGTGTTGCTGCTCAGGGTAGTGCGTGTATCTTGGGTAGTTATGGGGAGGTCTTGGTTGGGACACATTTGGGTAGTTAAATGCAGGTTCCTGCTGTGGCTGGGAGAAGGAATGCATAATTTTTTCTATATTTTTCCACATTTCATAGTAACGCTCTGGGGGTACCTTTTTAATTAGTGGTACAAAACTGAGCGCCAGGATTGTTTTGGGACATAAAAATGCATCCACCTTTGCGGTCATGTTTTTTAACATAATAAGCGCTCACTTAGGTCAGGTTGGGATAGTGCTGGGCGCCTCCGTGGCACTTTGCCAGGCTGACCAATGTGTGCAGGAGCAGAGGATGGCCCAGGGACAGCCTCCTCTGCCCCTGAACATTGTTCATCTGGATTAGTTTCCCAGAGACTGGAAGATGTTTGGATTAGTGCTAAATCCTCTGTGTCTTCTGGAATATCAATGGGTGCTTCCTCCTCTGTTTGTTCTTCTTGTTCTTCCGCCAAAACATCTTGCTCCTCCCAACTAGATTCTGTCCTGTTTTATATTGTAAAAATGTAAACAATTAACTTGGCATATTGATGATTACCAGATTGTGCGTTACATAGATGATGTACATGAAAACTTACTCCCTCATCTCCACAATGGGTTGTAGAAAATCCAAGTCCCTGGCAAACATATAGGGTACCCTAGGCGCTGCCCCTGAGCCACTCCTTGTTTCTCTGAGGTGCCGCATATATTTTCTGTAAGCATCACGCATGCTACGCCATCTTGTCTGTAAGTAGTGCACTGAAAAATAAACAACATAATGACATTTTCTTTTTATTTTATTTTATTTTTTTTTTTTTTTTTTTTTTTTAGGTACTTAGCAACAGGAAATTCCTTTGGAAGTTTGCACCATGAATTCAAGATTGGAAAATCAAGGATTAGTGGCATTGTTCATGCTACCTGCCTAGTCATATGGGAAGAACTGAAGGATATTGTTATGAAGAAGCCCAAACAAGAAGAACGGCTGATGATTGCGGACCTATTCTGGGAGCGATGCAACTTCCCCAACTGTCTTGGAGCCATTGATGGCAAACATGTACGCATCCTCAAGCCTCCAGCTAGTGGGAGCCATTTTTTTAATTATAAAAAATATTTTTCGTAGGTATTAATGGCAGTGGCAGACGCAAATTATAAATTTATTTATGTTGATGTAGGTTCTTATGGCAGCAGCTCAGATTCTAGTGCATTTTCACATTCCTCATTTGGCCGCATGCTGCGTGACAATACACTAGACTTGCCCAATAATTCTCCCCTGCCAGGGACTACAGAGCCTCTCCTCCCACATGTATTTGTCGGAGATGAAGCTTTCGCACTTTCTCAGAACATGCTCAGGCCTTATTCAAGTCGCTCTCTGACAACAGAAAAAAGAGTGTTCAATTATAGGCTGACTAGGGCACGGCGAGTAGTAGAATGTACATTTGGAATTCTTTGCAATAAGTGTAGATTCATGCATAATTCTATTAACCTCAGTATTGATCATACGATCAGTGCGATTAAAGCTGCCTGTGCACTGCACAACTATGTGCGTGAACAAGATGGGTTTCTCTTTGAAGATTCCCTGACCCATAACATGGAGGCAGCACATTTCCATATTCCTAGGGGCAGCACTACTGGTACACTTAAAGAAAAATTTAAGATTTTTTTTTTTTTGTCACCAGCTGGGGAGGTGCCTTGGCAGATGAATTCTATTGACTAAAAATAAATATGCATTTGTTTTCTTGATGTAAATGCATGATAATATAATGCTAAGTGTGCTGTATGAAAAATGTTGTATGTAATTTTGGCAATGAGAAATAAAACTTTTTTATCTCACATTTGTGGTGTATGCCATATTACTAACCTTAGAAATTCTAAGAATATGCATTTTTTTTTAGGGACTCCTCCATCCCTAGATAAAGCTGTTATGTGCACAATGTTTACAGCATGTGGCCTGGTACAGATTTGGAGGTGACCACATGCTGTTTGTTAAAATCTAATAAATTAAATGAATGTACACCATCTAAAAAATACAGGACAGCATACACAGGTATTAAAAAACTTACATTTGTCAGCCTGAACTTGGGAAGAGCACCTGTTCCACTCTGGCAAGAGGTATCTGGCAATGTCCTGCCATGCACGTTTTTTGACAACATTGTCCTTATATTTAGGATGCCGGGTGTCATAAATCATGGGTTTCTCCCTCACAAGTCTGATCAACTCCTCACAATCCACAGCTTCTTTCGCCTTTGATGATGCTTTTCATCCTCTTTTGGACATGCTGGTTCAAGTCCGGATTTCAAAACACACAGGGGAGGAACAGGAAGAAGGGGAGATGTTGGAGTGGCGCGAATTTCTGTTCAGGACGCAAGCCAAATGCGAATCAGATGTGTGCCCATAGAAGATAATGGGCCTGAATTCGCACCTGATCCGCCCGCACCAAAGTCGTGGCGGTTTTTCTGCAATGGGCAGTGCGCATGCACCAGACATGTGTGAACGTGCCCCATTGAAAACAATGGGTTTTCAAATGTCCTGCGAATTCGCAATTTTTTTGCCCCGCTGCGAATTCGCAATAGTGTGAACCCAGGCTTAGTGTCGGCTCTCCTTCTACCACTGATGCCTGAGCTAAAGCCAATTCTGGTTTCCCAGGGGCCCCCACGTTTTTATTAGTCAAGTTCTTTGCTCCACCTGTAGCAGCTGCCAGGTTGTTTATTTGTCCTTGGCTCTTTCTGTCATTTGACACTTTCGCTTGGGTTTGCTGTCCCCCTTTAATTGGGGTGTGGTCTGGGGTATGAGCATACTTTTCCAGCTTTGCTGCCGCTGCTGATGCCCCATTTGTTATTGTGGGCTGAGACCCCTTTTCCTTGTCCTTATCTTTGGCTGATCTTAATGATTGTGTCCAAACATTCTCCTGATTGGCCTGCTCTTCCACTCTCCTCCTTGCTGACATATTGCCACACCAGAGTCCAATCCAGTCAGACAATGAATTTAAGATAAGTTTACAAAAAGCAATCCTCTAATGGCCCTTGTATATTTAAAAAAAACAAAAAAAACAAGAGGGACGGGCTCATATGTAAATCACAGCATATATTTTACCAAAAAGCCGGAACAGACCTCCAGTTACGATTGAAAGAGAATACGTATATATGCACAGCACAGAACATATTTTTTTTTTTTTTGCAAAATATAAGCTATTTTTTAACATTCCTCTGGTTGTAATTGAAAAGCGAGGGAAGCACAGATGCTTAACGTAGCACACAGCATAGTACGCAACTTGTATTTTTGTAGGTAGCAGTCCTCAATTTGCAGTCTAAGAAAAGGCCGAACACGTATGCGGGAGAGTACTACTGAAGTTGCCGTTAGAAAATAACCACCTATGCACGTCTCAACGCAGCCTGTAATTTTAATAGATAGACAGTCCTCATATTGCGATTTTTAGAAGCAAGCCAGACTTTTGTGCACATCACAGCTTGTATTTTTAGCAGCATTCCTCAGCTTGCAATAGAAGGGAAGCACCAGGTACAATAGTGTGTGTGTGTGTGTGTGTGTGTGTGTGTGTGTGTGTGTGTGTGTGTGTGTGTGTGTGTGTGTGTGTGTGTGTGTTCATTAAAAAAAAACGTCTACCAATTGCAGCTGAGAGGGGGAGGACACATACACCCAGCACAGAGCTTTTTGTAAAAAAGAAGGATAGGATAGTACTCCTCTGGTTGCAATTAGATAGAAGCCAGCACAATTGACTATTGTAGCACACAGCTTATATTTTTGCGAGTATCAGTCCTCAAATTGCAGTTAGGAAGGAGCCAGCACACATGCACAGCACAGCCAAAAAGAAGGAAAAGAACAGTCCTCAGAATTCTGTCATGAGGGAGCCAGATACATATACACAGCACCTTGTAGCACAGCTTATATCTCTAACAATCCTCAATTGCAGCAAAATAAGAAGAAAGCCGGGCATATATGCACATCACAGTTTATATTTTTTAGCAAAAGTAATAAAAAAAAAAAAAAAAAAACCAGTCCACTAGTTGCAATGGGGGGGGGGGGGGTAAGCTGATACAGGTGCATCACCCAGTACAGTGTCTTCTCACCTCTCCTTGCAGTTTTAGGATGGTTTCCAGGGCAGTCAGAGAGTCTCCTTGGGGTTCCCCCCCTCCTCCGGTATCCTGTTTTCCTTTTCCGCCATGTGTGCTGCTCAAAAAACCGGCATGTCGATTTGAATTTCCCGCCGCTCTTCCTCTCAACGCGAGTGGCGAGGCAAGAGATAGCATGTGACGTCACCTTCGGCCGGCTTCGGCTATTTCCGTATAGACACGATGCGGTTCTGTGCTAGATGGCTCGGGCTGACCTCGGAAACCTCCGGGCTGTGCACTGTGCGCCGCTACGAGAAGATAATCACAGGTCTCAGCATTTCCACAGAGCGGAGGGTGGGGGTGAGCACACACATGCTCTCACATTCCTCTCACACCACACCTCACATGTCCCGACTCCTTCCTTTTCTAAATGAACACACTGAAAAGCCCCAGAAATAGGTCTGTCTAATCCAAAAACGGGATCCACTCACATTCTCCTATGCCCAGTAGTTACTAGTTAGCTGAATAACAGTTCTTAAATGTATTGATCAATCTAGCTAGGAGTGAGATGAAGTTTAACCTGTCCTAATACTATATCTATTGTTCAAGACTGCAAAAAAAAAAACAGGGCAAAACCTACCTATTTCCTTACAGTAAAGAATAAAAAAAATCCTTTTACACTTTATCATTACCACTTATACAATTCCCTAGATCGACCATTCTCACGGTGTGAAACTTAAGAATTAGAGCTGCAGGTGCTTTTAGTAATACTTCCCTGTAAAAGCATTTTCTTTGAGTACATCATGAGCCACAGAGTCAGGCTAATATTCATTACCTGGTGTGTTATACTCCATAATTAGGTGAATGGCACTAGTAGACCAAAGACAGGAAGTGATCACCTATATAACCCCTCCCATACAGGAAGTACTTTAGTTTTGTAGCAAGCACTAAATCCTCAAAAAAGAGGAGAGGGATCTCTGTGTTCCCTGATGTACTCAAAAGAAAAAGGATTTTACAGGTAAGTATGATGTAAAAATCCTATTTTCTTTTTCATACATCATGGGACACAGAGTCAGGCTAATATTCATTACCTGCTGGGACGTCCCAGGGCAATAGTCTTGAGGGGAGGGAGACACCCAGCCAAACAATAGTTATCAGAACTTATACGGCAGCCCGCAGTACACTGCGGCCGAAAGTCAAATCCTCGGCTGCTCGAACATCCACTTGATAACATTTTGTGAACATATGCACTGAAGACCAGGTAGCAGCCTTACAAATCTGAGCCACAGATACCCGATGGTGAAAAGTCCAGGAGGTTCCTACACCCCTGGTAGAATGAGCTCTCAGCCTAAAGAGCGGAGCTTTACGTTTCAGACCGTAGGCCTAAATGACCAATTGACAGACCCATTTGGCAATGGAAGCAGCCTGCCCCTTCTTGGGTCCTTTTGGTTAAAAGTTGGAGTTGGCTCTCCGCAGATCGAGACAAATAAAGCTTGACTGCCCGGACAACGTCCAAAGAATGCAGTCGTCTCTCTTTCACCAAACGAAGCTGAGAGAAAAAAAGGCAAAATAATGTCCCGATTTAAATGAAAGACCGACACCACTTTTGGCAAAAAGGATTGCACAGGTCGTAACACGACTCTGTCATGGTGAAGGATCAAGTACGGTTCCCTGCATGAAAGGGCCACCAACTCGGACACCCTTCTAGCTGAGGTGAATCAGGAAGGCTAGCTTGCGTGACAGCAAGTCTAATTGAATTTCCTTAAAAGGTTCAAATGGTCGTTTCTGTAACACAGACAGCACCAAGTTCAGGTCCCAAGGACACAAGTGATCTAATGGGGGGGAAGCAAGCGAGTTACCCCTTGCATAAAGGTTCGGATCAGTGAATGGGAGGGCCTTTGGAAGAATACTGATAGGGCTGAAACTTGACCTCTGATTGTACTCAAAGCCAATTTGATTTCCACAGCTGACTGTAGAAAAGAGAGAATTCTCCCAATCGCATATTTCCGAGGAGGCGCTTTTTGCCACTGGTGTCCATCTGCGGTATAGTGCGGTCCTTTTCCCCTGGGGTACTGACACGCTTACAAACACATAGATCATACAACACACAACATACACATATTTGGCCAATTTTTCAACAGGATCTAATTAACCTACCAGCATGTCTTTGGAGTGTGGGAGGAAACCCACGCAGGCACAGGGAGAACATGCAAACTCCAAGCAGATGGTGTCGTGGTCGGAATTTGAACCTGCGACCCTATTGCTGCTAGGTGAAAGCGCTAACCACTACACCACTGTGCTGCCCTATTTTTGTTGCCCACTTGGTGCTACTTCTGTGCATTCATCTAGCACAAGATTCATGAATGTGTCAAGTCCTCGAAGTATTACCTGAACATGTCTCCCTCCATTTAACTTCAAAGATAATTTTTTGTCCATGAACTTCTTCAGCTCAGACGGGTGTGCTTTGCTCATGGTGCTGCCGTTCCCTTGATCCGCACCGCTCACACAACGTTCTCAGAAGGGCTTACAAAGCCCCTATGCAACAATCCTGCTAAGCACCTTTAGCCTGCCAAGCAACACCTGGTGACTCACGAGACCCGGATAAGGAAAAATGAACCACTGAAAGTATCTGTTCAGAGCCTGCTCTGTGTCCTACAGCTGCCTCTGGAAGCTCCACATGCTTGGCCTACACAGCTTTAATAAGCTGGGCATGCGCCGGAACATTCTATGCGTGCGTACGCATGTGCACGGTCCCGGCAAGCGTGACTGTATTTGTGCACGATGCAAATCTCCGTGTACCCAAATAAAAGCAACAGCGCATGTGCGGCAAAGCCGCATTCATCATGGCCACAAAACAAACTGCTGAGCCCAGCGGAGCTCTTGCAAATGCGCCGTGGCAAACCAAGGCGAAATGGCGCACCATCATACAGGTAAGAACAGCAAGACAAGCAAAAAAAAAAAAAGGTACACTTTGCAAACAGCAACAGCTAGCCCAGAACTCATGCACACTGGTGTTCAGCCTTTCGCTAGCTTGACTAAATTGTTAAAATCATTGGGACACCCCACAATAATAAAATAAAGGGGTTTCACTTACCCATCCAGGCGCAGGACCACTTTGGGCCTTTAGTTTCCATCTTCACCCTTCACTGTGGGTTCCTGTCACTTGGACCTTCAAGGCCTGGGTAACCTTTCATGTTTAGAGTCCACTCCCTTGGACCTGTACAGCACCCTGCAGGAAATGCATTAGTGCTGTAGTGTCAAGGATTTCTACTCCGTGGGGTCCAGCGCCCAGAGGCCACGCAAAACCTTGCAGGATCTTGAGTCTTCTTTGCGAGCCTCGGGTACCATTTATCTAAGCATAAAAGCCTGTGTCAAATGGATCGGATCAATCCCTCGATTAATTTTTGGAACAGTTTGTGGGTTTGTGTGTGCCATCCACCTTGCAGACACTGGTAAAAAATAAAATAAAGTACCTCCTGAATGGGAGGGGTTATATAGGGGACCACTTCCTGTCTGAAGACCTTTGGTCTATCAGTGTCCATTCACCTAATGATGGAGTATAACCCAGCAGGTAACAAATATTAGCCTGACTCTGTGTCCCATGATGTATGAAAAAGAAATAATTTAATATGAAAATCTGTATAGTTTTGTCCATCATAACCATGTTTGTTACTTCACGGATGGGGAGGTTAGATTTTTCTGTCAAATGAATGAATTAAAGTATAACAGGATGAGTGAAATTTTGGGATCCCATTACCTATACATTTTTTTTATTAATGTAAATGCATGCTCTTTGAAAATTGTATAAGGATTATGTCTAGTAGATGCAAATATTTAGTTGTAATTTTTTTTTTTTATATAGTAAAAGTAGAGTAACAGAGAACACTCAATATCATATGCTATGTACTTTGCTCACAGTGCTCAATGCCCATTTAAGGCTATATGAAAGTTGTTTAGAAGCTGGCACACAGCTGGTGTCACTGATTCGTTGGGAACTACATTTGAGACACTAACCATTAATCCGTTGTCAGTATGTTCTCTTCCATTACATTATTTCACAGCAAATCGTTGTTTTATCACGTCCATGTCTTCATGTAATTTCTATTATAATTATCAGAAAATCTCAGCTTCCACCTACAGCATCATCTATTAGTGAATTTTACATCTCGGTCAGTCCTTAAAAGGAGATACCCACACTTTGCCCTATCCTATCATAATTATGCATAATAGTCAGTTTAAGGTGGTGCCTATGTAGGGCCCTAGGAAGATGTAGCTTTTGTCTAGAATTCTGGTGTATTTTCCATGGGTGCATTATGCAAGAGGTCCACTGTATCCCAACACACACAGCACAACATGAAATATTCTCATTCCAAATAACTCTGACATAGCATTGGTAGGATCTGCGAAGGGGAGGCAGGGTGCCCGCTGAAGGGTTAGGTGCTGTGAAAATGACAGGTGTTGTATGCAGAGGTGAAAGCTGCAAAAGGAGTAAATGTTGGCTACTGATGCAAAAAGTATTAAATCACCACGTACTTTGCAGTTCCAAAACAAACATCTGCATCAGATTACATCCTGAAAAATGATATCACCAAAATCCTTTCAATTTATGGCATAAGAAAAGTGTCCAAAATCACAATATAAACTTGTACATTTATTGAATTAATGACTGTCATCTTCCCTGTACCTTTACCTGACATGCAACCCCATCTCATCAATGGTTGTGGAAATGTGTATGTCGCCTTCATACATTTCATTGGAATGGCACCAAACAAAAGTTCCAGCATCATCACCATGCTCAGTGCAGGTTCGTAATTCATTACTGAATTTAATTTTCATCCACATTACATGATTGCTTTTCTTTCGCCCACTGTAACCTTGGTTTTTTTTCTATTTAGCTGTTAATGATGGTTTTTAAAGGGGAGCACGGTGAAGGGTTGGGCTTTGGATGCAATGAGAGCTGTAGGCCAGGGGAAGGTGTAGAAGTAAAAAAAATGTGGAAGAGGTGTGGCACAGTGAAAGAAGCACAGCCATGAGCATTGGATGGCTACTGTGTGTGTGGGGGGGGAACTTACTGGGGGGACAGCAAAGGGTACAGGAGGTAAAGCGTATGCAACATGTGGCAGGGCATACAAGGTGTAGAGGTTAGGGTTTTTTGTAACATACCTTCATTAAAGTGACCAGGTGCGCTTCTCAATTAGTAATTAGCAATTCACAGTTAAATTTATGTGTTAAGATTTCAAACTGAAGTCCATCAAAATGAAAACATCCATATAAAAAATAAATCTCCTGCGAAAGTGTGCAGAAACAACCAAATATACATGGCAGGGTGCTTACACAAATCCTCAACGGTAAATAATGACTCTTACCAGAGACTGGATCTCAAATTGTAGAGATCAAAATTACTTTGTTCTCCACACTCTTGTGTTAAGAGAGGATAGACTCATCCACAGGGAGGGTTCAGTATTGTTAAGGGAACACTTTCTATTGGAAAGCCCAGCATGAATGGAACAACGATCCTCAACGTTTATCACGTGAAGAAAGGCGGTAGGCAATTCATAGTGTAGCATTTAAAACAATCAATTAAAGATTGTAAGTGCAACTATCAGGATGTTAAAAAAATAGCGGTTAGTAAAGCAAACACGGCCTCAGACCTTGCCAGCCAGCTCATGTGCAGATGTCTGATCTGAGCTCATGTGTGACACCTACCTCTTCCTTCACATGATAAAAAAAAAAGATGATCATTGTTCCATACATTCTGTAAATTCCAATGAAAAAAAAGTGTTTGCTTAACAATACTGAACCCTCCCTGTGGCTGACAGTCTATCCTCTCTGAACACCACAGAAGTGTGTGGAGAACAGTGATTTTGAGCTCTACAATTCAAGCCACAATCTTAAAGTGGGGTTGCAACCAAAAAACAAAAAGGGGCTTAAAAATCATAAAAAAAAATTTAAAAAAAATAATTTTTTTACTCACCTCTAAATGCCTGTTGCTAGGGGGTCCCTCGAAGTCTGCCACCTTCATTGCCCGGGCTAAAAGTCACTTCCTGTACGCAACGTACAGTCATCTGGGACATGTCATGTGTCCCAGATGAGTGAGCGTCGAATCACGGCGCACGGCGCCGCTCGCGCATGCGCAGTGGGTGCCCGGCTGTGAAGCCACAGCCGGGTTCCCACATTAAGAATGCCGGCGTCGTGAGCGGAGCGGGGAACGAGGGGGGGGTCTCGTTCCCCCGCATCGCTGGACCCCGGGACAGGTAAGTGTCCGATTATTAAAAGTCAGCAGCTGCAGTATTTGTAGCTGCTGACTTTTAATTTTTTTTTTTGCCCGGCCCTCCACTTTAAGAGGCGTTATTTACAGTGGGAAAGGTTTTGGGTGAGGACCCCCGCCACGTAATGGTTTTGTCATTTTACCGGGAGATTTATTTTTTATATGGACGTTTATTTTTTGGCGTTTGTTTAATTTTGATGGACTCACGTTTGAATTTTATTTGTTTTTAAGATGAATATTGGTTACTAATGGAGAAGCGCACCTGGTCACTAACCATTTGAGTCCCTTATTCAGACTTCACTGGGTAGCTGCTCTCATACACATGTTTATAATTAACAAATCCCAAAATAATATTTAGACTACTTTGCACTGAGATTTGTTAGCAGTGTTGGTCACCTATTTTTAATCAAATTTTTTGGTAGATTAGCACAGGATTCCTTTTTCAATACCTTGTACATTAATGTATGACTAGCAGCACAGTATGTATATTTTAATACCTGCTGGACTGTACTCCTGAATGCTGCACTGCACTCTGTATGCTGGGCTATGTTACAGCAGGGTTTCTCAACCGGGGTTCTGAAACAATCTACCAGTCAATTGCAGGCAGCTGATGGGTAGATTGCATCCTCATTGAACAGTCAATTTTGCAGGGAGGCAACAAGTGTTTGTTGGTCCCCACCTGCCACTCCTGTCCATCCCAGCTGCTTGTATGTGACATCACATGGGATGGAGAAGAGTAGAGGGCTGGCAGGGAACCATGCGTGCGAATAGGGTGCAAAGCAGCATCCTTGCCCCGTCTGCATAAGGAGGCAACTAAAGTAAAAAAGGTGTCCTGCTGCCCCCCCCCCCTCCAATTTAATGCGTCCTGTTAACCACTATACTTTGAAGTGCTGACCCCCATTATACTGCTAATCTCAAGTTCAACCCAGAACTGAGCATATGTACAGAATAAAAAAAAAAAAAAAAAAACAAGCACAAGTTTCAAATTGAATAGGCAAGATTTAATATTTATTCTTTTTAAAGCCATTTCTAAAAATGGTTATTTAAACAGCTCACTGATCACACCAATGTTCCAGGAGCTGTTGAACAACATTTCAGGGGTTCTCCAAGAGCTTAAAACTTTTTCCCAAGAGTTCCTCCAAGGTAAAAAGGTTCATAAACCCAGTGTTATATACCGCTCAGCCATTACACTGAATTTTGCTAGCCCTGAGCAGGGGCGCCAAAACGGAGCTAGAGAGCTTTAGGATGAGTGGTAACAAACAAACAAACCTTAAAAGAAAAAAAAAAAAACACTAAAAACATCAAGTAGTTTGTTTTATTTGTAGGCATAGTTTAAAACCTTTTAATGAATTCTTAACTTTGATGACATTATCTCTACATAATGGAGAGGGAAAATAGTAAATGAAATAAAAAAAGACACTTTAATGTACGAAAATCAGTTTATTGTTTCACGAACAGAACAGTACTATGTTATATTATGGCTTTTGTTAGCTGTAGAAAAAAAACTGCATACAAACATTAAAAGTTAGTCTATTTATTCTGTTATCCAATTCATTAATCTTCAAAGTATTCAGCTCAAAATTTCAAAACAAAATTATATGTAGTCCAAGAATGGGTTTCTTCATTAAAAACGATGCAAAGTTTCTTCAGCTTAGTCATCAAGCAGGTAGGATGAAGGCCAGACAAGCAGTTAAACACATAGTTGAAATAAATTTGAGTGTTTTACCTGCCAAAGATTTCAAAATATAATCAGCAAGTCTTTTGGTCCAGGACTCCAGGCACCCCTGCCAGACAACCTAGCTAGACCCACAACCTTCCTGCATCAGTAGCACAGCTTACTCAACACAACCATCTGATTGGACAGAAAGCAGATCCACAGCAATAAGTCACTCCCTCACTTTGTTCCATCTGCAAAAATACGCTCTTAATAATCATCAGCCTGGAGACCTATGTAAGGCTGGATGGACAAATCCAAATGCTTTGACTGGTTAGACCGTTCCCATATATGCATTTCACTGGTTGCCTGTTCTAGGTAGAAAATACCTGGGTACATTCTTTAAATTTTGATAAATCATTGGCATGGATATTGTTCTTAGGTGCAGATATTTTAAAGCAGGGAACAGCTTGTAAGCTTTAAATTATTCATAAGGAAATATCTTGTGCAAAAGCTTTTTGCACCTATTTACGGTGTTTGTGTGCTAGGCACCTCAGAGTGCAAAGCACTGCTCTTTTCACTTGATTCAACACGAGATATAAAAATAAATACACAGTTTTGTACAAAATTACCATTCTGTTAGTCTATAAAGGGACTCTGCTGCACTTTATGCAAGTCCATTTAGCAAATTATTTTCTTAGAAAACCTAAAACAATTTATAATCTTTATCATATGTGACTGCAGTAATAAGGAATAGTTTATTTTTGTAATGAATGACCTTTAAACAAAAAACAGAATGGCTTTATCAGATGCTCGCAGGAAAAGTATGAGTAAACATAAATTACACGGTATGCAATATACAATAAGTAATTAAAGGGCAAGTCTACCCAATTTTTACCCAAAACAGAAATTCAATTTGTAAATATTCAACCAGGGGAACAGAAATTATAAAAAAAAAAAAAAACAAACAAAAAAAAAAAAAGGATCTTGGCTTTTAATATTTATGACCCAATAGGCCAACAGGGGCCTAGAGACATTGCTTTCGAGGAAAATGCCAACCAGAACCTTTATGCTTTAGCATTGGGCTCAAGAGGATGGTCACCTCCCTCTACAGATCATTTAAGAGCAGATTATCCAAGTCATTTTGGATCCATTAACCCGTTACTATCAAACTTAAATAAAAATACATTTTTCTCACAAAAAAAACTTAGTCTGCTTGGACTGCATTTGTAGATGCCTCTGTTTACAAGCTCGAGGACTGCACAAATTAATTTTAAAGCAGTGTGTAGATGTCATTTCAAGGCAACGAGTGTAAAAACAAATCCAACTTACCCTAAAACCACTACTCCGTGGTAATGGTATAGCCCAAGGACAAAATGTGTATATGTTTTTCTGTAACCTCCTAGTTTGTATCTCCCTTCAATTATCAGCTTGATACATAGAACTCTAGTGGGCACCATTATACAAAGTGATGAGACTGCTCCAAGCAGATACAGTTTAGCACATGGTGTTTTGAGCGTTCTCTTGATTCTGTCCCTGATCACAAATGCATTTTATATAATTCAGATTGGCGGGTGTTGAACATAACCACACAGGCTTTATAAAGTTATCAGGAAACCTGCAAGGAGTTACAAAACGACAAGTTATAGTAGCCAAGATGAGCTCAAACTCCATGGGGTTGCTTTATGAAAGGCAAACAACTGTTCACATTGAATAAATTCTCTTGCAGAGTAAAAATTCTTTCAGAGATTAGTTAGTTAAGGTGGTGAAATTCACTTTGTATTTTCCCTGCACATGATTGGATATTTGCAAAAGACTTTTTCAGAGCGTCACCCTGTCACTAAACCCTGGGGAAATTTCCCTTGTAGAATGCAACTTCACTTGCATGCGACAGTCCATGCCTTTAGTAAATCAACCCCAATATATATTTTGTGATCTTATGTTCTAAATGGTTTATCATTAATTTAAAAGAAATGATAGCACTAACACAACGTATGGGCTATAGCAGGGTGTCTGATGAGTCTACAACAACATAATCCACAGCCAAACCTGTATCTGCTGATAGGAGTGTACAGAGGTGGGATCCGTATATTACATGAGCAATTGGAAAAGAGGGTTCCACGTTTGCATAAAAGCGAAAGACCCCCTTGAAGAATCAGGTGTGTAAAAAGGTACCCTTTGTTAAATATGCAGAAAGGGCTGTAGAAAATAACGTCTTAAAAAAGTGACATTTTGCTATGAATGCATCTTTAGTTTTTAGATATAGCTCTGTATCAAATATTAAAAGAAATATATAAATATCCTTTTTGCAAGTTCATCTTCACAGCAGAAAGGGGATGATTGCAGTCCGTAGTCTTGGATAATCTTTGAACTCCTTGATGTATCGGTGATGTTTCTCCTTTGCCCAAATGGTCAGTTGAATAAAACTGATCAGTGTAAATATTCCAACTGTTAACAAGAGAAAAAAAAAAAATAGTACATTTGTGGACCCCGACTCATATCGCAAGAGAAAAAGTATAAAAACCAAGGTCCATTGGTTCAAGTGCTAAAAATTGCCTTATAAAGTGGAACCTCTGATTACGAGCATAATCCGTTCCAGGAGAATGCTCGTAATCCAAAGTACTCGCATATCAAAGCGAGTTTCCCCATTAAAGTCAATGGAAACAAAAATAATTTGTTCCGCATTGACTTAAATGGCATGCAATACCGCATGCAGTTAGGAGGTGGAGGGTGCCGGAGAGCCTCGGAAACAGCCGGAAATGCCAGAGGACACCTCAGCCAAGCTCTCCTCGGGCCTTTCCGAACGGCCATACAACACCCATACAGCCAAGTTTAGCTTTGGACAATGTCTAATATGTCAATTTTAAACATTTGGGAAACATGGGAAAAAAAAAATAAAAATAAATGTATGTTTGTATGTATAGATTTTTTTTTTACACGACTTTTGTAAATATTTCATTATCTTTTCATGTGACAACACTGATTCACACAAATTCACATACCATTTTATAATCATTCCCATTGGGTTAGGTCTTGTTCATAAATCCAGCGTGTTTCAAAGTTAGAAATCTCCTGCCGGACATGACCTCCCCCCCCAATATGGGGAAATGTATCAATGCCAATTATCAAGGTACCCCTGTTTTTTTCCCATGGCGGCGTGCATAATGTTTAGATACACTGTGCCCAGGGAACCTCCGTTTTATATTCCCTAAATACTTTTGTTCTCACCGGCATTGTTCTTATAGTGCGGCCCACATATTGTAGGCCGCACGGACATTGAATAAGATAAAACTACATTGGTAGAAGTGCAGGTGATAAAGGACGTGATCTCATTGTTTAGAGGTCACAATCAGTGTTGGTCATCTTACTTTAAAAAAGTAATTAGTTAAGTTACAAATTACTTCTCCCAAAAAGTAATTGCGTTAGTAACTCAGTTACTACATTGGAAAAGTAATTAGTTACTCAGCAAAGTAACTGACTTTTTTAAAAATATTCTATACGTGTAACTAAGGGTCGCATTTATTATTATTGTTATATATCGTGTAACCAAGGGGCTGCTCTATTATTACTCTAACCAAGGGGCAGATCTGTTATAGCGTGTAAGCAAGTGGCGGGTCTATTATTATTATATTGTGTAAGGGGCGGATGGCTACAGAAGAGGGCGAATGTTAAATTAATGGGCAGAGCTCGATATATAACAATAATAATAAATGCGCCCCTTGGTTACAGTAATACTAGACCCGCCCCTTACTTACACGATAGACGCCCCTTGCAGAGTAGCACGAGCATCAGGAGCGTACGGCATCACCTCGTACAATTACATGTTAACTGCACCTGCGCGGTGTAGAGTTCACTCAGAGCTGTTTAGGTTCGGCAATTTTCGGAAGCTCCGTAGTCCTTCGTACTGCGCAAGCCCTGCGCCTGCGCAGTACAGGGGGTCCTTATCCGGCGGGGGAACTTTTTCGGCAGGACACCGGAATTACACTACTGCCAAAGTGGCGGTAGATGTAATTGGGGTAACTAAGCCAAAGTAATGGTAACTGAGTTACCATGAGGGGAAAAGTAATCAGTTAGATTACTCGTTACCCTCTAAAGTAACTGCGTTAGGTAACTCAGTTTATTTTAACTCAGTTACTTACATCACTGGTCACAATGGATTGAAAGTTGCACTCTCCTGCTGGACAAAGTGTTTGACAGCACATTTCCTACAAGAGAAAACTTTAGGTCCTAAAAGAAATACTCTTAAGCCCCATACACACGGTCGGACTTTTTCATGGATTCTGTCCGATCGGACAAGGTTGTTGAAAAATCAGACCGTGTGTATGCACCATCGGACAGTGTTCGTCGGTTTGGCCGACGGACAAAGTCTTATCTCCTGCTGGAAAACTTTGCCGTCAACACGGTCCGATCACACCAAATCCGAGCGTGTGTACGCTTGTCCGACCGGACAAAGTGCTACGCATGCTCAGATCACATTACAAGACCAAAGCTATTGGCTACTAGCCTCTACGTAGTCCCGTCGTAGGCAACAAACGTCATCACTCAGAATGATCGGATTTTCCGACAACTTTGTCCGATCGTGTGTACGCAAAACCAACATCAGACAAAGTATGACGGACCTGGTCCACGGATTGTCCGCGCGTGTGTATGGGGCTTTAGGGCCATCGATCACATTAAGGGCCACATATAACCTCAAAGGCTGTACACCATGAAAGACAAGTGTGACAGATTGGGACCCAACAATTTTTATTTATTTTTTTTACTTTCCAGTGTCTCTGGAAAATCCGTTTGACAGCCTGAAATTGATTGGAATAGGTAGTGATAAATGAGAAAACGTGTTTGGTTCATGTCTCCATCTTAGGTTTATCCAAACCATTCCTATCCAAGTTACCCATTTCAATGATTAAAGCATCATTCGCATCAGTATTATAACCGCCATCAGTGAACCTGGATTTTAACACGGAAGCCTGCGGATAATCAACTGTACAGTTGCGTCGTAACCTGAGAAACTGACTTCTCGGGACAGACTTCAGCCAGGAAGGATGACGACAACTTCCCTGGCTGATAAAACTATTTGTCTGTCTCTCTGAAGTAGGTAGTAGTAACTAGAGACCCATCCCTTACCTCTATATTCACATCAAGAAAGTGGATACATTCCTGAATCTCCTCACGTTGCAGCACAATGCCTAAATCGTTCAAATTCAATTGGCATATGTAGTCCTCCAAAAGACCAAGTCTCCATCCCATAGGAGGAGGTCGTCCGCTATAAATCTACAAATGACCAACTCAGGTCTCCAGTGAGCATAGACGATGTCCTATTCCCACTTCACCATGAAAAGATTGGCCATGCTTGGCGCAAACTTTGCACCCTTGGCTACTTCCATATTCTGTAAATATGAGCCGCTGAACCAAAAATAAACACTCTAAACAATATGAGATCACGTCCTTTAGCACCTGCACTTCTACCAATGTAGTTTAACTTATTCAATGTCCGTGCAGCCAATAATATGTGGGCTGTACTATAAGAACTATGCAGGTGAGAATAATGCTGTGTACACACGACCGGACTTTCCAGCAGACTAGGTCCGATGGTTTTTCCAACGAACTTTCGGAGGAGTTCCGACAGACTTCCGAACAAACGGACTTGCCCACACACGAACGGACTAAGTCCATTCGTTTTGAACATGATGACCTAAGACGGGACTAAAAAAGGAAGTTCAAAAGCCAGTAGCCAATAGCTGCCCTTGCGTCGTATTTGGTCCGTCAGACCAGCATACAGACGAGTGGTTTTCCCGATAGAAATTGAGTCCGTCGGACAGATTTGAAATATGTTCCATTTCTAGGTCGGTCTAGGTCAGTCGGATTATTTTATATAAAAACGATCAGATTATCCCACACACAATCTGAATAGTCTGCCAGAAAGTCTGGTCGTGTGTACGCGGCATAAAAGAACATTTAAGGGCTATTAAACAGGGGTTCCCTGGGCACAGCATATCTAAACATTATGTAGGCCACCATGGAAAAGGAAAAAAAAAAAAACACAGGGGTACCTTCTTGGCATTGCTAAATTTTCCCCTTATTGAAGGGAAAGACGTGTCCGGCAGGAGATTTCTAACTTTGAAACCTGCTGGATTTATGACCTCAAGACATACACCCCAATGGGAATGAATATAGAATAGGATTTGAATTGTTTTCTGAATAATAGTTAAGGATTTTGTTATCTCCCATTGTTTATTTTTTCTTAGTCTGCTATATACTGAGATGTAGTGATCATGTTATTATATGCGATCATTTGATGTATTGCTATTAAGGTCATCTAATCTGTTAGGTGAATGTGGGATTGCTGAATATCTTTACATTGTATTTTCCGACATTGCCACAAAATGGCGCCATCTTTTTTTCTATAACTGGTTATTTTAATTTTGCCATTTTTATAATGGCCTCTTTATAAAAATTATCTATCTCTCACCACCTTTGTGAGTTCATTTTTGTAATTTCTTCAAAGATTTGGTAGTAGCAGTGTTGTCTATTATTGGAGGTTTTGGCACTTCGTTATCCACAGCATTGTTTCTGGGCTGTGGAACGCAACCGTGGAGCGCATTGTGAAGATGTTGCATCGCCAGCCGGTCATTTTCGAGCTGTACATTTAAAGCGTGTCGACATCTGATTGCCATGCTTCTGAGGATGTCAGATGAGGAAATGAGCAAAACATGACAGGACTTTGTGACGTACGCACGCTATTTGGCCATCTTGCTACACCTGTTTGACATGCTTTTTACCTTTCGATGTTTAAGAGTACCACGAGTTTAAATAAACTAGCGTTTTAGCTTTTTGGTACATACTGCACCATTGTTATCACTTACATCCCTTGGGGTGTTTTTTCAGCAGCAGGGACTGGGAGACTGGTCAAGGTTGCGAAAAAGTCTGAATGGCGCAAAGTACAGATATACCCTCAATGAAAACCTGTTGCACAGCGCTCAGGACCTCAGACTGGGCTGAAGGTCCATCTTCCAATGTGACAACAATTCTAAGCACACAGCCAAGACAACACAGGAGTGGCATAGGGACAACTCTGAATGTCCTAGAGTGGGCCAGCCCAAACCCCGTCTTGAACCCTATTGAACATCTCTGGAGAGACCTGAAAATGGCTGTCCAACAATACCTATCCAACCTGACTAAGCTTGAGAGGGTTTGCAAGGAAGAATGGCAGAAAATACCCCAATCCAGGTATGCAAAGCATGCCATGTCATACCGAAGACTCCTCAAGGCTGCTTCAACAAAGTACTAAATACTAAAGTACATGTGCCATTTCAATTCCCCCCCCCCCTTTTCATAAATTCAGACATTTTGAAAATTTAGTTTTCACTTTGTCATTATGGGGTACTGAGTGTAGAGTGAGAACAAAAAAGAAAAATTAACTTTGACTGTAGTATCAGGCTGCAACATAAAATTGAAAAAAAGTAAAGGGGGTCTGAACATGCATACTTTGTATTTTTATTTTAAACTGAATGGGTTGTTTTACAAGATAAGGATTCACATATTTTAAGGACTCTTTCATGTACACACTCCAAGATGAGAATTCTTACCTGGAGCACACTGGGTCATCACTGTGAAACTAATCCAGCTTCCCACCTAAAAAGTACATAAATATTACAATACATCATGTGCACATGACATTCATTTTAAAACATCTAGGCAAAATATATATTTGAACTGTCACAATCCAGCCTTAAGGCTGCATTCAATCCTGAGCAATTTTTTTGCTCATAAAATTTGTAATGGATTTTAAAAAGTGTTTGGGGCAGGGGGAGAGGCATCAAATCGTAAGGTGGTTGTAAAGTAACAAGGTTTTTTTTCCTTCATGCATGAAGGTAAAAACCTTGTGTGCAGCAGCCCGCCCCCCCAATATTTACATGAGCCCCCTCCCAATCCAGTGATAGTCTTGCCTCTCCAGGAACTTGCACTCCTGATTGGCTTTTGGCAGGAGCAGAAGCAGAAGCCAGAAGCAGAAGCCAGTAACCCAGTCAGGAGACGGTGGGGATGGGGCTGCGCCTGAATGGATGCAGCAGTGGCTCAGCTCAGGTGCCGCCATAGCAAACTGCTGTGGGGGAACTTGGCAGGAGGGAGGGGCCAGGAGTGCCGACATGGGACCCGAAAAGAAGGATCTGGGCTGCTCTGTGCAAAATTACTGCACAGAGCCGGTAAAGTATAACTTTTTTTTTTTAATAAATAAAAAACAAGACTAAGATAACTCACTGCCACAACCCAACATGTCAGCAGCAACAATCTCCCCTACTACAACAGCTGGACGTTTGTTCACATTTCCTCAACTGTGGGCTTTGTGGAACTGATTCAGGCAGCATTACAATCACCGTTTTGTGCAACATGCCCATCACAAAGGGGGCTGACATAGCAATCAAGTTAACCACTTACGGACCACCCTCCATCGTTATACTTTGCAGAGGAATATTGTTATGGCAGCAGCTAGCTACCTTAACCCCGGTAGCCTCCTCTTCAGCAGGCTGTGGCGGATTCGCCACAAGAGCACTTTTAAATCAGCGGCGGGAGAGGGTCCCCCTGGTGCCCTCCGCCGCTTACCGGAGTCATCGGTAGCTTCAGAGGCGATCAGATCCTGTCACATCTGTGGTATGGAGATGAGTGGGGGGGGGGGGAAGAGGGCTTTAGAACAGTCCCTGCACAAAATTACATTTCTAAAGGAATAGGGGTAGATTTCCTCACACTTCCTGTTGTCACCCTCCGTTTGTAAGTAGGAGTCGTTTGCAAGTCGGATGTTTGAAAGTAGGGGACCGCCTGCATATACTATATGGCCTGCCCTATATACTCTGCAGAAATTTGGGCCTTAAGTGTTGGTGGTACCAGAACACTAAGCCCTCACAGTTACTCTTGATGGGCGCTGGCACTGGCCCTGCTGTGAAATATATCAAGAATTGTAATTACATGCCGCTGTTGGACAGGGGCAGAAAAATTGGGCCTTTGGTGGTGGTGGTGTCAACACTACAAGCCCTCAGAGATGCTCTAGTTGAGCGCAGGACTGTGCCCTGCTGCAAAACATTACAGCCAAAATTGTAATTACACACCCCTGTTAAACAGGGGCAGATAAATTGGGCTTTAGGCACTGGTGGTGGTGCCCAGAACCAAAAATGTTCTTAGAAGCCATCAACATGAACATTGAGAAGGAATAGGATAGTAACTCAGCATAACAGGATAGTCACTCAGCATCAGCCTAGGCATTCTTCAAAGGATCTCACATTCATAAAAAAATGTATCGGTTACATCAGCATCAGGTGTTTGGTAGCTGGTGATCCAAGACTGATTCATTTTTATGAAGGTGAGCCGATCAACCGAGTCTGGACAGGCGCACTCTGATTGGTTACAAAGCCTCCAGGAGCACTGAATGTGCGTTCAGATAGAACGCTGGATGCAGGACAGGCCAGTAGCTCAATTGCATACTCTGCAAGCTCTGGCCAGTGATCCATCCTCAAGACCCAGTAACCCAGTGGAATTTCGGTTAGCAAGGTCTCCAACTCCAATTGTCTAAACGCATCAGACGGCTACCTTATCCACTGCTCCTTCTGTGACTGACCGAAGCCTCAGCAACACATTGTTTAAGAGGGCCAGGAAACTAACCTCCCAGGCTCTGGAAACGCATTGCACAAACCTTTCTGCAAGACCTCCCAAAGAGGTTTCATCCTCTGCTCCCTCTGCGAAGGCTGGATAAGTTCAGCAACCTTACCCTTGTAACATGGCTAAAGAAGGGTTGCCAGCCAGTACTGATCCCTCTCCTTGATACCACAAATCCGAGGGTCCTTTCGCAGGCTTTGCAGTATCAGGGAGGCCATGCAGGGTAAGTTTGCTGAGGCATTCGGTCTGGAGTCCTCTGGGTCACTAAGGACATGATCCGCAGCCACCTCCTCCCAGCCACGTACAAGTCCATGGGTTTCTGGGGACTGAAAACGATCCCTTGAAGACTGCTGCTGAGTGCTAGGCTCCACCTACATGCTGACACAATCCTCCTCCTCTTCCTGTGTGATAGGTGGGCCTGCAGGAATACTGTCTGGATAAAGGGGACCTTGAGAGGTCAGGAAGTCCTCCTCTTCCTCCCTGTTCTGCCTCAAGTGCCCTGTCCATTATTCCACACAGCGTGTGCACCAACAGGAAGACAAGAGGGACAGTAGCACTGATGCATGCACTGTCACCATCCTTGTGGCCACCTCAAATGGTGGCAGAACAGTGCATGCATCCTTGATAATTAGCCACTGGCGTGGCAAAAAAAAGCCAAGCTCCCCTGACCCTGGTGCCATACTTGCACAGGTACTCATTGATGGCCCTCTGCTGTGTGTGCAGCCGCTGCAGCATTGCCAATGTTGAGTTCCACCTGGTGGGCATGTCACAGATGAGGCGGTTCTTGGGCAGGTTGCATTCCTTTTGAAGGTCAGCCAGCCGAGCACTGACATTATATGACCGGCGGAAATGCCCACAGACTTTCCTGGCCTGCCTCAGGAGATCCTGTAAGCCTGTGTACCTACATAATAACCGCTGCACCAAATTAAGGATGTGAGCCAAACAGGGAACATGGGTCAAGTGTCCATGTCGAAGGGCGGAGGAGGTTGGTGCCATTGTCGCAAACCACCATTCCTGGCTGAAGCTGGTGTGGCGTCAACCTCTGAACCTGCCCCTGCAGAGCTGCCAGAATCTCTGCCCCATTGTGGCTCCTATCCCCTAAGCAGACCAACTCAAGCACTGCATAGCATCTTTTTGCCTGAGTGCTTGCTTAGCCCCTAAAATGCCTACGGAGCACCGCTGGTTCAGAGGACAAATCTGCACAGGAAGAGGCCATAGAGGAAGAAGAAGAGGAGGGGTGGAGGAGAGAGGTGTGGCAGAATCACCACTACCAACATTTTGGAGGCATGGTGGTGGAACAAGCTTTAACATTAATGCACCCTGTCCTGCATCCTTCCCAGCTGCCAGCAGAGTTACCCAGTGTGCCATGAAAGAAAGGTAACATCACTGTACATGTCTGCTGGACCATGAGTCAGCGGTAATATGCACCTTACTGCTGACCGCTCTGTCCAACGAGGCCAAGACATTGCCTTCCACATACCGGTAGAGAGCCGGAATGGCCTTCCGAGAAAAAAAAATGGCGTTTGGGAACCTGCCACTGAGGTACCGCACATTCCATAAATTCTCGAAAGGGGGCAGAGTCTACCAGCTGAAAAGGCAGCAGTTGGAGTGCTAGAAATTCAGCCAAACTAGCATACATGCACATGCGGAGCTCTGCAGTGTGATGCAGTCGGTAGGCTATCCTTAAGCTGGCCCCTGGAGGGCATCCTGCCTCGTTGGAGATGTGCCTCCTCCTCCTCTCTTCTATCAGGCACCCACGTAGAGTCAGTGACCTCATCAACATCTCCCTCCTCGCCACTGGAGAAATCCTGGCAGTATGCTGCAGCTGGGGGCACATGACTGCCAGTTTCTTGTCCTTCTTGGGCACCCCCTCTCTCTGGGTTCACGTTACTACCTTCATCCTTAACCTAAGTACCATCATCCGAGCCTTCAAAAACGCTGCACATCCTCCTGACACTGGTCGAACAGTTCGGGGGACTCCTCAGAACAGGATGGTGGGGCTAGGGAAGGAGTGACTGATGCCATTGAGCCGATGGAAAAGGGCCGCTTTGGCAGCTGCATTGGCAGCCAAACTTCTCTTAGCCTGGGTGACAGAGGATGAGGATGGCTTTGCGATCCACTCTGCCAACTTTTCTGCATGTTGTGGCTCAAACACAGCCAGCTGTCGAAAAAAGAACAAGCGTGCCCCACGGCCACGTGCTGAGGATGCACCGTGTCCACGACTAGCACTGTTGGCTGTAGAAACAGAGCCTGCTTGCCCTCTTTTAGTGGCCTGAGAGTGTCTGCCTTTCAGACATGCTGTAAAATTGGATTAGCAAAACACCGCCTGAAGTTTGCTAAAAAAAAAAAAATTACACCAGGAATGGCCTGCAGTCAGGTATAGGCTTGGCTAGACTAGAATGTAGTGGATATACATGTAGGAGATATTAGGGATATAGCGATTATACACACAAATATATTATATATATATATATATATATCTAAAAATTTCAAGTCCTGAGCTACTAGCCAGGCCTTAAGAGTTACTCGCCACCAGTTGCCCCACCAAACCCCACCCCTAAATACGCCCCTTGTAAATGATCATACATGGTATGCAGGGTCATCCTAAATGTTAATTGGACTCTGGATAAACATTTTCGTGCCCCCCTGCAGAAACACTACAGGAGATGGTCAGATACTGCAGACCTACTAGTGGGGAAGACCAGAGAGGCTGCAGGCATGGTAAGGAGAGGGTCAGAGAGGCTGCAGGCATGGTAAGGAGAGGAGGGTCAGAGAGCCTGCAGGCATGGTAAAGAGAGGGTCAGAGAGCCTGCAGGCATGGTAAGGAGAGGAGGGTCAGAGAGCCTGCAGGCATGGTAATGAGAGGAGGGTCAGAGAGCCTGCAGGCATGGTAAGGAGAGGAGGGTCAGAGAGCCTGCAGGCATGGTAAGGAGAGGAGGGTCAGAGAGCCTGCAGGCATGGTAAGGAGAGGAGGGTCAGAGAGCCTGCAGGCATGGTAAGGAGAGGGTCAGAGAGGCTGCAGGCATGGTAAAGAGAGGGTCAGAAAGCCTGCAGGCATGGTAAGGAGAGGAGGGTCAGAGAGACTGCAGGCATGGTAAGGAGAGGAGGGTCAGAGAGCCTGCAGGCATGGTAAGGAGAGGAGGGTCAGAGAGCCTGCAGGCATGGTAAGGAGAGGGTCAGAGAGGCTGCAGGCATGGTAAAGAGAGGGTCAGAAAGCCTGCAGGCATGGTAAGGAGAGGAGGGTCAGAGAGACTGCAGGCATGGTAAGGAGAGGAGGGTCAGAGAGACTGCAGGCATGGTAAGGAGAGGAGGGTCAGAGAGCCTGCAGGCATGGTAAGGAGAGGAGGGTCAGAGAGACTGCAGGCATGGTAAGGAGAGGGTCAGAGAGACTGCAGGCATGGTAAGGAGAGGGTCAGAGACTGCAGGCATGGTAAAGAGGGTCAGAGAGCCTGCAGGCATGGTAAGGAGAGGAGGGTCAGAGAGACTGCAGGCATGGTAAGGAGAGGGTCAGAGAGACTGCAGACATGGTAGGGAGAGGGTCAGAGAGACTGCAGGCATGGTAAGGAGAGGGTCAGAGAGACTGCAGGCATGGTAAGGAGAGGGTCAGAGAGACTGCAGGCATGGTAAGGAGAGGGTCAGAGAGACTGCAGGCATGGTAAGGAGAGGGTCAGAGACTGCAGGCATGGTAAGGAGAGGGTCAGAGACTGCAGGCATGGTACAGGCAGTGTGGATGGTGTGATGGATGTCTCCCCCCCCCTCCCTCCACATCTCTGTAGAGGGAGAGATGTTGCAGATCAGTGTACACAGCTCTAGGACCTGGGGGAGCATGTCCTCCCTCTACACTTGTTCAATGTGATCCTGCACTGAGTGTCAGACTCCTCTGCTCACTTTCACCCCAGAACCATCACTCACATCATCAGCAGTTTCCAGACACCGACAGCACACAGGTCCCCTCATAGTCCCGGCCAGTTAGTTCAGCAGTGTCCCAGTGCAGAGAGCAATTCCTCTCCTGTCCCCTTCCATTGTCAGCAGGAAGCCGGGAAGTACAGCACTTGAGGGGGGAAGGAGGAAGTTGCATCTTCCAAGCACCTTATTGGTTGTTTGGTTGATATCCTATCGTTTTGACAGGCGGGACTTGGGAGACAACAGTGGAAAGCCAGTAGTTCCACTTGATTGTAAAACACAAAACAAGAAAGGCGCCACCAGGTTAAAATTGTTAGCATTTATTTAACAGAGAAGGAGTGCATATATCCACTTACATAGAATAAAAAGTAGTTCAGCACATGAAAATCCTCTGGGACGTCTTAGCTGCACTGTGGCCGCCTGTTGTGCTTCCAGTGTGGTATCCCGTCCAGCAGGATATCCTGGTAGTTGTTAAAGCAGTTAATCTGAACCGAGAGCGAGGCTTGGCTCCGGTCTACAGGATCAGGCAGGCGTCGGGCGTAATGACGTCACTGCTATTAGCGACAGCGTTTCGGAGCATGCGCACTGTAGGTGGAAAGAACAGGCGCGCTCCTTCATCAAAGCTGGAGGAATTGAGGCTGCATCCAGACTTTTATTGGTGCTGATACTCTGGAGCCATCTAGCGGTCATTCGGAAAAAAGCCTAAGCTGATCACCAACATACCTCTCGCATAATTAATAACAATTCTTAATTGCAAATGCACAAATAACGCTAGGACACTATCAGGATAAGGAAGATGGATGATTGGGGAACTAGCTAATAGAAAATAGAATTAGATAAATAAAATAGGAATTTGCAATGAGATATATAGAATAAAAAATAAAAATAAAATAAAAACATTATTATACATATGTATATATATGCAATACCAAAAAATAAAGTAAATGTTACATATCAACCATATTTCTTGTAATCTAGAGGCATTTACAGTGATGCCCAGTGCCACCCATCAGTGGAAAAAAATATATAATAACAGCAAAAAAAAAAAAAAAAAAAAAAAAAAAAAACTTTCCTCAAAATTTTTGGTCTTTGTTTACCAAAAAAAAATAAATAAATCCCAGGAGGTGATCAAATACCACCAAAAGAAAGCTTGATTTGTGGGAACGAATTGATAAAAAACTCAGTTTGGGTACAGTGTTGCATGACCGCACAATTGTCATTTAAAAAGCTGATAAACGGATAAGCTGTAAAGGCTTTTAAAGAATCGCTAAGACCCCTTTAACAACAAAGAAGGTGTTAAAAGCGCTCATGTTGCACCACTTCCGAATCGCTGCCCATTAATTTCAATGGGCTGGGTATTTTGGGAGATACGCAAAATACCACGCTCCCAAACTCCCCAAAGATGCTGCTTGATGGACTTTTCCCAACGTCCCACAAGCGCACCGCCCCAGTACGAAAAGTCAAACTGAAATGAATGGTTTTTCAGGTGCTATTTCTAGTGCTAAAATGCTTGAAAAGTGCCTCAGTGTGAAAGGGGTCTTATGAACAATTTTGGGTACAGTCGTTTATCATTTCAAAGGCGCAGGCAATTTGGCATTTTTACATTTGACAAAAGTGGGTATTCCATTATGTTTTTGTAATGGAAATTTGTAAATTCTGTATAAAACTGTATTAAATTTTTGTATGTTTGCCTATGTATTGCACACTGCACTCATTGTGCACAAGGCAATAATAATGTTTTCATTACATGTTGCATTCTTTCGAGTCCTGATTAGCATTTAGCCTGCCTACGTTTTGCTCCTTATTACCATGAAAGTACAAATGTAATATTAATGTGATACCTACGTAATCATGTGTATAAAAACACCTAAATTGCGATGAAGAACGAACAGTTATTTGGAAAGATTCCGAGTATCTTTTGTGGCTGCTCCCTACTGCAGCAGTTGGTAATTTTGAACCACTAATGAGGATGGGAGTTGCCCATCTATAAAATTTCCAGAACAGTTGGCAATCTTTGCCTAGGAGGGAATTTACAGGAGACCCCGAGAATCCGAAACCAGGAGTTCAGACGATTCAGGAATTTCTGATAATCAGCTGGCTGAGGTAAGCCCTTTGCTAACATTTGAGTTATCAGACTTTCTTGATCAGAAAAGGAATATTCTGGACATATGGTACCCATTTTACTCCCTTTAAGCAAACTGTATTGATTGGTGGTTATATGTTGTCATCACGGTCTACTTTCCATCGGAGTGTTATAGATCAGAAAAGGAAGAATAGTGCCGTTAACAGGTTAGATCAAGCACACATCTGCTGTAATAGTAGTTTAGAGGCAAGAGGGTATAGGCAATTAGAGAAGACTGACCAGTCATAGTGCAATATGGGAAAGGCCACGTCTATGCAATCACGGCGCTTCATTTGCTGCAAAAACTTGCTCTGTGGCCCAGTCGATCGCGCCATAGCTTCCGGCGCGATGGACTGGCTGGGCAGGTGCATAGACTTGCACTTTCAGCTAGGACATGGACGGGCCTTTTTGTTTCTAGTTCCAACAAAGGAAGTGACGTCGGCACTCGGCTGCTCCGAACGAGGATAGAGGATCAGGTAAGCAGGTTCCCCCGCTCGTCAACTTTAAAACTTTATTAAACTTTCGGTGGTTGGCGGAAACACCCCAATCCCCCCCCCCCCCACTTATCAACTTTATTAAACTTCATCCTCATTTTGTAATTAAAGGCCTTTGCATGCAATTGCACTTGTACTTTGAATTATTTAATGGGTAAAGAGTCATTTGGGAGAAACAATATAAAAAAAAAGGGACAGATCAAGGAATTTTTCTTAATGAATCATTTCTCACTGATTTTACTGACAATTTATTATTGAGTGGCATATTTCTAAAGCAGCACATGTAACTTTCCCCAAAAACATTCACTGGCACTCGCACCCCCTCTCCCTCCCCCTGCCATGTGTATATTGAAGCTGATCTGATTGGGGGGGTTGCAGAATGCAGTTATGTGCGATGTGCAGAGCCCGGTGTATAACGTGCAGAGCCCGGTGTATAACGGGCAGAGCCCGGTGTATAATGTTCAGCCTGGTATATGATGGATTATATAAGGGGTGTGGCTTATGAGATGTGGGAGGGGCCAAACATGGGGGCGGGGTCTTGCGCCCCGCCCATCCTAAAACTTCACCAGCTGCCACTGCAGGGCTAGATAGGTTAGTCTTACATTGCGGATGCAAGTATTTACAGATTTTAGTTTTAGGGTGAACCTTTACTTGCAGCAGGGAAATTTTGGAGTGTGTTAAAAGCGAGAGACTGATCTGCACGTGTTGTGTAAAAATTTGAAATATTTAAGCGATTTTAGAAAGCCGATTATGTGCTTGAATGGTTGTGCTGTTGCTTTTAGTCCTACATCCTGTGTGTCCTATAAGTGTATCAATAAGTGTTCAATTAGCACTTATGTTTTATTAAAAAAAATGTAATACTTTTTTTAATAAGTTCATAAAAAATGTTTACTATCCTTTACATATGAAATTCCCATAGTGTATGAGATAAGGGCGTAGCATTTGATTATGGTTGCATTTTTAATTTTAAAATGTAGGGGTCATCATTAATGTCAACAATTGCCAGAAAAATCATGTAAATTAAATAGGAATCGGAGGATTAATATGTTTAAATATAAAATTTTAGTATTATTGAGAATCGATATTCGTAATATGTAATAAAAATTTATATTTTTACATTTTTTGGGGTTTTGTATAAACCTAATTATGCTAAGATAATTTAGGTTGCATTTTGTTTTAATGTCTACTGCTCATATGATCATTTTTATGCAAAAGTATATGTCTTATGCGTGACACCGGTTAGCAGCAGATGATTTCTGTGCTTCCGGTGTCTCTCCTGCTCAGTATAAATTGTGTGGTGTCTGACATCTCGGGTATCTCCGTTCCCAGTCAATGCCAGTTACAGGGAAGCGCGTGATCTCTCTGGTGGAATCTCAGCCCCGCCCGCTGCATCTATCAGATGGCAAGCCAGCCGATCATGCGATTCCTAAGAGCTGAGAAAAAAGGTATAGCAGCTTTTTTTTATAAAATTACTCACAAAAGGGACATGCAGGATTAGAACATAGAGGGGGTGGCATGAAGATGTGAAAGTGGTTTAACCACTTTAAAGGTCTTCCAGATGCATATTGGGAAATTGATGTCAACTAATCTGACCAATGAGTAAAATAAAGTTTTAGTTTGTGTAGGATGCCGAATACAGATACAAGAAGCAACTTGACTGTTGGCGTACAAACACCATTATAACAGTCAACATGCCAGCTTTAAACATTCACAACATTCTTGTGCTGTATAATGCATGCATTTTAGTTGTACAAGTTAACAAAATGTACAGTAGGGAGCCAGTGGATGCAGAGTTTTATAAATGGCTTCCTGTGACGCTAGGAAAGTACTATCATTTGGAGGCATGAAGCCTAATGGCAATCTCCCGAGATGCATCTGGATAGCCATTAACCGCTTAGGCCGTTTCTTAGCAAGACAGCTTGATAATATTAGTCATCTTCTACATAGGTTTACATGATGATCTTTATGTTAAAATCAAAAGGAAATCATGTCAAAAATGTTCGTGAAATTACTCCTACATCTTCATTGCATTTTCATGTACATATGAAAAGCTGCAGAGGCTCACCTCATAGGTGTAGTTTGGACATGTCACAAAGAAAAATAACCATGTAAATGGATTTCGTGTTGGGAAGGGATACCTTCTTGATCTTGAACCTAAAAGTAAAAAGTTAATATAAAAAGCAGTCATTGGCAGACAACCTCATAACAAGATCTTATTTCAATATACTGATCAGTGATGTGGCAGTTTTCGGAGATGGCAATTGTCCTAAACAAAGGGGGTCAATTTGGGGAGATTTAGACATGCATCCAAGTCCACAAAAAAAAAAAAAAATATTTCAGAATAACTACGCTTAAACCCACTTAATAATATGATAAGCAGGTAGCACAAATTTGCTGGTCACAGATGTGTAAAAAAAAAACAAAAAAAAAAAAAAACATAAAAGTGCAGCACTTTTATATATGCGTCCAAGTCTCACTTTCCTCTGAAGCCCGATTTGCATTCAGATCGTGCTTCAGAGGCTACTGACAGGCAATGAGGAAAAAATTTAAAACCTTACCATCTGTTTTAACATAATTTTTGCCCACAATCATGACACTGCATGCGGTTGTGGGGTGTTTGTGGAACTTAAACATTCAAGTAGATGGGGAGCATTCAGTGAGCTTGCTGCCTGTGACTTGCTACATGTTGGGTGAACTTTGTTGTGGGCATGAAATGAAGCATCGCAGCCCCGGCATGCAATCATATCCATCTGCTGCCTTTTTCAGTTTGGGGGAAGCAGTTGGCAAAAATGCGTTTCAACCACACATTTTTGCCACAATAAAACTGCAAGTCTGAACAAAGCTTTTTTGATCAAAATGAAGTTTGAGCATATTGAAAAAGTATACAGGTATAAAGTGCAACCATGCTGATGTATAAAATATAAAAAGAGGTCTGAATACCATGAACAACCAAAGCCTGTGCACGACAGGGCTGAATCTACCCCGATGGGGGGCCAATAGCCAGCCCTGTACTTGTGCAACAGGAACACAGGAGAGCTCCGATTTGGGGGGGCACACACACTAGAAGTGGCAATGAAAGGGTGAAACAGATGAGATAACAAGTACTGCACAGTAGAAGAAAAATGACTCCTTTTTTTGTAGGGGAGAGTGGCATTTACAGCCCTGATCCACTGTTGGATAGTGGGGGGGGGGGGGGGGGAGCGACACCTTGATCCAGGATGGATTTTAGATATTTTTCTTCTTCAGAGATAGAGAGGAGGCCCATTAAACTGACGGGGCATAGGGTCAAGTGGGAACCCTTTCACTGCAATTACAGCTGTAAGTCTTTTTGGGTATCTACCAGCTTTGCACATTTAGAGTGAATATGTTGCCCATTCTTTGCAAAACAGCTTTAAACTGTCAGATTGGATGGAGAGAGTCTGCAACCAGCAACTTTCAAAGTTTTGCCACAGATTCTCAAATGGATTTAGGTCTGGACTTTGACTGGGCCATTCTAACACATGAATATGCTTTATACAAACCAAGGATCTCCAAACTACAGCCCTCCAGCTGTTGCGGAACTACATTTTCCATGAGGCATTGTAAACCTGACATTCAAAGACATGACTAGGCATGATGGGAATTGTAGTTCCTGGACAACTGGAGGGCGATAGTTTGGAGACCCCTGATCTAAACCATTCCATTGTAGCTCTGGCGGTATGTTTAGGGTTGTTGTCCTGCTGGAAGGTGAACTTCCGTCCCAGTCTCAAGTCTTTTGCAGAATCGAACCAGTTTTCTTTTAAAATAACCCTGTATTTGGCTCCATCCATCTTCCCATCAACTCTGATCAGCTTCCCTGTCCCTGCTGAAGAAAAGAATCCCCACAACATGATGCTGCCACCACCATGTTTCATGGTGGGGATGGTGTATTCAGGGTGATGTGCAGTGTTATTTTTCCGCCACACATAGCATTTTGCTTTTAGGCAAAAAAGTAAAATTTTGGTCTCCTCTGAACAGAGCACCTTCTTCCACATGTTTTCTGTGTCCCCCACATATCCTCTTGCAAATGGGACTTATGGCCCTTTCAACAATGGCTTTCTTCTTGCCACTTTTCCATAAAGGCCAGATTTGTGGAGTGCACGACTAATGGTTGTCCTGTGGATCTCTGCAGCGCCTCCAGAGTTACCATGGGCCTCTTGGCCGCTTCCAATTAATGCTCTCCTTGCCTGGCCTGTCAGTTTAGGTGGACAGCCAGGTCTTGGTAGGTTTTCAGTTGTGCCACACTCTTTCCAGTTTTGGATGATGGATTGAACAGTGCTTTGTGAGATGATCAAAGCTTGGAATTCCCCCCCCCCCCCCAATATAACCTTACCCTGCTTTAAGCTTCTCCACAACTTTGTCCATGACCTGTTTGGTGTTCCTTGGCCTTCATAATTCTGTTTGTTCACAAAGGTTCTCTAGCAAACATCAGAGGTCCACAGAACAGCTGTATTTATACTGAGATTTAATTAGACACAGGTGGACTTAAGTTCCCAATTAGGGGATTTCTGAAGGTAATTAGTTCTACTAGATTTTATTTAGGAGTATCAGAGAAAAGGGGGCTGAATACAAATGCACGCCACACTTTTCAGATATTTGTAAAAAATATATATATATTTTTTTTATATGTACTGTACTTATGAATACGTGCCCGTAAATGGCTATTTTCACCAGACGCAGAGGAAAATGACAGTCATCAATCTTGCACAGATTTTCTGGCCAGGGGTGCTATACATCACACTTGGGTGTTCTCTGTGCTTAAAAAAATATCTTGAAAATCATTTATCATTTTCCTTCCACTTCACAATTATGTGCCACTTTGTGTTGGTCTCATACACAAAATCCATTTACATTTTTGGTTGCAACATGACAAAACGTGGAAAATATCAAGGGGTATGAATACTTTTTAAAGGCACTGTATATTACCCCTTTAAATCTTTATGCAACGGAAAAGATGAAGTTATGTTTTTTATTTTCAGTAAACATGCATTTTATTTTTTTTCTTTGAAGGAAAAAGTACCTACCATCTGCTTTTAGACCGCTTAATGCTACATGGATGGAAAAATTACCAGTTTCACACATCTGTAAAAAAGAAGAGATCTAATCAAGTTCAGAAAAAGCTCAGTTCATCTAATTTTATAAAATCTGCACGTGTGAATACCATGAGTTATGAGTCATGGCAACACATCACACCAATAGAATAGTCGGCTGCCAATTTAAGAACTCAATGTGATGTGGGTGCTAAAACTAATGGGAATGCCTTCTGTATGCTTCCGTCATTGAAAATTAATTGTCAGCGCTTAGACACAAACACATAAATGTTCTATATGAGAACTATAAACTAAATCCTTTATCTAAATGTATACCCATATGCAAGAAAGTCACTACTTGGCCTCACCAGCATTTCATGAAAAACAGTAGTCAGAATGCGTAATATGTTTGTGCAAAGAATTTGTATAAGAATTACCCAAAAACTCCCTCACTTTATCTAGAGCATGTCTCAGCATTTTCGTTGTTCTATTACCCTCTTCCTGTAGCAGAAAAAAAAACTTTAACTACTTCTGCCAACATGATCACACTTTTAAAAACTTGTAGGACCAGCAGCTAGGAGGAATCAGCACAATACCCTAAATAAACTATTGATGCAAGCATGCCCCCAGAAATAAATCCCCCAAAACTCTTCCCCTACCCAATGTTCAGGCAGGCTTTTGGGAGCACATTGATTTTTTTTTCAGAAAATACATATGCAACTGAAAGAGGGGTGGACAGAGTTCTGCAGTCCAGAAAAGGAGAGAACAGCCAGGAATGACACTGCTTGAGGTTTCGAGAAATATCAGTCATGCGCTACTAGCTTCTGCATTCATTGACATCCTTCTCCATGAAATCGGTGCCCCCACCCACCCTGCCATTATAATCTACCAGTGTGACAGGGGGTTAATAGAGCTAAGGGAGGAGTTACGGGCAGTTTCCACTGACCTTTTCCATCTACAAAAGCCATACTCTAGCTTTACGAATAAAACACCATCTATGAATCAAGAATGGACAGTTGCAAAGGTCCCCATCTCCATTTATAGATCATGTTTCATTCATAGAAGCTGTAGTACATTTTCTATGAATGGAGGAGGGGGCGTATTCAGGTACTTTTGATGACAGCATGTCAGCTCCCTTAGCCCTATTAACTGCCACTGAACTGGAAGATCGCAGCAGCAGGTGTGGGATCGAGGAAGTCTCAAGGAATGCAGGAGCCAGTAGTACAAGGGACAACTCAGATTATAAGTAATGTCCTTTTTTTTTTAATTGAGCCTTAAAAGAATAAAGCATGAGAAAATATACATGTACGACAGAGATATTCTGCAAAAGAAAAGTGTTAGTTTACCCATCATACAGTTTTAGGGTCACTCGCATGCATTGTCATACCAGTGCAGTGCCATTCATTTTCAATGGCATCCCAATGCACTAAAAATAGGAGGGCAACATACTCACATTGGAGTGTACCATATGTCATGCATTGGAAAAAAAAAAAAAATAGATCATGTCCGATTTCAGCTGGGTTGTGGTTTACTAGCAGCCCATTCATTTTGTGTTGTGGCGCACTCCATTGTGAGTATGTTGCCCTTGAAAATGAATGGAAGCGGCCATAACCCCCTGCGGGGCGGCCTTGACTTTTTGGGCTTACCAGTTACCTACTCATGGCTTGTCGGTGATTGTCTAGGGGTTCCCAGGGTTAGTACCCAACGACTTCAGATGCTGACACATAAAAGTCCTTTTCAAGGTTTTTATTTTGCAGTGATAACATCCAACATAACAGTCTCTGATGGGAATAGAGGGCATGGGTGATAAACTCAGGCACTTTGAACTGCTGACACCCACTAAATGCCTCTAATCAACCCAGAGAGTAGCCACTCGCAGCTGGGTGCTTCACTGCCAGATAAACCTCTAGCCAGAGGCCTAGCAGCCAACATGTGATCCAGAAACTTTGCAAAGTCTCTGCCACAGACTAACCTTTCTCAAAGTACCTGAAACTCTCTCTGTCTCCTTTGCGATACTGTAGAAGTGTGGATTCTTTAGTGTCCATACAACTCTCAGGCTCTTACTGAGCAGCCAGCTTGTTGGCCCTCCTCCAAAGAGTCCTCCCCAGTCACTTGTACGAGTTGCCGTGTCCCTCCAATACCGAGAGTCACTGGGCCTTGGACTAAATAGTCCGAGACTCGGGAACAGACGAATCCCTGCCCCAGACCATGAGGGCCTCTGGGGCTACCCCGGACCAAAACCAGGAATCAATACTGCATGCTGAACCCTGAACACGTGACTTCAGCACCTTAAATACCCCTTCCCAGACGACGCAGCAGGGCCAGACGCGCCCACCGATTAGCTCCGGGAAAGATTGGTACCCAAGATGTTCAACCAGGTCTGGTTCTCGGCCTGTCATGGGTGCCTCACTGCACCTATGACCAGGCAGAACCTTAGTAGAGCCCAGCTAGACTGATGCCAAAGTAAATCCTGTACAATTAACCCTCAGAACTCCAATTCATACATTCTGAGCAAAAACTAAATGTTCACTGATAGCACACACTTGGTGAAGTGTGACCGCTACACTTTGGGCTGCCTTAATGCTACATGTTCATACACAACACAGTGCAGGGTTAAAGAGTGCTTATGTCCTAAACTTGCAGCACCAGCTATTTTAAGTATGCTATTAATCATATCCCTGTTGCAGTCTGCAGTTGCTATAAAATGTTGCTTCCATACAACTATGCCAATCAAAGGCCCTGCTTGTATGGAAAGTGCCCAATAAATCTGACTTCCTGTCCCTGATTGGCTTGGTGATCTATCCAGAAGCATGCACAGAGCCTGAAGGTAAATTGCACTCACTACTTGCATTAGCAACGTCATTATTGTTGAGCACTTTTAGTCTTAGCAGATGTGGGGGGCAGTATTAAGAATTTCTGACAAAACCTATTTAGGGCCAGAGTTTTAGAAAAATGCAAGGTTTAGAGAGAGGAGGCCTTTTTGCTAGGTCCTCCAACTGAAAAAGGGGACCCCTGTGCTACAACACCTGACAGCATCCATGTGGTCTTCAATATTTGCATCCCAAAAATTCTTTACATTTCAGTACATATTATACTCACCAAAAAAAGGACCATGGCCAAACTTATCTGCTTTTTCCCATATGCTGTGAAACACGGAACACAAACATAATTATAGAATTTCATATAGCAGATTGTGTTTACAGCAAGGTATAAATAAGAAATTTACTGAAAACTTACAAGGTGGAGTATAAAGAGGGTGGTTGATGTAGTATGCCAGCCATGCAGCAAATCCCCAGTAGTAAATACAGTTCTGTAAAACAGTCTGAATGTTATGCTTTCAAACATGATTTTTAAATATAAATCTCCATTGAGTTTGTGGCTTCACACAAGTTTGCAATTCCTGTTCCCCTTCAAAACTACCTAGCATGTTGACATCACTACATGTAGATCTACAATTCATACCCGCTTGAGATTTTTTTGGGGGGGGGGGGGCGAGTTAGCGGGCTGTTATGGATTCATCTCAGCCATTTGTTACCATTTTCCTGAGAGAGACACCAGGGCAAACTAAAGCACCCCCCTGCCCTCCGTATAGGGACACATATGCTTGGGGAAGAATCTCTCAGATGTCTGTATGCACCTCAAACCAAATGTCTAATTTTGAGTGGAGAAGCATCACAGCCTCTGCTGGGGATTTACTGCTGTTAGAACTTTCCCCACACTTTGACCTACGGACATGTTTTACCAGTCAGGAAGTAAGGGGAACTCCTTGTGTCTGCAACACAGGAAAAAAACTAAAGCAATTTTTTGTAGCGTAGAGGAAGGCTAGAAATGCAATCAGCTTTTTATTGCTTTGTGTCCCAGTTGGACACTTGATTCTGGTTATTCCTGGAAAAAAAAAAAAAAAAATATATATATATATATATATATATATATATATATATATATATATATATATATATATATATATATATATATATATATATATATATATATATATATATATATATATATATATATATATATATATATATGTATATATATATATATATATATATATAAAAATGGTAAGCCATATTCTTTGAGATATTTAGGCTGCATAATGAATTTAAATGCCACCATTTACTGCTCAGGCCAGTGTTGAGGCTGTCTCCCGCCCCCTCCACTTAGAACAACATCACCCCATTTATGGTTTTATGTGAATACAGACTTTCTGATCTGAAATATCATTAGTAAAGCTCCCATTGTTCTCACTTAGAACTGAAGTAGTCTATAGCTGAGCTCAGTTAAAAGAATTTGTCTTGTTTATTACACTGGTTTTTGAGAATGCCCTTACCTTAACCATGCTCTTCAGAGGTAATGTCCCATGGGAAAAGCGATGAACAAATAATGTTTCAATCAATCTTTTAATATAATGGAACGAATGACAACAGCATGCCAAGCTACAGAGGAATTAAAAAGAAGTTTTAGGGCTAAAACAAGAGTTTTAGGGCTAAAACACACTAAACTATTTTATGGTCATAGAACTTACTGTATTACAGAGTGTGGACTGGAGGTAAGAGTCATAGTTAAGTCATAGAGGAAAGGCATCCGGAAGTAGAAAAAGAAATATATAACAAGTGGGCCTGCGTATTCTAATAGGAAAACCTGGAACAAACAGAAAAGAGAAAAAGAAAATCTATAGCTTAAAGCCCAATTGAACCTTAAGGTTTAAATAGTCTAAAGTTACCATGCAGGCAAAGATTTCTTAATCTATGACAACTTGGATGGAGAAATCTCTGCTGACAACACCAATGGTTGCTTTGATTTGATAGAGCGAGATCTCCGGCTCAACAGTGACTGCATGCTAACTCAGCAAGGCCAATGTTCGACTTCTACAGAGACTATTGCTCCTCCACAGAGAATGGAGAGCCCCTTACACACACACACACACACACACACACACACACACACACGTCCATGGGCACTCAAGTATGACAATTTTGAATAAACCCTCTAGTTTTGGATAGAACATGGAATGGTCAGAAATCCAGTCTGTTTTTGTTGTCTGTCCTTGTTGGGGAGATTTCCCTTTTGTCACCAAGAAAGTGATGTGAAAACCAAACTTTTACAGTTAAATAGGGCATGTGGTCTGATGCATCCAATGATGCGCCTCCATAGCTAAAAAGTAGGGCTGTTAATGATTAAAATTTTCGCGTTCAATTAATCGACTAATTTCGATTAATTATAACGCACATAGAGATCCAACTACTTTTAGCTGATCTCCTTGCATTGCAACTCTACATTAGTCAGTGGTAAATGTGGTATACACTATATACATTCACCCGACACTAGTTAGTTTCCACAATCCATGACTTAACGTCACAGTTCACACAAATACATTTTAAATTCAAACTGTAGCACTGATGCAAGTAATTTTTCCACAGTAGCGTGACAATCTCTCCACCTCCGGTCTAACTAATCATTCTCACCTTATGGCATTAACCCCTGTGCAAACAGGTGGTCATGCAAGCGGGTATCAAAAAAGGGTTAACACGGACCATAAACTTCTCTCACGTCTCCTTAGATCTCAGCAAGGACGCCAGGTCATGGGTAGAAAGAAAAGATCTAATTGCTCACCGCTTAAGTATAAGATTACATTTTTGTTTTCAAACACAAACTACTCACATAAAGATGATAAAAACACAGTATGTAAAGCCGACAATTGTGTTAGTTCCGTAGGGCAGCAGCGGGCGATGTCATGCGTAGCTCCTCCCCCGTACGCGTTACATTCAATCAGAAGATCAATGTCACCGGACTCCTCCCCCCTTCCCTTCGTTAGCAGACAGAGGCACTTGGGGAAGGGGGAGGAGTCCGGTGACGTCACCGGATCTCTGAAGGAACTCCCTGAAGACAGCCGGCGGAGCGGTGAGAATTTTGATCGATCAAAAAAATTAACGATTAAGCGAGAAATTAGTCTTTCATTTTCACAGCCCTAAAAAGCATAAGTTTGTCCTGGCACTTTAAATGAGGCGCAACACACACAGCCACTTAATACATAGCGTACAAATTTACTGTGAATTCGATAGTCAGTAAAAAGGTTCAGAATTTTAACACATGATAAATTTGAAAACTGGATCCTAAACATGTTTTTAGGATGCATTTTAAAAACATTTTCATGCATTAACATTTAGAACAATTTTACCACGTATAAAATTATGGAATTCTTCCGTATCAGCTTGACAATATTTTATTGATTTTTCATGTATTGTAATGACAAGTTGTATTTATTGATCAATGAATTTGTACACCATGTATTCAGTGGCCATGTGGGTTGCGCCTCATTAAAAGCCCCAGGGCAAACTTATGCTTTAAACTTTTACAGTTGAGCAAGAGATAAAAAGGGAAATCTCATGTAGCGACGTCTCAGTGAGAAAGGTCTATGATGGAAATCCCTTCATTTCTTGTTGTGTCTTTAGGACAGGAAGTAAAGGGATATAGCTCCAGCATAACAGACTATTAAAAAAATCCAGTAGGATTTTAACCTTTTCCTGCCTTAATAAAGTTTTGGCTATGCATACACTTCAGTTCCAGCCCAAGTACATTTAACATTGATGGGGAGCTCAAAGTGAAAAAGCACCACAACTCTAAAATCAATTGTCCAATGCTGCTGTGAGAACAAAACGAACCCCCCCCCCCCATCTGAAAACATGCTGACTGGAGTGGCATAATGTCTGAAAGCCTGCAGTTCCCTTACTATGGGAATACAATCCGCAATCCCCAATGGTATGTTGAGATGGCACACCATGGGAGAAGGTGGTATGCTTTGTTTTTTACAAATATTTCTAAACTCTTATGCAGTGTACACACGGACATTCAGACAACAAAATCCTGGGACTTATTTCCGACAGATGTTGGCTCAAGCCTGTCTTGCATACGCACGGTCGCACAAATGTCGGAATTTACGATTGTCAAGAACGCGACGACGTACAACACATACGACGGCACTATAAAAAGCCACCCTTTGGGCTCCTTCTGCTAATCTCGTGTTAGTAGAAGTTTGGTGAGAGACGATTCACTCTTTTTAGCCTCGTGCTTTTCAGATCATTACTGCTCTTCAATTTGTGCTTGTGGGTTCATAGCTGTTTTTTTGTGCGTATTTTTATATTACGCATTTGATTTTCAGTGCGTTCTTGTCTGCTCATTTGATTTTCAGCTCGCTCTTAGGCCTTTCTGATGTTCAGTGCGTTCTGTTAGTTTGTTCTGACCAGCTGACCGTTTGGAAGCCATGTTGCGGGTACGTACTCATCGTAGAGTTCATGCTGTGCAGGGGCTCGGTGTTGGCGTTCTTACTTTGACCCAAGCCCAGTCTATGAACAGGGCGAAGAGGAGTTCATGGACGAAGAATTGGTTGCTCCAGCGCGATCAATTCTCGGAATTGTGTACACGCTTGGCATTTACGACAAAGGGATTTTGTTGAGGGAAAATTTAAGGACCAGCTTTAAAATTTGTTGTCAGAAATTCAGACAAAATTTCTGATGGAGCCTACACATGGTCGGAATTTCCGACAACAAGCTCCCATCGAATAGTTGTTATCGGAAATTCCGACCGTGTGTACGCTGCATTACAGTGCTCTTGCAACATGACAAACCTCCTACAGAAACATATGATACTAGCTAAATATATTTTATCACCCAACTATCTGGTGGAGTAGATCTTTACCTCAGAAGGAATGAATGAATGAAAGATTTGTATAGCGCTGCAACTGCGAACTGAATCGCCTCGAGGCGCTTGATCCGAACTGGGTTGATTCCTTCTTAGAAGAGGTGGGTCTTAAGTTTTTTCCTGAAGGTCCGATGGTCTTTTTCTAAGCGGATGTTCGTAGGTAGAGCGTTCCATAGCCGTGGTCCTTGGACTGCAAATCTTCTTTCTCCCCTTGATTTGGAGAAGGAGAATTGAGAACCTGCTTTCCTATAGGGAGATGGCCAGCCTAATCCATCTGGCAATCAAAACCAATAATCCCTTTTCTGGGGCCACTAAAAAGAACAAAATGGCTAGACCTAACATTTTTAGCTCTTTGTAACTCAGGGAACACCCGACATCCAAGCAGTGAAACTTCTCCCTTAGATGCTTCGGGTCGTTCCAAAAACTATTTCTTAGGATCTGTGAAACAGGGATACCATTGGTAAATAGAAGATCTGGTATCAATATGACCTATCAATATGACACGGTCCTATAAATGGTTAGAAAACGCTCTTTAACAGATAGGATCTGCAAACCTCCTAGCTTATCGATGGTCAAACATTTTAAAGGACTTCTGTGATAGGTTCAAATTGTTGTCTAGTCAAGGAACCCAGTCGCTTTGACAAATCCAATGGGGGGGGGGGGGATCTTACCTTAAGAGGAAGTAAATTCTCCTGGTTTGTTTGTAGGTACTGTAAATATTTCCTAAACTTGCACGGTTTCGGAGATATTTACTGTATACTGCATCTATTAAGTCATTGGCGCATGTGCTCTGAAGGAATGGCCGCCTGTGCCGTTTCTTCAGGATCCTCTGTGTGACTGGCGGCTCTCATGCGTAGGGACAGATGCAACTTGGGAAACTTGGCTATAGAATTACCAACATAAAAATAACCCCAAAGAGAAACACAGTGGTGTAGAAATATAAAACGAGAAGTGCATTAATACAATGGAAATTCCACAACAAAAGAGCAAACTTCACCACACATAAAAACTATTTGACAACGTTTTCAAAAATCAAATAAAAAGTATGACCCGGGCTCACATGCATTACCCACTTGCACACCTCCAGCCAACCATTTACACCAATGTCAATTGAGGGGGCACATCAAAAATAGTCCTTAAAAACAGTAGGGAGAGGACAGAGCTGTCCATGCTGTGTGGACTGATGCTGTATTTTCAGGTGCTTGCAGGCACAGATGAAAAAGGTAAGAAGATAGTTTAACCACCATGCACTGTAGGCTAACAGGGGAGTGGAGGAAGGGAAAAATTAGTGAACCTCAGCCTGATGTGCAGGGGTGAGGAGACTTACACAGTGGTGGTAACAGTGGTGAAATAAAAAAGGATAAAAATAAAAAATCAGGACCAGTGTCCCTGGAACAGGCTCACCCAGATACTTGCTAATGCTCAGACCTCATTGACTGGTTGTTCATGATGGTAGCGGTCTACTAGTCTGTTCTACCAAATTCCACAGGTCTCCAAGGTAGCAGTACAGCGGAATAGGGAGTCATGGTGTGTAGGAGATTGACATCACCTCTACGTCTTCATAGCCTAGAAGGCTTGGTGTGTGCCATGCAAGCGAATGGCTATGTGGGCTGGAAGTTGGTCAGGTGGGACGGCAGGTGGAAGAAAGCCATATAGATGAAGATGAAGCTGGATCACATGACATTGATGCATTTCACTCACATGTGAGTGTCATCAGCATATGCGGGAGTGATGTCATCGTGGCTCCAGTCATTCACAATGCCGAAACACACAAAACCGGAACAAAAACTGGGGAAGATGAGTCCCAGTGGTGTGGGCGCTGCTGAGAGGGCTTCGTTCTAAGGCATTTCATAATGAGCAAGTATGCAATGCATACTTGCTCATTATGCCTTTGTCTTACAGGTATTTTTTTTTGGGGGGGGGGTGGTTTACAACCTCTAAGAGGAATGACCCCCCTCTCTCCAACAGGAACGTCTTCACCAGTGGGTCTTGCGAGTATTTTAAATCCAAAAACATAGAACACTTGCACTCAAAGTGCTGAGAGCCACACTTGTCTATTGACTTGAAGGAACTCATGTACAGTAGGAACTGCAGGGAGGGAAACCTCCCTCTTCCTACACCAACACATTTTCCAGATTTTTGCATTGATTTTTCTTGCAACAACCTTTCTAGTTGACAAGAGTACCAATCACTGTCTGAACAAGATTTCTTTTAAGATCTGCTGCACACAAAACTAAGCAGTCAGATGAAAGAATTCTGGTCTGGAGAGATGGGCAAGACCCTAGAGCAACAAAATCTGACCAGTTTGAAAATGTGTCGGTACTTCCACTGCATCAGCTTCCAGTGTCGAGAACCACATCATCTTTGGCCATCATGGGTTATCCGAATTAGACTGCATACTGATGGACTTAACTTTTGTAGTACATGAGGCCGATCAGGAAGAAAGGCACAAGCCACACCAAAAACCCAGTCCTGGGCCAGGGCATTGATGCCCCAGGACGGACTCTTGGAAGAGAGAAAAGTAAGACTTTAACTTCTGGTTAGTTCTGTTGGCAAATACATTTCTGGTACCCCAAACGGGTCCAAAAACCAAACATTTCCTGGTTTATTCTCCTTGACAAATGGTCTTTTGATTTAAATGTGCCTCCACATTTGAAGTCCCCTTCACATGGGCTGCAGAGAGGATTCTGCCCTATATAAAAAAAAAAAAAAAAACTTTTCATATCAATTCTTGGACTATAGGCTGCTAGGCCAAACTGCAGGGCTCGAAACTGTCAATGACTAATTCCTTGTTTTGTCAATATCAGAATTTGCAGGAACTATGCTCTTGACAAATCGTAACATGGAGATAGGTGTTCCACACATCCAGCATCCCCATAAATAAAACCTTCAGGAGATTCGACTTGCACTGCATATACAAAAACTTTTGTATTCCAGAAATTTGTTTTTTGATGAGCCTGTATATTCCATGACAGCTAGCATACAAATGTGGGATTAGAATCCCTGAAACAGCCACCTGCTGAATGGGAGTGACTACCTCTTGAGCTGACAAATCTCTGATTTGCCTGCAGTAAGGCTGACACTTTTTCAGGGTCCCTGGGCAGTGGAGTGAGAAAAGTTAAAGATGGTCTATACATTCCAAATGACAAATGAGACTGCCCTCAGAGGCTGGAAGATATAGGGACAGTCTGAGATTTCCTTTCACTGAGGTAATAAAAAGGGACGGTCTGCTGAGCCCCCCCCCCCACACTCTAATGTCACTTAGTATATTGGTTACCAGATGCTGGAGGGGTAAGTAGTAATCCCTTTAGATGAGACTTCGTTGCTAGGCCATATTTTTAGGGTGTCATCAGGGATCTGTTCAGTAGTATACATGGCCTACAAGAGACTGTTCTTAAGCGAATGCCTTTCCTTCGTCAGAATCCATGGGATGATGGTTGAGATGTTGTATACAGACCCCAATGAATGCTGCGTCCTCTGTGGGGAAGTTGTGTGTAATGATTTTCCTGGAAGTCCTCAGCCATCTTAGAGAAAACTGCTATGGACAAAAGGTGCTGCTCATCCGCTGCTAGAAATAGCCAGATGCCGCAACCAGAATGCACCCTCAGCGTGTGGACCAGCTACTTGCATGGATAACACAGGAACTCAGTTTCTGGCCATCAGGAGTGCTCACAGAGGGCAGTTGTGATGCCCAATTATACACTTTGCTCAGAAGAAGGCTGGAAACAGATGAGACAGACCTGAGCTTCCTGAACGCCTTAGGAGTCAGACTATCATTTGAGGCCAAAATCTGGGATCCAAAGGGAGAACCCGCTGAGCTTTGAAGTGGTTTCAGCTGTATAGTTACACAGCTTCACCTCGGGGGTGGGAGTGAGTCCTTTCTGCCCAATGGCATCATCAGGTCAGTAAAAAAAATGGTTCTGTGGTAGGAAACAATCTAAACTGAGGGACAAGGGTTTGTGAGGGGATTTTAATTGCTTGTTCAGATTGTGTTTCCTGACAGGTTTTCTGTCCTGAAAGATGACTGGAGAAAAAAAAAAAAAAAAAAGTATATTCACTTATCTGCACTCACATTCTGTGGTTTAATACGCCATTTATCTGTGTCTCTTCATTTCACTTTCTTTGTGAAAATGACTGGTAAACATTAGCCACTGATGAATCTAGTTTTTGTAGCTCACTTTGTCTTTATTGTAATGGTTTAAAATGGGCATTCAAAAACTCAATTGAAGTAGTGGGCTGAATATTTTTAAAAGGGCCACATGTCTGAGGGCTGCACCAACTCAAAAAAACACACACACACACACACACACACAACATAAAGTAGGACTTATTATTATACCAATAATTGCAACCTACATAATTTTACTGTACAAAATAAAAAACATTATCTGGTATATTTAGCTGGAGTAGAAGCCTTCACCTGGAAAAGGGCTTTGCCCTCATTCAACTTAATTCTCTAAACCAGCTGGGGGAGTAAATGAGCAGCAAGTTGCCCAAAAAAACAGCAGTTTGGCATACCTTGAATAAAGCTATCCATTCCATTTTGTTGTACAAATTCTTGATAAACGTACAAAAAACAAACAAACTGGAAAGTAGATATAACCAATGGCAGTGAAAAGAATGATATAGTACCATAGTCCATCCAACCTGAGGGCCCAAATCCCTGAAATATAAGGTAGCTGTTGTGCCAACTGGTAGGTCCTGCAGTATTTCTTCATCTTTCAATGATCTGCCTTCTGTAACAAGCATATAAGAATTACTTGCAAAGAAAGGTGATAAATGCGATTCTAAATCAGCTGCCAATGTAGCAGAAAAGCCTTGCAACAGGTGGAAAAAAAAAAAGAGAAAAAAGTATTTACAAAAGGCACAGTGCATTCAATTTTCCTTCTATACCACACAACCATAAAACTGGATAATTATTCTATTGTCTAAGCTTGTGGGTATGAGAACATATTAAAGCAGTCTTAAACCCAAAAGTTTAAATATCCTACAGCTTACTTAGCGTGGTAGCTGCATTTGTTACTACGTAATTCAGTAACACTTCCTGTCGAAGGACTGATTCTCGCCAGCCGCTGCACTACAGTGTGACCCAGCTGAGATCAACAGTAATGGTGCACTGAGCTTGAGTGATTTTTTTTTTTTCTTTAAAAAAAAAAAAAAAATACATCTCAAAAAGGTCAATTGTGGGCCGCATGGTGCAAAGCAGTGAATTGCCCTGCACTGCGGAAAAAAAAAAAAAAAAAAAAGTACTGCTTGCAATGCTTTTCAGTGCATTGTGCCCACATTTTGCCTTGTCCATGCGGTGAAACTGCACTGAAATAGCCACCCAATGCAGTCCCACCGAATCTGGTATAAATCTACCCTTCGGGTGTTACCACTCTGGATAGAGGCACAGAGACACCTTTGGAAAGCAGCATGGTCAATCTGGGGGGGGGGGGGTAGTGTTAAATACACCAGCAGATTTAGTTGGGCGCGTTTAACTACTATCCTTTTGGGATAAAGGTTTTACAAAAATGAAGATGAAAATTGTTAGTATTCCTGTCAGTGTTAAATGGTTTGTCTCAACTGTAAGCTGACACTTTTGCTGGACAGCTTGATCTGTTAAAAAGGTATTGAAAATATTTACTGGCAGATCGACAGGAAAAAAGGCAAAAAAACTCCATCTAAGAATTAGTCATCTGCAATACAATACATTTTCGTTTTTGGTTTAATTCAGTCATAAAAAAAAAAAAAAAAAAAAGGTATTTCAAGACAAAAAGTGCACTCATCGTTATTGCCCTTTTTTCTCAACTCCACTCCCCTCTCCAAATACCCACTAATTCAAAAGCCATAGCCTCCAGTATTTGTTTACATCTCACACCACATGTCTTTAGGGCCCTGGCCTTGCATGGGCAATACATCTTATAGACGTCCATGGGACCATCTCCTGATGCTGGAGACACTCAAGACACAAGATCCATAAAACATTTATTGGGAGTTTCTGCACAAGTGAGGCCAGGGTAATGTAGATCTGTGGCCATGATGTAAAAATAAAAACCCACACCTGAGGCTGTGGTTATCAGAGGTAAGCGTGTATCTAGGGAGAGTAAATTCACAAGTTAAAAATCATTGCTCATACCAATTTATAAAAAAACAAATAAAAAAAAGTTAAATTCCTTTGTGCCTCTGCCCAAAGCACTTGTTCCGGTTAACATTTTTGCAGTGGTTCAAAATAAAATGTTTTGTCAGTTCTGTTGCTCCACCTATCTTCATCCCTGTTTATGGGTGTTCCTGTGGCAGTTACAGCACAGACCCAGCTCCCTCCCCAAGCTGACTGCTCATTTACCAATATGAACAATCAGCCCAGGGCTGTGTGATGAAGCTGCCGGCTCGTAGTAGACAGGCAAGGCACTAGCAGATCATAGCCATGACTGTTCAATAAAACAAAGATCAGTCTGCACTGATAGGGCTATGATCCATCTGCCTGTGCAGTGGACATTTACTAGCAGTGGGCAGCTCCATCACACCACCCACCAGTGCTGACTGTCCATTCATTAAAGCAAACCTTTAATGCTGCAGGGCTGTGTGATCGAGTTGCTGACTGATCTTAAAAAACATTCCACTGTTTTTTTCTTTCCTTTTTTTAAAATCGGATCTTTTTATTTTTATATGCAAACATTAAAACAATACAAAATCACATTAAACCAAACAACCCCCCCAAAAAAAAAAAAAAAACACACAGCCCACCGCTCCATAGCAATGGCAGCATCATGTCTCAAAAAAACAAAAAAAAAAACAAAGTTGGTCAGACGAATCCAAATTCAACATATTTTGGCAAGCATGGGTGCCGCATCTAAGAGCCTGCATCTATGATGATATGGGGGGGTACATTGGTGCCTTTTCAGATGTGCAAGCTGCCCATGCCACACGCACCATCAATGCTGAAAGATATATCCAGGTTTTAGCACTGCATATGCTCCAGGCAAGAATGGGACAACATTCTTCTCCAAAAACTGCCTCCTCAGTTACCAGACGTTTACAGAGTACCAAGATGGGATGCTACACTAATAAATATGGCACGGTCTTGACATTATTCTGGAATGGTTTTACAATTTTTAGATGCAGCTTTTCAGATTGGTGAACCTCTGCCCATCTTCTGAGACACTTGACTCTCCAAGATGCCCTTTTTATAGCCAATCATTTTACTGGCCTGTTGCCAACTAACTTTATTTGCAAAAGGTTATTCCAGCTATTCCTTGTTCATACCACTTTGCCAGCTTTTTGTTCTGTCCCAACTTTTCAAGGGTAGATTCAGCCCTGTCGTGCACAGGCTTTGGTTGTTCATGGTATTCAGACCTCTTTTTATATTTTATACATCAGCATGGTTGCACTTTATACCTGTATACTTTTTCAATATGCTCAAACTTCATTTTGATCAAAAAAGCTTTGTTCAGACTTGCAGTTTTATTGTGGCAAAAATGTGTGGTTGAAACGCATTTTTGCCAACTGCCTCCCCCAAACTGAAAAAGGCAGCAGATGGATATGATTGCATGCCGGGGCTGCGATGCTTCATTTCATGCCCACAACAAAGTTCACCCAACATGTAGCAAGTCACAGGCAGCAAGCTCACTGAATGCTCCCCATCTACTTGAATGTTTAAGTTCCACAAACACCCCACAACCACATGCAGTGTCATGATTGTGGGCAAAAATTATGTTAAAACAGATGGTAAGCTTTTAAATTTTTCCTTATTGCCTCTGAAGCACGATCTGAATGCAAATCGGGCTTCAGAGGAAAGTGAGACTTGGACGCACTTTTGTTTTTGTTTTTTTGTTTTTTTTTACTCATCTGTGACCAGCAAATTTGTGCTACCTGCGTATCATATTATTAAGTGGGTTTAAGCGTAGTTATTCTGAAATATTTTTTTTTTTTTGTAGACTTGGATGCATGTTTAAATCTCCTCAAATTGACCCCCTTTGTTTAGGACAATTGCCATCTCCGAAAACTGCCACATCACTGATCAGTATATTGAAATATCATCTTGTTATGAGGTTGTCTGTCAATGACTGCTTTTTATATTAACTTTTTACTTTTAGGTTCAAGATCAAGAAGGTATCCCTTCCCAACACGAAATCCATTTACATGGTTATTTTTCTTTGTGACATGTCCAAACTACACCTATGAGGTGAGCCTCTGCAGCTTTTCATATGTACATGAAAATGCAATTAAGATGTAGGAGTAATTTCATGAACATTTTTGACTTTGATTTTAACATGAAGATCATCATGTAAACCTATGTACAAGATGACTAATATTATCAAGCTGTCTTGCTAAGAAACGGCCTAAGCGGTTAATGGCTATCCAGATGCATCTTGGGAGATTGCCATTAGGCTTCATGCCTCCAAATGATAGTACTTTCCTAGCGTCACAGGAAGCCATTTATAAAACTCTGCATCCACTGGCTCCCTACTGTACATTTTGTTATCTTGTACAACTAAAATGCATGCATTATACAGCACAAGAATGTTGTGAATGTTTAAAGCTGGCATGTTGACTGTTATAATGGTGTTTGTACGCCAACAGTCAAGTTGCTTCTTGTATCTGTATTCGGCATCCTACACAAACTAAAACTTTATTTTACTTTATTTTACTCATTGGACGGATTAGTTGACATCAATTTCCCAATATGCATCTGGAAGACCTTTAAAGTGGTTAAACCACTTTCACATCTTCATACCACCCCCTCTATTTTCTAATCCTACATGTCCCTTTTGTGAGTAATTTTATAAAAAAAGCTGCTATACCTTATTTCTCAGCTCTTAGGAATCGCATGATCGGCTGGCTTGCCATCTGATAGATGCAGCGGGCGGGGCTGAGATTCCACCAGAGAGAGATCACATTGTGTGTCTCTCCACCCGAGTGATGTCAGCGGGGGGGATTCCGGCCCCACCCACTGCATCTATCAGATGGGGAGAGAAGAAAGCCAGCCAATCATGTGATCCCTGAGAGGAGCTCTGAAATGAGGTATAGCAGGCTTTTTTAATTTATTTTTTATTTTATTTTTGTATTATAAATCACTCACACAGGCACACAGAGGGGATGGTCTGTTATTTGAGCAGCAGGAGTTGAGGGGGCAGGCACTGTCACAAGCTGACAGGCAGAGTGGGGAGGGAGAGAGCACAGAGGAAAAAGATGGCTGGCTGCAGATGACGGAGGCACATATGGATGACTCTGGTGTTGGGGCTCATAAGCCCTGATAGAAATGAGTCGGCATATGGGGGGTGTTTAGCCAGGCAGGATCAGCCAGGTATTACAGGTGTTACAAGGGGCCAAATTACACAACCCAAGCACTGCTGTATAAAATGATTTAAAAGAACGGGATACTTTTAAAAATGTATTTTGTAATGGCATAATAAACAAAATAAAAATAACTTCTGTAAATCCCTGTTGGCGCATTGGCTCTTTGATTGCAGCTCTCTGGCAAGATTGTCCTCTGTGTGGCTTCTGGAGTAGTTTTGGATACTAGGTCCATGTAGTCGGTGTGCTTTTGTGACTGGTAATCATTCACTTAGCAAGTAGACCAGCCAAGCCAAAAAACAGGAACTACCTTAACATAGGTAGCTGGTTGTCTTTTTTTATTTCCCTTTTTGTTTTTTTTGCAGAAAGGGTTCATGGTGTGGTATTGAGTTCTGCAATCTTTATGTGGCTGAAAAAGCATTGCCTTGCAGCTGCTCCTGCTTGCAAATAGCCATGTGGAATGTTATGTTCTGCTGTCTGCCTATGACTTTGGTCACCTCTGGTCCTTACCTGCCACCAGTTGTCTGTTTTGTGCAGAGCTGAGGCCTTGCCTCGTATCCATGGCCTATACATTACCTTACCATCAGTTACATGTCTGGCTTCTAGACATGGTACCGGTATCCATTAACGAAAGTTCCAGTGGTTTTACTACAATCTATTCACATTTCCCAAGCCTAAAGGAAGCATTATCCTGTTTGGATCTCAAAGCTCCCAATGTCTTCATTCAGAGTCCAAAAATTCTGAAAGGAATCCCCAAATCTTTCATCGCCATCCTTGGCCATGGAAGATTCCTACTTGTGTGTTTGCATGTTTCAGCATGTCAGTAATTCCTACCCTTTTTCTGTAGGGCCTTACAGTACCAGTTTGTGGCCCTGTCATTTTGGTCTCTCATTTGCATCTTGGATATGGTTAGAAATTCTGGATATAGCCCTACAGAACAAGCTGTGCTCAGTCAACATGGGCTTTGCTGCTTAACTGCTAAGAGGAAACCTGAACTTTATTCAGGGAAATGACATGGAGCATACCATAGATGATATTTCCTGGTAGTTGATTTTGGAAATGGCATGCGGTCATAACTACCTCCCCAGTATGTGGTTGGCATATCTGCATCAAACAGCATGATTCTTGTATGGTTCATTTCTTCTGCAACCCAGTTTTGTTCTGGGTTGTATGGTACAGTAGTTAAATATTTTTTATGCCATGTTTTCTGAGAATCGCCTGTGCTATCACCTGTATATTCTGTTCTATTGTCTGTCAGCAACACTCTTGTAATTTTGCCAAATTTGTTGCTTACTTGAGCCAGATACAGTTCATGTTTCTCCTAGTACTTCACTTTTTTGTTCTGCAACAGATATAGTGTAGTATTATACCTGGAGTAATCAATAAAAGTGAGAATACCCATTTTCTGGAGTCAATGGGGCTGGGTTAAATGGTACAACATTTCCATTGTTAGATTTGTACATAACAATACAAATTCATATTCTGTGAATCTTTCATTAAACAAATATTTAGTTTGGCTGCACAGAATGTTAAATTGACCAAAATCATTGACTGTCTAGTAACAACTTGCATACAGCTGCTTCTAACATAGCTGGGAAATGCTTCATTACAAGGTGCTTTGTTTGTTTTCCTATCCTTTGTGTATGAACTCCAGTTTCATGTTTAAAAACCTTTTTGCTGGCAATAGTCCAATTTATATAAATACAAAGAAGATTGTGCACACTGATGCAACACTATGTGAAAAAGGTGCAACACATTGATAAATTAATCCTGATATAAAAAAAATGTATTACTTCGCATTAATAAAGTGAGTGAATTCATCTCTAATGGATAAATTAAGGTGAAAAAGGATAAACATCCAAAAATCAAATTATCCACACAAATATTTATATTGTGTTGAGTGTCCAAACTGCAACAAAATAACAAAGTGCAAAAAAACAAGAAGCTATTGATGCCGCCCCTCACACTCTGCAGGATGATCCCGTATTTCAAATTTGGAAGGTGAACATACACTCAAATGGAGCCAGATTGCCTCTTACCGGATCTGATGGACCCCAGATTATAAGGGTCAAATTCGCCTGATAACAGCTACACACTGTGTAATGATTTTTCACCCGATCAGCTCCAGGAATTGAGTCAAAGGCTCTCTCTCATCGGGAATGCAGAGATGAAATGATCACTCCATGCACTCTGGCAACTACAGCGATCGGCTGTAATAATTCCACCTGGTCTGCTCAGAGGGGATAGCAGCTCTCTCCCGTAATGGATGACAGGATGAATCTGATAACCTTTCCTTTTACTGCCTTCAGACTCCTCCAGATCCGGAAGATTGGGAGAGAACTATGAACAAATTAGTATGGATAGACAAAGCTATGCTAAACAAAACAAGGGAATTATGGCAAGTTCGTTCAAAATATGGAGTCCCTGGCTTCAAAGAATGAACGCCGCTGGGTAGGAGATCCCGGGTAGATTATATAGATTAAATAAACTGTATGGTCCCGGAGAACAGGAAAGGGGAAGGAAAAAGAGGGAGAGAAGAAAAAAAGGGGAAAATATATAAATGATGTGTATAAGAATGGTTGTTAATGGCAATTACGAGACTTTTTGAAACGACATTCTGTATTTTTTAAAGATTATTTGTATTGAGTAAAAATAAACATTAAAAAAGGAAGGCAGAAGAACTTCATAGTGCAGTATATCTTCGTATTTGTTCAAGAAGATTTTCTCATGCTCAACACAGTAATATAGAAGACGCACAGCTCAGGCTGTCAGCTGGTGCGTGGTGATGTCACAGGATTCTCTCCGACGCGCTTCCCTGTAACTGGCATTGACTGGGAACGGAGATACCCGAGATGTCAGACACCACACAATTTATACTGAGCAGGAGAGACACCGGAAGCACAAATCATCTGCTGCTAACCGGTGTCACGCATAAGACATATACTTTTGCATAAAAATGATCATATGAGCAGTAGACATTAAAACAAAATGCAACCTAAATTATCTTGGCATAATTGGGTTTATACAAAACCCCAAAAAATGTAAAAATATACATTTTTATTACATATTACGAATATCGATTCTCAATAATACTAAAATTTTATATTTAAACATATTAATCCTCCGATTCCTATTTAATCTACATGATTTTTCTGGCAATTGTTGACATTACTGATGACCCCTACATTTTAAAATTAAAAATTAAAAATGCAACCATAATCAAATGCTACGCCCTTATCTCATACACTATGGGAATTTCATATGTAAAGGATAGTAAACATTTTTTATGAACTTATTAAAAAAAAGTATTAACATTTTTTTAATAAAACATAAGTGCTAATTGAACACTTATTGATACACTTATAGGACACACAGGATGTAGGACTAAAAGCAACAGCACAACCATTCAAGCACATAATCGGCTTTCTAAAATCTCTTAAGTATTTCAAATTTTTACACAACACGTGCAGATCAGTCTCTCGCTTTTAACACACTCCAAAATTTCCCTGCTGCAAGTAAAGGTTCACCCTAAAACTAAAATCTGTAAATACTTGCATCCGCAATGTAAGACTAACCTATCCAGCCCTGCAGTGGCAGCTGGTGAAGTTTTAGGGTGGGGGGGGGGCGCAAGACCCCGCCCCCATGTTTGGCCCCTCCCACATCTCATAAGCCACACCCCTTATATAATCCATCATATACCAGACGGAACATTATACACCGGGCTCTGCACATCGCACATAACTGCATTCTGCAACCTGTAAATCACACAACTGCATTCTGCAACCCCCCCCCCCCAATCGGATCAGCTACAATATACACATGGCAGGGGGAGGGAGAGGGGTGGGAGTGCCAGTGAATGTTTTTGGGGAAAGTTTTGGGGAAAGTTACATGTGCTGCTTTAGAAATATGCCCCTCAATAATAAATTGTCAGTAAAATCAGTGAGAAATGATTCATTAAGAAAAATTCTTTGATCTGTCCCTTTTTTAATATTTTCTCCCAAATGACTCTTTACCCATTAAATAATTCAAAGTGCAATTGCATGCAAAGGCCTTTAATTACAAAATGAGGATGAAGTTTAATAAAGTTGATAAGTGGGGGGGGGGGGATTGGGGTGTTAAAGCCAACCACCGAAAGTTTAATAAAGTTTTAAAGTTGACGAGCAGGGGAACCTGCTTACCTGATCCTCTATCCTCGTTCGGAGCAGCCGAGTGCCGACGTCACTTCCTTTGATGTTGGAACTAGAAACAAAAAGGCCCGTCCATGTCCTAGCTGAAAGTGCAAGTCTATGCACCTGCCCAGCCAGTCCATCGCGCCGGAAGCTATGGCGCGATCGACTGGGCCACAGAGCAAGTTTTTGCAGCAAATGAAGCGCCTTGTCTGCAATCTCGTGATTGCATAGACGTGGCCTTTCCCATATTGCACTATGACTGGTCAGTCTTCTCTAATTGCCTATACCCTCTTGCCTCTAAACTACTATTACAGCAGATGTGTGCTTGATCTAACCTGTTAACGGCACTATTCTTCCTTTTCTGATCTATAACACTCCGATTGAAAGTAGACCGTGATGACAACATATAACCACCAATCAATACAGTTTGATTAAAGGGAGTAAAATGGGTACCATATGTCCAGAATATTCCTTTTCTGATCAAGGAAGTCTGATAACTCAAATGTTAGCAAAGGGCTTACCTCAGCCAGCTGATTATCAGAAATTCCTGAATCGTCTGAACTCCTGGTTTCGGATTCTCGGGGTCTCCTGTAAATCCCCTCCTAGGCAAAGATTGCCAACTGTTCTGGAAATTTTATAGATGGGCAACTCCCATCCTCATTAGTGGTTCAAAATTACCAACTGCTGCAGTAGGGAGCAGCCACAAAAGATACTCGGAATCTTTCCAAATAACTGTTCGTTCTTCATCGCAATTTAGGTGTTTCTATACACATAATTACGTAGGTATCACATTAATATTACAGTTGTACTTTCATGGTAATAAGGAGCAAAACGTAGGCAGGCTAAATGCTAATCAGGACTCGAAAGAATGCAACATGTAATGAAAACATTATTATTGCCTTGTGCACAATGAGTGCAGTGTGCAATACATAGGCAAACATACAAAAATTTAATACAGTTTTATACAGAATTTACAAATTTCCATTACAAAAACACAATGGAATACCCACTTTTGTCAAATGTAAAAATGCCAAATTGCCTGCGCCTTTGAAATGATAAACGACTGTACCCAAAATTGTTAATAAGACCCCTTTCACACTGAGGCACTTTTCAAGCATTTTAGCACTAGAAATAGCACCTGAAAAACCATTCATTTCAGTTTGACTTTTCGTACTGGGGCGGTGCGCTTGTGGGACGTTGGGAAAAGTCCATCAAGCAGCATCTTTGGGGAGTTTGGGAGCATGGTATTTTGCGTATCTCCCAAAATACCCAGCCCATTGAAATTAATGGGCAGCGATTCGGAAGTGGTGCAACATGAGCGCTTTTAACACCTTCTTTGGTGTTAAAGGGGTCTTAGCGATTCTTTAAAAGCCTTTACAGCTTATCCGTTTATCAGCTTTTTAAATGACAATTGTGCGGTCATGCAACACTGTACCCAAACTGAGTTTTTTTTTATCAATTCGTTCCCACAAATCAAGCTTTCTTTTGGTGGTATTTGATCACCTCCTGGGATTTTTTATTTTTTTTGGTAAACAAAGACCAAAAATTTTGAGGAAAGTTTTTTTTTTTTTTTTTTTTTTTTTTTTATTTGCTGTTATTATATATTTTTTTCCACTGATGGGTGGCACTGGGCATCACTGTAAATGAGGCACTGGGAGGCATTACTTCTATATGCACACACACATTGTAAACCTCTAGATTACAAGAAATATGGTTGATATGTAACATTTACTTTATTTTTTGGTATTGCATATATATACATATGTATAATAATGTTTGTTTATTTTTTTATTCTATATATCTCATTGCAAATTCCTATTTTATTTATCTAATTCTATTTTCTATTAGCTAGTTCCCCAATCATCCATCTTTCTTATCCTGATGGTGTCCTAGCGTTATTTGTGCATTTGCAATTAAGAATTGTTATTAATTATGCGAGAGGTATGTTGGTGATCAGTTTAGGCTTTTTTCCGAATGACCGCTAGATGGCTCCAGAGTATCAGCACCAATAAAAGGCTGGATGCAGCCTCAATTCCTCCAGCTTTGATGGAGCGCGCCTGTTCTTTCCACCTACAGTGCGCATGCTCCGAAACGCTGTCGCTAATAGCCGTGACGTCATTACGCCCGACGCCTGCCTGATCCTGTAGACCGGAGCCAAGCCTCGCTCTCGGTTCAGATTAACTGCTTTAACAACTACCAGGATATCCTGCTGGACGGGATACCACACTGGAAGCACAACAGGCGGCCACAGTGCAGCTAAGACGTCCCAGAGGATTTTCATGTGCTGAACTACTTTTTATTCTATGTAAGTGGATATATGCACTCCTTCTCTGGTTAAATAAATGCTAACAATTTTAACCTGGTGGCGCCTTTCTTGTTTTCTGTTTTACAATCAAGTGGAACTACTGGCTTTCCACTGTTGTCTCCCAAGTCCCGCCTGTCAAAACGATAGGATATCAACCAAACAACCAATAAGGTGCTTGGAGGAGGAAGATGCAACTTCCTCCTTCCCCCTCAAGTGCTGTACTTCCCGGCTTCCTGCTGACAATGGAAGGGGACAGGAGAGGAATTGCTCTCTGCACTGGGACACTGCTGAACTAACTGGCCGGGACTATGAGGGGACCTGTGTGCTGTCGGTGTCTGGAAACTGCTGATGATGTGAGTGATGGTTCTGGGGTGAAAGTGAGCAGAGGAGTCTGACACTCAGTGCAGGATCACATTGAACAGGTGTAGAGGGAGGACATGCTCCCCCAGGTCCTAGAGCTGTGTACACTGATCTGCAACATCTCTCCCTCTACAGAGATGTGGTGGGAGGGGGAGACATCCATCACACCATCCACACTGCCTGTACCATGCCTGCAGTCTCTGAACCTCTCCTTACCATGCCTGCAGTCTCTCTGACCCTCTCCTTACCATGCCTGCAGTCTCTCTGACCCTCTCCTTACCATGCCTGCAGTCTCTCTGACCCTCTCCCTACCATGCCTGCAGTCTCTCTGACCCTCTCCTTACCATGCCTGCAGTCTCTCTGACCCTCTCCTTACCATGCCTGCAGTCTCTCTGACCCCCCTCTCCTTACCATGCCTGCAGGCTCTCTGACCCTTTCCTTGCCATGCCTGCAGCCTCTCTGACCCTTTCCTTGCCATGCCTGCAGCCTCTCTGACCCTTTCCTTGCCATGCCTGCAGCCTCTCTGACCCTCTCCTTACCATGCCTGCAGTCTCTCTGACCCTCTCCTTACCATGCCTGCAGTCTCTCTGACCCTCCTCTCCTTACCATTCCTGCAGTCTCTCTGACCCTCCTCTCCTTACCATGCCTGCAGCCTCTCTGGTCTTCCCCACTAGTAGGTCTGCAGTATCTGACCATCTCCTGTAGTGTTTCTGCAGGGGGGCACGAAAATGTTTATCCAGAGTCCAATTAACATTTAGGATGACCCTGCATACCATGTATGATCATTTACAAGGGGCGTATTTAGGGGTGGTGTTTGGTGGGGCAACTGGTGGCGAGTAACTCTTAAGGCCTGGCTAGTATCTCAGGACTTGAAATTTTGCTAGATTATATATATATATATATATATATATATATATATATATAATATATATATATATATATATATATATATATATATATTCAAATATATTGTGTGTGTGTGTGTGTAATAATCGCTATATCCCTAATATCTCCTACATGTATATCCACTGCATTCTAGCCAAGCCTATACCTGACTGCAGGCCATTCCTGGTGTAATTTTTTTTTTTAGCAAACTTCAGGCAGTGTTTTGCTAATCCAATTTTACAGCATGTCTGAAAGGCAGACACTCTCAGGCCACTAAAAGAGGGCAAGCAGGCTCTGTTTCTACAGCCAACAGTGCTAGTTGTTGACACGGTGAATCCTCAGCACGTGGCCGTGGGGCACGCTTGTTCTTTTTTTCGACAGCTGGCTGTGTTTGAGCCACAACATGCAGAAAAGTTGGCAGAGTGGATCGCAAAGCCATCCTCATCCTCTGTCACCCAGGCTAAGAGAAGTTTGGCTGCCAAAGCGGCCCTTTTCCATCGGCTCAATGGCATCAGTCACTCCTTCCCTAGCCCCACCATCCTGTTCTGAGGAGTCCCCCAAACTGTTCGACCAGTGTCAGGAGGATGTGCAGCGTTTTTGAAGGCTCGGATGATGGTACTTAGGTTAAGGATGAAGGTAGTAACGTGAACCCAGGGAGAGGGGGTGCCCAAGAAGGACAAGAAACTGGCAGTCATGTGCCCCCAGCTGCAGCATACTGCCAGGATTTCTCCAGTGGCGAGGAGGGAGATGTTGATGAGGTCACTGACTCTACGTGGGTGCCTGATAGAAGAGAGGAGGAGGAGGAGGCACATCTCCAACGAGGCAGGATGCCCTCCAGGGGCCAGCTTAAGGACAGCCTACCGACTGCATCACACTGCAGAGCTCCGCATGTGCATGTATGCTAGTTTGGCTGAATTTCTAGCACTCCAACTGCTGCCTTTTCAGCTGGTAGACTCTGCCCCCTTTCGAGAATTTATGGAATGTGCGGTACCTCAGTGGCAGGTTCCCAAACGCCATTTTTTTTTTTCTCGGAAGGCCATTCCGGCTCTCTACCGGTATGTGGAAGGCAATGTCTTGGCCTCGTTGGACAGGGCGGTCAGCAGTAAGGTGCATATTACCGCTGACTCATGGTCCAGCAGACATGTACAGTGATGTTACCTTTCTTTCATGGCGCACTGGGTAACTCTGCTGGCAGCTGGGAAGGATGCAGGACAGGGTGCATTAATGTTAAAGCTTGTTCCGCCACCACGCCTCCAAAATGTTGGTAGTGGTGATTCTGCCACACCTCTCTCCTCCACCCCTCCTCTTCTTCTTCCTCTATGGCCTCTTCCTGTGCAGATTTGTCCTCTGAACCAGCGGTGCTCCGTAGGCATTTTAGGGGCTAAGCAAGCACTCAGGCAAAAAGATGCTATGCAGTGCTTGAGTTGGTCTGCTTAGGGGATAGGAGCCACAATGGGGCGGAGATTCTGGCAGCTCTGCAGGGGCAGGTTCAGAAGTTGACGCCACACCAGCTTCAGCCAGGAATGGTGGTTTGCGACAATGGCACCAACCTCCTCTCCGCCCTTCGACATGGACACTTGACCCATGTTCCCTGTTTGGCTCACGTCCTTAATTTGGTGCAGCGGTTCTTATGTAGGTACACAGGCTTACAGGATCTCCTGAGGCAGGCCAGGAAAGTCTGTGGGCATTTCCGCCGGTCATATAATGTCAGTGCTCGGCTGGCTGACCTTCACAAGGAATGCAACCTGCCCAAGAACCGCCTCATCTGTGACATGCCCACCAGGTGGAACTCAACATTGGCAATGCTGCAGCGGCTGCACACACAGCAGAGGGCCATCAATGAGTACCTGTGCAAGTATGGCACCAGGGTCAGGGGAGCTTGGCTTTTTTTTGCCACGCCAGTGGCTAATTATCAAGGATGCATGCACTGTTCTGCCACCATTTGAGGTGGCCACAAGGATGGTGACAGTGCATGCATCAGTGCTACTGTCCCTCTTGTCTTCCTGTTGGTGCACACGCTGTGTGGAATAATGGACAGGGCACTTGAGGCAGAACAGGGAGGAAGAGGAGGACTTCCTGACCTCTCAAGGTCCCCTTTATCCAAACAGTATTCCTGCAGGCCCGCCTATCACACAGGAAGAGGAGGAGGATTGTGTCAGCATGTAGGTGGAGCCTAGCACTCAGCAGCAGTCTTCAAGGGATCGTTTTCAGTCCCCAGAAACCCATGGACTTGTACGTGGCTGGGAGGAGGTGGCTGCGGAGCATGTCCTTAGTGACCCAGAGGACTCCAGACCGAATGCCTCAGCAAACCTACCCTGCATGGCCTCCCTGATACTGCAAAGCCTGCGAAAGGACCCTCGGATTTGTGGTATCAAGGAGAGGGATCAGTACTGGCTGGCAACCCTTCTTTAGCCATGTTACAAGGGTAAGGTTGCGGAACTTATCCAGCCTTCGCAGAGGGAGCAGAGGATGAAACCTCTTCGGGAGGTCTTGCAGAAAGGTTTGTGCAATGCGTTTCCAGAGCCTGGGAGGTTAGTTTCCTGGTCCTCTTAAACAATGTGTTGCTGAGGCTTCGGTCAGTCACAGAAGGAGCAGTGGATAAGGTAGCCGTCTGACTGATGCGTTTAGACAATTGGAGTTGGAGACCTTGCTAACCGAAAATCCACTGGGTTACTGGGTCTTGAGGATGGATCACTGGCCAGAGCTTGCAGAGTATGCAATTGAGCTACTGGCCTGTCCTGCATCCAGCGTTCTATCTGAACACACATTCAGTGCTCCTGGAGGCTTTGTAACCAATCGGAGTGCGCCTGTCCAGACTCGGTTGATCGGCTCACCTTCATAAAAATGAATCAGTCTTGGATCACCAGCTACCAAACACCTGATGCTGATGTAACCGATAAATTTTTTTATGAATGTGAGATCCTTTGAAGAATGCCTAGGCTGATGCTGAGTGACTATCCTGTTATGCTGAGTTACTATCCTATTCCTTCTCAATGTTCATGTTGATGGCTTCTAAGAACATTTTTGGTTCTGGGCACCACCACCAGTGCCTAAAGCCCAATTTATCTGCCCCTGTTTAACAGGGGTGTGTAATTACAATTTTGGCTGTAATGTTTTGCAGCAGGGCACAGTCCTGTGCTCAACTAGAGCATCTGTGAGGGCTTGTGTTGTGACACCACCACCACCAAAGGCCCAATTTTTCTGCCCCTGTCCAACAGCGGCATGTAATTACAATTCTTGATATATTTCACAGCAGGGCCAGTTCCAGCGCCCATCAAGAGTAACTGTGAGGGCTTGGTGTTCTGGTACCACCAACACTTAAGGCCCAAATTTCTGCAGAGTATATAGGGCAGGCCATATAGTATATGCAGGCGGTCCCCTACTTTCAAACATTCGACTTGCAAACGACTCCTACTTACAAACGGAGGGTGACAACATGAAGTGAGAGGAAATCTACCCCTATTCCTTTTAGAAATGTTATTTTGTGCAGGGACTGTTCTAAAGCCCTCTTCCCCCCCCCCCCCCACTCATCTCCATACCACAGATGTGACAGGATCTGATCGCCTCTGAAGCTACCGATGGCTCCGGTAAGCGGCGGAGGGCACCAGGGGGACCCTCTCCCGCCGCTGATTTAAAAGTGCTCTTGTGGCGAATCCGCCACAGCCTGCTGAAGAGGAGGCTACCGGGGTTAAGGTAGCTAGCTGCTGCCATAACAATATTCCTCTGCAAAGTATAACGATGGAGGGTGGTCCGTAAGTTGTTAACTTGATTGCTATGTCAGCCCCCTTTGTGATGGGCATGTTGCACAAAACGGTGATGATTGTAATGCTGCCTGAATCAGTTCCACAAAGCCCACAGTTGAGGAAATGTGAACAAACGTCCAGCTGTTGTAGTAGGGGAGATTGTTGCTTCTGACATGTTGGGTTGTGGCAGTGAGTCATCTTAAAGTCCTTTTTTTTTTTTAATTAAAAAAAAAAGTTATACTTTACCGGCTCTGTGCAGTAATTTTGCACAGAGCAGCCCAGATCCTTCTTTTCGGGTCCCATGTCGGCACTCCTGGCCCCTCCCTCCTGCCAAGTTCCCCCACAGCAGTTTGCTATGGCGGCACCCGAGCTGAGCCACTGCTGCATCCATTCAGGCGCAGCCCCATCCCCACCGTCTGCTGACTGGGTTACTGGCTTCTGCTTCTGCTCCTGCCAAAAGCCAATCAGGAGTGCAAGTTCCTGGAGAGGCAAGACTATCACTGGATCGGGAGGGGGCTCATGTAAATATTGGGGGGGCGGGCTGCTGCACACAAGGTTTTTACCTTCATGCATGAAGGTAAAAAAAACTTGTTCCTTTACAACCACCTTACGATTTGATGCCTCTCCCCCTGCCCCAAACACTTTTTAAAATCCATTACAAATTTTATGAGCAAAAAAATGCTCAGGATTGAATGCAGCCTTAAGGCTGGATTGTGACAGTTCAAATATATATTTTGCCTAGATGTTTTAAAATGAATGTCATGTGCACATGATGTATTGTAATATTTATGTACTTTTTAGGTGGGAAGCTGGATTAGTTTCACAGTGATGACCCAGTGTGCTCCAGGTAAGAATTCTCATCTTGGAGTGTGTACATGAAAGATTCCTTAAAATATGTGAATCCTTATCTTGTAAAACAACCCATTCAGTTTAAAATAAAAATACAAAGTATGCATGTTCAGACCCCCTTCACTTTTTTTCAATTTTATGTTGCAGCCTGATACTACAATCAAAGTTAATTTTTCTTTTTTGTTCTCACTCTACACTCAGTACCCCATAATTACAAAGTGAAAACTAAATTTTCAAAATGTCTGAATTTATGAAAAGGGGGGGGGACTGAAATGGCACATGTACTTTAGTATTTAGTACTTTGTTGAAGCAGCCTTGAGGAGTCTTCGGTATGACATGGCATGCTTTGCATACCTGGATTGGGGTATTTTCTGCCATTCTTCCTTGCAAACCCTCTCAAGCTCAGTCAGGTTGGATAGGGATTGTTGGACAGACATTTTCAGGTCTCTCCAGAGATGTTCAATAGGGTTCAAGACGGGGTTTGGGCTGGCCCACTCTAGGACATTCAGAGTTGTCCCTATGCCACTCCTGTGTTGTCTTGGCTGTGTGCTTAGGATTGTTGTCACATTGGAAGATGGACCTTCAGCCCAGTCTGAGGTCCTGAGCGCTGTGCAACAGGTTTTCATTGAGGGTATATCTGTACTTTGCGCCATTCAGACTTTTTCGCAACCTTGACCAGTCTCCCAGTCCCTGCTGCTGAAAAAACACCCCAAGGGATGTAAGTGATAACAATGGTGCAGTATGTACCAAAAAGCTAAAACGCTAGTTTATTTAAACTCGTGGTACTCTTAAACATCGAAAGGTAAAAAGCATGTCAAACAGGTGTAGCAAGATGGCCAAATAGCGTGCGTACGTCACAAAGTCCTGTCATGTTTTGCTCATTTCCTCATCTGACATCCTCAGAAGCATGGCAATTAGGGATGAGCCGAACACCCCCGGGTTCGGTTCGAACCAGAACCTTCGAACGGACCGAAAGTTCGCGCGAATTTTCGAACCCTATACGTTATAATGGACGCGAACGTTCGAAATCAAAAGTGCTAATTACAACGGCCAATATGCATGTTAATGTCATAAAACAGGTTTGGGGACCCGGGTCCTGCCCCAGGGGACATATATCAATGCAAAAAGAACTTTTAAAAACTAACGTTTTTTCGGGAGCAGTCATTTTAATGATGCATAAAGTGAAAAAAAAAAAAGTGACATTTTCCTTTAAATATGGTACCTGGGGGGTGTCCAAAGTATGCCTGTGAAGTGGCATGTGTTTCCCGTGTTTAGAACTGTCCTTGCACAAAATGACATTTGTAAAGGAAAAAAAGAAGCCATTTAAAACCACTTGCGGCTTTAGGTTTGATCTTAAGTAGAATCTGAACAGGTACATTATGAAGTGTAGCTCCATCCCAAAAAAATCTATTTTTAATCTTTTTGGAGAACATAGGGAGGGGTTATCACCCCTGTAACATTTGCTGTCTTTGCACATCTGTTCAGAACATGTCACCTCACTTTCCGTCCCAATGACAAATGTTTTTGGAAAAGTGGGGTTTTAATTGAAACAAGGATTGGTGATAAAGTATCAGTAGAGAGGAGATACCTTTTTCCCAAATTAAATCTAACAGGATAGAATTTCCCTTCCTAGGGTAGATTTCCTCTCACTTCCTGTTTTCTCTTTCCATTTGCAAGTAGGAGTCGTTTGTAAGTTGGATGTTTGAAAGTAGGGGCCTGGCGTATATACTCTGCAGAAATTTGCCCTATTAGATGTTGGTGTAGCCACAAGACTGGTGGGCACAGGAATGGGCCCTGCTGTGAGTTAATAGATCAAGATTTGTAATTGCATGCACCTGTTGAACAGGGCAGAAAAATTGGGGGTGGTGGTGGTGGTGGTGGTGGACGGTTTTGCCACAAGACTGTAAGCTCTCACAGTTACTCTTGGTGGGCGCAGGAATGGGCCCTGCTGTGAGTTATTAGATCAAGATTTGTAATTGCAAGCACCTGATGAACAGGGCAGAAAAATTGGGCCTTTGGCGGTGGTGGTGGACGGTGTTGCCACAAGACTGTAGGCCCTCATAGTTACTCTTGGTGGGCGCAGGAATGGGCCCTGCTGTGAGTTATTAGATCAAGATTTGTAATTGCAAGCACCTGATGAACAGGGCAGAAAAATTGGGCCTTTGGCGGTGGTGGTGGACGGTGTTGCCACAAGACTGCAGGCCCTCATAGTTACTCTTGGTGGGCGCAGGAATGGGCCCTGCTGTGAACTATTAGATCAAGATTTGTAATTACCCGCCCCTGTTAAACAGGGGCTGAAAAATTGTGCCTTAGGCACTGGTGCTGGTGCCACAACACTGCAACCCCTCACAGAGACTGTACTTGGAGCACAGCAGTCACACGTGTTGCGAAGCATTTTTTAAAAAAATTGTAAGTACACGCCCCTGTTAAACAGGGGCTGAAAAATTGTGCCTTAGGCACTGGTGCTGGTGCCACAACACTGCAACACGGCCCTCACAGAGACTGTACTTGGAGCACAGCAGTCACACGTGTTGCGAAGCATTTTTTTAAAAAATTGTAAGTACACGCCCCTGTTAAACAGGGGCTGAAAAATTGTGCCTTAGGCACTGGTGCTGGTGCCACAACACTGCAACACGGCCCTCACAGAGACTGTACTTGGAGCACAGCAGTCACACGTGTTGCGAAGCATTTTTTAAAAAATTGTAAGTACACGCCCCTGTTAAACAGGGGCTGAAAAATTGTGCCTTAGGCACTGGTGCTGGTGCCACAACACTGCAACCCGGCCCTCACAGATACTGTACTTGGAGCACAGCAGTCACACGTGTTGCGAAGCATTTTTTTAAAAAATTGTAAGTACACGCCCCTGTTAAACAGGGGCTGAAAAATTGTGCCTTAGGCACTGGTGCTGGTGCCACAACACTGCAACACGGCCCTCACAGAGACTGTACTTGGAGCACAGCAGTCACACGTGTTGCGAAGCATTTTTTTTTTAAAAATTGTAAGTACACGCCCCTGTTAAACAGGGGCTGAAAAATTGTGCCTTAGGCACTGGTGCTGGTGCCACAACACTGCAACACGGCCCTCACAGAGACTGTACTTGGAGCACAGCAGTCACACGTGTTGCGAAGCATTTTTTTTAAAAATTGTAAGTACACGCCCCTGTTAAACAGGGCTGAAAAATTGTGCCTTAGGCACTGGTGCTGTGGCATGGATCATTGAGGAGGAGGAAGAGGATAGTCAGTGAACATAAGAGGACAGTCACTCAGCATCAGCATAGGCAGTCTTGAAGGGATGTGACATTAAAAATTATTCGGTTATATCCGCCTCAGGTGCCTGGTAGCTGGTGGTGATCCAAGACTGATTCATTTTGATGAATGTCAGTCGATCAACCGAGGCGGTGGACAGGCGCACCCTATGATCAGTCACAAATCCTCCAGCAGCACTGAATGTGCGTTCGGAAAGAACGCTGGAGGCAGGACAGGCCAGTAGCTCAATTGCATACTGTGCAAGCTCTGGCCAGTGATCCATCCTCAGGACCCAGTAAGCCAGAGGATTTTCGGTGGGAAAGGTGTCCAAGTCTGACCTTGCCCCAAGGTATTCCTGCACCATGTATATCAGACGCTGGCGATGGTTGCTGGAACCGATCATACCTTGGGGCTGCGGACTAAAAAATTGTCTGAACGCATCGGTCAGACGTCCACCTTCCCCACCGCTCCTTCTGCCACTGACCGAAGCCTCAGCAACTCGTCGCCCAGGACCAGGAGTTTGTAGCCTCCCAGTTTCTGGGAACGCGTTGCACAGACCTTTCTGCAAGGCCTCCCTGAGATGTCTCATCCTCTGCTCCCTCTGCGACGGCAAGATAAGGTCCGCAACCTTACCCTTGTACCGCGGATCAAGGAGAGTGGCCAGCCAGTAATGGTCCCTCTCCTTGATCCGAAGAACACGAGGATCCTTCCGCAGGCTTTGCAGGATCAGGGAGGCCATGCAGCGTAGGTTAGCTGAGGCATTCGGTCCGGAGTCTTCTGGGTCACTGAGGATGACATGATCGCCAGCCACCTCCTCCCAGCCACGTACAAGTCCACTGGCTTGTTGGGACTGTACATCATCCCTAAAAGACTGCTGCTGCTGATGCTGAGTGCCAGGCTCCACCTCCATGCTCACACAATCCTCCTCCTCCTCCTCCTCCTCCTCATCCTCTTCCTGTGTGATGGGTGGGACAGAAGGAACACTGTCCGGATAAAGGGGCCTTGAGAGGCAAGGAAGTCCTCCTCTTCCTGCCTCTGTTCTGCCTCAAGTGCCCTGTCCATTATCCCACGCAGCGTATGCTCCAACAGGTGGACAAGAGGGACAGTGTCACTGATGCATGCACTGTCACTGCTCACCATCCTCGTGGCCTCCTCAAATGGTGAGAGGACAGTGCATGCATCCCTGATCATGCTCCACTGACGTGGGGAAAAAAAACCAAGCTCCCCTGACCCTGTCCTGGTGCCGTAGTCGCAAAGGTACTCATTGATGGCCCTCTGCTGCGTGTGCAGTCGCTGCAGCATGGCCAACGTTGAGTTCCACCTGGTGGGCATGTCAGATATTAGGCGGTTCTTGGGCAGGTTCAGCTCCTTTTGCAGCTCAGTCAGCCGAGCACTGGCATTATAAGATCGGCGGAAATGCACACAGACTTTCCTGGCCTGCCTCAGGACATCCTGTAAGCCTGGGAACCTGCCCAAGAACCGCTGCACCACCAGGTTGAGGACGTGAGCCATGCAGGGCACATGGGTGAGCTGCCCCTGTCGCAGGGCGGAGAGGAGGTTGGTGCCATTGTCAGAAACGACCATTCCTGGCTTAAGCTGACGTGGCGTCAACCACCTCTCGGCCTGCCCCTGCAGAGCTGCCAGAACCTCTGGCCCAGTGTGGCTCCTGTCCCCCAAACACACCAGCGCAAGCACGGCATGGCATCTTTTTGCCTGCGTACTTGCGTAGCCCCTTGTACGCCTACGGAGCACCGCTGGTTCCAAGGACAGAGCACTGGAGGAAGAAGAAGAGGAGGGGGTGGAGGAGAGAGGTGTGTCACAACCAGTAGCAGTAGTCGCGTTTTGGAGGCGTGGTGGCGGAACAACCTCCAACACTACTGCACCTTGTCCTGCATCCCTCCCAGCTGCCAATAGAGTGACCCAATGGGCCGTGAAAGAAAGGTACCGTCCCTGTCCATGCCTGCTGGACCATGAGTCAGCGGTAATATGCACCTTACCGCTGACCGCCCTGTCCAGCGAGGCATGGACATTGCCCTCCACATGCCGGTAGAGAGACGGAATCGCCTTCCGCGAGAAAAAGTGGCGTTTGGGAACCTGCCACTGAGGAACCGCACATTGAACAAACTCACGGAAGGGGGCCGAGTCTACCAACTGAAAAGGCAGCAGTTGAAGTGCTAGCAATTTAGCAAGGCTAGCATTCAACCGCTGGGCATGTGGATGGCTGGGAGTGTACTTCTTTCTACGGTCCAGCAGCTGGGGCAGGGAAATTTGCCTGCTGCATTCGGACGTCGGTGTACTGCAAGTACTTGGTTGTGACACACCGAATTCTACACCTTCAGTCCTCTCAGAGCAGCTTTCAGAGAGGACTGAAGGTGTAGTGGGGATGGAGATCCCAGCTGAGGAGGAGCAAGGAGAGGTCCGCTTAGTTCTTTGGTGTGGGTCTTTTATGTGTGCCTGCCAACGAGCTGCATGGCAGGTCGCCATATGTCTGGTCATGCTTGTCGTGCCCAAGCGGCTGATGTTTTGGCCACGCGAGATACGCTTGAGACAAATATTGCAAATAGCAGTGGTGCGATCTGCTGCACTCGTCTCAAAAAAGGCCCACACCAAAGAACTTTTCTGATAACGTGCAGAGGCAGCGCCCTGCACAGGCGGAGCTCTGCGGTGTTGTACAGTTGCTGTGCTGGCCTCTACCTGGCCTCCAGGGGGCATCCTGCCTCGTTGGACATGTGACGCCGCATCCTCCTCCTCCTCCTCCTCATCCTCTCTCCCTTGAGGCACCCACGTGGAGTCAGTGACCTCATCATCCCCTCCCTCTTCACCACTAGAGCAAACCTGGCAGTAAGCTGCAGCTGGTGGAACTGTACTGCCAGATTCCTCAAGCTGGGTATCGTCATCCGAGCCTTCGAATCGTTGGGCATCCTCCTGGAGCATGTACCCAACACTGTGCTCAAAGAGTTCGGGGGACTCCTCAGGAGGACATGGTGGGTCTAGGGAAGGGGTGGTTGATGATGCTCTGTCAGTACCCTGAGCCTGGGTGAGAGAGGATGAGGAGGATGAGGAGGGCTTGGTCATCCATTCTACCAAGCCTTCAGCATGATGCGGCTCCACATGTCCAGCTGCCGAAAACAAAGACGCGCGTGTCCCATGGCCACGTGCTGATGACGATGCACGACCACGTCCACGTCCACGGCCACGTCCACTAGAAACAGAGCCTGCCTGCCCTGTGTTCTTGGCTCTGCACGCTCTGCCTCCCCTTGGCGGTCTTCCAGCCATTGTAGTCGGTAGTCCTGTGGGTGCTGCTGAGAAGAAAATATAGGAGCTCTGTGTGATGCCACTAACACACTAGAAGTCCTGTGGGTGCTTATGCAAAGAAAATAGAGGAGCTCTGTGTGATGCCACTAACACACTAGAAGTCCTGTGGGTGCTTATGCAAAGAAAATAGAGGAGCTCTGTGTGATGCCACTAACACACTAGAAGTCCTGTGGGTGCTGCTGAGAAGAATATATAGGAGCTCTGTGTGATGCCACTAACACACTAGAAGTCCTGTGGGTGCTTCTGCAAAGAAAATAGAGGAGCTCTGTGTGATGCCACTAACACACTAGAAGTCCTGTGGGTGCTGCTGAGAAGAATATATAGGAGCTCTGTGTGATGCCACTAACACACTAGAAGTCCTGTGGGTGCTTATGCAAAGAAAATAGAGGAGCTCTGTGTGATGCCACTAACACACTAGAAGTCCTGTGGGTGCTGCTGAGAAGAATATATAGGAGCTCTGTGTGATGCCACTAACACACTAGAAGTCCTGTGGGTGCTTATGCAAAGAAAATAGAGGAGCTCTGTGTGATGGGACTAACACACTTCAAGTCCTATAGGTGCTTCTGGGAAAAAATATAGCTCTGTGTGTGTAATGGGACTAACACACTTCAAGTCCTATAGGTGCTTCTGGGAACAAAATATAGCTCTGTGTGTGTGATGGGACTAACACACTTCAAGTCCTATAGGTGCTTCTGGGAAGAAAATATAGCTCTGTGTGTGTAATGGGACTAACACACTTCAAGTCCTATAGGTGCTTCTGGGAAGAAAATATAGCTCTGTGTGTGTGATGGGACTAACACACTTCAAGTCCTATAGGTGCTTCTGGGAAGAAAATATAGCTCTGTGTGTGTAATGGGACTAACACACTTCAAGTCCTATAGGTGCTTCTGGGAACAAAATATAGCTCTGTGTGTGTGATGGGACTAACACACTTCAAGTCCTATAGGTGCTTCTGGGAACAAAATATAGCTCTGTGTGTGTAATGGGACTAACACACTTCAAGTCCTATAGGTGCTTCTGGGAACAAAATATAGCTCTGTGTGTGTGATGGGACTAACACACTTCAAGTCCTATAGGTGCTTCTGGGAAGAAAATATAGCTCTGTGTGTGTGATGGGACTAACACACTTCAAGTCCTATAGGTGCTTCTGGGAACAAAATATAGCTCTGTGTGTGTGATGGGACTAACACACTTCAAGTCCTATAGGTGCTTCTGGGAACAAAGTATAGCTCTTTGTGTGTGATGGGACTAACACACTTCAAGTCCTATAGGTGCTTCTGGGAAGAAAATATAGCTCTGTGTGTGTAATGGGACTAACACACTTCAAGTCCTATAGGTGCTTCTGGGAACAAAATATAGCTCTGTGTGTGTAATGGGACTAACACACTTCAAGTCCTATAGGTGCTTCTGGGAACAAAATATAGCTCTGTGTGTGTGATGGGACTAACACACTTCAAGTCCTATAGGTGCTTCTGGGAAGAAAATATAGCTCTGTGTGTGTGATGGGACCAACACACTTCAAGTCCTATAGGTGCTTCTGGGAAGAAAATATAGCTCTGTGTGTGTAATGGGACTAACACACTTCAAGTCCTATAGGTGCTTCTGGGAAGAATATATAGCTCTGTGTGTGTAATGGGACTAACACACTTCAAGTCCTATAGGTGCTTCTGGGAAGAAAATATAGCTCTGTGTGTGTAATGGGACTAACACACTTCAAGTCCTATAGGTGCCTCTGGGAACAAAATATAGGAGCTCTGCCTGCCTGCCACGAACACACTACAAGTCCTATAGGTGCTTCTGGTAACAAAATATAGGAGCTCTGCCTGCCTGCCACGAACACACTACAAGTCCTATAGGTGCTTCTGGTAACAAAATATAGGAGCTCTGCCTGCCTGCCACTAACACACTACAAGTCCTATAGGTGCTTCTGGTAACAAAATATAGGAGCTCTGCCTGCCTGCCACGAACACACTACAAGTCCTATAGGTGCTTCTGGTAACAAAATATAGGAGCTCTGCCTGCCTGCCACGAACACACTACAAGTTCTATAGGTGCTTCTGGTAACAAAATATAGGAGCTCTGCCTGCCTGCCACGAGCACACTACAAGCCCCTCTTTGTCTATCAATCTTTGTAACTGAATCTATCTAACTCAATCTCTGCAAGTGAATCTCTCTATCTATCTAAATGCAGCAGAGTGTCACAGAAACAGCCTGCTCAATCTGCGCCGGAACAGCATGTGACCGGCGCAGACGGCGTGGCGGCGTTTTATAGGGGGGGGGGGCGTGTACTACAGCCCCTGAGCTGTAATTGGCTACAGGCGTCCTGCCTGTAGCCAATTATGGCTCTTCGAGTTTCCGGGGCTGTGATTGGCCAAGCATGCGGGGGTCACAGTGCATGCTTGGCCAATCATCAGCCAGCAATGCACTGCGTCGGCCGCGCCGGCCGCAATGCATTGCGGGGCCGCTCGCATCACACGAACGTGATGCGAGCGGCCAAAATAGTTCTGGGCTCGCCGAGCGAGCGAACGCCCGGTGCTCGATGCGAACGTGGGTTCGCATCGAGCACCGGGCCCATCCTTAATGGCAATCAGATGTCGACACGCTTTAAATGTACAGCTCGAAAATGACCGGCTGGCAATGCAACATCTTCACAATGCGCTCCACGGTTGCGTTCCACAGCCCAGAAACAATGCTGTGGATAACGAAGTGCCAAAACCTCCAATAATAGAAAACACTGCTACTACCAAATCTTTGAAGAAATGACAAAAATGAACTCACAAAGGTGGTGAGAGATAGATAATTTTTATAAAGAGGCCATTATTGTGGCAATGTCGGAAAATACAATGTAAGATATGCAGCAATCCCACATTCACCTAACAGATTAGATGACCTCAATAGCAATACATCAAATGATCGCATATAATAACATGATCAATACATCTCAGTATATAGCAGACTAAGAATAAACAATGGGAGATAACAAAATCCTTAACTATTATTCAGAAAACAATTCAAATCCTATTCTATATTCATTCCCATTGGGGTGTATGTCTTGAGGTCATAAATCCAGCAGGTTTCAAAGTTAGAAATCTCCTGCCGGACACGTCTTTCCCTTCAATAAGGGGAAAATTGAGCAATGCCAAGAAGGTACCCCTGTGTTTTGTTTTTTTTTTCCTTTTCCATGGTGGCCTACATAATGTTTAGATATGCTGTGCCCAGGGAACCCCTGTTTAATAGCCCTTAAATGTTTTATGCCGCGTACACAATACCAGACTTTCTGGCAGACTATTCAGATTGTGTGTGGGATAATCTGATCGTTTTTATATAAAATAATCTGAGTGACCTAGACCTAGACTGACCTAGAAATGGAACATGTTTCAAATCTGTCCGACGGACTCAATTTCTATCGGGAAAACCACTCGTCTGTATGCTGGTCTGACGGACCAAATACGACGCAAGGGCAGCTATTGGCTACTGGCTATTGAACTTCCTTTTTTAGTCCCGTCTTAGGTCATCATGTTCAAAACGAATGGACTTAGTCCGTTCGTGTGTGGGCAAGTCCGTTTGTTCGGAAGTCTGTCGGAACTCCTCCGAAAGTTCGTTGGAAAAACCATCGGACCCAGTCTGCTGGAAAGTCCGGTCATGTGTACACAGCATTATTATCACCTGCATAGTTCTTATAGTACAGCCCACATATTATTGGCCGCACGGACATTGAATAAGTTAAACTATATTGGTATAAGTGCAGGTGCTAAAGGACGTGATCTCATATTGTTTAGAGTGTTTATTTTTGGTTCAGTGGCTCATATTTACAGAATATGGGAGTAGCCAAGGGTGCAAAGTTTGCGCCAAGCATGGCCAATCTTTTCATGGTGAAGTGGGAATAGGACATCGTCTATGCTCACTGGAGACCTGAGTTGGTCATTTGTAGATGTATAGCGGACGACCTCCTCCTATGGTATGGAGACTTGGTCTTTTGGAGGAATACATATGCCAATTGAGTTTGAACGATTTAGGCATTGTGCTGCAACGTGAGGAGATTCAGGAATGTATCCACTTTCTTGATGTGAATATAGAGGTAAGGGATGGGTCTCTAGTTACTACTACCTACTTCAGAGAGACAGATAAATAGTTTTATCAGCCAGGGAAGTTGTCGTCATCCTTCCTGGCTGAAGTCGGTCCCGAGAAGTCAGTTTCTCAGGTTACGACGCAACTGTACGTTTGTTGATTATCAGCAGGCTTCTGTGTTAAAATCCAGGTTCACTGATGGCGGTTATAATACTGATGCGAATGATGCTTTAATCATTGAAATAGGTAACTTGGATAGGAATGGTTTTGATAAACCTAAGATGGAGACATGAACCAAACACGTTTTCTCATTTATCACTACCTATTCCAATCAATTTCAGGCTGTCAAACGGATTTTCCAGAGACACTGGAAAGTAAAAAAAATAAAAATTGTTGGGTCCCAATCTGTCACACTTGTCTTTCATGGTGTACAGCCTTTGAGGTTATATGTGGCCCTTAATGTGATCGATGGCCCTAAGAGTATTTCTTTTAGGACCTAAAGTTTTCTCTTGTAGGAAATGTGCTGTCAAACACTTTGTCCAGCAGGAGAGTGCAACTTTCAATCCATTGTGACCTCTAAACAATGAGATCACGTCCTTTTATCACCTGCACTTCTACCAATGTAGTTTCTTATTCAATGTCCGTGCGGCCTACAATATGTGGGCCGCACTATAAGAACAATGCCGTTGAGAACAAAAGCATTTAGGGAATATAAAACGGAGGTTCCCTGGGCACAGTGTATCTAAACATTATGCACGCCGCCATGGGAAAAAAACAGGGGTACCAGTGGTGTAACTAGAACCTTCAGGGCCCCGATGTAAGAAACCATGAAGGGCCCCCCTGAACCCCAGCCAAGGCCCTTCCCTCCGAGTCCTCTGGGGAGAAGTGGGCCCTGTCCCCAGAGGAGATGGGTCCTTGTCCCCAAGGGAAATGGGGTCCCTGTCCTTTAGGGAGAACTGGGCCCTGTCCCCAGGGGAGATGGAGTCCCTGTCCTTGGGGGACTTATCCTCCAGAAAGACCTGTCAACATCTGTGTATGACGGGGAGGAGGGGGGGTGCTGGCAGACAAGCCTGCGGTGTTCTTTGGGGAGCCGGCTCTCATAAGGCTGCACTACATCTGTGTGCTTAAAGTTTGTTTACCCGGGAGAAGCATGCAGTGCAGTGTGAGCCGGACTCGGGGGGGGGGGGGACGACGACTCTGGCTGGGGAGGACAGACACCGGACTGAGCAGCACTGCATGGAGCAGGAGAGGGGGACCCGGAGGAGCGGCAGAGGACACAGGTGTGTGGGGAATGCACAACTAAAGAGCAGCCAGTGTGGAAGTCGAGCATGGAGCTCTGCTAGTCACCCCCCACCTCCAGCCACCGGAGAGCCCGGTGCCTAACCGCCTATGCTGCCACCGGCCATATGTAGAGGGGACCACATGGGCCCCTTGCAGCACAGGGCCTGGTTGCGCTCGCGACTGCTGCACCCCCTATAGTTACGCCCCTGAGGGGTACCTTGATAATTGGCATTGATAAATTTTCCCCATATTGGGGGGGAGGTCATGTCCGGCAGGAGATTTCTAACTTTGAAACACGCTGGATTTATGAACAAGACCTAACCCAATGGGAATGATTATAAAATGGTATGTGAATTTGTGTGAATCAGTGTTGTCACATGAAAAGATAATGAAATATTTTCAAAAGTTGTGTAAAACAAAAAATATACTCATACAAACATACATTTATTTTTTATTTTTTCCCATGTTTCCCAAATGTTTAAAATTGACATATTAGACATTGTCCAAAGCTAAACTTGGCTGTATGGGTGTTGTATGGCCGTTCGGAAAGGCCCGAGGACAGCTTGGCTGATCTCGACAAACCTCGAGTCTTTCCGAGGTTTGCCGAGGTCAGCCGAGGTGTCCTCTGGCATTTCCGGCCGTTTCCGAGGCTCTCCGGCACCCTCCACCTCCTAACTGCATGCGGTATTGCATGCCATTTAAGTCAATGCGGAACAAATTATTTTTGTTTCCATTGACTTTAATGGGGAAACTCGCTTTGATATGCGAGTACTTTGGATTACGAGCATTCTCCTGGAACAAATTATGCTCGTAATCAGAGGTTCCACTTTAGAAGGCAATTTTTAGCACTTGAACCAATGGACCTTGGTTTTTATACTTTCTCTTGCGATATGAGTCGGGTCCACAAATGTACTATTTTTTTTTTCTCTTGTTAACAGTTGGAATATTTACACTGATCAGTTTTATTCAACTGACCATTTGGGCAAAGGAGAAACATCACCGATACATCAAGGAGTTCAAAGATTATCCAAGACTACGGACTGCAATCATCCCCTTTCTGCTGTGAAGATGAACTTGCAAAAAGGATATTTATATATTTCTTTTAATATTTGATACAGAGCTATATCTAAAAACTAAAGATGCATTCATAGCAAAATGTCACTTTTTTAAGACGTTATTTTCTACAGCCCTTTCTGCATATTTAACAAAGGGTACCTTTTTACACACTTGATTCTTCAAGGGGGTCTTTCGCTTTTATGCAAACGTGGAACCCTCTTTTCCAATTGCTCATGTAATATACGGATCCCACCTCTGTACACTCCTATCAGCAGATACAGGTTTGGCTGTGGATTACGTTGTTGTAGACTATCAGACACCCTGCTATAGCCCATACGTTATGTTAGTGCTATCATTTCTTTTAAATTAATGATAAACCATTTAGGACATAAGATCACAAAATATATATTGGGGTTGATTTACTAAAGGCATGGACTGTCGCATTCTAGTGAAGTTGCATTCTACAAGGGAAATTTCCCCAGGGTTTAGTGAATGAGGTGACGCTCTGAAAAAGTCTTTTGCAAATATCCAATCATGTGCAGGGAAAATACAAAGTGAATTTCACCACCTTAACTAACTAATCTCTGAAAGAATTTTTACTCTGCAAGAGAATTTATTCAATGTGAACAGTTGTTTGCCTTTCATAAAGCAACCCCATGGAGTTTGAGCTCATCTTGGCTACTATAACTTGTCGTTTTGTAACTCCTTGCAGGTTTCCTGATAACTTTATAAAGCCTGTGTGGTTATGTTCAACACCCGCCAATCTGAATTATATAAAATGCATTTGTGATCAGGGACAGAATCAAGAGAACGCTCAAAACACCATGTGCTAAACTGTATCTGCTTGGAGCAGTCTCATCACTTTGTATAATGGTGCCCACTAGAGTTCTATGTATCGGGCTGATAATTGAAGGGAGATACAAACTAGGAGGTTACAGAAAAACATGTACACATTTTGTCCTTTGGGCTATACCATTACCACGGAGTAGAGGTTTTAGGGTAAGTTGGATTTGTTTTTACACTCGTTGCCTTGAAATGACATCTACACACTGCTTTAAAATTAATTATTGCAGTCCTCGAGCTTGTAAACAGAGGCATCTACAAATGCAGTCCAAGCAGACTGTTTTTTTTTTTTTTTTTGTGAGAAAAATGTATTTTTATTTTTTTAAGTTTGATAGCAACGGGTTAATGGATCCAAAATGACTTGGATAATCTGCTCTTAAATGATCTGAGGGAGGTGACCATCCTCTTGAGCCCAATGCTAAAGCATAAAGGTTCTGGTTGGCATTTTCCTTGAAAGCAATGTCTCTAGGCCCCTGTTGGCCTATTGGGTCATAAATATTAAAAGCCAAGATCCTTTTTTTTTTTTTTGTGTTTTTTTTTTTTTTTTTTTTATATAATTTCTGTTCCCCTGGTTGAATATTTACAAATTGAATTTCTGTTTTGGGTAAAAATTGGGTAGACTTGCCCTTTAATGACTTATTGTATATTGCATACCGTGTAATTTATGTTTACTCATACTTTTCCTGCAAGCATCTGATAAAACCATTCTGTTTTTTGTTTAAAGGTCATTCATTACAAAAATAAACTATTCCTTATTACTGCAGTCACATATGATAAAGATTATAAATTGTTTTAGGTTTTCTAAGAAAATAATTTGCTAAATGGACTTGCATAAAGTGCAGCAGAGTCCCTTTATAGACTAACAGAATGGTAATTTTGTACAAAACTGTGTTTTTATTTTTATATCTCGTGTTGAATCAAGTGAAAAGAGCAGTGCTTTGCACTCTGAGGTGCCTAGCACACAAACACCGTAAATAGGTGCAAAAAGCTTTTGCACAAGATATTTCCTTATGAATAATTTAAAGCTTACAAGCTGTTCCCTGCTTTAAAATATCTGCACCTAAGAACAATATCCATGCCAATGATTTATCAAAATTTTAAGAATGTACCCAGGTATTTTCTACCTAGAACAGGCAACCAGTCAAATGCATATATGGGAACGGTCTAACCAGTCAAAGCATTTGGATTTGTCCATCCAGGCTGATGATTATGAAGAGCGTATTTTTGCAGATGGAACAAAGTGAGGGAGTGACTTATTGCTGTGGATCTGCTTTCTGTCCAATCAGATGGTTGTGTTGAGTAAGCTGTGCTACTGATGCAGGAAGGTTGTGGGTCTAGCTAGGTTGTCTGGCAGGGGTGCCTGGAGTCCTGGACCAAAAGACTTGCTGATCATATTTTGAAATCTTTGGCAGGTAAAACACTCAAATTTATTTCAACTATGTGTTTAACTGCTTGTCTGGCCTTCATCCTTCCTGCTTGATGACTAAGCTGAAGAAACTTTGCATCGTTTTTAATGAAGAAACCCATTCTTGGACTACATATAATTTTGTTTTGAAATTTTGAGCTGAATACTTTGAAGATTAATGAATTGGATAACAGAATAAATAGACTAACTTTTAATGTTTGTATGCAGTTTTTTTTCTACAGCTAACAAAAGCCATAATATAACATAGTACTGTTCTGTTCATGAAACAATAAACTGATTTTCATACATTAAAGTGTCTTTTTTATTTCATTTACTTTTTTCCCTCTCCATTATGTAGAGCTAATGTCATCAAAGTTAAGAATTCATTAAAAGGTTTTAAACTATGCCTACAAATAAAACAAACTACTTGATGTTTTTAGTGTTTTTTTTTTCTTTTAAGGTTTGTTTGTTTGTTACCACTCATCCTAAAGCTCTCTAGCTCCGTTTTGGCGCCCCTGCTCAGGGCTAGCAAAATTCAGTGTAATGGCTGAGCGGTATATAACACTGGGTTTATGAACCTTTTTACCTTGGAGGAACCCTTGGGAAAAAGTTTTAAGCTCTTGGAGAACCCATGAAATGTTGTTCAACAGCTCCTGGAACATTGGTGTGATCAGTGAGCTGTTTAAATAAATATTTTTAGAAATGGCTTTAAAAAGAATAAATATTAAATCTTGCCTATTCAATTTGAAACTTGTGCTTGCTTTTTTTTTTTTTTATTCTGTACATATGCTCAGTTCTGGGTTGAACTTGAGATTAGCAGTGTACTGGGGGTCAGCACTTCAAAGTATAGTGGTCAACAGGACGCATTAAATTGGAGGGGGGGCAGCAGGACACACCTTTTTTACTTTAGTTGCCTCCTTATGCAGACGGGGCAAGGATGCTGCTTTGCACCCTATTCGCACGCATGGTTCCCTGCCAGCCCTCTACTCTTCTCCATCCCATGTGATGTCGCATACAAGCAGCTGGGATGGACAGGAGTGGCAGGTGGGGACCAACAAACACTTGTTGCCTCCCTGCAAAATTGACTGTTCAATGAGGATGCAATCTACCCATCAGCTGCCTGCAATTGACTGGTAGATTGTTTCAGAACCCCGGTTGAGAAACCCTGCTGTAACATAGCCCAGCATACAGAGTGCAGTGCAGCATTCAGGAGTACAGTTCAGCAGGTATTAAAATATACATACTGTGCTGCTAGTCATACATTAATGTACAAGGTATTGAAAAAGGAATCCTGTGCTAATCTGCCCAAAAATTTGATTAAAATTAGGTGACCAACACTGCTAACAAATCTCAGTGCAAAGTAGTGTAAATATTATTTTGGGATTTGTTAATTATAAACATGTGTATGAGAGCAGCTACCCAGTGGAGTCTGAATAAGGGACTCAAATGGTTAGTGACCAGGTGCACGTCTCCATTAGTAACCAATATTCATCTTAAAAACAAATAAAATTCAAACGTGAGTCCATCAAAATTAAACAAACTCCAAAAAATAAACATCCATATAAAAAATAAATCTCCCGGTAAAATGACAAAACCATTACGTGGCGGGGGTCCTCACCCAAAACCTTTCCACTGTAAATAACGCCTCTTAAGATTGTGGCTTGAATTGTAGAGCTCAAAATCACTGTTCTCCACACACTTCTGTGGTGTTCAGAGAGGATAGACTGTCATCCACAGGGAGGGTTCAGTATTGTTAAGCAAACACTTTTTTTTTTCATGGGAATTTACAGAATGTATGGAACAATGGTCATCTTTTTTTATCATGTGAAGGAAGAGGTAGGTGTCACACATGAGCTCAGATCAGACATCTGCACATGAGCTGGCTAGCAAGGTCTGTGGCCGTGTTTGCTTTACTAACCGCTATTTTTTTAACATCCTGATAGTTGCACTTTCAATCTTTAATTGATTGTTTTAAATGCTACACTATGAATTGCCTACCGCCTTCCTTCACGTGATAAACGTTGAGGATCGTTGTTCCATTCATGCTGGGCTTTCCAATAGAAAGTGTTCCCTTAACAATACTGAACCCTCCCTGTGGATGAGTCTATCCTCTCAACACAAGAGTGTGGAGAACAAAGTAATTTTGATCTCTACAATTTGAGATCCAGTCTCTGGTAAGAGTAGTTATTTACCGTTGAGGATTTGTGTAAGCACCCTGCCATGTATATTTGGTTGTTTCTGCATACTTTCACAGGAGATTTATTGTTTATATGGATGTTTTCATTTTGATGGACTTCAGTTTAAAATCTTAACACATAAATTTAACTGTGAATATTGTTTACTAATTGAGAAGCGCACCTGGTCACTTACTTTAACGAAGGTATGTTACAAAAAACCCTAACCTCTACCCCTTGTATGCCCTGCCACACGTTGCATACGCTTAACCTCCTGTACCCTTTTGCTGCCCCCCCCCAGTAAGTTCTGCCCCCCCCCACAGTAGCCATCCAATGCTCATGACTGTGCTTCTTTCACTGTGCCACACCTCTTCCACATTTTTACTTCTACACCTTCCCCTGGCCTACATCTCACATTGTTGCATCCAAAGCCCAACCCTTCACCGCTCTCCCCTTCATTAATACCTAAACAGAAAAAAAAACTAGGTTACAGTGGGCGAAAAAAGCAATCGTACTGTGGATGAAAATTAAATTCAGTAATTAATTTCGAACCTGCATTGTGATGATGCTGGAACTTTTGTTTGGTGCCATTCTGATGAAATGCATGAAGATGACATACACATTTCCACAACCATTGATGAGATGGGGTTGCATGTCAGGTAAAGGTACAGGGAAGATGACAGTCATTAATTCAATAAAATGCACAAGTTTATATTGAGATTTTGGACAGTTTTCTTATGCCATAAATTGAAAGGATGTTTGATATAATTTTTCAGGGTGTAATCTGATGCAGATGTTTTGGCACTGCAAAGTACGTGGTGATTTTAATACTTTTTGCATCAGTAGCCAACATCTGCTCCTTTTGCAGCTTTCACCTCTGCATACACCACCTGTCATTTTCACAGCACCTAACCCTTCAGCGGGCACCCTGCCCCCCCTTGCAGATCCTACCAATGCTATGCTAGAGTTATTTGGAATGAGAATCTTTCGGCTCCATGCACACTGAAGCTCATAAACTGCAGTTTATTGGAGTTTGGGCATTTTTTTTTTTTTAAAAAGCCCATAAACTCCAATCTATGTTAGCCTATGTGTCCATGCACACATGGACGTTTTTTAGCTTTAATGAGCAGTGGAGTTTATGGGCTTTTTTTCTGAACGCCAGAAATTTGCGTTCAAAGTGCAGTTTTTCACCGCCAAAAAAAAGACAAACGCTCATGAACGCGCGTTAATTAGTGTTCAGCGTTCTATTTTTTCAATGCATTGAGGGAGTTTGGAATGCATTGTGGGGTTTTTGGAGTGTCCTCTGTGTATTTTTATAAAAAACGCCCATAAACGCTAACGCTATAAAACGTTCATAAACGCTAGTACAAAATGCTGTTGAAAGCATATTTTTCAACCAGTGTTTTCTGCCAGCAATCTTTTTTGAGCTTCAGTGTGCATGGAGTCTTAATGTTGTGCTGTGTGTGTTGGGATACAGTGGACCTCTTGCATAATGCACCCATGGAAAATACACCAGAATTCTAGACGAAAGCTACATCTTCCTAGGGCCCTACATAGGCACCACCTTAAACTGACTATTATGCATAATTGTGATAGGATAGGGCAAAGTGTGGGTATCTCCTTTTAAGGACTGACCGAGATGTGAAATTCACTAATAGATGATGCTGTAGGTGGAAGCTGAGATTTTCTGATAATTATGATAGAAATTACATGAAGACATGATAAAACAACGATTTGCTGTGAAATAATGTAATGGAAGAGAACATAATGACAACGGATTAATGGTTAGTGTCTCAAATGTAGTTCCCAACGAATCAGTGACACCAGCTGTGTGCCAGCTTCTAAACAACGTTCATATAGCCTTAAATGGGCATTGAGCACTAGGAGCAAAGTACATAGCATATGATATTGATTGTTCTCTGTTACTCTACTTTAACTATAAAAAAATAAAATAAATTACAACTAAATATTTGCATCTACTAGACATAATCCTTATACAATTTTGAAAGAGCATGCATTTACATTAATAATAAAAAATGTATAGGTAATGGGATCTCAAGATTTCACTCATCCTGTTATACTTGAATTCATTCCTTTGACAGAAAAATCTAACCTCCCTATCAGTGAAGTAACAAACATGGTTCTGATGGACAAAACTATACAGAAATTTCTTTTTCATACATCATGGGACACAGAGTCAGGCTAATATTTGTTACCTGCTGGGTTATACTCCATCATTAGGTGAATGGACACTGATAGACCAAAGGTCTTCAGACAGGAAGTGGTCCCCTATATAACCCCTCCCATTCAGGAAGTACTTTATTTTTTACCAGTGTCTGCAAGGTGGGTGGCACACACAAACCCACAAACTGTTCCAAAAATTAATCGAGGGATTGATCCGATCCATTTGACACAGGCTTTTATCCTTAGATAAATGGTGCCCAAAGGCTCGCAAAGAAGACTCAAGATCCTGCAAGGTTTTGCGTGGCCTCTGGGCGCTGGACCCCACAGAGTAGAAATCCTTGACACTACAGCACAACGCATTTCCTGCGTTCTGGGCTAGCATTTGCTTGTCTTGCTGTTCTTACCTGTATGATGGTGCGCCATTTCGCCTTGGTTCACCACGGCGCATTTGCAAGAGCGCCGCTGGGCTCAGCAGTTTTTGTGGCCATGATGAATGCGGCTTCGCCGCACATGCGCTGTTGCTTTTATTTGGGTACACGAAGATTTGCATCGTACACAAATACAGTCACGATCGCCGGGACCATGCACATGCGTACGCACGCATAGAATGTTCCGGCGCATTCCCAGCTTATTTAAGCTGTGTAGGCCAAGCATGTGGAGCTTCCAGAGGCAGCTGTAAGACACAGAGCAGGCTCTGAACAGATACTTTCAGTGGTTCATTTTTCCTTATCCGGGTCTCGTGAGTCACCAGGTGTTGCTTGGCAGGCTAAAGGTGCTTAGCAGGATTGTTGCATAGGGGCTTTGTGAGCCCTATTGAAGGGTCTCCCTTCTGAGAACGTTGTGTGAGCGGTGCGGATCAAGGGAACGGCAGCACCATGAGCAAAGCACACCCGTCTGAGCTGAAGAAGTTCATGGACAAAAAATGATCTTTGAAGTTAAATGGAGGGAGACGTGTTCAGGGAATACTTCGAGGACTTGACACATTCATGAATCTTATGCTAGATGAATGCACAGAATTAGCACCAAGTGGGCAACAAAAATAGGGCAGCACAGTGGTGTAGTGGTTAGCGCTTTCACCTAGCAGCAATAGGGTCGCAGGTTCAAATCCCGACCACGACACCATCTGCTTGGAGTTTGCATGTTCTCCCTGTGCCTGCGTGAGTTTCCTCCCTCACTCTAAAGACATGCTGGTAGGTTAATTAGATCCTGTTGAAAAATTGGCCAAATATGTGTATGTTGTGTGTTGTATGATCTATGTGTTTGTAAGCGTGTCGGTACCCCTGGGGAAAAGGACTGCACTATACCGCAGATGGACACCAGTGGCAAAAAGCGCCTCCTCGGAAATATGCGATTGGGAGAATTCTCTCTTTTCTACAGTCAGCTGTGGAAATCAAATTGGCTTTGAGTACAATGAGAGGTCAAGCTTCAGCCCTATCGGTATTCTTCCAAAGGCCCTCCCATTTACTGATCCAAACCTTTATGCAAGGGGTAACTCGCTTGCTTCCCCCCCCATTAGATCACTTATGTGTCCTTGGGACCTGAACTTGGTGCTGTCTGTGTTACAGAAACGACCATTTGAACCTTTTAAGGAAATTCAATTAGACTTGCTGTCACGCAAGCTAGCCTTCCTGATTCACCTCAGCTAGAAGGATGTCCGAGTTGGCGGCCCTATCATGCAGGGAACCGTTCTTGATCCTTCACCATGACGGAGTCGTGTTATGACCTGTGCAATCCTTTTTGCCAAAAGTGGTGTCGGCCTTTCATTTAAATCGGGACATTATTTTGCCTTTTTTCTCTCAGCCTCGTTCGGTGGAAGAGAGACGACTGCATTCTTTGGACGTTGTCCGGGCAGTCAAGCTTTATTTGTCTAGATATGCGGAGATCCAACTCCAACTTTTAACCAAAAGGACCCAAGAAGGGGCAGGCTGCTTCCATTGCCAAATGGGTCTGTCAATTGGTCATTCAGGCCTACGGTCTGAAACGTACAGCTCCGCTCTTTAGGGTGAGAGCTCATTCTACCAGGGGTGTAAGAACCTCCTGGACTTTTCACCATCGGGTATCTGTGGCTCAGATTTGTAAGGCTGCTACCTGGTCTTCAGTGCATATGTTCACAAAATGTTATCAAGTGGATGTTCAAGCAGCCAAGGATTTGACTTTCGGCCACAGTGTACTGCGGGCTGCCATATAAGTTCTGATAACTATTGTTTGGCTGGGTGTCTCCCTCCCCTCAAGGCTATTGCCCTGGGACGTCCCAGCAGGTAATGAATATTAGCCTGACTCTGTGTCCCATGATGTATGAAAAAGAAAATAGGATTTTTACATCATACTTACTTGTAAAATCCTTTTTCTTTTGAGTACATCATGGGACACAGAGATCCCTCTCCTCTTTTTTGAGGATTTAGTGCTTGCTACAAAATTAAAGTACTTCCTGTATGGGAGGGGTTATATAGGTGATCACTTCCTGTCTGAAGACCTTTGGTCTACTAGTGCCATTCACCTAATTATGGAGTATAACACAGCAGGTAATGAATATTAGCCTGACTCTGTGTCCCATGATGTACTCAAAGAAAATGCTTTTACAGTATGAAGTAAAAATCCTATTTTCTTTTTCATACATCATGGGACACAGAGTCAGGCTAATATTCATAATTTTTTTTACTAAAAGCACCTGCAGCTCTAATTCTTAAGTTTCACACCGTGAGAATGGTCAATCTGGGGAGTTATACAAGTGGTAATGATGGAGTGTAAAAGGATTTTTTTTTATCCTTCACTGTAAGGAAATAGGTAGGTTTTGCCCTGTTCTTTTTTTTTTTTTTTTGCAGTCTTGAACAATAGATATAGTATTAGGACAGGTTAAACTTCATCTCACTTCTAGCTAGAATGATCAAGACATTTAAGAACTGTTATTCAGCTAACTAGTAACTACTGGGCATAGGAGAATGCGAGTGGATCCAGTTTTTGGATTAGACAGATCTATTTCTGGGGATTTTCAGTGTGTTCATTTAGAAAAGGAATGAGCCAGTAAATTACATATTTACTAGCCTCTTCCTCTGCTCTCCATCCTGAAACCTCTCCTGCAGCAGTCAGGGAGAGAGGTGAGCCAGCAGCACTGAGGGGAAGCCTGGGCAGTAGGGGGAATCGGCACTGCATATGGTGATTAACCACTTGCCTACCAGTCACGAACACCTCCTTCCTGACCAGGCCATTTTTCAGCTTTCAGCGCTGTCGCATTTTTGAATGACAATTGCGCGGTCAGGCAACGCTGTACCCAAATACATTTTTTATCATTTTTTCCCCACAGATAGAGCTTTATTTTGGTGGTATTTGATCACCTCTGCGTTTTTTATTTCTTGCGCTATAAACAAAATAAGAGCAACAAGTTTGAAAAAACATAATATTTTTTACTTTTTATTATAATAAATATCCATTTTTTTTTTTTTTTTAAACACATTTTTTCCTCAGTTTAGGTCGATACGTATTCTTCTACATATTTTTTGGTAAAAAAAAATCGCAATTAGCGTATATTGATTGGTTTGCGCAAAAGTTATAGCGTCTACAAAATAGGGGATAGATTTATAGCATTTTTATTATTATTTTTTTTTTACTAGTAATGGCGGCGATCTGCGATTTTTATCATGACTGCGACATTGCGGCGGACATATCGGACACTTTTGACACATTTTTGGGACAATTCACATTTATACAGCGATCCGTGCTATAAAAATGCATTGATTACTGTATAAATGTGATTGGCAAGGAAGGGGTTAACACTAGGGGGCGCTGCAGGGGTTAATGTGTTCCCTATATTAGCGATTCTAACTGTGGGGGGAGGGGACTGACTGGGGAGGGGACCGATCGGTGTCCCTATGTACAAGGGACACACCATCGGTCTCCTCTCCAGTGACAGGACGTGGATTTGTGTGTTTACATACACAGATCCACGTCCTGCTCGATTACTGGGCAATCGCGGGTGCCCAGCTACGCGGCGGGCGCGCGCGCCTCCCGTGGTGCGCGCGCGCCCCCTAGTGGCCAAAGTGTAGATGACGTCATATGACGGCATCCCGCCACAAGAGCCGCACCGTCCCGCCGTCATTTGACAGTGGGCGGTCGGCTAGTGGTTAAGGTGTGCCCAGGCCCACCCCCTGCGCACACCTATGTTCCTGGTTTTGATACTTAATCAGAATCTCAGTTTTGGCTGTACTGATCTGTTGGCTATCCTGTGCGACCTTGAAGAACAATGTAGGGTCCACATCAGTGGTGGCTGGTGAAGTTTTAGGATGGGGGATGGGGGGGGGGGCGCCAGACTCTGCCCTTCCTTTTTGACCCCTCCCACTTGGTGAAAATAAGCATGGTTTCAGCAAAATAGTGGGCGTGGCTCTAAGGTGGTATGGTTAGCGTCTGAGAGAGAGACAGCGAGACAGCGAGACAGCGAGACAGCATGCCCAGATCCTACACAGCAATATAAATAGATGTAGTCTAGAAAGTTTAACAATCAGCAGATATAGATACTCCAAACACCTGGTGTTGGCACTTCAATCATCACGACACCATGGTTGTTATGGTGTCAGGGTGAAGCACATTATTTCATTATAAAATGAAATCATTCAACTCCCCATAATGCAGAATCAGTGTCACTAGCTATGTCGCCTGCCACCAGATGCCCAGCGGAGTCCATCCTTACATGCAGCCTGTGTCCCAGCAAATGCAGCCTGCCTGTGTCCCAGCAAATGCAGCCTGCCTGTGTCCCAGCAAATGCAGCCTGCCTGTGTCTCAGCAAATGCAGCCTGCCTGTGTCTCAGCAAATGCAGCCTGCCCACCAAATGCAGCCTGCCTGTGTCTCACCAAATGCAGCCTGTGTCCACCAAATGCAAATTTCAGCAATCTATTAAACCTTCTGCCCTTGTTGTTTTAACTTTGGATAGTAAAATGTTTTTTTCTGCCAGCAAATACCGTATACAGCCCACTTCCATTTTCTTGTCTTTTAAAAAAAGCCTAGGCTTATGACACGATATGGTGTCAGGATGATTGAAGCACATTATTTCTATTATTACATTGTAATATAAAATGAAATCATTCAACTCACCATAATGCAGAATCAGTGGGAGCCCTGAGCGTGCCACTAGCCATATCGTCTGCCACCAGATGCCATCAGGTGTCCCCAGCGGAGTCCGTCCTTACAGGCAGCCTGTGTCCCGCCAAATGCAGCCAGCCTGTGTCCCACCAAATGCAGCCAGCCTGTGTCCCACCAAATGCAGCCTACCTGTGTCCCACCAAAGGCAGCCTGTGTCCCATCAAATCCAGCCTGTGTCCCATCAAATGCAACCTGTGTCTCACCAAATGCAAATTTCAGCCATCTATTAAACCTTCTGCCCTTGTTTTAACTTTGGATAGTAAAACTTTTTTTTTCTGCCAGTAAATGACGTATACAGCCTACTTCCATTTCCTTGTCTGGTAAAAAAGCCTAGGCTTATGACATCAGGAACAGCTCTCTCTCACTCTCGTGAGAGTTTGCCAGGAAGGGAGGGGGGGAGTGAGTCATAAGAGGGCCAATGAGAGCTGCAGGTGTGCCTCTGTGTAAATCCAGGAAGTGACCAGGCAGCAGCTTCAGCTGCCCACAGTTAAACTGGCTGCAGACAGACTTAGTGGAGGGAGATTTCTGCAGAATATTTGGCAAGTACAGAATCACAGTATATATAAAATAATATGCAGAAGCTTAGAATGGCAAAGATGTTTTAATTACAAATTATGTGAGCAGACTGCAGTTCCTTTTTAAAGATTAGGAATAATGGTCTAGCAATAGCCTGTCTAAGTTCTTTGAGGACGTGCGGCTGCAAGCCATCTGGTCCTAATGATTTGTTCACATTAAGTTTTTCTGGTCTTTTTGGAACACAGGTTTCCCCAAACATACAGCCAATGTCACTGAGAATTCTCTTAAGTGTAAAGAAGAACAAGGAGACCTGGAAGTGATGGTTTGGCCCCCACAGAGCCCTATCTTCAACATCATTGAGTCTATCTGGGATTATATGAAGAGACAGAAGGATTTGAGGCAGCCTACATCCGAAGAAGAGGTGTGGTTAGTTCTCCAAGATGTTTGGTACAACCTACCTGCCAAGTTTCTTCAAGAACTGAGTGTTCTAGGTACATAGAAGGATTGATGCGGTTTTGAAAGCAAAGGGTGGTCACACGAAATATTGCTTTGATTTAGGTTTCTCTTCTATTCATTTTCTCTTCAATTTGTTAATTGATAAAAATAAACTATTAACACTTCTATTTCTGAAAGCATTCTTTATGTATAGCATTTTCCCACACTTTCTTAAAACTTGCACAATACTCAGTCATAGTCCTTTTTCAATTTTGCCTTTAGTACTGCTTTAATATCATTACTGAAGAATCTGTGTAATGATGTTAAATTTGATCAAATCCCTGGACTTAAGATAAAATGGGAAAAATCTAGCCTTCTGCCAGTAGACCCTTTGGGAGGCCCCCTGCCTGAGGAGCTGGCAAAGATCCAAGTGGTGAATAAATTCAAATACTTGGGCATAAATGTATCTAGAGATCCTCAACAGTACACAGCAGATAATATAGTCCCGTTACTGGCTAGATTAATATTTAGGAGGAAGATAAAAGTGTGGAAATGCATGCCAATTTCTGTGGCAGGTCGTTGTAACTTAATTAAAATGATTTGGATGCCGCAGCTTCTTTATGTACTACATAACTCCCCAATCTGGTTGTATAAAATATGGTTTCAAAGGATAGACACTGTGTTCAGGGAATTGATCTGGAAGGGCGGGTCAGCAAGAATACGATTGAGCACTCTCCGGTTACAAAAACAGGAAAGAGGAGTAGTGCTCCCACACCCCTTTAGCTACTTTCTCACGTCACAACTCAAGTACATGGGGGCGGGGGGTGTAACCTAGAAGGGGAGAGGTAGGGAGAAATATGCTCATACAAAATACCCCACACCCGATTCAATAGTGGAAGCTCTGGAGGCAGGATTCTTTTCACCAGGACTTCCCACCCTGAGTTTAATGACGAGAGTGTGGGATACAGCGAAGGCCGTATTAAAGTATAGAGTACTCACCGAGTACACCCCCCTATAAGAAATTAGCAAACTGGGAGAACTGCAGAAGATGGGGGCAGTAAGAGAATGGGAGAGATGTGGAATAAAATTTATCGCCCAACTATATCAAGATGGTACCTTGAAAACTTTTCAGGAACTGAGAGACTATTTCGCTCTATCGAACAAATCCTTTTATAGGTACTTGCAGGTCAGGCATGCATTGGAGGAACAGTTTAGAGAGAGGACTCTAGAATGGAGCACAATTCCAGTTCTCCAAAAAATAATTAATACAGAAACAGGAAAAGGTTTAATTTTGAAAATGTACTCACATATAAACAAGGGACGATTGGGAGAGATGGAGGCCCCCTATGTATAAGAGGAAGTGGGAAAAAGATGTGGGGAATATTTCCGAAGTAAAATGGAGTAGAATTCTTGAACTTGCTCCGCTGGTATCACTTTCCCCTTCTCAGAGGACATCACACCTGTTCCTATTATACCCCTCGCAAACTCTTTCAGTTTGGTCGGCGGCCGAATGCAAACTGCCCCCAGTGTGGGATATGATACATATGTTCTGGAGATGCCCGAAGCTGTTTCGCTACTGGACGGAGGTGACAAGAACCATTTACCGGGTGTTTGGAACCTCCATTAGGTTGGAGGCGAAGCACTGCCTCCTGGGAATAGTTGAAGGAGTGGGAAACCTGGGGGAAACCCAGACGGCGGTTCTGAGATGCTTATTTCAGGCAACGAAACTGATTGCCCTGAGATGGCAGTCGGTGTCACCTCCGTCCAGTAGAGAATGGATAAATAGTATGAATGCAGTAATTCTCAAAGAGAAATCTGTATATATAAAACAAGGGATTTTAAAGAAATATGACAAGATGTGGAAATCTTGGTGGGAAGCAAGGGGAATTGACATGTTAATCTTAATAGCGTGAAAACTTATTTTAATGATGAAAAGTGATTAGATTAAGAAGAGGAATGAAAAGGAAGGATGATTGAGAGGAATGTATGGGGATGAGAGGGAAGGGTGACTTCCCAGGAATTTAGATTTAAATGGGAAACCAGATAGGACTATCCCTACGACACCAATCCCCCAATGGGGGTTCCCCCCAAATCCATGTCAGACCCTCATCCGAGCACGCAGCCTGGCAGGCCAGGAAAGGGGTACCAGGCCGCGTGCCCTCAACATGGGGGGGTGCCCTGGGGAAAGGGGGGCCGTGCGGCCCCCCCACCCCAAAGCACCTTGTCCCCATGTTGATGATGGACAAGGGCCTCTTCCCGACAACCCTGGCCGTTGGTTGTCGGGGTCTGCGGGCGGGGGCTTATCGGAATCTGGGAGCCCCCTTTAATAAGGGGCCCCCCAGATACCGCCCCCCACCCTATGTGAATGAGTATGGGGTACGATGTACCCCTACCCATTCACCTAAGGTGTAAAATGTAAAGTAAAAAAAAACACCCACACTTTTGAAAAAATAGTTTATTGCACTGCTCCGGGGGTCTTCTTCCGTCTTGGGGGTCTTCTCGCCGTCGTCTGGGGTTCTCGATCCGCCTTCGGGGGTCTTCCGGGGGTCTCTTCTGTTCTTGCGGCGGTCGTCGTCTTCCGCGCCGCCGGCACCTTGTCCTTCTTGTTCTTGTTCTTCTTCCGATGTTGACCCAACGCTCTCTTTGCCCCGAATGCCTGTGCCGCTCTGCGCTAGGACTTATATAGGGGCATGGGGACAGGGTCACATGTTCATGTCACATGGTGACCCCGCCCCCTTGCGATGTCACAGTCCCAGCATCCTCCGGGACTGTGACAACACAAGGGGGCGGGGTCACCATGTGACATGTGCATGTGACCCTGTCCCCCATGCCCCTATATAAGTCCTAGCGCAGAGCGGCACAGGCATTCCGGGCAGAGAGAGCGTCGGGTCAACATCGGAAGAACAACAAGAAGGACAAGAAGGACAAGGCGCCGGCGGCGCGGAAGACGACGACCGCCGCAAGAACAGAAGAGACCCCGGAAGACCCCCGAAGGCGGATCGAGAACCCCAGACGACGGCGACGACGACGAAGAAGGTAGCCGGACTTCCCCCGCTCGGTAAAAGAGCTTGGTAAATGGCGGGGGAGTCCGGCGAGAAGACCCAAGACGGAAGAAGACCCCCGAAGCCGGATCGAGACCCCCAGACGGCGGCGACGACGAAGAAGGTAGCCGAACTTCCCCCGCTCGGTAAAAGAGCTTGGTAAATGGCGGGGGAGTCCGGCGAGAAGACCCCCAAGACGGAAGAAGACCCCCGGAGCAGTGCAATAAACTATTTTTTCAAAAGTGTGGGTGTTTTTTTTTTTTTTTTACTTTACATTTTACACCTTAGGTGAATGGGTAGGGGTACATCGTACCCCATACTCATTCACATAGGGGTGGGGGGCCGGTATCTGGGGGGCCCCTTATTAAAGGGGGCTCCCAGATTCCGATAAGCCCCCGCCCGCAGACCCCGACAACCAACGGCCAGGGTTGTCGGGAAGAGGCCTTGTCCTCATCAACATGGGGACAAGGTGCTTTGGGGTGGGGGGGGCCGCACGGCCCCCCTTTCCCCAGGGCACCCCCCAGGTTGAGGGCACGCGGCCTGGTACGGCTCAGGAGGGGGGGGCGCTCGTTCGTCCCCCACCCCTTTCCTGGCCTGCCAGGCTGCGTGCTCGGATGAGGGTCTGACATGGATTTGGGGGGAACCCCCACGCCGTTTTTTTCGGCGTGGGGATTCCCTTTAAATCCATGCCAGGTCACGGAGCTAGCGCGGCGGCAGTAACTGCCTACGCTAGCTACGTAACCTGAAGTCACGTGCTAAATGAACGGACTTGCCGATGAGCGGCAAGTCCGTTCATTTCAAAAGTCCCGCGGACTTGCCCACTAACGGCGGGATTGTCCGCTGGACTGCCAAGTCCAGCGGATAATTTTAAAACCAAACTTAAAACTTTGGTCCGCCGGACTTTGGCGCCAAAAAGTCCGCCGGCGCCCACACACGAGGGGATTATCCGCTGGACTTCAGTCCAGAGGATAATCCCGCGGGATTGTCCCTTCGTGTGTACGCGGCATAAGGCTACTTTCACACTGAGGCATTACAGGAGTTTGTGTACTAAAAATAAAAAAAAATAATTAGCGCAGGCAAAGCGCCGGTAAACTTCCTCTTCTGCAGCCCCAGTGTGAAAGCCAGAGTGCTTTCACACTGGGGCAGTATGCTTGCAGGAGAGGGGAAAAAAAAAAAAAAAGTCCTGCAAGCAGCATCTTTGGGGCGGTGCGGGAGCTGCGTATACAGCGCTCCTAAATTAATGGGCACCGATGCCAAAGCTCCTGCAAAATCGCTTCGGCACAGCGCTTTTCACCCTTTCCTCAACCGCTACCGGAGGTTAAAAGCGCCCAGCTAGCGGCCGAAAAGCACTGCTATAACAGCGATAAAGCGTCACTAAAACCCCGACCCCAGTGTGAAAGTAGTCTTAGCCCCACATCTAAACCACTGTCCAAGTCTTGCCGCCACAACATCTCCACAATACACCCCTTCTTAACCAATGACACCACAAAGCTTCTAACTCATTCCCTGGTTCTCTGGCCTCAATTGTATTTTAGCCTACTAAAATCCAACAAAAAAACAGCATTTTAATCAAAAGACTAAAACTGATTTCGAAATTTGATGTCAAAATTAACACAGATTGAAGATCTACTTCTATTTCTCGCAAACTAAATTTAGTCAACCTTTTTGTATAACAATTACTGCACATATTCAATTAACATCTTTTTGATATAAAATCAAAACCTCCCTTTGGGAGGAACGACTTCTGTGCTGTGCCATGGAAGGAAAATTTAGGGTACACAGACCGCACAAACCCAACCAAAAGCCAGCAAAAGTTTCAAATAAGTACATCTAGGAATCAAGTATAACTATAGACACTCCATAGTTGCCACTATATACTCAAAACAAAAGGATACTTTTAACCACTTACGGACCGCCTGCCATCATATGGCAGCTCTTTGAAGTGGAATATTGCTATGGCTTCACTTCAGCGGGCGGTCCGCTTTAGGATAAGTGGTCGCAGCGGCAGATTCGTCACGAGATCACTTTTACTGGTGGCGGGGGCCCCCCTCCCGCCGCGCTTTGGTGCCCTCCGCTGCTTACCAGACCCACCGACCCAAATCGGATCCTGTCCCCTGCTTGGCATGGACCCGAGTAAAGGGAAGATGGCCCCTACCCGGTGCCATGCCATTGCAGGGCAGAAGAGACGTCAAAACGTCACTTCCACCCATAGCTCTTAAAAAGGGACTTTATTGCATTTTAGTGTAAATGAGATCCAAGGTCTTTTTGACCCCAGATCTCATATTTAAGAGGTCCTCTAAAGCTTTTTTTATTACAAGGTATGTTTTTTGTGACACGATTTTTTTATTTATTTTTTTTAAACGCTTGCCGACCAGCCGCCGCCACACTGCGGCAGGTTGGCACGATCCCGCAAACCATACATGGGGGGGGGACAGCATACAGGGGGGGGGGACAGTGTGAGGAGGGGGGAGAGCACACTGAAGTGCGGCCCGGGCCACATACATCTGTACTGCCCCCTCCCTCCGATGGCGACCCTCCAGTAAAAAAATAAAAATAAAATTTCACCCACCCGATGCCTGTAATACCAATAACGGCATGCTGCTCCCCGCCGGCCCCTCCTCTCTTCTCGTCCGTCCTAGACTCCTAGGTGATACAGTGCAAACCTTGCACTGTATCACCTAGGAGTCTAGGACAGACGAGAAGAGAGGAGGGGCCGGCGGGGAGCAGCACCCCATTAGTGGTATTATTACAGGCATCGGGTGAGTGAAGCACCTGGGATAATACCGCTAAAGACGCACTGCTCCCCGCCGGCCCCTCTTTCCCTCCCGTCCATCATGGACGGGAGGGAAGGAGGGGCCAAGCGCGGAGCAGTGCGCCATTAGCGGTATTATTACAGCCGATTCAAGGTGCCTCTTGTTGGGCTGGGCACAGGCCCCTAATGGCTCTGGGCTCTTGGCGGTGACCGAATCACTGATCAGTCAGTCCGCCCCTGAATTGGGGCCATTACAGCAAAAAGTACAAAATATTGTGTGGTTTCAAATTCTCTTGTTTATAGCGCAAAAAAAAAAAAAAAAACGCAGAAGTGATCAAATACCACCAAAAGAAAGCTCCATTTCTGGAAAAAAAAATATGTATATATATTTGTTTGGGTAGAGCGTCGCACGACCACGCAATTGTCAGTTAAAGCGACGCAGTGCCGTATAGCAAAAAATGGGCTGGTCATTGAGCAGCCAATTCTTCTGGGGCTGAAGTGGTTAAAAGAACAGCATAAAAAAAAAATAATAATAATTGAATGCCCCCCCTGTCCCGTCGAGGTCACGTGTAGAAGCGAACGCATACGTGAGTAGCACCCACTTATGAAAACGATGTTCAAACCACACGTGAGGTTAAACTGCAATCGTTAGAGCACTAATTCTAGCCCTAGACCTCCTCTAACTCAAACCATGCAACCTGAAGACTTTTTAAAAAAGGTCACCCATGGAGATTTAAGGGTAAAAGTTTGTCACCATTCCACGAGCGGGCACAAATTTTGAAGCGTGACATGTTGGGTATTAATTTACTGTTATATAATTTGTGGATTGTGCTGTTATATGTATATACCACTCTTAAACATATATATTATAAAAAAAACATATGTAAATTCTTGCTGGTTAGTCAAACTATACCAACTTAATCAAATCACATTTTTATGCTGTTTTCCCAGTGACTGATCATTGATTTTTTTTTTTGTCCTTGGTGAGTGATCACTTTTGCGTGTGATTGTCACAAGCAAAAGTGATCACTAAGGACATTTATTGTACCGTGGCACAGATTTTTCATGTTGGCTTTTTTATGGATTGAGAGCAACAATTTGCACAAGGATTATTTATAGTATTTTAGTAGTATTTTTTTAAATGTTTTTTGATTCATATGTGGCACTTTCACTTTTTGGTGATCAGTCACTGGGAACACAGCATAAAATTGTGATTTGATTAAGTTGGTATAGTTTGACTAACCAACAAGAATTTACATATGTTTTTTATAATATATATGTTTAAGAGTGGTATATACACATAATAGCGCAATCCACGAATTATACATACTTTTTATATTCATCCACAGGGTGGTATATATTCAATTGCAGTAAACTTAGTTATAAATAAGTAGTTATTTGCGCCAGTAGCACATCTGTTTATTAATTTACTGTGGTCTTATTTTTTAATGGGAGAGGGAGCCTTTATCGGGTAATGCCATCAATAGGACCATGTTAATAGATTGGTATTTGGTTCCCTCTAATGGTATGTTATGGAAGAAGCCTTGTTTAACTTTCACATAACAGCTAAGCAGTTAGTGACTTAATTGTTTACTTTGTGAAAGGACTCACCTACCCATAATGCCCACTCACCTACCTATGAACACTGAGTGGCTAAACTGCATGCTGGGTAGGTAATTAAAGGCCCAGTGTGGCCATTTTCTCTTTTTGCTGGGACGCATGGCCTGCCTACAGGGATCTGTGTGTGGGCATTTGGAAGAGCAGCGGCCTACATCGTCCGGAGCAGCAACTTCTGAGGGTGTCACCACAGTGTGCTGGAGCAGCAGTGTGTGATCCAACCGGAGGATCCAGACTGACAGACAGAGGTCCCGGTCATCTTGCAGAGCGGTGCAGCGTGACGGAGCTGACTGACAGCAGGACGGAGACCATCGGAGCGGAGGCATCCATCTATCCAGGCCTGGTGTGGCGAGAGGGCTGTGCCCAGAAGTTATATACCGCATTTCACACACTTAGACTAATCGCCTAGTGTTGCTGGGATCTGTAGTCCCACGCAACAAATCCTTTCAATTGAACTGTATGCAGATAGGCCTCAAAGCCTGACTTCACTAACGATAGTCTGACGGTGGGAGTACATTCACCAGAAAGGAGATCCTAAGTGCACTTCACAGTTTCAGTTATTGTTCATTATTCTATGTTACATTACTATCTGCAAACCCTATGGAATACAAATACTGCAGTAGAATGGCTAGCTGAAGACAGAAGACAAGAGACTGTACCATTTACTGTAAGGCCTTACAGTGTTGTCGTTACATACCAAGAACTGCATTTCTCCACAGGGGGAGCTTTTGAGTAATTACACTGCATTATATTGTCTTGTTAACATTGTGTAGGGCATTACAGATTTTATAGTGCCTGCACGGCCGTTGCTGAAAGTGGGAAGGTCCCCAGTGCTGAGATCTTATAGCCTGAGCATTAGTCCCACTTGGAGACACGCCTGTAGGGGTAGTCTAGGTAACCCTTTGTGTGATAGTCATTCACAACTACTCCTCTCATTGTACAAGATTGTGTGCTAATACGGTTCTTGTAACATTTGTTAAATCTTTCCAGTAAATTTATTACCTTAGCTACCAACAATAGAATGTGATCTTTTACTGTGAGCATGGAACACGAGGTGTCAGAGGGAAGGGTAGTTCTGAGTGCTCGGGATAGCCAGTGGGAAATTGAACAAATCAGCAGCCCCCAAGGGGGTAGTGTGCTACATATAATTTTTGGGGGGGGTTTTAAGTTTAGAAGGGGGGGGTACATCCTTACCATATTAGAACTACAAAAATCAATCATGAATGGGTTAGCCCCTTTATATTTAGTTACACTGCAAAACGAATTCCTAATGTATCTTGGGCCCCTTCCAGCAACGCTAAATGCTCCCAAAAACTTTAGTGGCTCACATGTTAAAATCCAACCCAATCAGAGAACTACCAATACCTCATCTACTGAGGGTATATAACTTTGCTATGAAAACGGGACAGTTACCGCCCTCTATGTCAGAGGCGCTGATTGTCCTCATCCCCAAACCCCATAAAGATCACCTGCTCTGCGAATCATATAGACCAATTTCGCTCATTAATTCAGATATCAAGATTCTGGCCAAGGTGCTCGCCCAGCGACTGAACACAGTCATTACTGTTATTATTGGCGTGGACCAAACTGGGTTCATCCCTGGGCGATCAACCTCCATCAATTTGCGTAGGCTTTTCACTAATCTGCAAGTCACTCATGATAATGTGGGACCTCGGGCCGTATTAGCTTTAGACGCACACAAGGCAAGACTCGGTCGAATGGCCATACCTGCTGGAAGTTTTAGTAAAATTTGGATTCGGCAACACCTTTCACAGGTGGGTGCAACTATTCTACCTGAAACCCACCGCTAGACTAAGTGAACGCAGCCGTGTCTGATCCCTTTTTGATAAAGAGAGAGAGGCACTAGACAGGGATGTCCCCTATCGCCGCTGTTATTCGCATTGGCGATAGAACCTCTGGCGGCGCTAATAAGATCCAGTGGGGAGGTAGTGGGACTGACGATTGGGGGTCTGGAAGAAAAGGTGCCTTTGTTCGCCGATGATATGTTAATTTACCCGTCGGACCCCCAATCGTCTCTCCCAGCCCTGCTGGAAATTATTCGAAGGTTTGGTCACTTTTCTGGGTTCCAGGTCAACTGGGACAAATCCCTCCTATTTATGATAGACCAAGCAACGCCGATAGTACTACCTCCCTCCTGTCCCTTAAAAATAGTCAGCTCCTTCCGATATTTGGGGGTTATGATACAACAACCAATCTCCTCCTACATCAAAATGAACCTAGATCCTCTTATCGGAAGACTAAGAACCACATTAAAGAGGTGGACCAATCTCCCCCTTACACTACTGGGTAGGATAAACATTTTTAAAATGATCTTTTTACCACGATTTCTGTACATCCTAAGTAATCAGTAATTCGCCAGTATATGTTACCAAGGTCAAATTTGTGGAAATGGACTCAATCCTTACCACTTTCATTTGGAGGGGGGGGAGCAGTTAGGATTGCTAAAAACACCCTACAGTTGCTAGTAATGGAGGGCGTACTGGCTTTACCTTGCCTTCAAACGTATTATATCGCCTCGCAGTTGGCTCACGCGTACTGGTGGTTTTATCCTGAAACTAGCAATGCAGCCACTGTCCTGGAGGCTGCTATACTTACCTCCTATGAGTCCCTTCAAAACCTGATTCATCGTATGTCCCTTAGAGGAAGAGAGGGTACAACTATACTAGCAATGACCCTACGGATTTTTAGACTCACTAAAATGCTGCCATCCAACGAACGCACTACATACTCACCGAATACCCCACTATGGGGAAATCCGAATTTGCAGGAATTCTACCGCAGAGCTGATGGGGGATTCTGGTCTAAACGGGGGGGGGGGGGGGGGGGGGGGGGGGTGAAAACGATCATGCACCTATTTTCAGATATGTTCCGCCCTTTTGAGGAATTTCGTCAGGAATATAACCTACCCAATGCGGCCTACTTCGTATATTTGCAGATACGTCACACTGCTGCAATGCAGTTTGGCCTAAGTAACAGTTGTTCAATTCTCTCCGCTAGAACGATTACTGACTGATTCTTCTCACACTAAACTAAATTCATCATATTATAGATCCCTCCTACATTCTACAACTCATAGGCTCAACAGTACGGCTGAAAAATGGAGTGCTGACATCCCTGAATTGACGGAGGACATCTGGCAGGAAGTTGTTTCCCTCAGTCATTTCTTCCCATGACAAGGTGATACAGACAAAATTGCTTTACAGATCCTACTTTACACCATGTTTACTATACAAATTAAACAGACTACCCTCTGCATTATGCGATGCGGTACGGCAGATGGCACATTCTTTCTGATAAGAGAGTGCACCCCGATTAGGAAGGTCGGAGGTCACAGCCTTCATCAGCTCCTTAATTCAGATACCCAATATCTGCAACCCTCTACGGTGTTTACTGGGATATATTGATGAAGTTATATCTAAAAAATGTACAAACCTTTCTGAAAATAGTATTGTTCTATGCCAAGAAATAGATAACCATTCACTGGAAGTCTCAATCCTCACCCACTATAGCTTTTTGGATCACTACCATTAATCATGCAATACCATTATACAAGTTGGTGTGAGGCCAGAGGATGCCCAAAAAAATTCCTTAAGATTTGGGGCTCTTGGGTCCGCTCCTTTACCTTTACGGTGTCACATATCCATTACATCCCAGTTTACCAGATTGTGTAATGGTTTGAGCGATGTTCGCTCCATATACAGTTTGGTTTTTGTTTTGTTTTTCTTTATTGTTGTGTATGAAAATAAAAAATTCTACAAAAAAAATAAATAAAATCTAACCCAAGCTTTACTCATAGCATATAACAATGAACACAGACTTTAACCATCTCAATAAATTTTTCAGCTTTCAGCACTGTCACACTTTGAATGACAATTGCGGTCATACAACAATGTACCCAAATTAAAATTGTTATTTTGTCCCCACAAATAGAGCTTTCTTTTGGTGGCATTTAATCACCTCTGCGTTTTTTATTTTTTGCGCTATAAACAAATGAATAGCGACAAGTTTGGAAAAAAAAAAACAAATTTTTTACTATAATAAATATCCAATTTTTTTTTTGTTCCTCAGTTTAGGCCGATACGTATTCTTCTACATATTTTTGGTAAAAAAAATTGCAATAAGCATATATTGATTGGTTTGCACAAAGGTTATAGTGCCTACAATATAGGGGATAGATTTATTGCATTTTTATTATTTATTTTTTTATTAGTAATGGCGGCGATCTGTGATTTTTTATCGTGACTGCGATATTGCGGTCGACATATCGGACACTTTTGACACATTTTTGGGAACATTCACATTTATACAGTGATCCGTGCAATGAAAAAGCATTGATTACTGTATAAATGTGACTGGCAGGGAAGGGGATAACCACTAGGGGTGCTAAAGGGGTTAACATGTTCCCTGGGGAGTGATTCTAACTGTAGGGGGAGGGGATTGACAAGGGGAGGAGACCGATTGGTGTTTCTCTGTATTGAGAACACACCATCGGTCTCTTCTCCTCTGACAGATCCATGGTCCTGCTGTGTTACCGGGCAATCGCGGGTGCCCAGCGGACATCGCGGCCGCCGGGGAAACGCGCACCGAGTCCCCATTAACGCGGCGTGCGCCCCCTGGTGGGCCAAAAAGGAGGGCGTCATATGACAGAGCACAAGAGCTGCGCCGCCTGGCCGTCAATTGACAGCCGGCGGTCAGCAAGCAGTTAAAGCCTGCCAACCCACCAGCAGGGGGCAGGAATACAAATCACAGGCGTGTATATGTAGCACTGGCACTTCTGTCAGGCAATGTTAAACTATGGACAATGCTATAAATTGGTATTTGCTGTAAGTAGGAAGGTGCCCAGTGTCAGCATTGTCACTCTGGGCACTAGTCCCACTTGGGGACGCGCTTGCAAGGGTTAACCAAGCAGGTTTTACATATTAAGTTGTGAATATTCATTGCATTGTCGCATTACGTTTGTGTGGCAGTGCGGTTACCGTCAGTACTGTTATATTTGCCCTAGTACAGTTCTTGTGTTTATGCTTAATATCCTTCAGTAAACTTATTCGAACATCTACTTACAATACAGTGAGTTTGTCTTATTGTAAGCATGGAACCCGAAGTGTCAGAGGTAATGGTAGCCCCGAATGTTTGGGATGGCCAGTGGGAATATAATATAATATTATATCTATATAAAATTGGGCAAATATGTGTATGTTGTATGTGTATGTGTTTGTAAGCGTGTCAGGACCCCACAGGGCAAGGACCGCACTAACCACAGATTGACACCAGTAGTAAAAAAGCGCCAGGCCCCAGAGGCGATTCAGTTCGCATAGGTAGCGCTATACAAGTCATTCATTCATAAAAAACACCCCCACACAATCTTGGACAGACTCAAAACATGATAAAATTCAAATGCTCACATCATTTACATTTTTTGTAGACCAACACAGTATTATCATTTCAATATTTTATCAATATAATATAAATACACAATCGCTGTTTAAGTGTATAAAACACAACGCCTGCAGCTAAATGCAATAAGAAAATCCCATAGGAAACCACCAGCAATTACGATTCTTATTTCATATACAGATTCACATCCCAATGATGAAGCCCCTGAGGCATTCTTGTTTGTAACATTTATATCCAGACCTATAGTTCCAGCAAACCATGGTGCTGACCGTCCTAGGCAGCATGCAGCCTATCCCACAAAAAGAGGGAGCTCATGCTTTTCTTATGTACCTCCCAAAAATGCCTAGATACATTGGAAACATGTTTAGCATTTTTTCTTGCTTACCAATGTAGATATTTAATAATTGAACACCCCACACTATGGAGGGCATAACACATTTATCCTGATTTGTCCATCCTACCTTTCTTCAGACGTGTTTTGCAGCTAGTTTTTCTTCCCTTTCCCTTTACATGGGTAAACTCATTCATTGGGATGACCGATATGGGCTGGGTGTCAGCTAGTGGCTTGTAACAAAGAACTGCAGGGCTTAGGCTGTTTTAATATTAACAGTCGCAGGGACATTTATTGCTGTCATAAGTAAGGTGTAACTCATTTGATCCCATTTTTTTTCTCATTGTTCAATTAATTTTACATAAATATGCCCTAAAATATGATCCGTCTCACACCTTTTCACAAGTCCTAAAACCAGATGAATAAAACCATTTAAAAGAGTATAGGTGTGGAAACAGGGATGGACGTACGGACGTAGCGTCCGTACGGAGGGAGGAGTCTGATTCCAGCCGTCGCCCCCGGAGGGCTGAGAGGCGCGGATGCGTAGGCAGGGAGGACCTCGGGCTACCACGAGGGAGAGACGCCGCGGACGCTCACGTCTCCAGCCGGGATAGGAGACCTGGACGCCTTCGACCCGCTCCCCACAGGAATACAGAGGGACCGGTACAGTAGGAGACCTGTGCCGGATCACATGACGCCTGCCTCACCTCGCACGCCTCTCCCCTCTTTCTCCGCTACTAAGCTCTCCAAGCCATCAAGCCTTCTCTACAGTAGGAGACCTGTACCGGACCATAGGACGCCTGCCTCACCCTGCACGCTTCTCCCCTCTTTCTTCGCTACCAAGCTCTCCAAGCCACCAAGCCCTCTAGGCAGCAAAAACCGCCCGGAACCACCTGTAAGTATTAACAAGCAGGAAAACCATGGTGCTGTAACATATCAACATGAAGGTAAGCGCATAGCACTGTAATTGATGACACACAAAAACAACACAATTTCACTATTGCCCCTGTAAACTGGGTATTGCTCTATCCCCCGTTTGGTTTGATTTTTATTCTTTTTGTGTCATTTTTCTTGCTCTTTGATGCACTCTCCTGGGCCGCCGCCATACAGTTGATTCTCCCTATATACGTCGGCTCTCTTGGATATTAATACCAAACTTTTAGAAGGGTAGCGGTACCCCGGATTGGCTTACTGTACCTGTTTATCTCCAGATAATGTATGCCCTGAAAGGGCTAGGGCCTTCTAAGCCGACATAATAGATCCTGCTAAACAAGGTAAAGGGTATGGATAAGGAAGGTCTGTGAAACTATTTTCCCCGTGACCGCTAGCCACCTTAATATTTTGTCTGTCCCAACACAAGAGGCTCTTTCTGTGATGACGTAACGCGATACAAAAATAGGACAGGACTGTCTTTAAACACTTTGCAATAATTTTACAATACCGGAAATATCATGTAGGACGCTGGCATTGCACTTAGCCAAGAGACAGAATACTCTCAAAAGATTAATGTGCTCCAATAAACTGTCAGCTAACCTCTATCAGGCTCACCTCCTCACAAACAAGTCATTGGCTAAGTAGATATCCTAGAGACATGTCTTCCGAAAATGGGCATCTACCATACTCATTAGAGCGCATGGAACGGAGTTACTAGGCGGATCTCAGCGATAGGACAAATCGATATCTCACATACAGTTTCACATATAGTGTCCGAACAGAGCCTTGTAAAATTGGCCACAAGGTCATTTAAGCTGAACTCTGCCCTCTTTGTGATTCTTTGCCCTTTTTTGTGTGGTTTTCTGTCTTTTTCTCTCCCCCCCCCAGGCTGCAATAGCCACTCCGAGCCCACCCGTACTCCTGGACTGGACGATAGTTCTACCTCCCACTGGACGGGTAGGGCCTAGAGCAAGAGCGAGAGGGAGGCAAGGCCGTCCCTGGCCCCTTCGGACCACATTACCTTTCCAAGGGAAAGAGAAAAATACTAGGACAGCGGATCCCCCTCATAGCTCTACCCTTCAAGAACAGGGCACCCCTTAAGTGGGTTTTAATCCCTGGCCTTAATCCAGGAAAAACCCCACTTTAACATTAAACAGAAATAAATTAAGGGATAAACACCAAACCCTCAGAGAGGGCATAAGGAATTCAGGGATTTCCAACAAAAGAGAAAACTGGGGAAGAGAATAAGAGGTACAAAAAAGGGCACAATGAGCAAGGACGCACCCAAATCGTCAAAAAAGGGAGCCACAAAAGGCACCAAAGGAGAAGCGAGCACAATTAAACATTATCTCAGACAAGGAGCCAGCCCAAAAACCACAGGGCACGCACCCCAGGCGGGTGCTAGTCTGGAGAGAAGTGTAGGGGCAGAAGGCGTCAATAATCACTCAAGAGCAGACTACACCATAGAAAGTGAGACTGACATGAGCCGGTCCGAGGATCAACAGGCAGGAACACACGTCCCTACCAAAACAGAAATGGAGATTATGCTTTTGCGCCTAGAAAACGCGATTAAACTAGAAATCAACAATCTCAGGGAGGACATGGGCCACCTACTCACTCGGGTAGAGCTGGTCGAAACCAGAGCAGATAATACGGACCAGGAAATTTTAAATCTAAAATCCCAATTAAAAAAATCTCAATTAAATCAGAGAGACACCGCATACAAAATCGAAGAACAAGAAAATAGGGATAGAAGGCAAAATCTGAGACTACGCGGGGTCCCAGAACAGAGAGGGGAAGATCTTGAGAAAAAAAATCTTCTCCATTCTTGGCCCAATCAGTGGCAAAAATCAAGATCAGTTCCCCGAAATTGAAAGAACCCATCGAGTGGGAAGACCCGAGAGGTCGGGCCCTGACAGACCGCGAGATATAATCATCAGATTTCTCCACTACAAAGAGAAACGGAGTCCCAGGGGCGGCAGCGGGGGGCCGAGTGGGGTTGGGGGGCCAATGTGGGGGGGGGTAGATTGGATGCGGATAGGTCGTATCAGGGGGGGGAGGGGGGATTGGCGGCGGTAAAAGGGAGTGGGACGAGGTGGGGGCGGTGGGAGATGGGGGTTCTAGGTCTGCCGGGCGCGGGGAGGGGGGTGCAGGGGTTCGCTGAAGGGGAGGGGTTGGGCAGGTGTGAGGGCGTCGGGTGGGGGGGGGGGGGGGGGCTGCGGGGGGGTGCTGGTGTCAGTATGCAGTGGGCGTGGGAATGGTAGTAGGGTGAGCGTGGAGGGAGGGGTGGGGCCGGTATGACGGTGCCGGCCAGTTGACAGGAGCGTGGGGGGTAAGAAAGAGCGTGGTAGGGAGGGACAGTATGGTGGGGGGGTGGGGTAGAGACAAGGGGAAGGGGAGACGGAAAAAGAGCGGCGGTGGTGGCGGGGTGGGGTCGAGGGAGTGGTGGGATGGGGGGGGGTTTGACGGGTGGGGGTGGCAGTGGGGGTGGGGGCGCGGGGCGTTGGGATGGCGACGGGGGCGGTGGGGGGGTGGGGTAGGCGCCGTGGCGGGGTGCTGATTGTGACTGGCGGGGGAGGGGGGGGGGCAAAGGCTGGAGGGGGCGACAGGGTCGGTGGGGAAAAAGAAAGGGGGAAGGGATAAGATGCGGCGCAGGGGAAGGGAAAGAAAGAAAAAACACGTGTGGCGGGGGGAGCGAATGGGCGGAGAGGGGTAGGGTCAAATGTCGGGCCGCAGTCGGTCGGTGGGGGGAGGAGGAGGTGGCGGAGGAGGGTCGTGTGCCGGGGCGGCGCCCCGGGGTGAGGGTGCGTGTGGAGGGGGGGGTCGGGTATTGGGTGATGTGGCAGAGTGGGCCTGGACGTACCGCGAGGGGGCGCGTGGGTCGGCCGTTTCGGTGGGTGCCGGGTCATGGGGGCCACTGGGTGCGGGGTGTAGTCCTGTAAGTTGCGGGGGGGTGCTGGTGTGGTTCCCTGTTGGGGGTGTGTGGGGGGGGGTGTGGCGTAAAGGCGGACGGGGGCGGTCGGCTGATGGTATCGACGGTTGCTGCGGCGTGGGTAGGGTGCGAAGGGGGGGGTGGCTGTTTGGGATGGCCTAAGGGGCGATCGGTGGGAAGGACGGGGGGTCTGGGGGTTGAGGGGGGGAGCGAGGAGAACGGTGTGAGTTGCGGATCGCGGGGAGGGAGGTGTGGGGGTGGAGTCCGGGTGGGGGGGTTGACGGGGGGGGAGGTGGGCCCTGGGAGGATGGTCGGCTGCGGTTGGGGGGGGGTCGGGGGGCGGGGTAGGTGGGGGGGGGTTGAGGTGGAGAGTTGTACGAGGAGCAGGGCGGAAGGGTAAAGGGAGGGGGGGGATGGGGGAGGGGGGAGGGACGGCGGGGGGGGAGGAGTTAGTTAAAAAGGGGTTGGGGGGCGAAAAGGGGGGGGGGGGTGTGGCCGCGTTACGGGGAGGGGTTGCTGTGTGTGGGACGGTTAGGAGGTGGGGGGTGCGGGGGGTTGCGGGGGGAGGGGGTGGAAATCGGGTGATGGCGGGCGTGGGGGGGGGGTGTGCTGGAGGGGGGCGGTTGGGGGCGAACGGGCGCGAGTTGCACGGGGGCGGCGCATGGGTGGGTGTGGGGTGGGTGGTGGTGGTGTGGTTGGAGGGGGGTGGGGGGGGAGGGAGGAGGGTGGTGAGGAGTAGTGCCGTCGGGGCGGGGAGAGGGTGGGAGAGGGGGCCGGGGGGCGATGGGGGTGGGGAGGGCGGGCGAGGAAGGCGGGGAATGAGGGTCTGCCGGGGGAGGGGAGCGGAGAGCGGCGCAATGCGTGGGCGGGCCGAGGGTTGGAGGCGGTAACGGTGGGCTATAGGGATGGGCGTGAGAGTGTCCCGGTGCGGGAGGTGTGGGCGTGGGTGAAGGGAAGGGGGTCTTCGGGTCCTGGTGTGGTTGCTGTGCCTGGCGGGGGGAGTGTAGGGGGTGCCCTGGCGAGGTGCAGTCTGAACGGGGGGGGTGGGGGGGTGGCCTCGTCGGTGTGGAGTGGGGGGGCTAGGCGGGCGGTGGTTTGAGGGGGTCGTCTGAGCAAAAATCGGGTTGGGCGGGCGTGGTGGGGGCGAGGGGTGTGGGAGGGGGATCGGGCCGTGTGGGGACGGAGCGGAGTGGCCCGTGTTGAGGGAGTGGGGGGGGGGTGGGGGAGCGATGGGGCGCTGCCGGGGTCTCGGTGGACGGACAGGGGGTGCGGGGGGGGGGGCCGGGGTTTATGTGTGCGGGGGCACGGACGGTGGTGTGGCCGGGTGGGGGGAGTGTGGGTTTGCGGTACGGGGGTGGGCGGGGGGGCGGGTGAGGGTGGCGGGTTGTGGTGGGAGGGCGGGGTGGGGGGCGGCGCAGGCGCGGCCAGGCGGGGAGCGTGGGTAGGTGTGGTGTGGGTAGCCGCAGAGGGTGATGGATTTATGATGCCCATACGGGGGCGTGTGCCAGAGGGGTGGAGCTGTGATTGGTCTCGGGGTAGGGTCGGTCTGAGTGCCGGGGGGCTCAGGGGGCTTCGGGTGGGTGGGCGGGGTGAGGTGGGGGGGTGTGGGTGGGTGGGGTTGGTGGCGGCCGCTTGGACGTGAGGGCGGTGCGGGGGCACGAGGGGGGTCAGGGGATGAGGGTAGTGGAGAGTGAGGGAGGGTTACGGCAGTGCTGTGGAGGGGGTGGTAGGTGGGGGGTGCGACGGGGGATGCTGGGAGAAGGGGGCGGGTGGGTAGGGGGGTAAGGGGGGTAAGGGTGCCGAGGCCGTTGTGGCGAAGTAGCTGGTGGAGGCAGGGGGTGTGGGGGTCTGTCAGGGGGGAGCGTGATTGGGGCAAACCGGATAGTTGGAAGTTAGTTGGGCCTTCGCGCGGTGGAGTCTAAAGGGGCGGAGGGGGGCGGCTGGAACGTGTTGGGGGGGTGGGAGGGGGTGGCGGGTTAGGGGGGGGGGGGGGGTGAGGGGAGGCGGAGGGGTGAGCGCGCGGCGTCGGCGAAGGGCGGGGGGTGATGGTGGGGGGTGTGTATTGAGGGAGGGGGGGCCGCGGTGGAGGGGGGGGTGGGGTTAGGGCTGCGTGGGGAGGGGTGTGCGCCTGGGGAGTATGGTGCGTCTGTCTGGCAGGTCGTGGATCGCAGATGGGCGGTGTGGGGGGGGGCTCGGATGAGCGCGAGAATGCCGGGGGTGGTGGGGGGAAGGCGCAGCCGTTGGAGGAGGGCTGTGGGTCTGGGTGTTGTGAGGTGGGGTGGGGGTGGCGTCGGAGGGCGGGGGGTAGGTTATTAGTGGGGATAGTTGACTAAATGGGTTGGGCCGGGCGAGGTTCCGTGGGGCCAGTCAGTGTCCGGCGTGTGCTGAGTGGTGGGGGTAGGGTGGGGGGGGTGGGGGTGTGGAGGTGGGAGAAAGGGGTGTGTCGGTGAGCTGGAGTGGGTAGGGTAACGGACCGGTAGAGAGGGGATGGTGTATGGGGTGGGGTAACGCGGCGGAGGTGCTGGAGCCGTTGGGCAGGCGATTATAGAGGACATTTGGGTGGGCATGATGCGGCCGTCGGTGGGGTGGGGGGAAAATGCTTAGTGGGCTGCGGTGCGTGGGCAATAGTGTTCGGGGGGAGGGGTTGGGCGGGGAGGGGGCACTGAGGCTGAGGGGGTGAGCGGCGGGTTTGCGACAGGGGCGGGCGTGAGCCGTGTAGGACAGACGGATGATGAGGGACGGAGGGGGGTCGGCGGGGGTTGGGTGTGGCGACAAGTATATGCCGGAGTGCGGGGGGGATCGATTGTGGGCGGTGGGGCGCGGTGGGCCTGGCGCTTATCGGCCCGTTGAGCGGGGGGAGGACTTGGCGGGATACTGGAGCGGGGCCGCGAGAAGAAGATTCGGGTGTGTGGTGTAAAAAAGCCGTGGTTGGGGGCGGTTGGGGGGCTGGAGGAGTGGGTTGGGGGTTGTGTGGAGATGCGGGGAGGTGGGGGGGTAGTGCGGGTGTTACTAGGCGGGGGGGGGGCCTTTGGGGGCGAATTTCGGTGGCAGAGGGCAGGAAAGATAAAACATTAAGAAAGCCAGGGCGTGCCTAAGGTGTGGGGCGGAGGAGGCGTGGGGGGTAGGTGCGGGGTGGGGAAATGTAGAGGTGGCTCGGTGTTAGGGTGGCTAAGCTGAGTAGGGTGGTGAGAGGGAGTACGGAGGAAACTCCAGGGATGGTTCTGTGCCAAGGTTGGCCTGGGGATGCGGGAGGGTGCTGGGGGTGGGGGTAGGTGGTGGACAAGGTGGGGGGGCGTTGGTGGGGGGGGGCCTGCGGGAGCTAAGCGGAGTGGGCGGCGGGGGTTCGGCGACGTGGGCGGGGATCGCGGTTGGAAAGAAAAAGAGGGCGTCCGAGGCCGGAGGGGAGGAGTAGACTGGCGGGGATGATAGTGGGGGTGGGGTGATGGGGCGCCGGTTACTTAAAAGGCTGGGAGGGGGGGAGTGGGCCAGGGGGCGTTGTGTGGGGGTGGAAGGGGGGGAAGAGATGGGGGGGTAGGTAGGTAGAATGGGAGGGCGCGGTGGTATGCCAGGGGGGGTGACGGGTTTCAGGGGCAAGTACGAAGACACCTAAAGACCGACTTATCGGCCCGCCTATTCCCTAGAAATTCTCAGAAAAACTAAATTGGGGCTTTTCGCTTAAAAAGAGGGGTCGTGGCTAAAATTCCCAAAAAGAGCTGGGCGGAGAAGACAAAGGGGGATAGAGGGTGGCGGAAGAAGGGTAGAGGGGAGAAAAAGAAAAGGGCGGAGAGAAAAAGATAAGGGGGAGAAAAGAAGGGAAAGAAAAGAAAAAACAGGGGATAGAGAAAGAAAAAAGGAAAAAGGGAGAAATAAAAACGGGGGGGCTGGGATCATTCTCCACCTCACCACGAATCTAGTGCCCAGGGGTGACGTATGGCTACGACACCCATGGACCTAGAGACCCAAGATGGGGTCAGAGAGGGGATGGGTTGGGGGAGGGGGGAGGGGGGGAAGGAGGGAGGGAGGGGGGGTAGGAGGTTATGGGACGGGGAGGGAGGAGGGTGGGGGGTCAGGAGGGGACAGAAAGGGGAAGGAGGAGCGGGAGTTGGAAAGGGGTGGGAGGGAAGGGTTAGGGAGGGGGGACCCCACCGCTACTGACAGGGCACTGGCTTTTAAACAACTCAATTATCAAATCAGAACAAAGGGAAAATTCTTTATTAAAAACAGTAAAAACATCCCAACAGAGAAATGATGACCGAAATTAAGCTTCTCACCTATAATGTAAGAGGAATGAATTCCCCTATTAAGCGACATAGGGTCCTGGAGGAGATAAGGAGACATGGGGCGGGAATAGTCTGCCTACAGGAAACTCACCTGACGCATGTTTCCAATATCAGACTATTCTCACCCTCATACCCTACGTGGTTCTATGGAGACACTGTTACAAACAGGGCAAGAGGGGTGGCCATTGGGTTTGGCAGAGACATTAACTTTACACTGGAAGACAGGAAAACGGACCCGGAGGGAAGGTTCCTCTTTCTAAGGGGATCCCTCAACGGGACAGAAATCACTTTGGCCAATATATACGCCCCCAATATAAGACCCATTAGATACCTAGAATCAATCTTGTCAAAGCTAAGGGCCTTCAAAAAGGGTTATTTAATACTTATGGGGGACCTAAATTTCGTAATGGACCCACCCTGGGATAGTACGTCCGGTGTGCAGGGGACAGAGACCGCCCAACTCAAGAGACTAAAAAAAGGCTCAGTCGAGAACAACTGGTGGATATATGGAGGATCCGGCACCCCCAGACAAGGGACTATACGTTCTTCTCCCCAGCACACCAGACGTACTCCCATCTGGATCACATCCTGGTCGAACATGGACTACTGGAGAGAATCACCAAAACCAGCATAGAAATTATGTCTCTCTCAGACCATGCCCCAGTCACTATGAACTTGAGCTTCCCAGAGTATAAACAACCCTCGAGTGGGTGGAAATTGAATACAGAACTATTACACGATAAAGATATACGAGAGTCCATCCGAAAGGAACTTGAATGGTTTTTCCAAGCCAATGACAATGGCGAAGTCTCGGAGGCAGTAATCTGGGATGCCCATAAGGCGTTCGTCAGGGGTATATTTATAGCGAAGGCATCCTGGCTGAAAAAAGAGAGGAAGAGACAGACACAGGAAGTGACGGCCGAGATCACCAGACTTGAACAAATACATAAGATTGGGGGGGCCCTGGCACAGGATACTTACCTCGAGCTGGTGGAAAAGAGGGAGGAGTTAAAAGACTTGGCGGAACAAGAAGCTAGACAGGTATTTAATAAGATGGCAAAGGAGCAGTACTTATGGGGTAACAAGTCAGGGAAATTCCTAGCCAGAAAACTCCAAAAGAAAAAAATCGAGAAACTTTAATCGAGAAGATTCAAACCGGCAATGGAGAAACTAAACACGTATCTAGAGAAATAGCAGCAACATTTAGGCAGTATTATGAAGAACTCTACTCGGTAGTTCCGGAGGGTGGCAACAAAGGGGGCGAAAACCGCAAGAAAATAGACGACTTCCTGGGAAGGGCAGGGTTGGCCTCCTTAAGTATAGAGGATAGTGAAGCTCTGGAAAGACCGATCTCAGAGGACGAAATCCTCAGAGCGTTAAACAACTCCCCTTCAGGAAAGAGCCCGGGCCCTGACGGGTTTACCGTTCTATATTACAAAACCTTCAAGGAAATATTAGTCCCAAGACTACAGCGCTATATGAATGGCCTGGGGACAGAATACGATATGAGCGAGGGTTCACTCTTGGCGACAATAACCGTCCTGCTTAAAGAAGGGAAGGATGGATCAGTGTGCTCAAGCTATAGACCCATCTCATTACTAAATTTCGATACAAAACTGTACGCCAAAATTTTGGCCGAACGAATTAAGGGTCACTTGTGCACGCTGATCCATCCTGACCAGGTAGGCTTTATCCCGGGCAGGGAGGGGAGAGATAATGGGATCCGGACATTACTGGCCATGCAGAGGATGAGGGACACACGAACCCCCAGTCTACTGCTCTCAATTGATGCAGAAAAAGCATTTGACAGGGTAGACTGGGGGTTCATGTTTAAAACTTTACAAAGAATGGGATTTGGACCCGGGATCATACAGAAAATTAAAGTCCTCTATGCGCACCCCAAAGCAAATATAAGAATTAACGGGATAGCCTCGTCTATGTTTGAGATGCATAATGGGACGCGACAGGGTTGTCCGTTATCCCCTCTCCTCTTCGTTTTGTCCCTGGAACCACTGCTGTCTATAATCCGAGGTAGCTCGGGAGTAGAGGGATGCAGAGTCGGCAGGGAGGAACATAAACTCGCTGCGTTTGCAGATGACGTCCTCTTCTACGTCGGGTCTCCGCAGAAGTCAATCCCCAACCTCTTAAAAATCCTAGCCAAGTACGGTGAACTAACAAATTTCAGAATTAATAGCACGAAAACCTTCATTTTAAAATATCAACCTTAATAAGACTGAAAAACAAAATATACAGAAAGAGGTCAGCTTCGCCTGGAAAAAACAGATAAAATACCTGGGCATCGAGTTGGCCAATAATCCACGGAAAATGTATAAAATTAACTATATTCCACTGTTAGAGGAAATTAAAAAAAAATGTAAAGACTACAATGGAAGAGCCCTATCATGGATAGGTAGGGTCAATACAGTAAAGATGATGATACTGCCGATTATCACGTATAAACTCCAGATGCTTCCACTCCCCCTCCCAAAACAGTATCTTGGAAAATTAAGAGCATTGGTTATGAACTTTGTGTGGAAGCACAAAAAACATAGAATTTCCCTTCAAATCTTAAAGCAAGATAAGAATTTAGGCGGCCTTGCAGTTCCGGACATCGTGGGATATTACCATGCTATAGCACTACTCAGAATACCAGAATGGGTTAAAACACATAATATTAAAAGATGGGTTGGTTTGGAGGAGGCACTTAGCGAGGTTAAATTGGGGAAGATTGTATGGAATCCCCCAAAATATAGATCACTGGGTGAAAAAACGCACACAATTACACGGAACACACCTAAAATTTGGGATAAGACATATAAAGTATTTAATAAAGTATATAATTCACCACTAATTACACTTAAGGAAAACCCCTTTTTTCCTCCTGGGAAAAAAGGGGTAAGCGGAAACTGGATTACAAAGGATAGCACATGCATAGGGGACATTATTAGCAACGGGAAAGTTTTGGCACTGCAGGAGTTACAGACTAAAAGAGTTTTTTTCCATAGACGCATGGTGGTATCTCCAATTAAACCACTTCGTCGGCTCGCTCCCAGGGCCGTTAAGGGACATCAACGATCTGACGAAGCTAGAAAATTTTTTTACGGCAGAGAACTCCAAAAAAAAGAATCTCGAAAATCTACAAATTACTATTGGAGCAGGACAGATTGGAGATACCCCCATACCTCAGGAAATGGGAGAGGGAACTGGGTTCACAATTAGATTTAGACACAGCTAGGAAAATATTAAAATTAGCCCACGGTTCAGCAGCCGACTCTAAGACCGCGGAAATGAATTTTAAGCTTATAGCTAGGTGGTATAGGACCCCAGATAAGCTAAGCAAATACCAGAGGGATACATCAGCCAAGTGTTGGAGAGGATGCGAGGAAAGTGGGACCATGGGTCACCTCTGGTGGGACTGCCACAAAATAAAAAAAATACTGGGAAACCATCTTAAAATATATAAAAGAAATCACCTCGGTGGAGGTGAAAAAGGACCCCTGGGTCGTGCTCATGCACGCAACCACGCAGGGAACTAGGCAATATACAAGCTCTCTGGTCCCCCACCTCCTTAACGCAGCAAAGGGGGCGATTCCGAGATGCTGGATGGACCGGGAATGCCCTCCTTTGTGGCTTTGGGTGGATGAGGTAGAATCCGCATATACAATGGAGTGAGTGATAAATTGTAGCGGGGGGGCTAGAGAAGCAACGAAAGAGAAGTGGGAAGGCTGGAGAAAATTCAAAAAAACATGGAGCTACTCGGAGGCCCTGAGGACCCTTCCATAGATACCCAGGGGGATAAAGTCTCAATAGCAAACACCCGCAAAAAAAAAAAAAAAAAAAAGCGCCGTATGTCAGTAGTGGAGGGGGGGGAGGGGGGAGGTCGAGGGGAATATTATAAAACGCAGGGGGGAAAAAAAAAAAAAAAAAAGGAAAATAAATGAATAAGTTAGAGGGAGCATGCAAGAGAAAGCCCTCATCTGGGAGGCTGAAAACCAGGGAGGGGAAAAAGGGCCTAATCTATACATTGAACAGGGGGCAGATTGACAACAACCCGGCCCACTACCCTTACTGCCTTGACTTATGGGTGTTAACCAAGAAATACTCAAACGGAATAAACCCCCAGGGGGAAAAAAAAAAAAAAAAAAAGGGAAGGGGGGGGCGATATGAAATTTAAAAGTATCCACAAATGATGTTAAGACAAAAAGGGGACGGAGATGTGGGCCGAGCTGACATTACCCCTCACTGATCGAGCTGAATGTGGAAAAAAAATAAAATAAATAAAAGAGTATAGGTTTGCAAAAAAAAAAAAAAAAAAAAAAAAAAACGTTCATACTAACCTAGGTGGATGCAGCATCAATCCATGCTGCGTCTGTCCCCTGTTGGCATTAAGACCGAGAACTGAGCAAGTAAACGCCGCTGTACGCTCAGCTCTAGGTATTCAGAGTCACCAGTTCTCCACTCTGCCCTTCCAACACTCACTAGAGCACTGGGCTGAGGGGCGGGAGTGGCTTGCTCAGTCTCCCAGTGGCTCGCTGAGAGGCTCAGTCATCTACCGGTCCAGGCATTTGGGTGGATCCAAACTGTAAAAGTTGATCTTTCCTGAGCCTGGAGTTGGCTGAAAATGGTTCACAGGAGTACAGAACGAACTGACTCCTTTGACCCATAGGAGAAGTAGGGCCAAAAGAGCTTTGGCCTTTCTACTTTAAGTGAAAAAAACGAGCCTTGTATACTGTATGAAGACTTTAATTATCCAAAGTGGGTTTATTTTGTTTCATTTTTTTGAAAGGATGAGTTGGCCTGGCTGACTTGTCAAATTTTTTATGGTCTATGTCTAGTCTTACAATCTGTCCTGGTGGCCTTTGTCACCTAAACCCAAAAGTGAGGAAAAATCAGGACAGCAATAGAGGGAAACCTTTCAGTAGGGACATATGGTCTAAGAAGGCAGTTCCCTCACTGTCAGGGGTTTGACCCATCTATCATAAAAAATTGGTTAGATATACTTTACATATTGGGACTTTAATTCACCCATACAAAACATTGGACTTTCTTCTGCTTTAAAAATTTAAAGCATTAAAAAAAAAAGGAGTATGACAACCCAACATTTCATTTTCCTGATATGTGGCTGCTGTACCATTTACTTTTACGAAAGAGTATCCTGTTCTCTCTGTATTGCTTCCTTTGTGTGAAATTGCTGGTGTTCCTGCCAGTCCCTCTCCTTCCCCATTAAAAATGGACAACACTAAGAGCATACCATGGTCAGTTCTCTAGCTGTGCTGGGAACTCAGCCTGCTCTTCTCCAATGATCAGACTTATCCTGACACCACCCCCCTGCACAGCCTTTACCTGGGAAGTGGTGTGCTGCTGCTCCTCCCCCCAGCTCGTATGCAGCTCAGAACAGAGGGAATGTGATCATTGAGGTTCCATTCACACTTGCCATTTTGGGATTGCATCAGAATCGCTGAGATTATGCCCACAATATCAAAAACACACACCTAAAATCATAAAAAGGAAGGTTCAGGTGCTATCTTCAATGGCACCTAAAATGCAGTGTGGTTTTGCCGCACAATTTATCTTGTAGCAAATCGCATTGTGTGAACCCTGTCACCCAAAAGAAACTACTGCTCTTTTTGGGCGACAAGCTTCATGAGATGCGGTTTGCAGCATTTTTCGTGTGACAATGATTGGCTGATGCAACAGAGCAAAGAGAGTTTACTGGGCTTCTGAAGAAAGGGAGCTCTGTTTTACCACCAGCCTGCAGAATGCAAGGTGGAAGCCACTATGGGGACCATGAGATGCTTTCACCCTTTTCTTGTGTGGAGCAGTTGAGAAAGCACAAGTGTGCAGGAAAGGGAGAACAATGGTGCGTTGCCAGAGATTGCTGCAGCCATCTAATGCTGTGCTGCCCAGGAGAAGAGGGCTTATCAGAGACTGCTGCTGCAGGATGAATGAATCCCTGCCATAGCTGACCACAATTGGGTGAGAACTCAGAGGCAAAGAGAATGAGAATTATCTCCCTGGGGGGGGGTTGCGATTTGGATGCCTGTGTGAACAGACTGTACCAGAGAGCACTCCCTCCACCTGTAAGGAAAATGAGGGACTGTCTTAGCAGGATTGAGAGAAACAATTTATATCCCTTGTCTGACTTGAACTAAAATTTGACTGAACCACCTTTTCCGGAGACGCAGAAGAGGGAACCCTGAGACTGGCAAGAGAAAAACGTCATACAAGTTAATCTGTTGTCTGTTATCAACTGCTATGCTTTCGTCAAGGGCCCTGACTGTCGTCCAATTTTTATTTTTCATCAAATCACTGGCAAGCTGCATAAATCTGGGGCAGTTATAGTAAGTTAGCACTGTCTTTATACATACCGCCCAACATTTTGCGATAGGAATGAGGGACACCTACTAACCAATGTATGTAGGCATAGGACACGCCCCTGCCACACACCCTTAAATAATTAACCAAAACAAAAAGGTTAATTAAATCCACAAGTGCTTTTTTTACTACTATTTCTTTATATTGGCTTTTAAAATGTAGAAATGCAGCAATTTAGGAATTGGATGAAGTGTTTCCCAGTGCTAAACCTTTCTTGAAAGATTGGAAAGTGCATTTTATATACAACTATATAGATCAGACCAAAATGAGGGACAAATGAGGAGGAAAGGAGGGACATTGCTCCAAATCAGGGAAAGTCCCTCGAAATCAGGGACAGTTGGGAGCTATGTTTATATTGTAAGGGTGAGGTGTGCCATCTTCAGGTGTCCAAAGAGATCACAAAACAATTAAGTGGCTCCTTTGGGGTAGCAATAAAAATGCATATATGCGCAGTTCATTCATGTACTGTTATATCATTTAGCAATTCTGTTTACGTATACTATTCGTTTTAATAGCTTACTAAAAATTTAAACGTTCCAGTGTTAAAATTTTTACTTTGCAGCTTTAATTAAAAAATACATCCCTCCCCTGGCTTATACACTACAAACAAAATTAGTTTAACAAAGCGCAATACTTACAACACTTATGAAACATCAACTTTATGTCGCTAACTGTAAGATTAGGTTCTACCTATTTAAAGAAAAAAAGGATTAGAAACATCTAATGCAATTATACTTGAGAAATACATATCATTTTGGTATTGCATATGAGCAATAGGCAAGTTCAACTCAAATATTGGTCTCCAGAAGTATTGCCATGACTTACCTTGTCTAGAAAGCACAACTGCCGCTTTGTTCTGCAGTCTAGAATTTCCACCTGAAACCAACATGTACATATAAATATACTGTGGTAGTAATACCAGAACTGTTCAATGTTATATCACTATCTTGTCAGTTTTCAAATATTACATGTTCTGTCATTTGTACTGTACTTTATTACCATCCCAACATGCTCCAAGTCATCATTCACACAGGGCGATCTGATCCATGCCCCATGCAAGGTCATGTTTTACGAGCATGGGAATGATAAGTGTTGCATGCATCTCCGTGCTGGCAATTGTGGAATTATTCACGAAAACTTACATTGCACCATATTTGCCCATGAAGAAAAATCAGATCGGAAAAACTATGCTTTATGTAGAACTATAGGCAAAGTTTTCTTCATTTTGGATAAGGGGAGGATTATAACCCGTCAATGTTAATTTCTGCCCTCTTTATCCCATTGGGGAGATATTCCTTCACTTCCTGTCTCATAGCCAGAACATAAGCGAGCAGAAATCCCTGCAGATTAAGGGAATCTCTTGGGGACCCTCGGGCCACCAGAATTAGTGTCCCCATTGGAAGGATTTCCCCGCTTACTTTTCTTGGGACAAAACATCTGGGATTTTCTTTTTTAACTTCAATAAAAAAAAAAAAAAAAAAATGGTACACAGGACAAAAAAAAAAAAAAAAAAAAAAACGGGGGAACAGGCAGCAATAGAAACTGACAGATGTTCTAATCCCTCTCCTCTATCCAAAACGATGCCTGGAGAAGTGACATTTACCATAGGACCTACTATGGGCTTCCACTCTTACATTGAAACCGCCACTGACAGCTCAGCCTGGGATCAGACCAGAGCTTCTGCAGAAAAGGCATAGCAATTTTTTTCCTTTACAGCAGGCATGTCCAAAGTACGGCCCAGTTTTGAAACGGCCCGCCTGGTTATCTAAACACATACATATATATACATATATATATATATATATATATATATATATATATATATATATATATATATATATATATATATACATACATACATATATACATACTATATATATATATATATATACACACACACACACACACACACACACACACATACACACACACAATACATACATACATACATACACACACACACACATATATAAAATTATGTATACAACTCTTTTGTGGCCCCCGACGATCTACCAGCGCCGGGGCTACAAAAGATATATACTCTGGCTGCCTCAGAGGCGGGACGAGCGCCGTGCACACAGGAGGAGTATTTCCCGTTTACACGGCAGCCTCTGTAAGAAGTCCCATCTCCGGCGCTGCAATTGGACGACTGTTCTGTCCAAAGGAGGCGGGGCTTTCACTTAGAGGCCGCTGTGTAAAACAGGAGATTCTCCTGTAGGATATCTTTGGCGCTCGTCCTGCCCCCTCCAAGGCTGCACTGATGGCAAATGGCGAGTACTGCCTTCCTGGCGATTAGTGGGTGCTGCAGATGGGCAATGACCCTTATTTTGCTTCACAGTTCTTTAAAATGTTAATTTTTTTTCCCGGAAACTTCCCTCTTAAAGTGAAGGTGCGTGTTATACGCCAATAAATATGGTATATCCAAATACACCTGAGCTCATCTCTTTACTCACACACAGCCACAAAGGCAAGAGAATTATTGTTGGGCAGTGTATTCGTGCTCAAACAAAACACACTTAGTCCGAATTTTAATGGTTCAAAGAATGTCAGGCAAAATGGTCAGCCCTCGCGCATGTTCACTTCATCAAATCTGGCCCTCTTGAAAAAAGTTTGGACACCCCTGCTTTACAGGGATAGATAGATTAGGCTTACATTTGGCTGAGAGCAAGTTTAGAGTTAGTTGGGTTTTGCCTTTACTTCCACTTTAACCACTTGCAGACTTCACTATAGCAGAATGATAGCTACAGCGCAGTCAGCCAGTTCAGGGAGAGTGCTGTTTGACATCCTCTTATGATCGCGCAACACGCATGCCCACTGCGGCGTGCACCTGGAGCACTCAGATCGCTGTGATCCAGCTGATCACAGATTGGGGTAAACAGCCAATCACAGCAGCTTGTTACCAAGTGATTACTGGTGTCCAATAACAGCTGATCATGATGTAAACACACTTGCCGTTATCAGGATTCCTTTCCTCACACTGTCAGTTAGTGTGAAGGGGGGACATCTGCAATAATCAGTGCAGCCCCAACAGGGCCCCTTCATCAATGGAGAAAAATTACACGTTTGCGACAAACTAAGAAAAATTTTGTTTGTACAAAAAAGCCCCATTTGTGTGAAAAAAAAAAAGTGATAAAAATTTCATGAGTACAGTGCTGCATGACCGCACAATTGTCAAAGTGCGACAGCGCTGAAAGCTGTAATTTGGCCTGGACAGGAAGGGGGGTAAAAGTGCCCAGTAGGCAAGTAGTTAAGCATGGTGATTGGGCTTGCGTCCACACCCTCCTGTAGTCTTCTGATGGCAGTGTGTAGCGAGTTGGGGCCTGCTGGGTCCCTCCCACAGCTTTGCTATATTAAAAACATAAGGATGTCATTTTATTAAAAGGTAATATCCTTTGTGGTCATTGAGAAATATTTAAATTTTTTGTGCCCGAGTCCAGCTTTAAAGTGAAAGGTTTTAGCAAATCCTCAATGTTCTTTTGTAAAACAGCACAAACAGCAAAGCACCAAGTGCTCTGTACGGTACCAATTGCTGCCAATCAGAAAAATGATCTAGCATTGCTGTGACTGTAAAGTGAATTTTATTGGTTGTTAAAAGGTTTTGCTTTGTAAAAGCTCATTTCAAAGATCTAAGTGGCACAGATTGGCTGGATAATCTACTAATTCAGTTTGAGGCAACTGATTTGCCATTAATAGTGGCAACTACTTTTGTTTTTGATTTATAAATATTAGTTTCTTGCTTCTTATACCTGAAGGATTTCAGATTGCTAGCTTTAATATGAATACATAACTGCATTAGGGTGTATACATTTGCCTAGAGCTCAGCTTAGAAAAAAAATAAAAAATAAAGTCACCTTGTCCATTTAGGAAGTGGGTGTCTCTGGTGTAATTTGCAATTTTAAAGTCTTCGCAATTTTATGCTGAGGATTATTATTCTAAAATTGTTCAATTTTAGACACAGCTTTTCAGATTGAAAAACCTCTGCTCTGCCCAGGTTTACTTTTGAGACACTGCAACTCTCAGGCTGACCATACAATTTTCCTGTATAATTTTCTATACATTATATGGAGGTCAAACCTAAACACTTTCAATTTGTATGCCATCAGGCAGGCCATTGTACTACATTGAAGGTAAATCTAAAGGAGCGTGAGTAAGAAAATTGTATAATGTATGGACAGCTTAAGATGCTCTTTTTAACGTGGATACACATACAATTTTTGTTCAATTTCCTTTAAATTTAATCTTAAACTATGTAGTGCAAGGGCCTACCTGATTGCATACAAACTGAAAACCTTTAGGGTTGACCTCAAAATTATAGAATTTTTTTAATTTTTCTTTAGAATTGTATAGTGTGTATCCGGCATTATACTTCATTATGTTACTGAACTGTTACTTTGCCAGCTTTTTGGCACCCTGTCAACTTTTGAGACATGTTGCTGCCATCAATTTCAAAATTAATTTTTTTCTTAAATTGGTACATTTTCTCAGTTTAAACCATTGATACTGCATGTTCTCCATTTTCAATTGTGAAGAAAAGAGGAGTTTGCAAATCATTGCATTCTGTTTGCATGTAGATTTTACATAGCATCCCAACTTTTGGAAATGCGGTAGTAGATTTTGTTAGCATTTAGGTGGCAAGAGGTGTTCAGTGAGGGACCTAGGAAGTAGCAGGAAAGAAGAAACTCATCCCTAGAGAGGTTCCCCAATGTCCATGAGGACAGTAATGGCCACAATAATGAAAGAGCTTAGTGATACAAGGACTTACTAAAAGGGACATGCAGAATGACTAAACTGACATCTAAAGTTTGCATTTCCCCCTCTACTGGATGTTGGGAAGCAGTTAAGCACTCCTACAATCTTCCTGAAAGTAAATAGTTTAATATTTGATTATTCCCTGTGGGCATTTATAAAAGCTTTTTTTTTCCTTAGAGATCTTCATCTAACTGGCTTTTCAGAGTATCCCCGTTACCTTTTAAATAAAGTTCAATGGTTAGGAGTTGTGTCAAAAAATCCCCCCAGAACCAAGCATTAGCTCTCAAGGAGACGGGGATTTTTGTGACCCTAGTTCTGAATTAAAATGTATAACCTTTGCTGTAATACACCAACTACCAATTTCTAAATCACACTTGGAACTGCTGAGTCACTGCGTTATAAACACCACACAGGGTTCAATGGCTTATCAGGGATTTAAGGTTAAAACTCAGCCCATTATATCCAGAACAAATGTTACAGCTAAATAAAGTTACAACACATGGCATCCTTATATCAATTTTATGCACTGACCAGCAACAATTCTATTGTGTGGCTTATTCATCTTACTGTTTGTGAAAATGTAAGGCTTTTTCAGAAATTACTAAATGTGTTCGATTTGTTTTATTTATTATTTTGGAGAATTTACCATTATCAGACAGAAAATTCATGGTTCTTCGTAAATAAGGTAATGTGCTCATGTTAATGTTACCAAACCCAGGACGCTGTATTCACAATATCTGGTCTCCAACAGAACATGAAAATGCAATTTTAGTAAATAAACTGCTAAATACCCTTTCTCATCAGCAGTTAGAGCAGTCTTGTCACTATTCGTGTCTGGTTTAAGCTTGTAAGAGGAGTTTTCATTCTCCTGATTGCCCTATGAGGCTGCAGGGCCCCTGTCTGGACTGTGCCGATCTGCCCTGTGCTGATAACATGCACTCTACCAAGAAAAATAAATAAAATAAACTCTAGCAATACACAAACTGAGCACGTGCAGCTTGCCCCAAGGCTCTGTACCATCAACAGATTGGGGACTGTGGATGAAGGTGAAGATCAGAGAACACAGGATAAAACAGCCTTTTTACACAATGAAGAGGATTAACCCCCTTAGGTTCCACCGTGAGTATAACCAGCATTCTTTACTACATATACAGACTGACTTTACTGTTGTGGGTTTAGTAACACCAAGTACTAATGGTGCATTTTTTTTTTCCTTGCTAGCCAAGCGGTAAATCATGAATATCAGTGCCAAACATTACCCCAAAGAAAGTAAAATAAAAAAAAAAAAGGATATGCTTGAATTACACAGTGTCAAAAGAAAATACCACTGGTTCCCCACCCCTAGAACAGAAAGGTAACAAAAATGTAATAGTTCTAACCCTCGTAATAAGAGTTCATCAAAAAAAAGGTCCATGAAACAACGTCAATAGGAAGCTAAAATCCAAGAGAAAATCAAACTTCAACAGCATCAGCAACTACACCATGTGTGGCTGCAGGAATCAGTGCTGAATGGCAGCCCCACTAACTAACTCTAAACTAATCCACACTTGTAAACCTTGCGTACTCTGAGCATACATCCCTTTAAAATGGCACGGTACACACATACATCAGTGGTAAACTAACATGATTTGCAAAAGCCATCATTGGCCAAAATAGATTTAAAAACTGGGTAGTGCAGAGAAGGATTAGAGTTCTACATCAGGAGGTGCCCAACCTTTTGAAGCGCGAGGGCCACTAAGCAAATTTGTAACCAGTCGCAGGCCACAATGAGTGTTGCAGGGGGGATGACAGGTCTGTGTCCATTCTGCATATGCAGAGCAGACACCGACACAGCCCACTCTACTCTATGGGCCCTCCAATTCGATCCACTTCTGTTTTTTTTAGCGGATAGGATTAGAGGTAAGTGGGTGTAAATGGACACAAGTCTGTTGACACCTGCTTCTCCATAGAGGTGAATGGAGGGTCTGGCTGGGTCGAAAAAAGGAGCCCAAGGCTGCCTTCACTGATGCGCTGCAGTTTACCCACATCACAAGTGCAGTGCACCTGTGGCTTTCTTGGGTTGGCTGCACTTTGCCATAAACTTCTATTATATCTTGCAGGTGTGGTGCCCTTTCTGAAAGCATACCAAACCCGCAGAAATAACAGAAGTCTATGGCTCAGTGCAGGTAAGCCGCAGGTGCACTAATCTGCACCTGTGGATCAGTTTGAAAGCAGCCCAGTAACCACTGCAGAGCAGATATTCCCTTTAATACACAGATTTTAGTAATGAACTTACCTTAAATAGTCTTCCATTCAGGTATCGCCAGCTGTTACAGTCCCAGGCAGAGTGCATTTGGCATCACTCCGCCTGTAACAGAAGCCAGCGCTGTATAGGAAGCATCGTCTTAAGCGGCTCTACTCCTCAGCCGCTTGCTCTGGGATGGTGGGTCGGCAACCCAGGACCCGAGCTCGCCGACCCCCCCATCCAAGAGCCGCAGGTTGCAGGCCACATCAGAGGGCTCCGCGGGCCACTGGTTGGGCACCCCTGTTCTACATGAATGGGAAGGGAACAAAAAGGCAAAGACCTAAAAAAAAATTTTAAAAAAATGAGATATCAAAGGGATACATTTTTCACATTATTTGTATAGAGTGGCAAGAGGACAGAACTGATGTTAGGGAAATTCACCCAATTGTGCTGATCACCAGGGATGAAAAAAGAAGGCAAATCCAAAATTGGAGTTTCCATCAGAACAGAGATAGAAGGGAAAGCTTCCAGGGTGGACATTGTCCCTGTCACAACTACAGGGAGCACAAAATAATTTGATCATTAAGACCTGTGTGTGCCTCTATTTTTTAGCATGTCCAAGTTGGGCAGGTCTGAACCAAGAAAGAAAAAAAAACACCCACACATTTCACACAAGACATCATGTTCATCATGGGGTAATGGGCACAGACACAGCATTCTTTCCATGGACTGAAGTTAAAAAGCACAGCCACAGGGTACAAGTTATTCTTGGCATCAAATAGATCAGCACATTTGCATATTGCAGGTTATACTTGGGGATCAACTGGCTCCATTCACTTAATTCACAAGGGAAATGGAGCAGGATACAAATACTTATTTTTGAATCCCAACAAGATTCGAAAATTAGACACATGGAAGTCTGTAAAGCTAGCCATCAAGTCAGGTTAAAACAAATAGCAAGCATCTTTTTTTTTTTTTTTTTTTTTTTTAAAAAGGTTCAGGTAAACCAGTCAGTCATTTTCCCCAATCATACATACTGCCTGTAAATACTTGCATTGCACTTTGTCCACAGTGAGGCACCTTACCCGTGCTATAGCCTGATCTGAAAGACCTAGCACTACCATGCAACATCTACCTTTTACAGCCCCTACTGGAGCTTCTGGACTGCAGGGGGCAACATCAAGATCCTTCCAGCAAGATCCCAGGGAATGTCAAATAGCCCATAATACATGAGAACACCTTGCAGTACAGTGCATCTTGCAAGATGTGGAAAGACATCACCTGTACCTAGGAGCTGCAGGTGTAAAGTAGGCATATTCATTCACAACCCTCCACTCCCCCCTCACTTCCCCAAATTTTTTTTTTTAAATGGTGTACGTGTTGGAAAGGGGGGGATAATAATCAGCATCTTGGGAGGGGAGCATTAATAAGCATTTTGTGTTATTTAAAAGATCCAGAGCCAGGGTACAGAGGGAAAACCTGCTAAAAAGCCAGGCCTGCAGCATACCTCAAAAGCAGCCGTTCTTTGTGATCGGGTTCCTGTCCTCCTCCTCTTTCCCAAGCTGTGCGTTTGAGGTTGGATCCCTACTGACCTGAGAAAAGGCCGGGAAGAGGGTGGGACAGGAGTCGGCACATGCTCAGAAGTATCTCTGCCATACTGATGGGAGTGGGTTGGGTGGTATATAGTCCAGGAGGAACCCTAACAAAGAAATGCAATAGGTTTAAGATACAGATTCATCCAGATAACTATACTGTTTAGAATGTTAGGAAAATACGCAATTATCATACATCAGTACCAGAATGTATAAATGGCTAGCCAAGACACCAATACCTAGTTTGTTAAAAGCGGCACAAATTTCTAGTGCATTCCTAAAGTCTAACTCCAGCCAAAACTTTATATTTTGGTGAAAGTATTAGAAACTGTTGGGATTTTATTGCCATCTGTGTCCCCCAATGAATAGATTTCTCCTCATTTCCCATCACGAGTGATAGCTTTTTGACAGGGACAGCAACAAAAAGGGATATTTATATAGGGTTGAACAGGGGTGGCATCATGCTACCATATCAAACCAAGCAAAACTGACCATACAATCTGACTGTACAAATGTCTACATATCTACCAATAACTATGTAGTGAAAAGGCTTGCCTTATTAGATACAAAATGAAAAAAGGATTTTTTTGGTGGTCTTTAAATTGTGGCCAGCAGTGATCTGCTACAATATTTTTTTCTCCTCTCGTATAGCCAATGAGGGACAGGAGGCAGCCTTAAGCCATGATTGGCAGCTACCACAGGACTTGCCCCTAGTATTGTAGCAGGAGCAAAGCAGAAGCAAGACTTCAAATTGCCCAGTTAAATCCCTGTCCACTGCCCATACTAGAACAGTTTGGCTTGGACCTGCAAGGACCGGGTATTTGAGCCCAGGGATAGTGTGGGTAAGATGTCCCTTTGTATTGCAGTAAGCCATGAGACAGACACTAGAGCAGCCAAGAGCCTTTAAGAAAGGCTAGGGGCTGCTGTTACTGCTGCTTGGCTGAGAGATCAACAAGGATGCCTGGTGAGAGGTACCGGACCATAGGCTACCGTGTTGAGAGCCCAGGTAGGAGCTGCTGCCAAGACCACCTGACTGCTGTGTTGCCCTGTTTGAGAGCAGGGACCCAAGAGTGAGGGTTGGGACCTTTCACTGGCCTCTGTGGGACCCCTGGAGACCCAAGACCAATTTCAGTTGTGAGAGACTGCACGGCCACCTTGTTCTGTAATACAGCTGATGTTGAGCCTTGCTGGCAGAGGGTACTAGAGCTCATAACCACCATAAGGGCTCCAATGCCGGCAGGCCTGTTTAATATTCCACTGGCCAGTGGTCGTTGGACTCAAATTTGGTAATTAGAAGACACTGCCGATACCTTTAGTTTGGCCTGGTGTGTCAAGCCAGAAGGGACGGCAACATGCAAAACCAGGTTGGTACTGTTACCCAACCAACTTTCCTTTCCAGGGCTTTAATCCATTAATAAAACACATTGAAACATTCAGTTTTATCTGTGGTCACTTGGGTCTAGGAACCCTGCTTTAAATCTAAAGAGAATGCACAATCAGGCCAACTTGTATGGCAATCTTAATTCATTTTGCTTCAGACCTGCGCTGGAGTGTCAATGAGAAGGCCTTGTGCACACTGGACATTTTTACAGCTGCGTTTTGGGTGTTTTAGGTATTTTTTCTGCCGCAAGAAAAACTCCCCAGCATGTTATCCTATGACACATGGACACCATGCACACATAGGCCGTTATCAGCCTTTTTTTCTGTCAGTGGGCGTTTTCTGGACGGGAAAAACCAAACCAACCAAACCCAACCACAGAACCAACAGGTTTTAAGAGGAGTTTCAGCTGTAAAGACACTTTAACGCTGAAATCTTAAAAAAAATGCCAAAAAACAAGGCTATGTGGCATTTATCAGCGTTTGAGCCACAAGCTTTTGTGGGAGTACAAATTTTGCTGACAAAAAAGCTATAAATAAAAAAAATGTAAAAAAAAAAAAAAAAAAAAAAGCCAAAAACCTAAAATTCTACAGCTTGCCCTACTGGCGTTTTTATAACATCCAGTGTGCATGAGCCCAAAGAGTTGAATACACAGTTTTTATTATACTCATAAAAAAGGGCTGTTATGAAACTGCATTGTTGCTAGTTTTAGGACTCGCTTAAGCAACAATTCCTGCATTTAGTGTGCAGTTCTCCATGTGCATTTACATGCATCTGTAATGTGTTTGCACTGTTTGTTGCATGTAGGCATATTTTTAACATGCATTTACGATACATGTGTGAAAAATACTGCATGCTACACGATTTTTAAATGTACATGAAAGCACTGCAATTATATAAACTAGGCTCATTGAAATACATTTTTCCTACATATACATTTGTACTTCATTTAAAATGCATTTAGCTGCATCTGATGTAAATGACAATGCTTTGTAGTAGAACCTCTTTAAATAAAGGGCTACCGTCAAAATATCCCTCTTGTTAATTATGGCTACACAAGGAGAGATTTTGCCAAGGAGATCTTTCCACCTACATGTAAACGGACTCCCCATAAGCTTCTACTCTCTCCATTCAGACGGCAGCCTCTTAATTGTATATTCATTCTGAGGTCTATATTCATGCTTAAGAAAAATTTGGCACCACTAACATCCTTGGAAGGATTTATATGCACAAAAAAAAAAAAAAAAATGAATTGCTGCCATTTCTTCCTTGCGAAACCATTAAATCAGCATTGCAAATCGTAAATTATACCTAACAACTACATCCTGCAAAAAAAAAAACAAAGAAATTAGCAGTCATTGAGGAAATGCTGAATACAATATACACAAGTGCTCTAAATTTTCATGAAGTTTAACTCAAAGTAAAAATTGAAAAAAATCCATTGCCCAGCATGCATTAAAAAAAATGCATCCCTATCAGCAATACCCGCCTCCTCTCCAGAGCTCTCCTCTGATGACAGCGAGTCATTTTCAGGGTTGAATAAAGCCAGGTACACTCTGCAAGTTTATTCGTTCAGCCTAGCAGGTTGGAAAAAAATAAAAAAACACTACACACGCATCGCTGTACAAGCAATGTTGGTGCGGCGATCTGCCCTACTTTATTCTGACAGGGGTACTCCACCCCCTGCCAGTAAAACCTATTTACTAAGGCTAGCAGCATAAGAATTAAAAATTCCTGTGGATTTAGAGATTAGTTCCTTAACCACTTAAGCCCCGGAAGGATTTGCCCCCTTAATGACAGGCCACTTTTTGCGATACAGCACTGCGTCGCTTTGACAATTGCCAGTCATGTGACACTGTAGCCAAAACAAAATTGATGTATTTTTCCCCACAAATAGAGCTCTCATTTGATCACCTCTGCGGTCTTTATTTTTTGCGCAAAAAATAAATAAATAAATAAATTTCTTCCTCAGTTTAGGCAGATATGTACTCTACATTTATTTTTTTTCAAAAATCGCAATAAGCGTATATTGATTGGTTTGGGTAAAATTTATAGCGTCTACAAAATAGGGGCATTATTAAAATGTACTAGTAATGGCGGTGATCTGAAATTTTTAGCAGGACTGCGACATTGCGGCAGACAGAACGGACACTTTTTTGGGGACCATTGACATTTAAACAGCGATCAGAGCAAAAAAAAAAAAAAAAAAAAGCCACAGATTACTATATAAATGTTGTTGGCAGGGAACGTGTTAACACTAGGAGAGATCAAGGGGTTAAATGTGTGTCCTAGGGAGTGATTCTAACTGGGGGGGGGGGGAGAGATACGACTACCTGGAGGAGACCGATTGCATTTATATTTAGTATGAACAGCATATTCATACGGCTCTTCCCTTAGAGCCGGTTCCCACAGGGGCGACTTGTCAGGCGACTTAGCCGCCTGACAAGTCGGGCCCCATTCTGTACTATGGAACCATTCTAATAGGAGCGACTCAAGTCGCTCATACTTAGAAAAAGGTTCCTGTACTACTTTTGGCGACTTGCATTGACTTCTATACAGAAGTCATTTTGCAAGCCGCCGCTGAAGTCGTGTGCAGGTTGCCTGTGGAAGTCGCACTGCAAGTAGTGCTGCCCCTGTGTTAACCGGCTCTTACAGAACGAAGATCTGTCTGTTTACATTGACAGATCTCCGCTCCGTCTCTCTCAGGAGGGATCGCGGGCACCTGAAGTATAGCTACGGTGATTTGCCCAGGGGAGCCAAGTGGTTAAATTGGTCATATTCTGAAATTCACTCAATGGGTGGTCCTGTTAGCTGCCTGTATAAGCAGGTGCTTACAGTGTGGTATAAAATGTAAGCGTTCTTTAAATTTGGAAAACTCTACCAGCGTTGTGTTCTATGCAAACCCATGTGATTTAAAATGTGTTTATCAATGCTTTCATTAGTAGGCTGCCCAGGATGGAAGGGGTTAACTGTAGACTCTTTCCTGGGCTTTCCAAGTCCTGCCCCCTCAAAAACAAGGCCTCTGCCACATGGGACTAGAGGAAGAACTGCTACACCAAGTAAGCCTTTTGGTTGGGTGCGCCCCCCCCCCCCCCTCCTTTTTGGGTCACCCTGCTGGGATTCTCCCTGGTCTAGGAATTTATCTGTACTGGACTTGAGCTAAATGGACCTCTTGGGCAAGGTAGTTGCTGGGCAGCCTGCATCAGTTTGATTAGGATGGTCTGGTCTTCTGAGAGACTGCATTATGGACTGTACGGCCTCAAGTCTTCAGTAAAGTTACGGTTAACCATTTAATGCCTGGTCTGAAGTTATTCAAAGGGGTGCGTGTAGGGTGCATCATGAACAAGTACAGATGAAGAGGAGAAACAAGAGCCCCTATTGAAGGGTTAATCATGCAAGGAGTTGGCAGGAGATTCAGCTATATTGCCTCCGCTATGGGTAACCAGTAAAGTGGTGTGGTTGGATAGCCAGCGGAAGGTCAGTAACTGGCATGGGAGACAGTCACCCCAGTAGTCAGGATTGGTGAGCTTGACCCCCTCCCTAACAATCGGTACCCCATACTCAGGACCTACATCGTGGCATGGAGGACTCAAGGACCTAGCCTGGGAGGTACGGAAGAGACAGAAGGAAGGGATCCAAATAAAGTGTTATAGCTCATGAGCAGACGTTTGCGCTTAGAGAATGGCAGGCACTCACATTGTCACTGGTAGCAAGGTGACAAGTACGGCATGCATGCATGCAACCTGGAGCAGCTACAGGCCATTTTTAGGTGGGCAGTAATAATGTGGCTCAAGTGCCCGTGTTAATGCACCACCCTTACCAGCATGGGCAGCGCATCATGAAAAGTACTAGTTTCTCCTGCCTAGAAATGAACAATGGCAAGATCTGTGACAGGGGTTCCCGCCACAAGCCTGATACACATCTAGTATACTGTGCATGGGCAAGTCCACAGAATGAAGGTCATATCAAAACCTTGAGCAAGCTTTACTGCACAAACAATGCGTTACATTAAAAATGCCATTGGCCATACTCCACTCTTCCTTCTAATGAGAGTCATCCTGGGAAGAGCTTCATATGACCAAGTCCCTCCCATGGTGAAACACAAGGAGGAGCTTTTTCATGTAATGAAATGTTATGCAAAATACTTATTGAACAAGAAAAAGCAGCATTTGGCAATTATACAGCTTTATTTCTGTGGCTTTGCATTATTGGGGTTAGGGCAGCCCCCCCTTCTTGGCCAGGAAACCCACAGTTGGAGGTGCACCTAGAACAGTACTATGTGTAAATGTACTATAAAATTGGCCTCCAACTCTTAGAGGGCCCTTATGTTTAGCATTCTCAACTGTGGCTAGAGGGTGCTCTAAAGGCTTCTAGAAAATCTTAAAGTGATTGTAAATCCTCGTTTTAAAATAAAAACATGCCATTTTGTAACAAACCATTGCACAGAGCCGCCCTGATCCTCTTCTGGGGTGCCCTGCCATCACTCCAAGCCCCTCTTCATCAGATGCCCCCTACGGAAAGCCGATGTCCATGGAGGCACCCATGCGGCCACGCTCTAGTCCCGCTGCTGCATCCATTGACAGACAGGACTCAACCTAGCCCCCCACTCCCGTCACAGCTTTTGATTGACCGCAGCAAAAGCCAATGGCTCCCGCTGCCACCAATCTGTCAAAACAAGGAGAGAGCAGCTGGAGCCGCTGCGCTTGTGCACATAGCTGGATCGGGGGTAAGAAAAGGGGGGGGGGGACAGCTGCATAGAAGGTTTGTCACCTGAACGCATAAACCTCAAGGCTTTACAACCACTTTAAGTTTTGAAAAAGCTTAATAGTATACTATACACACTGCTCTTGTACAATCTGAAGCCTCTCTGCAGTCTTTGTCCTGTATGCAGTCCTGATCTGACTATTCATCTCTCCCTCAATAGGGCAAAATCCTGACCTGGAGACATGGAGTAAAAGGAGAGCCATCAGCAAAATATAAATGCTGTAATGTGAGCACTACAATTAGTCACTCTTAAAACCAGTGTTCTGCAGCGATATGAACATTATCACATTTTATGCTTAGTGTTTGGTCTTCATTACACCTCAGATTTTCAGCAGCCTTCTACAACTTCTGTGATTTTTCATTAACACTTCACTCGCATACATCTGCTGAACAAAAAAAACTTTAAATTCTCAGCTTTTTTTACCCTTGAGACTCTTGAAATGTATTATTTTTAGGTCTCCATGAAAACCTGCTAAAAATGCATTCATGGTGTGTTGGAGGAAGAATGCCATCCTTCTAGACATCTAAAGATCATTGGTGTCATGATGCTGGCTCTGCAAAGTGGCATTGGACAGAACATCATATGGGAGGTCAATAAGCTACAGCTCAAGAAACCCCCAACAACCTTTGGGAGGAACCCTAGTTGAGCATGGCTGTTCTAAACTATACTGGAAACAGCTGGGTCTCATGGAACCCCTGCTAGAAATCATTAGTGGCTGTTGGGAAGAATACCCCTTTACACTGGTGGTCAGAATGCCATCCTTCTAGACAGCTAAAGATCATTGGTATCATGCTGCCAAGAGGCATTGGACCCAGGACTGACCCCCTCATATTATGGTGCCTGGACAATCAGCCACAGCTCAAAGTACCACTAGCAATCTCTGGGTTGGAGATTGGATTGGAGAATGGCTATACTAACCAGTACTGGAAGTTGACAGCTGGGATCTGGTGGCTTGTTTTGACAGAACCATTGTTCTCTAGGTTTTAAAAAATTGGTTCAGGTATAAACAGCTCTGTTTGACAAAGTACTTGCATTGAAGCGCTGTGATGAGAACTAAAATGTGTAAGAGTATCCTACAGTGCAACTAGAACTATGAGTGATCCTCCATATCCTTGCCCCAGACCATGCGGGTCTATGGGTCAAACTGACCATGTTGCGGGACGGCAAACGCTCCCAGGCCCAGGACCACTTGCAGGGCTACACCGGTCCAGAACAAGGAAAACAGGACTGAGGCCAAACACGTGACCTTAGCACCTTAAGTGCCTTTCCCCAAACTACACAGCGGGGCCAGGCGCACCCACTGATAGGTATCAGTCTTCCCCGGAACCAAAGACGTCCAACCAGGCCTGGTTCTGGGCCTGTCATGTGTACCTCACTGCACCCATGACCAGGCAGAACCCTAGTACAACCCAGCCAAACTGATGCCAAAATTAACCTGCACAATTAACCCTCAGAACCCCATTACTGTTCTGAGGGAAAAAACAAAATGTCCACATATAGTGCACACTTGTGAAAGTGTGCCCGCTACATATAGATAAGCAACTGCTTGGTCAGGTGAGACTCCACAACCGGTTGACTTTAAAGATTGTCGATGTAGGCAGGTACTGGTTAATGCTGCCCCAGCCAGTAGGGAACGTTAACTTGTTTCCCATGTTCTTCTTGGCGGGCTTTCTGCTGGGCTTTGCCCCCCTCCCTGTGCTCATAAATTCAGGAAGGAGGCTCTGCCCAAGTTAATTCCAGCCATTGGGGGGGGGGGCTGTTGCATGGGAAGAAGAGACAGATTGCAAGATGTGACCTCCAGCTGCCGCTTCTGTCAGGGCCCTCTGCCTCTCTGGGAATCCCTGTTTCTGCCAAACACCTGTGTCCTAGAGCCTTCCACATACAGGTGGATTGCAGAGGCGCACAGTCCTCCCTTAAGATACCAACTGCAGACTCTGCCACGTATGGTCTTTCCTAAGCAGGTATGCTGGGGCCGGCACAACGGATGCAGGGAAAGGACTGCACTTATGTTGAACTGTTAAGAAAAACAGAAAAGTGGGTGCTTACAAAATGCAACTGACAAATGGCCATAAAAACAATGCATGAACATGCACAGAACACGGGGTAAGGCTAACGTGTTTTGGGGCGCACCCCCTTCCTTGGAGCCTAGCTCTGAAGGGGGTGCACCCCGGAAACACTTTAGCTATACCCCGTGTTCTGTGCATGTCCATGCATTGTTTTAATGGCCTTTTGTCAGTTGTATTTTGTGAGTACCCACTTTTATATAAAACATTTTTAAATTATCTTTGGTAATGCACTAGGTGGGCGCGCCTTCCATTTCTGTTTTTCTTGTAGTTCCTTTTCGGATTACCCCATCTGAGGAAGGCAGCATCTACCCAGTTTTAGATACCATATATACCTGTCGCACCACCAGTTTATCTGACATCTGTTACTCCACACCTTGGAAGACCCATTAGCGCTGAAAGTGACTTTTTTGTATCACTATGTTGAACTGTTAACCGATTCTCCTCATGCCAGATTCCAGTAAAACCTCTGAAACTTTGTCTTTGCCTGGTCAGAAGTTACTTAAGGGGTGTAATTCATGTAACCGGCACACAGTATACAGTTGGGTCACACGCACATTGGGGGTATGAAGACATCAGTACAAAGAATACAATGTGAAGATACAGTGGTTATCAATGGTAACAAAGGTTTGGCAAGCAGCCTGTCATAAGCATGTACATGTAGCAGGCGAGATGTTGGCACACCTTCTGCAGCGATCTGTCTCCCATAGCTATGTAGGGCGCTCAGCCTGTACAGGTACGGAAGAGTTAAAGGCAAGTGCATCCATGGAGTCCAGTTTGTTCAAGTGTACATGATGCTCGGCACAAGTAAAAAAAAGTACCCCCCCCCCCCCTCAGGCAAATTAGCCCATTCTAGGTGCACAGCGTGGCGTGCCCCTCCCACACTGGTAAAGTAATGTGTTGATTCCTGCAGTCTGCCATACACTGTAGTTCCATCCTCCAAGTCAGTATAGAGCACAGTAGCGACATAGGGGCCAATGAATGAAGTCCAAATGAATGTAAAATGAACTACTCCTGGCTGTTTGTAATACCTGTATTACTTTAAAAGTGAGGTTGTCTCCAAAGTAATTGTTTTTTGTACATAGTAGGAAATATTCATGATCATTTTGTCCAATTTTAACTGGCCTCCATGTGGTCAGCTACTTCCTGGTACTCAATCAGTAGACTGAGCTCCATTCCAAATTGTCCTTATCAAAAAATTATATCTATATCTATATCTATATCATTCCATAGTTCCTGTGAGTGTGGTGCGATTTTCAGCCCATTCATTTGAATAGGCTAATAGCAAAAAAAAAAGCCACTGGTTTGCGCATCGTGATGCATGCGCTACTTTTCAAAATGCACGCCATCAAAACCGCATGATACTGCAGTACTTTGTAATCTGGTACAGGTAAACACACTGAATTTGCAATCTGCGTTGAATATATTGACACCTGCAGCGGATCACACACCCAGTGTGTTTTAAACATGCTTCCTACCTGGCATTTTGGTGTGAATGAGCCTTAAAACCCATGCCAATGAGGCAAACTAAAGGCGACTGCCTCAAGCAGCACTGAGGCCAGATTGTCCACAAGGCTTTCTGAATGAGAACACCAAATAGCTTACAGCGTGTGCTTAAAATTCTCCTTCTGGTGTTTTGAAATCATGTTGCAGGAAAAAAAACAGTGCAATACATGGAAGAAAAACTGATATACTGAGAAGATAGTTTGTGCTCCACACACACACACTAGAGTTTAACCACTTCAATACAGGGCACTCCCCCCCCCCCCCCCCCCCCCCTCTTCCTGCTCAAGCTATTTTCAGCTTTCAGCGTTGTCGCTTTTTAAAATGACAATTGTGCAGTCATGCAACACTGTACCCAAACTATTTTATCATTTTGTTCCCACAAATAGAGTTTGTGGTATTTGATCACCACTGGGGTTTTTATTTTTTGCTATACAAAAAATAAAATAAAAAAAGTTGGTTTTAAAATTTTGTAAATAAGTGACGAACCCCTGTCCTGTCTGCCGTCTACGCTTCCTCCATCCAGAACCAGCCCTATCCAAGACCCTAGCTCACCCAGTCACCGGACAACACCAGTCTTGGAGTGGCAACCAACAAACTCATTTATTATCACACATGGACACACCGATATCTCACTTCAAAACACTTCCCTCCCACCCTTGCAAAGCAGGGCGGGTTAAACTGTCCAATGACAAATTGACACACAGGTCAGGTGTTTTCAACTCATCAGTAAACAGTCTTAGCAGTGGAGCTACTGGAGGAATTCCCCGCTCCCTCTTTCCTCACAGCAAACACTATCACATCCCATAATAGTTGAGGCAGACAGCCACAATAGAATACAACACAGCCCCACCCCAAACGACCACAGCAAAGAGTCCACAACAAAATGAGACAATATACAATATATACAAGATTGAGTCTGATTAGTACAGATCAGAGTATTGTTCCCTTAAAATCCATGGCCCATAATCAGAAGGCAAGAGGCTAGCATTCAATCCTCTCCAAAAGCCTCTGTCCCAGCTAGGTCTGTCACAGTAAGTTTTCTCCTTCACCGATGAGGCTGCACTGACGGGCATTGATAAGGTGGCACCGATGATGTGGCACCGATGGGCACTGATAGGCAATTATGGGCACTAATTGGCATCCCTGGTGGGCATCCTCGGGGGGCTGCACTGATAATCAGTGCAGACACCCCCCCCCCCCCCATCAAGAGGGCAGCGGAACGTCTCTTCTCTACTCGCTTCTGTCAGACGCAATAGAGGAAAAGCCAAGAAGCGGTAGGGCCAAAACTACTAACCGATTATGAAAATAGTTGTCAACTATTTTCATAATCGATCAGCCAATTAGTTGGCCTGCATACAGAATGCATCATTTGTTTACACATTAGGAAATGCAGTACAGCACACCGTCCATGCATGTCAGTAAGTGCCTGAGAATTTGTGAGGAGCAAATGCCTCATGGGACATTTAGTCCTGGGCAGGGAGTGGTTCTAAAAAAGGCAGAAATTTTTTTTTACTTTGCTATTGGGGCACTCTGAAGGCAGGAGGAGCCAGAAGTGTCGGCGGAGGACCCCAGAAGAGAATCAGTGCAAAACCATTACACAGAGCAAGTATAACATAACATGTCACTTTAAAGACTGTGTAGGGAAGACCAGCATCTGAACCCAGAGAAGGTGGAGGCTGATAGACTGGAGGTAATATAAGGCATTACAATTACATTTAAAGTGGTTGTAAACCCTATTTTTAAACTTTATGCTACAGGTAAGCCTATATTAAGGGTTACCTGTAGAGATGTGCACAACAAAAAAAAATTTTTTTCGTTTCGTTTTTTTCGTTTCCGTCGATTCGTACATTCGTAAATCGTCGTTGTTCGGATTCGTAACGATTCGTAAGTCGTCGTTGTTCGTATTCGTAACGATTCGTACATTCGTAAGTTATTTTTTCGTTGATTTGTTTTTTCGTTAGTTTAATTTTCGGACGCATTCGTATTTATTCGTTAAAAATTCGTAACATTCGTAATCGGAGCATAATTCATAATTTGATGTAATGTGTATGCTATTATTACATTTTAATAATTTACGAATCGAAAAAAAAAAAAAAAAAGTTACTAATGTACGAATTTTTTTGGTTCAATAGAAACACGGAAAATTACAAATCGAAAAAAAAAAATAAAAAAGTTACGAATTGAAAAAAAAAAGTTACGAATGTACGAATTTTTTCGTTAGTTTTCCGTATTTTCTTCATTAGTACATTCGTTGTTTCTAATTAGTTTTTATCGGATTTTCGTTGTTTTTCGGATTCGTACGATTCGAATAATTCGTTCATTCGTACGAAAACGAACGAACGAAAATAACGAAACGAATTGCACATGTCTAGTTACCTGTAGCTACCCAGGATATCGCCTAAACCTCCATGGTTTAGGAGATATCCTCTGCATGTGCCAATGACAATCGGCACATGCACACTGGGGCAAACTGAAGCAATGGCATGAGTGCCGTTACTGAGTGATGTCATTGCGGCTCTGGAGCTGCGGTACCCGGAAGTAATCCCCGGGAGAGAGGTAACCGGCCGGAGGGGGAGACTAGGACAGCTGCGGGGGCTTCGTTCTCGGGTAAGTAATTCATAATGAGCTAGTATGCCAAGCAGGGTTTACAACCACTTTAAAGTAAATTTACCTGTATTGTGCAGTCTATATAAAAATGGTCATATCCATTCAAAGAGAGATAGATGATAAATAAATCTCTCTCTATATCTACTTTCACTGTTTCACAGTATGAACCCCTTATAGTAGTGATTAGCTGCCCACTTTTTTGTACTATAAAGGGCTAATTTTAGTTTTAAGCCCATTATGACAGGCGATAAAATAAAAAAAGCATGCTGCTGTTACTAAACATCTTAGGCCTGGTTCACACCTATGCTTTTTGCAGAAATGCACTACAGTTCATGTAACATGGTTTCCTATGGGACACGGTCATGCTTTTTTCAGCCGATGCGTATTTGGAAAGAGTCAAGGACTTGTTCAATGCAAAACTGCTTTTTTGGTTCAATAGACTTCAATAGAGAAGTTGCAGAAATGCATGTAGTGCGTTTTATGCCACAATTTGTAGTTTTTAATCTGCCCAACTACAAATTGGCAAAAAAAAAAATGCAAATCACATCAAAATCACGTGTGCAAATACGCACAGCAGAAACAGATCAAAAGCAAACTGCACAAGTGTGAACCGAGCCTTATGCTGGCCATACACGCATCGATTTTCAGACGAGAATATTCGTATGAAAAATCTTTGTACATTCGCTGAATGAAAGAAAGCCGTTTGAAAGAAATGAATGAAAACCACAGTGTCTGAAAATTCCCGTGACCAAGAAGTTTTCTATTCTGCCCTTTCAAAGTTTCCTGTTACTGTGGTGAAAAAAAAAAAAAAAAAAAAAAAAAAAAAAAAAAAAAAAAAAACGTTGATTTGACCCCACTAATTATAAGAAAAAATAACGAATGTTCTTAAAATATTTTTTTTTCTGAAGGAAGACATTGTTTTTGTATGGCAAGCATAAGTGACAGCAGGCACGGGTAGCTTTTATCATGCCACCTGCCTCTGACAAGGGAGTCTGTCATACATAATATATTACAGTTTTGTCTGTAACTCCACAAAAAAAAAAAAAAATGTTTTTCACCCCTTTAAATATATATTTTTTTTAATCTGAGTCTGATATATACCAGATTCAACCTCAAATAGCATATACAGTATATATCTCTTCTGTTATTTTCAGAGTGGATTAGAGATTTTGCTCCCCAACCATGTAGTTGGTTATTTATATTTACCACTGCAGATAGATATTTGAGAATAAATTGCCTTTTTTTTAAAACTTTATATATTAACTAAATTATACACCACACTTAAAGGTTATTAGCCGATTAATCAAAACAATCGGCCAACTAAGCGTTTACGAAAATAGTTAGTTGCAGCCCTAATACACGGCTTTTCCTGTTTACACTGATCAGCTGTGATTGGACACAGATGATCACGTGGTAAAGAGCCTCCGTCAGATTGACACCACCGATCACCGTGCTGCGGGCGTGTGCTGGCTTGTTATCCTGCTGGACGTCATATGGCGGGAAGTGGCTGTAAACCCCATTCATGAAATCTGACCTGGACTTGTCTGTAATGTTTACTTATCTCTCTCCAAAGCTCTGAGTGCAGTGTCTTTTTGCTGCTTCGTTTCTGTTATCCACATGATAAACTTCTGACAAGCTCTGACACAGGAGATAAAAGCAGCTGGAAATTTGTGTCAGGGAGGCAACTTCGAGACAGATAAGCATAGAGTTGGTCTATTCAGACTGCAGCTCTGCATGTTTTTTGTTCCTCTGCCTATGTGGAAGGGGGGGGGTATGCCTTTCCTCCAATCAGCTCAGACACAGTGTAAGCCCAGACTCCCCTCCCACTGCTGAAATAGGATAAAAAAAAATTCTAAGGACTAATGTACACAGGACGCTGAGGCAACCTCTTCTGAACGATTTTTGACAGCTTGAAAACAGCGTTTAAAAATTACCGTTTAAGATATCATAAGACCCTCCCAAAGCACAACCCCCCCCCCCCCAAAAAACAAACATAGTATTTAACTATTTTAGCCATACTGTGAGACAAGAGTGAGTAGCAGCAGCTGAGAGAGCAGTGTACTTGTATCTACCTCAATTTGGGTGCTTTTACTATGGATCCCATAATGAGCATATGTGAGGAAATTAAAAAAGACAGATATTAAATTTCAAGCAACCATGTTTGATCAAGTCAGGGGTTAAGCTCAATGGTGGGGGTCATCTGGTTTAAAATCTATTATAGGTCAAATTCCAATTCTACTTTGGCTAACAGCAATGCTAGTGGTGTATTGGATCATGGGCTCATTAAGGGTATATAAATGAGGTCTATGAAGCATTGCAAGCAATTACAATTTTTATTTTTTTTCATCATTTGCTATCATTTTTAAATTTTGCATTGTAAAAAATAGTGCACCTTTAAAAACGCTTCCAACCGAAAATGCAGATATCGTGTTAAACCGCATCGGAAACTTCGGCATCTGAACACATTCTTGCTTGTAAAGAAAAGCCTCTAAACGCAACTGTTTTATGTGTCAGCACAGTTCCAATGCATCTGGTGTGAATAAGCTCCAAGGTGCACCTTAAAGTGGTTGAAAACCCTTACAAACCACTTTGGCCTACAGGTAAGCCTAGATTAAGGCTTACCTGTAGGTCCAATAAATATATCTCCTAAACCTACACGGTTTAGGAGATTTACAAAAAGACAGGCACCGTAGACAGCGGTGCGCAGGGACACTGAGCAAGCCGCAGATCACGGTGATATGCCGCTCTTGGCGGCTCCCGTGCGCATGCGCGAGAGTGACGTCATCGCGACTCCGGCGAATCACAGCGCTGGAGCAGCGAGACCCGGAACTCGCTCCGGGATTCATGGCAGAGGAGGACGTGGACGAGGGTCGCTTCGTTCTCAGTTAAGTTATTCATAATGAGCTAGTATGCTATGCATACTAGCTCATTATGCCTTTGTCTTGTAGGTTCCATTTAAAAATAAAAATGTGGCTTTACTTCCTCTTTAAACCTCGCCATTCAGTATTCATATTGATTCTTTGACCAGCTGCATTACCAACAAAAATAATCTTATGAATGTCTAGATTTACAAAATTGCCCTGGATATGCCCTGTACCCAATGGGCTGTGAATGCACCATTCACCTATAGCCAAATTATAGGTTTTATGAATTTCTAACACAAGTACACCGGAAGCCTCTACTTAAACTATGGGCTTTGGTCTTTTCCCCTCTCCTTTGGGGAACCCTCACACCTATGGGGGGGGCTTAGCCAGGGATAAGCTATTCTTTATTACCAAGCCCCACAAATGCAAGATTTTAAAGGGCTAGAAGTGTTGAACGCTACGCTAGCCCTGGGTAGGCAAGACAATGTACACATACAACATTCTGTGCAAGGGTGCTTTCTAAATGCAGTGGACCTGCCAGACCACAAGTTGGGCCCCCTTCCTAAATGCTCTACACTACCCCACACTATGCTATGGGTGTATACACTGAGCACTCAGCAGCATCCACTGTGTATGTGGCCAGAGTCAGCAACCTTGAACGCCAATGGTGTCCAGGCTTGGTCAAAGCTGCCGATCTCATGCAACCCTTCTGTGAATGGTTAGATGTGAGCAGTTCCAGCACGGACCATTTATACCAAACATCTGTGCCCCCCATAGCTGGTACACACAATGAGCTTATCGGACGAATGATAGTCCATTTTTGCATGCTAGTCTCATATCGAAAAAGATTTTACTAAAGTTCTTTGTAAAAATTCTTGTACGACAGAATAAAAATTTGGAAGTTATGTAATGTTGTAGTGTATTTGCATTTTCGGACAACTGTACTGATTGTACAAAAAAATAAAAAATTGCGCTTGTCCCATCGGATGAGAGCTGTGTACCAACGATGATCGCTTTGAAAGCGGCATTTTTCGTGCGATTGTCTGATCATGTGTACGGGACATTAGACTGCATACTATTTTTTTTTTTTTTTTTATATATATATAAAAAGCCAAAAACTGATTTTCAACCATTTGGGGAGACTGGTGATGGAATGTATGTATTACATGCACACCTCGATCAGCATTTTACCAGCACTGCACCCACCCCTTTGAGATGTAGCTGCAAATGATGATAGGCATAGCAGTAGCTCAAATGACAGCTCAAATGAGAACACCCATGCGATCCGATTCTAGTGCGGGGAAAAACAAGTCTCTGCACTATTTTCTGTGCAAATCCAATGTGAGTTCAGCCATACAGCTGTATGGCTGAACTTGCATTGCTCAGTGATCTCATGTGATCGGTACCTGTGCGAATCACAAATGCAATCTCTGAGAACCTAGTGTGAACCTGGGCCGAGTTTTCCTTGTAGTGCAAAAATGTCAAGCTGAATTGAAGCACACACTATTGTTCAATAGTCTAGACAGGATTAAAAAGGGACAGTAAAAGGGAGTACCCGACTCGGGGGCTCCAAATATACCCCTTTTGGCTGCCAAACCAGCTACTTATCAGATCTGTAATTATTACCACACAGGATAAAATGCTATTCAAGATCCAGTAATTCAGTCCTAAAACATTGTTTCCTACTGGGTATTTTTGGACCTCAAAAAGGACTTTGACTACTCCTTTGACACTTAAGCCACGTACACACGGTCGGAAATTCTGCCAGAAAAAGTCAGATGAGAGCTTTTGGTTGGAAAATGAGACCATGTGTATGCTCCAGCGGACTTTTGCTGGCGAAACAGATTGAAAGCATATTCTCAATTTTTCGGTCAGAAAAAGTTTTGATCGGAAATTCCGACCGTCTGTATTATTTCCGACACACAAAATTCCTACGCATGCTCGGAATCATCACTCTGGATTGAGTAAGAGGAGGGTTGTAACCCCTGTAAGGTTTATTTTTGCTATCCGTCTCCTATGTGGGGGGGGGGGGGGGTATTTACCTTCACTTTTTGTCCCATAGTCAAAACAGGAAGAGGAAATCCCTGCAAAGGAACCCATTGATTATCACAGCAGGAATGGCATTGCCCCCTGAAGGCAGAAGTGCAAGATCACGTATATAATCACACACACGTTGATCCTGTGCACAGCTGCCACCCTGTAGCAGTAAATCGACTTATAGGGCAGCGTTTTTTTCCGTTTGGGGATTATTGCAGACTCAGCTTTTGATTTGTCATGTAGGCATGTCTGATCTTTGAAGAGCCCCACAATTTAGGGATTTAAGCAATTCAACGAAATGTAGGATTCCTGCACCCTGAACAAATCTTTATAAATGCATACCAATTAGAAAAAAGTGCAGCTTGCCAACTAAGTGCTAACAAACACGTTCTACAGTTGTGAAATCTCAACACAATAAGGAAGGCATAGAAAGATGTTTTGTAGGCTCCGGGTCTAAAAGTAGATTATAGCTGAATTTCAGGCACAAAAATGTATTTAAAAATATTCAATAGCACAAAGGAATATAAATCCACTTTCTGTGCACCAAATTCCTTCGCAAACCCAGAGATCTTAAAATAAAACCGTTGACATCACCAGTATTCTGCACGTAGGCTGTGCTGAAAGCAGATCTGAGGAAAGGGGCTCAGCAGGCCCACCCACTACAGAAAATGACAGAAGGGGGTGGGTACAAGACCAGCCACCCTACACAAGGAGAAAGCAGCAGCCATATGTCTATTACAGGAAGCTCCTGCACAGTGGCCAAGTTTCACACTGGATTACTGATCAGATGTGGAATACACAGAACACCTAGATCTATAAAAAAACTCACCACACGCACACCACTTTTGCTTATTCTGGAGTTCAGCTTTTAGGATGTAACCATCAACCCCCCCCCCCCCCCCCCCCCCCCTTCACCCCACCCCCCCCCCCCCCCCCCCCCCCATAACAAGGTCCCAGGTGTAATCCTGGACTCCAGACCATCATTTCGGCCCCACATCCAATCGCGGTCCAAAGCTTGCTGCCTCACCCTCCGCAACATCACCAAGATATGCCCTTTCCTAATCAAGGTCACCACAAAGCTTCTAATCCACTGCCTGGTCATCTCTCGCCTCGACTACTGCAAGTCCTTCATTGGCTTACCTTTAAATAGGCTATCCCCACTTCAGTTCATCATGAACACTGGTGCCAGGCTCATCTACCTTAGAAACCGCTCGGCATCTGCCATCTCTCTGCCAATCCCTCCATTGGCTGCAACTCAACCAAAATTAAATTCAAGATACTAACAAATTACAAAGCCATCCACAACTGTGCCCCCAGCTACATCACTAACCTAGTCTCAAATTACCAACCAAATCGTCCTATTTGTTCCTCCCAAGACCTCCTGGTCTCATCACCTCCTCCCATGCTCGCCTCCAGGACTTTTCCAGAGCCTCTCCAATCCTATGGAATGCCTTACCCTAATCGGTCAGATTATCTCCTACTCTATTAGCTTTTAGACGATCCCTTAAAACCCTCCTCTTCAGAGAAGCCTAGCCTACCCTCACCTATCTTCATTTTTGCCATCATCTCATCCCCCACAGTTATTCTCTTTTGTATCACTTGACCCTCCCTTCTACAGATTGTAAGTTCCAACAAGCAAGGCCCTCTGATGCCTCCTGTATTGCGTTGTATTGCAACTGTATGCCCTCATGTTGTAAAGCGCTGCACAAACTGTTGGCACTATACAAATCCTGAATAATAAGTTGATAATGTATGATAAATAAATTTTTACCAGACCTGATTGACCAAGTAAGCCATTCCTGATATTTTTCTATAACCCTTAAAGCAGTATTAAACCCAAAAGCAAACATTTTGCAGCTTACAAATTAGATGTGATGGCTATATTCATTTTCTTTAAGCCAATCCCTTTATTTTCATCTGGCGATCCAGCTAGCAAGTCTGTTTTATAAAAACAAGCCCTCTTGCAGACTGAGTTATAGGGGTAAGAATCCATTTGACACTGGCAGGGTGCTTACAATGACCAGCTTTTAGGATAAAGGGCTTACATGAATTAAAAAGGAAACAAAAATTGCTGTATCTAATAAAGTGTAAGCTGGCGTTTTGGCAGCTGCCATTTGATTGGCCGAAGCCACGACGACGACACGGCAATGGACAGCGCGCCGTCCATTGAGAGCGCATGCAGTGACATCACTAGCGCTACAAAAGTGAATATCTACTAAATAGTGCACATTTAGGAGATATTTACTGTACCTACAGGTAACCCTTATAGGCTTGCTGTACAATAAGCTTTTACTAGCACTGTAAATCTGCTAGTACATCCAACACTCACCTCCCCCCTAGACTGACAATGCTGTTGCCTGCTGTGGCCCCTGTGCTCATTCTTTCAGAGTGGGGGCACTCCAATACAGGAGGTGTATTACTACCCAGATCACCAAAAAAAAAAAAATTTAAATAAAAAAAAAAAAAACACCACGAATGCAGCCACCACATCCAATTAGTAGTTGTTTTGGGTAATAACGCTTTAACTGAAGCTCAGCATTTAAAACATTGTTACAATGTAATCTGCACACAAAATCATAAAATTACAAAAGCGCTACATTGAACTTTACATAACATTTCTAGTGATTGTGATGGTTCTTTTTTTCAGCTGCAAGCTCAGTGCCCTGGCCCAAAAGTCAGGCGAAGTTCTGTTCCTTTTAAGTGGCAGGACCAAGCACCTGTTCTAAATTGCACATTCAATTGGCTGGCCCCACAGCCAGGAAACGTGCTGAATCTACAATTGGCAGGACCGTACAGTG